>CM064900.1:4320000-5520000 GCA_030347415.2 Decapterus maruadsi
ATCCAACAGCCTGCATTTTCCTCCCCTCCTGATGGGGAGGCAGAGCCGGGGAGCTGTGTGCGGGGATATTAGTACAAAGGAATGTTTTCCTTCACACGCAATGATTGGTTATGGGAACGGTCCGCACTACGTGTAATTGCTCATTAGAGAGGGCTTTGTCTCTCATTATGGCAACATGCAGGAGTGTGGAGATGGCAAGGCTGCTGTGGAAATGTTCCACTTGAGAGGGTTTCTCTGTCGGCCTGCTGCAGGCCAAACACTGAGACACACATTTTCTTACAAGAAACATCACCTTTCTTTTCTCTCTCCTTTTCTCTCTCTCGTTTTAATCTTGACTAGTCTTCTTAAATAGTCACCGATTAAACAAATGTTTCAGCACTGCGCCTGATTTATATGAAGCAGAGAGGGGGACATGAGAGTAGTGGAATTCAGTCTTTGCAAATAACCATTTGCATTTGTTTGATCACCATTTGGACACGTGGGGCTGTTAACGAGCAGTAAAGCGGAAATGATCATATTAACAGCTAAAATGATTCTGAAACAAATCACAATAACTAATTTACCCTAATAATAATAACAATAATAATAATTGTTATTATTAATAATTATATACATATGATTAATAACAATAACAATATTGTTTATTGTTATTATTATTAATTTTATTATTATTATTATTATGTGTTTATTAATTAATGAAGATAGGATCAAAGTATCATGTTTTACCTTTCCGTTGGTGTAACACGTTAGACTGATTATTGGTTATTTAATATTTTATTATCTTTTAGAAATATAACATTTTTACCAGTAGTAGCAGTAGTTAATAATAATAATAATAATAATAATAATAATAATAATAATAATAATAATAATGACATTCTTGGGGTTGTGTGTTCACCTCAGTAAGCCTTAAGTATTTAAAGCAGTTGTCTCAAGGGAAGGAAAATATGTTTTCCATCCGACAGCCGAGTAAGCAGATATAATAGCGACATGGAGAGTGACAGGGCCCCAAAAGAAGACAACTCTATCCAAAGAGGAACGAATAAAACTCCTCACCGATTTGGTCTTTTATCTCTTTCTCATTCTCAGTCGCTGGCTATATGGCTCTAAATCCCGTCTATAGGATTTAGTCTCTCACTTTCTCTTTCAGTTCTAAGCGGTTTCTCAAGAGTGTTTTGATCCGGTCTCAGCAGCTGAAAGGTGCCGCAATTGGTTCGGTATCTCTCGCTCTCTCTCCCTCTCTCTCTCTCTTTTTTGCTGCTTTTCCGCCTCACTGGCTGAGACATCGTGATACTAAAGAATGAGTTTATTTCCCAGCGCTTTTATAAAGAAAACAAATCCCATCCTAGCGTCAGTGGGTCTGGCAGACGGATAATAGCTTCACATTCACTCCTTTTTATGGATTAGCCGGAGTGAAGAAACAAATAGCGTGGATACAAACTATTGGCCTATAGAAGAAGACTTCTCTCTACTTTGCAGCAGGGGGAAATTGTCAAGAAACATGTAGCATCAGGTTTCCTCCACTGAGCCAACGCTTGTACATATAGACGCACTAGCTGTGTTTAGCAGCTGTATCGCCCCGCTTTTAGCGAAAATACCAGAACATGTGCAACTTGTGCATGGAACTCAAACAACAACAAAAAATCATCCCCAACAGCCAAAATATTTGACACTCCATGACAACTTTTACACAATTTAAACTTGTTGTTCATGTGTGCGCACCTGTTCCACCCTGGTAGCAGCCTACTATCCTACTGCAAGGCACCATTCACGCCCATCAACACATAAACAAAATCTGCATAAATAATAATGAAAAAAATAAATAAAAAATCAAAACAAAAAGCTGAGATGAGTCCAAGTCATGGCTTCTGACAGATATTACATAAACCAGCCTGTGTCTCCACGCACCCCCTGCTTAATTTCGCATTAACTTCTCGGTGTGATAATGATGTCCAACAACAAGACAGACATTAGTCGATAAGCCTCGCCCTGCAGCTGAAGGGGCCTTTGGGCCCACCGCGGACAAGCAGGAGCAGTGAATAGATTGGCCTTATTTTGGTTGTTCAGGGGGTTACATGCTCTCTCCTCACTCATTTGTTTCCAATTGAAGACAGAAATCCTGACTGGCGTGGAGCTGGCCGGGGGACGTGATTAATGATGGTAGTGGATAAGGGTTAACACACTGGACTCAAAGCTCTGTTGACTGGGATCCTCGTGCGCACAATACCAAAGTACTACAGCCTGTGCGCCTCCAGAGAGAGGGAATCCTTTTGTCATCTCCTCCAATAGCCCCCCCCCCCCCAAACTACCCCTCCCCTCTCACCACCACCACCACCCTACCCCTCCCATATATTACACCCACCGAGGGCTCACTGCTCGTCCCTGGCTGTGTCCATAGTTTAATGGTTTCCCTTACTCCTGAAGGCATTGTATCATTCTGAAAAGCGTCTTCTCCTATTCAAAAGTTGGTGGTCACCTCAATGGCTATACCAACGCCCATATGGGAACGACCATTGAGGCCTTACTCTGCCCTAAAAAAAAAAAAAAAAACAGGAGGAGGGGGGAGGTAGTGTGAGTTTGGGGTTTTAATACATTTCATAGGCTCTGAAAAGAGGTTCACCACATCTTGTCACATTTCTCTTAACCTTTTGAGAACACACGCCATTGTTGGGACGCGATAAGTACGCGAAGCCCTTTCCCCTCAGCCAGCCTGGTTTTCTCACAATATTTTATAAACACTTTAACTGCGAGGTCCTTTTCTTTCTTTCTTTCTTTTTTTTTGGATAATGTTCCTTTTCACGCGGGCAGTCGTCTGGAATCAGGAAACATTAAGAAGAAGTTTCAATAATTCATTTGATTTTGAATGAAATCAACCATGACAGTGGCTTTTAATTAATGATGTTGTACCGCGGTCTGTACAATTAGCTGTACGCTGATACAACACCAGACCCGAGAATTAATTATTCAATTAACTTAATTGAATGCTTATTTCCATTAAATGCCTTTTTTTTTTTTTTGCAGATGGCTGCCAACAACAAGACGGCGCAGGAGAAAACACAAACTCTATCAGCTCGAACGGTGAGGACTCGGAGGAGACACAGATGCGACTGCAGCTCAAGAGGAAACTACAGAGAAACCGCACGTCCTTCACACAGGAGCAGATCGAGGCTCTGGAAAAAGGTGCAACAACAAGCAGTCAATCATTTCCATCTCGTTTCAATCGGGAAAAAGACGTTCTTTATCTCAGTAAAAATAAATAAATAAACAAGCTCCCGACAGCTAATGGTTTATTACACGGAGCAAATAAGCGTAATCATCGAGGTGTTAGGAGGTATAGAAGTTTGGGGTTTGGGCCTTGGAGAGGTATTAATTCAGTAAAAAAAAAAATCATTTATTTCGTTGTTTATTTACCTAAACCTTTCTGCTTTACAGAATTTGAAAGAACTCATTATCCAGATGTTTTCGCACGAGAGAGACTAGCAGCGAAAATCGACCTGCCCGAAGCAAGAATACAAGTAAGTGAACAGCAACATTTTTTTCCCCTTACTGGATGGAAGGCAGTATAGGAGAACTAACGTGGAGTGTCTGGTCGCAGGTATGGTTTTCAAATAGAAGAGCAAAGTGGAGGCGAGAGGAGAAGCTGCGGAACCAGCGCCGGCAGGCCAACAACTCCTCCAGTCACATCCCCATCAGCAGCAGCTTCAGTACCAGCGTCTACCAGGCCATCCCGCAGCCCACTACACCAGGTAGGCCCGCGCTTCACACCGAACACATATCCATTATACATAAACATATATATAAAAACATCAGAGTTAGATATAAAAATATATTAGGTCGACTATTTGCACAGCCAGGCGGAGATTTTGTCACAGGGGTCACCGCAGTGCCGCTTTAATAAGGCAAAGAAAAAAAAAGAAACGAGTTATTTGAACGTGCACGATTTTAAAAGTCAGACAGGATCCATGGGAAATAAAGGTAAATATTATTATAGGACAACCTGCGGAGTCACAGAGGAGGAGAGCGGAGGCCTCGGTGCCTGTGCGCTCTGCTTCACATGAAGTAACACCGGTGGTTTTCCCTTTGATGGATGATTGAGCAAAACTTCTCAGCTGACTATCTGCGTAATTACCAAATCAGGCACGAGGGCACACCGGCAGAAGTGAAGCTCGGGCACTCACACTCACAAGTCAATCACCTGAGACACACACACACACATACACACACACAGTGCTCAGTGTCTGTCCGGCTTATCTGCCTGTCAAATAAGGCGTCACCTCACGCATGCACTACTTAACGCTAATGAGACGCTCTCTCACTCCGCAGGACCCCGCGTATGTGCGTGCGTGCGTGCGCGTGCCTGTGTGTGTTTTTTTTTCTTTTAACCACATTTTCCATTTTTCATTCACAGTGTCTTTCACCTCGGGGTCAATGCTGGGTAGACCTGACTCTGCACTCACAAACACCTACAGTGCGCTGCCCCCCATGCCCAGCTTCACCATGGCAAACAATCTACCTATGCAAGTAAGTAAAAATAAAAATAAAAATAGTCAACACATGTTTACAGATGTGTATATTATATAATAAGTGATTTAAATAATGTGTCCTGGCCAAACACGTTCCTTTAAATCTTATTTTGAATGAAATAATAGGACAAAATTAAAAAATAAAATGGATAAAAATTAAATCTAGACAGATGTGCCTATGATAAGCTTAGAGTGTCACAGGCTACTGAGCTGAACATTATGGTTGGCTAAGCTAATGTTACGTTCTCTCCCCCCATCTATAGCCCAGCCAGACCTCCTCTTATTCCTGCATGCTGCCTACCAGTCCGCCTGTGAACGGGCGGAGCTACGAAACATACACGCCCCCTCATATGCAGGCACATATGAACAGCCAATCAATGACCACTTCTGGTACCACCTCAACAGGTAGGCAGAAAATTCATTGTTTACCAACATGCTTGGGAATTAATATTAATAAAAAAAAAGAGAGAGAGATCAAAGCGTGCACTCTATCTGCCACCTTTCCTGTAATAAGGGGGTACTACATAGCCATCTTTGATTCATGATCCGCCGCGGCAGCTCTACCTTCTTCCTCTCTTATTCGAGAAACTTCATGGTTTAAACATCTGCGGGGTCAATATCTCTACATTTCATATCATCTTCCCGCTGCAAGCTGCATGAAAGGAGCTCATTTTCATCGCTGCTCTGTGCCATCATGTCAATCCCACTACTTCAGCCCATAGTTTAGTTCCACCCCATTAGGATGCTGTTACCGAGAGCCATATATACTGGTTATAGTCATGAAGAGTTAATCATGCATAACCACATTTCCTCTGTGCTAAATTGCTAATTAATTTGATTCATTTGCTGTTGTACTCTCTCTGTTTAAATGCCATTGCCAAAGCCACAATTTATTGAGCTTGCAAGCATTTTACTGAGCGACCATGTGCAGAGCTTTGTGACTCATTGCTCGTCCACCGTATTTGCAGGCTTTTAAACCACATTGCTTTGTGCTGTAAGGCTAACTAGCGCTATGGCTAACACACACTAACTGTGCATGGTGCATCCACTCATCCTAACATAGCATGCTGACATGTGGGGCTTCATTTATTTATTATTTCTTTTTCTGATTTATTTATTCTTTGAGCTGACGTCTCTCTCTTTCTGTCTCTGCAGGACTCATCTCTCCTGGAGTGTCTGTCCCTGTCCAAGTCCCAGGGAGCGAGCCTGACATGTCTCAGTACTGGTCAAGACTACAGTAGAGAGAAGAGCTACTTCACCCTGTAACCACCCACTCCACCATCGCCCTCCGGCAGTGCTCCTCACACTTACACGGCACAGGAGAGTAGAGAAGGCGAGAGAGGGTTGAGAAGAGGCGGAGGAGAGGAGAGGAGAGGAGAGAAGGAGGAGGAGAGGAGAGGAGGAACGAAAAGGAAGAGAGAGAGACTCTGGGAGAGCCTTGGGACGTCTGGGCTTTGTTTTTCCAGTGGGACTGTGTGCTGTTCTGTAGCTCTAGGCACATTTCAAATGAGGACTTGGAAGAGAGAACAACAATGGAAAGACAGAAAAAAATGGACCTCTGTAAAGTGCCCGGTGTTAAATTTTTATGGAACAAAAACTTATCTGTTTTTTTTTCTATTTCCAACTTCAGTCATTGTTTCCTTTTTTCTCTGGTGTGTTAGTAAATGGCCATTTGTATGTTAATATGAAAAACCAAGATCAAGTACTGATAGATGGACTGCTAGAAAACCATGTTGGTCTTGCGTTTGTTTGAGAGGAGAACCTGAGAGATTCTGCCATGACTATCTTTTAATCTGCTTATATCGAGACTTTCTACCAGCCTTTGCATGGTCTCTGGACGCTGTTGCATATCATTAAAGACGAAAAAGCTGGAGGGAAGACTCTTACTGTGTCAAAAAAAGAAAAAAATATTTATTGGTCTTATTTCTTACGAATGGATATTTAGCAGAGAAAACTCAAACTTGATCCATCCACTGAGGCTGTGGTCTTGACATCCTCTGTCATGGGCCAGCGTTTGCTGGCTTATTAGGCACGGATCACTATCAGCAGCTCAAAGTGCGCAAAGACGGTGCAGCATGCAACGCAACTTGGACCCCTCGCTTCGGTGGTTGGATTGACTCTAGATTACCACGAAGAACATTAAATGTGGAAAACAGGTGTAAAAGAAAACCTGTAGTCTGTAAATGGTAGACTGCGTCTTCGATATAATCCAGTTTGTTTATGTCAAAATGTAAAGTACTTGTCTTCCCTAGAAATCTTCCAGAAAGATTTCTCCAATAAAAGTTGATTTCATTTATATCCCCGAGAATATTCTATAAATGTTCCATGCATCATAAAATACATTACTTTAGGGTCAGGTACAATTTGTCTCTTAGGTATAGTTGTATTATAGTGTCCTATGGTCAAAAAAAATTGTGCAACTAGAAATATTTAATTCCTATAATTATGATTAAACATTGCTTGACAGAGTTTTAAACTTAAGTGTTTGGCAGTTGTTTACAAGTACATATCAGATTTAATCATTGTTGATTGTAAAACAGACCAAAGCCTTTGTATCTCATCTAGTACACAATGTTTTTTTTAAAGATATTAGTCTTGTGTTGCAAAATTTTGTAAACACGTTCTGTTCGATTACATTGGCTTCGAGTTCGTGAGACTGCAGTCGAACCCCGCAGTCCTTATTTATGATTGAAGACCATGGGAGGGTTTTTCTAGCATCATCTGTCATGCTCTTTTGAGTTTTTGCATTTTTATTTCAGTGTGTACGTAGAACATGGACACATACTGGGTTTACGTCTGAGCAATGCTTCTGAGATAAAAACGTCTACACGCTGTCTCTTAAATATTTCAATTTAATTTTATTTAAAATGGAGCTTTCTAAATGTATTTTGTGAAAACTATAAAACATTTTGTACAGTAAAATTGTGTCTTAAAGAAAGCCTTTTTGCCTGTTCAATGCTGTGTCCGGTCAAGTCTTTACTCAGCAAGTGGGAGC
Source organism: Decapterus maruadsi (assembly GCA_030347415.2). Taxonomy (NCBI): domain Eukaryota; kingdom Metazoa; phylum Chordata; class Actinopteri; order Carangiformes; family Carangidae; genus Decapterus; species Decapterus maruadsi. The sequence continues at coordinate 4,327,519 of CM064900.1, forward strand.
ACTGCTTAACTTTCATTGCTGCAAATTTTATCTTCTTTTATTGTAAATCTAATACTAACAAATTCCAGTTAAAAAAGGGCTGTAATATATATATATATATATATATATGTATGTATATATATATGTGTATATACACAACACTTCCACCTCTGGTGTCCAGAATAACAAACCTCTCTTGATGTATGGGGCTGAACCAAGTCGACTCAGACCACACAGCACAACGAGAAAGGTCAAGCAATTCACCATCCCTGGCTCTTGTTTTAGCAGAGTTACAATGGTATGAAAAAATACAGAACCAATGAGGACGAGGAGGGAGCAGAGGAGGAGAAAAAAAGTCATGGAATAAAGCAGCCAGTGCCTAGAGCGAGGCAGAGGAGCGATTGTGTGGCAGAGTGAGTTATTTTGCTTCACTTGCTGCCTCAGCAGGGGGGTTATGTGTGTATGTGTGTGTGTGGATCTGAAGGGGTGTGTAAGACAGAGTGAGTGGGAGAGCTATCTAAAAGGAAAGGATGTCCAGTAGAGAGTGAGGTCAGGTAACATTCACACAGCATGTAACGGCACCAAATATCTTGCTAAATTGATAAATTGAATTTACACATCTCACTCAATATTTAATAGTCCAATCAGAACTTTGAGGATCTGAGGTTAATCAGATTTTTTTTTTAATAGAGCTAAAGCAATTTCTCTATTCATTTAATCCAGTTTATCATACAGACAGAAGAATTCTACCCTGAGAGCAGTGGGAGGAGAAGAGAGGAAGAGCTAGACAAACGTGCCGAGACGGAGCAGGAACATTAATAATTACAGAGAGAAAATGAAAGAGAAATTCAAAATGCAAGAAAGAGTGCAATTAGTGGAAGTCTAAATAATACACAGCTTTGGGATAAAAAGGTTTAAATGTAATTCTGGCTCAGAACAAAGTTTGGCAATATAAAAAAAAAAGGAAAAAGTTCCTGAGAACTTTGTTCACTTTGATCAGTTGTTCAATGGGAAACTAATTCTGACCTGGGAATCTGAATCTGAATTCCCACAGCAGCAAAGAGAAGCTGATACTCTCCTATATTTAGTGTCAACAGTCTAGGTGTATTATGTATGTGTGCTTTAACACAAACTAACTTTGTGTAAATAAATACTAGTATTAATATATTTTGTAAACTGCATTTGACAGGTATTATGCAATCTGTAACACAACATGTTTGAGGATCAGCCTCATTTATTACCGGTAAATCAAAATTGCATAGGGGGGAAAATATTACCTTACTGTTATGTCAGTAGTGCTGTGATGTGACAGCCATCTAATAATAGAGCCTGTAAGACCTCAGCTAAAGCTACTGTAGGAAAACAACTACGGCTTTGGTGAGGAATCAATATACGACATAAGCAGCAACTGTCAAAACACACAATTACAAAATCATATTCTCTCAGTCTCCACTCTGTCCAATTGCTCTCAGTTTTGCTTCAGGCCAAGTGAGACTTTAAGGTAAATGGCGCCTGTAAAATGTGCCAACAGCAGTGGATGTTCATCTTATGTGTTAGACTCACAGGTTTCAAAGCAAGTCTTTAACAGCAAAGAATTCAATGTGCCATATTCAAACACATTAAACCCAAAATATATATGGCTATAAACAGTTACTGAGATTTGGCCTGGTTGGGAAAATAAGAAATATAAAGACAACAATTGCATATGAGTTTTCCTGTGGACACTAAGGAACATCTTAACTGTGGGTGAGATGAGGGGTAATAAGGCATCTGAAGAGCCACATGTGATCATTTATTCAGAAAAGAATCCTACGAGGGGAGAAAAAACAAAAAACACTTCCTCCAGAAACATTACTGTAGTCATGTTACTGGATTATTTATTAATTCCTACTATACTAATAATAATATGAGTAAGTGGCCAATCAGCTTTGTCAAACCACATCCAACCAACGAGCAGTAAGAAGTCATATTAATCTAATATGTTGTTTTAATTTTGAATATCAGCACAGCCACATGTAAAGATGAGCTTTGTTTAAAATGTAAATAATGAGACTTCACTAAGTTATAAATGTAAATATGTGAATTGTTATAAAACTTCAAAAATAATTCACTTTCTGTACCGACTGAACAAAAAGTGAATCGGCGCTATGTGACGCAGAGCGTAACATACAAGTACAAGTCGTACGGCAACATAAACAAACGCCAAAGTGAATGTATTCCATTTTAATCTACCTTAAAATTGTACCCTAAATACGTCAGCTCTTCGACAACAATAACTTGGAGAACAGTTTTTTCTCTTGACAACACAAGCTTTCGCTCACCTGTGTAAGTGACCTGTGTATGTCATCTCTCTTTCTCATACACCCAATATAAGATCACTCCATTCATGCATGAAACTGTCAGATAACACCACCATCTCCCAACACGTGTTGCAGACGCTTACCAACACTGCCACTTTTTACAGGCAAAAATATTCAAACTGGCATCAGCAGCAGACTGAGGAAAACAAAAATGAAACATTAAATTTTTCATGTTGTTTTTTTTTCCCTGTGTTTCTCCATGTCACCATTTGACCTAATTTGTTCTTTTGGGCTTGTCATGGCAAAGCAGCTCATCCAGCAAACATGCCTGATGAGGTGTGAAGCCTGCACCCAAATCCAGCGCTCCTACCCTCTGCCCACATTCCAGCTTACTGGAGGTAGACGTCACTCACCGGCACAGACTCGGGGTCGGACGGAGGCATCCCTATTCGAACCTGAAACCGGTGAGGCAGACCACAGATCAGTCATTCATAACACGTGTACGCACACTCGCGGGGAGTGAACTTTCCCTTTATAGAAGGTGTTGAGATGCAGTCAAGTAAAATCGGAGTAAAGAACACATGTTGCGCACTGTGTATCTATTTTCTTTTATTTAACTCAATAAAATCAAACTTCATTACATTATTCTAGAAAAAGACTTTGAGACTATTGTTCAAGGTGGAGCTAAGCAGGAGAGGCCACTTGTTTCATAAAGTAAGTGCTGAGCTTGGGGAGAAAGCTCGTAAATTATTTAACGTCTGCCAAAGCAGAGAGTGTGTAATGACGAAAAAAAAAAAATCCAGATTACACTTTACATGTAAACAAACCCCCCAGAGCCAGAGAAAGACAGCAAAATAATGTACCAAGGCTTTAACAATCCCTCCTTCTTGGATTTTAATTGGGTTACATACATGTGACCTGCCAAGCGTCTACCTCCATGTAACATTTTGAAATACCATAGTGCTCACTTTTTTTTATTTCCAAGTTAAAATGAACTTGTTGGTAGTTTTAAAAATGTGCAAAGTAAGACGGAACATATAGAGTGTACTGGAGGTTTATTATAAAAGAGAACTTCAAACGAAGGATGAAATGTGTCCGTTATGAGACTGTGGATGTTTAGATCTTCACCCCCCGGCTCGGACAGTTGGCAGGTGGTAATGGCTGGCAGGGTTATCGCGGTTGACATTATGTGGGTGAGGGAACAACCTGGTCACCGCGGTTAAGAGGACAACGCGCTGCAGCGGTCCAGGTGTTGGCTGCCCGTGGCGACTGAGTGGGAGAGCTCTAGAAGTCCAGGTGTTTGTTGCCGGAAGTGCCGGAGCCACAGGCTGAAGCCACCGCCACGGCCCCTCCTGCCAGCTCCCCCCTGCTCACACGACTCACCGTCTCAGATAGATCTGGGGGCAAATGCAGTCTCTGCAGAGAGGGAGAGAGAAAGAGAAAGAGGGGGAGGGAGGGAGAGGGAGTATTAGATCAGCGTGTATGGAGAAAAAAGAAAGCACTACAGTGGATCAACATACAGTAGATGCTACACTTCAGTGATGTTTATTCACAGAGAGCCATGTTGGGTTGAAATTGCATTAGATGCTTCACCACTCCCCTCAGCACTGGCAGCGTGGAGTAAACCTGCTAGCGTGCTGCTAAATGCTTCAGAGAGCTTTAGGTCTGTTACAGCTCACAGGGAATATGTGTGTGTGTGTGTGTGTGACAGAGAGAGTGGTACGGGTGCAAACAGTTGTGTATGGGACACAACAGCATGCATTTTATGAGTTAAGGTAAAATAAAGTATGTGTTCGGACACAAACGTGCACGCAGAGTGTGAATGTGGATGTTGATTGCTGCGCTGTGTATGTAACGCAGATGATTATGTTCGGCTAATACCAGAGTCAACAGAATCAAGTCTTTTAGCTGTTTCGCGGTAAAGCTTATCTGTGGAGCTGCCCTGTGCCAACTCAAAGCACAAAGGGCCACTCATGTAAAGCCCCCTAACACCAACACGCTAACTACTACAAAGCTTAAGAGGGAAGGGGGGGCGAGAGAGGGGGGGGGGGCTACAACCGCTCCGCTCTCTCCTGAAGCCGCAAGGAAAAGGCCGCCGGTGGCACTCCACGAACAAAGTCTTGAAGAGGTGCTGAGAGCGTGAGAGGAGGTGAAGTGTCTCCAGAGTCAAGTGTGCGCCCGACAATGGTGTTGAGTGGCATGTTGCTCGAGTGTCTATCGAGGAAGTTAAATCAGAATACAGGCATCCTGGGTACAAGAGGAGTTAAACCCTGTAATTTGCCCTTGAAAGAATCTGCCGTGACATCTGAAACCCACTGGTCAAAGCCTGTGCTCCCACTCCACTCCACCCCAACCCCACCACGGCCCTCTAAACCTCCCCGACACCGCCTCACATCCTCACCCCCTCCAGACATCCAGCTTTGGGAGAGCCCCTCTACTCCCACAGATACTTATCTTTTTCTTAATGACTAGGTGTTTGGGTATTGGGTTTAACGGCGTCATTACTAAGAGATCATTCAGGACTACACGACACTCTTTACCCCTCTAGGGCTGACTGCTTCCTTCCTTTGCTTAATGCTGTTTTCAGGGGATTTGAAACACTCGAGTCTGAACAGCAAAATGTTGTTGTTTTTTTTAACATTGCTAATTTTTCCTGGCCTGATTTGAAGCCGTGTGCTCCCGCTACTGTGGCTAACAGGTCGGAGGCACATTGTGCTCAAGTGGTCTCCCTTTTGTGTTGAGCATGTTGCCTTTGTGTGTGTGTCAGCTGATTGTTTGTCAGGCAAGTAGAGGAAACAAGAGGAGTAGTCTTCATGCAGCCCCTGCAGATTATCCGGGGCAGGTGAGCGCTGAGACACAGCCAGGGACCTATAATTTAATGCAAGATGGTAAAGGTAAGGTTACACAGGACCTACACAGGCAAGGACTACAGATTCCCACTCCCAAGACAAGACGAGTGAGTTTATAGTAAGAGTTTGTTAAAAATAAAACAAACATGAAGTTATTTGCATTCTCTTTTGTATGTAACTCCATCTTTGACTCTCTCTTGCAGAAACACACCAACATCCATGCAAACTCATATATTGGCCTTGAGGGGGCTTCCAGAAGCTCTGCTCTGCTTCCAACCCTGCCAAACCTCACCTGTGTAACCTTTCGTGTCTTCAGCTCACTCAAGTGTGATTGAAAAAGAAAAACAATGCATTGATCAAGCCTGGACTCAGTCCTGCTTAGTGCACTGCAGCGGAAACACGGTAGAGAGAGGGGTAGGAGAAAAATCAATCACATATACATCATCCTCAGTGGGTGAGTAAAAAAAAAGAAGAAGAAGAAGAAAAAAAAAAGACATCACACCGTTGTCTGGCTGTCACGCACCCACGGCCCTGGCTACACCGTGCCTTGCTTGGCTCTGGGCTCTGTGAACCCACTGAGCATGTGCAGAACGAAGGTCAAAGCAATCCAGAAGTGCAGCTCAGCTCCTCTAACCTTTGAGTTCAGGGGCAGATGAGAACAATCAATGGTAACATCAAAGTTGGAGGGAGGAGCAGACAAAACCAATCGATCGGTTCTGGCACAGAGGGAAAAGACAGCCTAGTAACAGTCAGTAACCACACCGCACATCAGCGACGGCAGCTGTGCTGATAAGAGTTATTGGTTATCACGGCCGTAAGAAGTTAGCTTTAATTCAGCCCCGACTCTGAACAACAACGTCAAAGTGTGAGAACTAGATGAGGCCGATCCATGAGAGAGATTTGGATTTCTGTTTACACTGCAGTATGAGTTAAGCACGGTGCACTTGTTTTAGCAGTGATAGGCCAATGGAGGAGCTGCTGTGAACATTTGCATTGACACAGGATGAATGGAGGTCAGTGGAGGACTTAGACAGACATCGTCAGGGAGGCTCTGAGTCTACTTCCCTACGACCTGCACACTCCATGATGTAAACAAGGACATCCGGAAAACCCTCAGAGGCATAGTGGGGTGTATGTGTGTGTGAAGTCTTTCTCTGCTGCCTGGCAACCTTCACGAGGGTGGAGAAAGAGGGAAAAAATAAGAGAAGGGGGGTGTGTGCGGTGGATGGGAGTAGACGGCGGGAAAGTAGACCATTGGCTGGGGTGGGTGCAGTGGTGGAGGGGGAACATTGTGAAAATGGATGTGTGCCACAGTGTTAGTGCGAGTATGTGTGGGCAAGTGTGTGTATGTGTGTGTGTTAGACTTGTGATGTCAGTGTTCCCTCCCTGGTGGTGGGCAGGGGTAAAGGTCTGTGGTTCAGCTCCGCTCCACAGCCAGAGGGGCTGGGGCCATGCTGGCAACAGGGTGAGGGGTGACAAAGCTCCAAACGAGTGCTAAGCACTTGAAATGAGCCCTCGGGGCCGGCCCACAGACTAGCTTTGCCTAAGAGGGTTACTAATATCACTCCACAATGGACAATTCCCTTCAGCTCTCTGAACACCCCAAAGACTTGGTTCTTAAGGACTACAGTGTTTCATGTTCTTTACAACTGGACATTACCCAGCTCCACATATATCAACATTTCATGGGTCAGAAAGGATACCAAATCACTGTTTTAACTTTTTTTTGTTTATTTATTCTGCTTCGATTATGCGTATTGCAATGTTATGCAAGTGTGTTATAATCCAAGATCCAGATGGGCAAATTTTCCCAACTGGAGCTTACAAGGGACCCACTCACACAAAGCAGTGCCATCAAAGGCATTCCACTGGGGGTAACGGCTTGCTAATGACTGGAGTATTAGGTACTAATTTAACGAGTCATTTCTTCCATAGAGTTTTAGCCACACTTTCAAATGGCCCGTGTCACTGTACAGCTTAGAACTATGGGAAACCCAACACCTTGTTGGAACACATGACGACTGGTCTGGCTGTTCCAATCAGATTAGCCGATGTAGGAATATGCTCATGGAAGTGACACGATATTTACCATAAACACCTACTTAACACAATCATTGTAATTTGTCCAGCATATAATAATCTCTATTAAGTCAGTGAAATGAGAGAAAACCCAGCATTGTATAACTAAGCTGAAGTCATTACAATTGCAGAAGAAATGACGACTAAGCAATCCGGCTATATGCTGTCAGGCATGAATGTGAAATCCCTGTTATTGTATTGATGCAGAACATCTCAATAATATAATTTTGATACATATAGTTTGAATGGATTCATACAGCACACGTCCAGTGTTCATGGACAGTGGTCACATTAGAGGTGCTACCTTTTGCAATTCCATTTCCCTGAGCGGCACAGCTGCAGTGCAGCCACTGTAAACTAATGTGGACGTCTGTCCATGACACCAGGTCAATGTCCTCCATTTCCAGTCCCATTTCTACAACCAGCCAAGGGTCAAAATGGTAGCAGAACGAAATTGGTAGAAATTTCCCAGACTCGTCGGTCTATCCAGTCACTAAACCAAGCTAAATCACCTCCCAGTGTCGTAATCCCTCACAGCTCTAAAGTTACACTGCATTGTGTGGGAAATCATTTGCTGAACCTATAGGAACTAGTGTTAACTTCAGCACACCAAAACCCCCATAATGAGGTGATGTGCTTTTCTATTGGAGAAGCAAACTATCATCACATTTACTCTGGTAATTTCAGAGAATACTTCCGCTACCTTGCCTGGAAAAAAAAAAAAAAAAAAAAAAAAGCAGAAACAACCAAGCATAAATCCCATCACTTTTGTAATTCTAGCCCACCTGCACCTAACAAAGGCCAGGAGAAGCTCTACCTTCCTCTTCTTTTGTGGTGACAAAGAGTGCAACACGATCCCTGGCCGTGCCCTTAGAATAACCTGTTGACTGGGGAAGTTTCCATCCAGTGTTTGTCATTTTTAGAGTTTTAAAAAAATGGTATCGAAACAGCTGTCTTCTCATTTTGTGTGTGTAAAACAAATGCCAATATATTTATTTTCTGCCTGGTCATTCCTCACTTTTGGTTTCTTGTAGAATTTAAACTTTTATTCACGTAAGAATGCATGGGTGCATTTTACAGCTCTATGCTGATGAGCGTGGTTTCTATAAACAGTATCAAACAAAAATGCTTTTAAAGTAAAAGCGTGGCATTAAATGGACCCAGTAGTAGACATAAACAAAATGCCAACTACACTGGGGCTGATCTCGAGTTTCTCCCTGGTAATTGGGTGATGGTCACCTGCTCGTCATGTCACCTGCTGCCTGATCCAGTATAATCTGAGAGGCAGCCGTGCACACAGCCAGGCAGACTGACAGATAGACAGATACAGACACAGGCTCCTCATCTCTTCTGCTTCATGGCTAATGCATCTGACAGAGTAGGCAGCAGGCAGGCAGAGAGATGAGTAAGCATTTTGAGAGTAATTATATTCCCAAACACTGGAAGAATGGGAAGGGACTAATAACTGACTGAATTTCATTAAAAGTGAGCATGTCCGAACAGGAAATTGATTAGCTGACATTATTTCAAGTTTTTTTTTAATACCTAATGGAATGTTTATTCCTGTTCTCTTGAATCACCAGCTCCTCACTTACCCTTCACGCTCCACAGACCGATGTAAAACAGCATTTGATAGTATGTCATGTTACTAAACATGACATGCATGGGAATCAGTTAGCTCCGCGATGCTTCTGAATAACCAAATGGACAAACAGGGCCAAAGTGTAACTGTGCTGTAACACAACAACTTGACTTGTTATCTCCGTCGTCATCATCTTCAACTAAACCCTCCTCTGGGGGCCTCTGCTTGGGCCTGTCAAGAGCTTTGACAGGAGAAGCAGCGTGGGGCCATTTTGTCTCTTTTCAGTTTGGTTTTGTTTCTCTTTGGAGGGCAGTGTTGGTATGGACCGTGGGCGTTGTAGAGTGAGGGGGCGCGGGCACATTGACCCCAGTGGTGCTGGGTAGTAAGAGAGGGGGGTTAGTTGGTGTTATGGACTTGGGCACAGCCAGGGAGTGCTGGTTTGCCCCTGGAGTGACATGGTGCCTGGGGAAAAAGGGAGAGGGATAGAGGGCGTAGAGTACAAACATGTCTAAGTGCTGCCTTCACTACCAATAGGCCCATAGCAAAAAGTGCGGCTGCATGGGTTATGACAGCATATCTGGGGGACCTCTTGTGCCCTCCACCCTTCAAACACACATTTTACCCCTCAAACCATGACTCTGATATAAACGTCCTCAGGTTAGAAAAAACACTGACACTTGTGGTAAGAACAGGTTTTCCAGTGGTACAGATGCGCCTGTTCTGATAATCACACTTGAATTTACAAACATTCATTTTTTAATCTTTAAAAAAAACAGCACAGAGCTGAACGACAGCTAAAGGTTAAAGCTTTAGCTTGTCTATAGGCAGAAGTTATCTTCTTTATAATAAAATTGTTAGGTCATATTTTGTGTTTACAATTTTAAGGAACCATACTACAGACAAGCAGCTTTGAGTTACATGCAAAACTGAAGCTGGGGCAAGTAGCCATCTAACTTAGCGCACCATGAAGACTGGAAACAAGAACAAAATACTTAACCTGGCGTTAACCTGTGAGGTAACAAGAATCAGTCTGCTAGCAATGATTAAGCCTACTCCTTGAGTTGTAATATCTATTTTGTCTAATCTGTACAAAACCCTAAACTATGGGTTTTATCAGGTGTTATTTTTTTGGCTACAACTTCATGGAGTCTTCAATGTTTCTCAAATGTCTCCAATGAATTCCTGGTGACCTCGTGGTAATGAGAAGTGAAAGAATCAATAAGCGCATTTTCCAAAATTTTGCACTATTCCTTTAAGATCCCCCCCAGCTGACCAAAAAATAAAAAGCCCAGAGAATTACTAATTATTCATGTTTTTTTCCTGTGTTGCACTCAGTCTACAAGTGCACACAGCCATGTACAAAAAGACGGACGGATACACACTGCCACTTGCCTATGCATGTGTCACACAGAGGTATTTACAACATGAGCACACAAAGCCGTCGAGAACAACTAGGGTTTTTCTAACCCATCCTTCCCTCCGACGGAAAGCCCTATTTCTCCCTCAACGCTTGTGCCGTGATGGAGTTCACGCAGTTTACAGGCATAACATTTGGCAAAGCGAAAGGTCGTCTGGGGGTTACTGTGTCAGCCTGGGTAAGTGGCTGACCCCTTGAGAGGGGTGGGGGCGTTTACTCTCACAGAGGAATAGTCTGTTGTTGTGCTCGCTAAAGACCAGCGCAGAATGAGGCACATCACAGGCAGGAAGATTATGACAGAAGATGACAGCATATTATCTCCCGTTCAAAATATTTTCAGTGTCATGCATGATAATGTTCAAAGTCTTACCACATGTTGGCACACACCCTACCTCCTATCCTACCACCACCTACTTACTCCCGCTTGTCTGGCACATAATATTACTGCATTGCAAAGCCACAGGACCTGTATGACACAGCTGTCTCTGCTCCGGTGACACAAAAAAACAGCCCAATAAAGACGCATACTGTCTGCCGTCCTCCTCGGTAAAGGAGACGGACCATAGATCGCCAGGCTTTGCAGGATTTCCTCCTCTGCTTCAGGTTTGCTTGAAGTCTGCCAGAGTAACTGGATGGATGATACAGACAACTTCGATCCCTCAAAAATCTACCCGCGATTAAGTATAGACACATACAGGAAGTAGATACATGGATATCAACAGAGAAACGTTGACTGGTGGTAAAACTGTAGATGAAGAAAGGGAGTGAAGCCTATTCACCCATATGACTATGGGGTGTGAAGGGGACAATAAATTAAGAGCATGAAAGCATGCGATGCTAGCTGTTAACACCTGAGAAAGGTGCACTTACCTACGATTTTAACCATTTCTGACACAACTGAGTAAGATTGAGTCTGCAGAACTTTTGATGTCTTTGTGGTTGTACATAATGTGCAAGAGTGTGTGTATGTTTGCATGCATCCGTGTCTGTTAGTCTGCCCGGATGAATAAAGGGGGGTGGGTATAATCCATCACCAGTTGATAGTCCTCACAAAAAAGGAGCCCTTTTTGCTGAGAGGACAGCCCTTGTGTGGACAAAGACCACCATACTGGGGACTTCATAGGACCCAGCTGAAAAGGTGTTGCCCAGAGTAACCCCATTCACATTAACAGGCATGCTGGCCAAAGCCAGTCATTACTGCTGACTTGGACCAGCCGGGCCACACATAGACCAGCCTAGAGCCTCTAAGGCCATTCACTCCACATCAGCCCACAGGCAAACAGCCTGAACTCTGCCACTGGGGAGCATCTAGAATTGTTACCATTCAATTCGACTGTCTGTCTTGAGAGCTTCAATGTATGCAGCCTTTGAGTAAATCTACTACAAGCAGCAACATACAGTTTTTAAGGGCAAGGCTGGAGTCTTTGGTCATTCATAGAATTGTTAAATAGCTTCTAATTTATGCAGCGATATAAAATATATCTATGGAAGCGACTGATCCAATGTCATCCTCAGGGTGGTCTGTAATCTCAACAGCTGTCTCCATATTTTGAGTATTAAGAATGTGTGACATCGAAAAAGTAAGATGAGACACGCAGGAAATTCTGGTGCTGAAATTATACACGGGCAGCAAAGATAGAGAAGTAAGTATTAGTGAGACTGCAGACAGACAAACCATCACTTTTTGCTTTCAAACATTTTCCAAGAAACATTCACTTAAGACCAGGACAAAAACAAAATTGCAGTAAGACACATTCTTATGGGGTGAGTGATTAGTGCGACATGGCAATATTCAGGAATTCCTTCCTGTCCACTCATCGACCCACTATACCACAGTCATTTGTGACAGTCTGAAATGAGGGTCACCCCTTTCACAGTTACACAGTGGAATGGTATGAGAGAAAAGCTGAAGCGCTCTCAGGGGACTTGTACTGGGATTGCTGGGGGCTGAAATGCTTCGTTTCACTAATCCACTGAACTCCTAGCGGCACTCTGCAAAACCCAAACCTGACCCACTCTCCATCTCAAACTTACAGTACTACAGAGCAAACCTGCAGACAGGACAATAAGGAGACAAGAGAGGCAAAATATGACAAGACATGAACAACATGTAAAATGCTGAAAATGCGAAACTACAAATACAAAAAAAAAAAGAAGAAAACGCTGGATTTCAATCTTATATTCAAATAGCAATTTACGTATACGTAAACATATGCATTGCACTCGCTGACCCACAAACACACCTCAGTCTCCTACCCTCTCTGCTGTCTATTTGCCCTCCACCTGCACCCCGCCTCCACCTCCACCTCTCCAGTACACTCCCTGTGGGCAGGTGGTTGTGTAAATTTAGCCACAGCTAGGTGAGGTGCTTCCTGGGTAGACTGTTGGCAAAGCCACCTTTAGGGTGTTCAAGATGTCAGAGGGAATGAGACATCACCTCTGCTGCCCTGTCAAAAAATTCACCACCTTCCATTTCCCCCAACAACCTCTAGGTCCTCCAAGCACCGTGGGTGATGGGAAATTCTTGTTTTGCGTTTTCTAATTTAGCCTGAAACACACCAGCCATTACCTAACCTAGAGCGGTGGCTGAGTGTTAATTGTGAAGCATTACTAAAGCCATTAAAACAGTGAGCCAGGGCCCGGGGAGAATGCATGCTAACGCTTAAAATCAGAGAGACAGTGCTAAATGCATGTGATACCCTCTCTGCAAGTGACCCCTTTAGGAGGAGGCACTGCAGAGGATGCCTGCATTTCAAAACAATACAAATAAAAACTGTTACTTTTCTCAATTAATAATTTGTGTCATTACGATGAATAACATTCATAGCTTATTTGTAAAATTATTGTAGTTATGACTTTCAATCTGCAATAGCCCATCAATCAAAGAAAACAATGGACTTTTCATCCCAATGACTGTTCTATGTTTAGCCTCACAAATCAAATGTATTTGGTTCTGCTGATCACATTAAATATGGGATATTATTTGAAATCACACTATGTACCTTTGTGTACCCTCTGTTTGGAAAACAAGAGACAGTCCTGACACAGAACGAGAAGCTGGATCAAGATTAAGTTAAACCAGAAAACACCAAACAAGTTCAGACACTGTTAGAGGATTGTGTAAAGGTTGGAGTTGTGCCTCTTATGAAGCAGTAACAACTGTGATCCGAGACCTCACATTTGTGATAGATTACCAGCCTACTGCTGCTGAAGTAAGAATACATTTATTATAGCTGTATCTAGCTATAGAGCTCCAACGATCTGGAGCTCTGGTCAATATATTGTGTAGTAGATACGAGTCTCTGCAGCAATAGCATGCTGAGGGAACAGGTTGGTTAGTAAGGTGATTATCAGTTCCAATAATCATAATATGCTTTTGTCACAAAACTAAAAAATATTGAAAAAATAAACAGATTGCATTCATTTAAAATCCAACTTTACCAGTCAAATGTCGGGAAAATGTGATGACCTCCTTCATTTTGTGGATGAGTTCCACAAAACATGCGGGGCAGAATATATATTTTAAAAGAAAAGTGAAATCAGTTCTGTGGTTGGGGTGGTTAAGTTTATTTCTCAAAAACCTTTCATCAAAAAAAAAAATTGCACAAAAGCCTGAGGAGACTGGTGAGTAAGAATATTATTTTGACATGTATAATTAGTCCGCAATCATGTTCTGTGACGTACAGCTTAAATAAAAAGTAAGGCTAAGTACAAAGGTTGATACAGACTGCTGCTGAGTTGAAAGGAATAACAAAATTGGAAAGCGGTCCAAATGTGACTATCAGCTTCTTCATTCTCCCCCGATGCCGAGTTCGGCGTTTTGCTGGGAAATGGGCGGCCTGCCAGATTGGGGCCAAGTCAGAGTTGTCAGGGGATTACAGTTCTGCCTTGCTCACTGCAGGGGGTGCGGAGTGGGCCTCAATTACCCTGGAGCGGTGTGTTTGATTTGGCCCGGCACTTTTGGGGACAGACCAAAAGCTGAATAATGCACCATTAGCAACTCCAAATCCTGCCCTAAAATGAGTCCACTTACGCATCACATACAGTAATTGTGTGTCTATCAAAGGCTGGCAGGTCTACACCAATTACCCTGATAACAACAAAACAATCTATGCATAATATTATTTGCCGAACGAACACCTGTGGGCAGCCTCAAACATCCGAGCTGCTCCTGTTTAAAACTTCCAACAGCTCATTCAAAGTCTGGCACCGACACGCTGCAGAGAAATCAAGTGTTAACTTTAGAGTGCTAAAACACTAAAACGCAAGGTTTCCCCTTCAGATAATATGTTCAAAAAAAAAGTGTGATGGCGGAACTGTTTATGTTTGTATTTACAAAATAGAGGGAAGATGACGCATTGAGGGGCAGAGAGTGTGAGAGAGAGAAGGAGGGAGGGAGAGGGAGAGAGGGAGATCCCCCTACTCTGGCTACAGTTGGAGCTGTGCAATTGAATTTCACACGATATGAGGCAGCAAATGGCATGTAAAGGCTGAAGCGTCAGACGGTTGCTGCCACACGGGCCAGACAGATAAGGGAGGTGTAAGTGAAATCATTAGGTAACTCTGCAGGACATCAGGGGCAGTTTGAGGTTGGCAGGGGGCGATGAGAGCCAAAGGTCCTCCTTGAGCTCCATTGAACACCCACTCAGCCTGATATACATGCACTTACAAACACACAGGGAAAATCACTTATACAAACACAAGCCGCAAGACAAACAGGGACTCAAGACAGAGACAGGCAAACAACCAAGCGCTGTTTTTCCCCCTCTCCACCCACAAATACATGCACATGAACACACACAAGGACACGTACTCACGCACGCCTCCACACACACACACACAAACACCACTTCAAACTGCAGACGCCTCATTGAGGTATCAGCTCCAGTGATTGTGTTTGTCCACCTGGGTATGAAAGAGCCATTCTGGCCTGTGTGCAGGAGACAGCAGTGGTGGTACAGCTCAAGCCGGAGCCCAGCTAGGCTACGTCTGTCTCCGGCTCTCAGGGAGGGGAGCAGCCAAGTGTGGATGCACCTCATTACCTCACTCATCCACACACCAATTACCCCTAAATAAATACACCCAGCCCACAGGCAGCAACAATGACATCCAGCCTGAAAGGGAAGAAAGGACGCCGTTCAGAAAGCATTTGCAGGCACAGAAAAGTGCTGTTGGATAATGATGAAAAAAAAAAGTACAGAGAAAAGAAGCAAAAAAAGAAGAACATGCAGGGGGCTCCAAGTCTTTTATGGGCTCAAAGACGAAACGGAGAAAGAGAAAGAATGAAACAAACACCGAGCAAGCAGAGTGAAGTGATTCAGAAAATGATAATTTCTTGCTAAATTTCACCCAACACATCCGCAAATGATTGTTGTGACGGGGGAGGGGCAAAGTTTAATTGTTTTAATGCATGCAGCCATGAGATAGCTCTGCCACGGACTATAATGGTGATCACTGAAGAGCAGACACATATTTGCATGTAAGACGGACCGCTTGGGGTAACGGTAACAGCAGTGTGTGTGTGTGTGTGTGTGTGAGAAGGCCAAAGTGCGCCGCCTACAAAGAGGACAAACCAGCAACCAAAGAGCTCCGTCCCGCGGAAAAGTTTGACAAAATATGGCAGGTGGCACGAAATGTGATGAGAAGAAGAAAAAAAAAACACTCGGAAGCCGCGCAAAATACGAGAAAACAATTTAAGCTGCGAAAAGTGAAAAAAAAACATCTCTGTGACTCGAGTGAGAAGGTGAGCAAAAAGGATGCGGCGAAGGTGTGTGGCAGAGAAAAGAAGACAGATGTGTTTTCAGGGTGGGGGGGTGGGGGGGCACAGACGAGAGAGGAAGCCAAGAGTTTCTTCATGGCCCTCCCCTCCTCACTCTGCCCACTTTCCCACCTCCCTCCATGTGGGATCTTTCTGCATGAGTGACTCTGTCATACCTGGGGGACAAAATTGTGTCTCTCTCTTGCTCTGTCTGCCTTTCTCTCTCTCTCTCTGCCCCAGTTCCTGCCTTAGCCCTTCTCTTGTACGCCTGTGCCGTGGCTGTGGTGGGCATGTGTATGGTACTGTGTGGTAAGAGAGCCAAAGGGCTAAGAAGCATGAAGTGACAGACTCTATGAAAAAAAAAAATCATCATTAATAATGTTTTTAAAAGGCTTTAAAAGATTAAAAAAAACACCTTGATGTATAAATGTTTAAACGTCAATCAACACCTCTCGATCACCTCAAGGGGAAAATGATGATTCATTTCCTCATCTGACACCTGAACAGTCAGGTGATGGGTGGAACTGTAGGTCACCGAGGGTAATACGAAAGGAGGAGGTGCAACCAGGATGTGATAGGCTGCTCTACAGTGCTCTACCAGGATGCACGAACACATCCCGAACTTGAAAATAAGCCACATGACCAGAGCCGGTCGGTTCACCTGACCAGAGGCAGATTCCTGGTTAGCAGAAACAACGGCTGGGAACGTGTCAGCCTTCCACGCCGTTGATTCGGTGTAATAAACAGAAGGTGATGGATGGAATGGAAGTGAAAGGAGCAGGTTTATTAGGATTCCTTCCTGACGGAAGGATAATTGAGGGAGGGAACGCTGCGTGTGTCTGGTGCCACAGGTGGGTGGAGTAGTGTCAACATGCTGTGGCAGCATTGTCAGGATTCTTGGTGTATAGCTCAACCCTCAATCAGACTGCATGGGAAACCTGGGCTCTGTCACACGCAAGATGACAACAACAACAATAAAATAAAAATAAAAAAGGCCTGTGAAGACCTACTGGCATTTTACCAACCATTGTGTCTTTCCACCTAGTATGACCTGCAGCTGGACCTAAATATAGAAGGGCCCCCCTCACCCTTTCTCCCTTCTTCTTCTTCTTCCTCCGCTTGAAGTCGCCTGGAGGTTCCTCCTGGGAGTTTCAAGTTTTTTCTAATTACCTGCACCCTACAACACCTACACATGCTGTTGTCAAACCCTGCAGCACCATTCTCTCTCTCACACACACACAATTGTCAACACATCACACTGTCTTTCAGTTTGGCATTTCTTCTTCTATTTGATTAAAGTTGTAGGCGCACACACGCACGCACACACAGGGACACACACACATGCACTCTTTAATACATCAGCCCCAATGTTTTCTCAGAAAGCGTGTGAAGAATGGAGGAACTGCAAACAATGCCAGCAACGAACTCCAACAGCTGAACCTCGCTCATCGAAAAGGTTTGCGTGACGTGCAAGGTTTCACACACTTAGCTGTGCCTGAGAGGAATGTACGGGAGATATGTAGGGACTTCCAGTTCACACCCAGAGACGCCTTGCTGATTCGTACAATCCGACAAATATACGAACAAACGGAAATAAATTCTGCTTTTGTTTAGGGTAAGTCATCACAACACGTCCAACTAGCAGGATCTGACATGTCAGGATGTTCTGTCTTTTTTTTTTTTACATGACAAACAGGAATGATTTAATTCACTCACGATCAACTGACAACCTCAGGTGAC
Source organism: Decapterus maruadsi (assembly GCA_030347415.2). NCBI lineage: Eukaryota > Metazoa > Chordata > Actinopteri > Carangiformes > Carangidae > Decapterus > Decapterus maruadsi. Next base: position 4,345,223 of record CM064900.1, read on the forward strand.
ATGTGGTTTTAAACATTCTTTCACCTTCTGAGGATTGTTCTTTTAGTTTTCAGGTCAATGAGGCTTCAGGTCAATATCTTTGAATATCTTTAAATACTGCACATGTTCAAAATGTACTGTATCTCTTAGTTGCATTGTTCAGCCTGTGTGAAATCCAGCTGTATTGGTAATGAAATGACTCCAATATGTTGCCTTTCCCTGTTTACACTCAAACAAAGACCCCAGTGTGTGACATTGGGCATCATCATATACAACGTGTTGGTTATTGTATAGTTTGCCGCTAACTTCTTTGGTCGCTTTTGTAAATCCCCTGGTGGGAGATTGCACACTTGGCACATCATTGTAACGTCACACCGTGGCCCAAAATGCCGGCTTTCCCTCTTACAGGTGTCAACTTGGCTCTGTCGCTACTTCCTCTGCTGGGCGAGAAGGTCAAACACAAGAACCCCACCTTTCCACCTTCATGCCTCCTGTACAGAATGGCAGGCCGGAACAAAGGTACAAGATTTGTCTTCAACAGGAAGTGTCAAAGGGACTTGTAACTGACAATACTGAGTACTGTATGTACATGCTTTTTTATAGGGCACTTTTAACAGTATTAGCAAAAAAGCATGGCTATTTAGCAAAAAAGTATTTTTTTTTAACTTCAGCACAATGGTGCATCAGCCACCAATCAAATCTGTGCAAGGAAACAATCCAGGTAAATTATGTTGCGATGCAAATGATGTCATGTACAGTTCTTTACATCCCTAGTCAAGATTATCCGCTGGAAGCCTGATGTTAATAAAATAAGTGACGCTAATGACGTCAAGCGGAACGCAATATGTACCCTCTTCCACTTCCTGATGTAAATGATGTTTAGTTTACTTCAGTATGAACAAGCCAGGTGTCACATTTTGTTATAGTTCCTTTGCGCATGTGCAGGATGATCAGGAACATGACCTGTTCAGACAGGTGTTAGTAAAGCTTGTTGAGTGAAAACAGGATTAGTATCGTATCTGAAGTCTTAAGTGTTTGAACTGTCAGCATTCATGAAAATAGAGCACCTTACATGTAAGCACTTAACTATACAAATACAATTGTCCTAGTGTTTTGTCTGTCGATGAGTAGGAACGATCGCTTAAAACAGTTACATGGAAAATATGCTTGTATAATAATACTTAGAAGACTCTTTGGAGATTTTGGAGATATATACAGCTCTGGAAAAAATTAAGAGACCACTTCAAAATGATCAGTTCCTCTGGTTTTACTATTCATAGGTATGTGTTTGAGTAAAATGAACACTTCATTCTATAACCTACTGACAAAATTTCTCCCAAATTTGAAATAAAAATATTGTCATTAGAAAATGGCAACAGGTCAAAATTAAAAAGTTCCAGTGTTTTTAGACCTTGTGTAATGCAAAGAAAACAAGTTCATATTCATTTTCAAACAACGCAACACTACTTTTAAGAGTTTAGAAATCAAAATTGGTGGAATAATCCCAATTTTCAATTGAGCAGTGTTTTATTTATTTATTTATTTATTATCTTCCATATGATTTGGTTCAGGTGATCAGCTAAGTAGAGTGAGGTGTGTGCTTGTGTTGGAGTTCCGATGGCTGCCATACATGTAGAGATACGGCTGATTTATTAAGAACGTTTTAGAGTGGTCTCTTTATTTTTTCCAGAGCTGTATATATTTTGGATCATTAACACAAGTTATAGTGGCACTAAGGGATCCCGTCTGAATGAGTCAGAATTTATTAGGCAAGACAATTGTGCGGACTTTGGAAAGAGGGCTGTAACAAGACTCGTTGTAACATATTCTGAGTGGAAAGAATTTTTATGTGATGTCAGTTTAAAGGTGACTGGGTCTTAATGTGTCATTTCACAATGTAATCTCACGATCACAATCCACATTAAGGCAGAATATCAGAATTAGCAGGACAAAAACAATGCATCCCAGTATACATTGGCAAACACACTCACTTCATCTGCCAAATCCCTAAATTAACACCTTTTTGGTGAGAAAGCTCAATTTGGAACATATCAAACCAACACCACAGCTGGCATTCAAGGGTAAAATTAATTACTTCAGATACATGTGCTTCCTCTCAAAGTGGCAGACTTATTTGCATTGAGGAACATTCAGCAGAAGTAATCGATGCACACACAAAATACGGCCACCCAATGACCCCAGCCCCGTCTCAAAGTCCCTCCCCATCCCCAAAGCCCTGACGGCTCAGCCATGCATGGAGGAACAAACACAGGTAGCAAGAGCGAATCAGACCGCAACAAAACATAGAAACATGAATGGGAAGCATTACAATGACGGGCCTGGAAGCGGGACAATGGGCCCGCCATTAAACAAACGGCAAATCCCAGGATGGGCTGCGGGAGTATGATACAGATTACAGCCACCTAGTCCCTGCCTGGGGAACAGGGGAGAGGGAGAAAAAAGGACACAATATTGCAATCTGACAGCTGACGTCTTCATATAAATGTATGAATTTACATTCCAATTAGAGGAAATTTACATCTTAATCACAGCGAGCAGTGTGTCGGTCCCTCGGTTAGTGTGTTGCTACGGTAATGAGGTGGGATGCTGCTGTGCTCTCTCATCCAGACAGTGATCTGTCAGCAGACAACACCTCCCTGTTATGAGGGAGCTGCACCCTTAAATGCAACCGCCGCCACCATCCAGTAATATTCGTCAAAATCTGTCTTAAATACCAACAAGGTGTGAGCTGCCACCCGAGGATAATGTGCCAAATATGGAGTTTGAAAAACATCAAACATATCTTAAATACAGTGCACTGAACCAGGAGTTTCTTTAACTGTCACTCAAGTGACAAGCTTTCAGTACTCTATGGCATTCTGTTTCTAATTTCCATACTAATAATGGGTATATTATCTTTAATGGTTTGACTTTGTTTTTATGGCATTTGAAATGGATGGTGAAGCCGTCTGTGGAATTACTCAAACATATCATGTCATGAGATCACATGCTGCTCTGGCAACTTACAAAGGCAAAGCGAATGGTTGAGATGGCAGGATTGTGGCTCTATCATCAATATCCTACTGGTCATCATTTATATCAATGTAAATCATAACATCTAAGCTCCCGCTCCAGGAAACTACGCAGTGAGTCAGACAGAGAGAGAGAGAGAGAGTGTGTGTGTATACTTGTGGGGAGGAAGGAAAGTTGTCCAAGTACAAATAGTGGAGAGGAAACAGTAAAAGTCTGCTCAAAGAGCTACATCTTGTTCAAGTTTGTAAAGTCTTTTTGTGGATGCTTGTTGTGGGTTCGCTCAATTAGCAGACAAGAGCAGTTGGTTTGAGGTTTTGGAAGCGAAACCACACAGACAAGCCCAAGGCCCGGGTAGACTCCTTTTATAAACTCAGTACAGAGACGGAAGAATGCCACACTAATATCAATTTTAATGAGTTCAGAAATGAGACTGTTTAATGAAAACTTCGAACTTTGCTGAAACAACTTCCTCCCAGTGAAATCATTTACTTGTCGAGCAGTGCCGATTGCTGACAATGCAATCAGGAGGAGAAGATTAGCCACCACCACACAGGAGAGCACATAAATCAGTTTAACACAGGCCTTTGCCATCTTCACGCTTGACTTTAATACAGGGATGTGTGAACAAAAAATTGGAGGTAAATGAGGCATGGCTTCTTTATCACCTACCTCGTAGCCAATCAGGCCTCTCCCGTTAGAGACACTGCTCTAATGGCTGATATCTACGGAAGCAGCCTATTACTGGATAGTGTCTGTAATTAAGACGAGTCAGATTACACCAGGCCAGTGCCTTGTCTGTGATATGTAGGCTGCCATTAAGGCCAAAGGGGCTAATGCACTTATGTAGATTGAGAAAAGAAAGAAGGCTCATATCATGTGCATGTCCGGGGTTGGGAGGCCAATGCATCCCCAAACATCACGTGGGGCAACACGTGGAACGTGGCTTGGATTGCACTTTAGCCTGCAGCGTGTTTGATGAAGACATACACACCTCTTTTGGCACTTATCTTGCATATTCTAATCTCGCAGGCTGATTCCCACAACACCGCTGTGAACTTCTGTCCCGAAACATCCGTCCAAATGAGATTGCCCGTCTGTTTTTTTTTTTCTTTTTCAATTTAACTTGAAGGTTCACCATGATTACAACCTTTAAAGAAAAAAAAAACTGACAGCAGCTAATAAGTTGCCAAGCTGACTTTTTTTGTGTGTCTGGTAGCAAATGAGGTGAGAAGGGTAAATGTGGAGGCGCAGCGAAGCCGGAATGAGGCGTTTGAAACGTGGAGAAAGCAACACTTTTAAAAAGATGACTATGATTAAAAAAACAGGAGAAGAGGGAGGAGGCCTCCGACAAAAGAGACAGAGTGAGAGGGAGATAGACAGAGGGAGAGCAAGTGAGTTTGAGATGGGAAAGCACTTCTTTCTGTACACGGAGTGACCTTGCTAACACTCAGCCTACTCTAATATTCACCACTACACATGCTTTTGTGCGCTATTCCTCACCCATCTAAGCACGCAAACCCTCTTCTCAGTGCACACACTCCTCATTATACAATTTCACTAGCCATTTATTCAAGACTTGCACAGGCATTAACACTCTTGCTAAAATCCAAAGACACACACACACAAACACCAAGACGTGCAATCTATTGAGGGGTGCAAGAAATTCACTGTACTGATTTAATTATAATTTTGTGCATTACAACTCCTGTCTCCTCGCACTTCTGTTGATGCAGAAACCTCAAATGAGGACTGCTGAATGTCAGAGTGTGTTTAAGGACGTGCATCAAAGGAGGCTGTTAACTTTCGCGTCCTGTGAGAATTATTTGGAGAGGGACGCTCACTGGGATCTTTTCTCTTATTGAGGTGAGAAAGTTGCTTTTAAAATGAGTAAACCAAGTCACTCAGTAAGTGAAAACTTTGGATGTAGAATATTCCCATAATGCCTCTGAGTGAAAAAACAATGTTCAATTTCTTGAAACTTTTACTTACCAATTGCATTTGTCAAAATAAAGAAATGAAAAACGTAAAAGACGTAAAAGCAAACCTTTGGTTAAAAAAATGACAAAGGCGAGGTAAGGATACATCGTCAGGACTAAATGCACATGCAACACACACACATGCACACACGCTCGCACACATTCTTAGTGGGTGATGAAGCAAACGGACATGACGTCCCCATACAAACAGTATGTGTAAGTGAGCGTACAACATCAGGCTATCAGATCACTTGCCTCTTCAAACATGAGACCTTTAATAGATGTGAAACACCAGTCCCTGAATCTTTTCACACCACTGAGTTACAATTCACACAGAAAAACAGAAGGCAGAGGATGATTGAAAATACAAAACTTCAGCAAATGTAATTTTTATAATAGATGATGAGGGGATCCGAACATAAATATATGATACAATTTGATTTAGACAAAACTAAATGGAAAAAATATACTTGTCTGACAAAAAAAAAAAAAAAAATCATAAGAATCCTCAGACTAACATATGGAGTAACCTTTGTGGCCTTCTGGGACTTGGGGGGTGGTGGTGGGGTTACACGGGGGGGTCTAACGCTCCTAAGACCGTAGGCACGCTAGGGAGAGGTGAGCTGTCACCCCCCATTACGATCACTGCCTGAGCTCAGAGAGGGGGAGGGGAAGGAGGAGTGCAGGCAAAAAAAAAAAAAAAAAAAAATACTGGTTCTTTGCTAACCGCCATCTAGAGCGATCCCCGGGCCTCAAAACCCTCGGTCTACAACTGCCTCCTGGGAAATACTTGCACGCAAGTCGTCCTCATCCCAGTTTAGCAGTGGGGCATAATGTGTATGTGGAGGTAAGAGGAAGCGTGTGTTATGTGTGCGTTGTCGGGCTGTGTAAGCAGAATGTATGGATTTTGCGTAACAAAAGAACAACGGTGTATGTTTTCTTACTCGCTTCACGGAGAGGAGACAAACCGATGTGCAGTAAGAGTTGGTAAGGCTAACACAAGTAAGTTATACTCAGAGTGAGCATCTTGCCTCAACTCTTGTTATTAAAGTTTAAAAAGAGGACAAAGGAAAGGCTATGGGTGTTTTATTTTTCATGTGATACGGGTGCCACTTGGGTCCAATCGATAACTGACAGCGCTTGTATTCTTCAAAAGGATTTCAAAGTCCTTTCGAAAAATGATCTAGGATTAGAACAGAAACTGCATTAAAACAATAAGTGTTTTTGATTATTTTGTGGCACATAAAAAACGCTGCGGTATTATACGCCAATGGATAAGAAGCTCGCCTCAGATTTGACCTTTTGCTGCCTTTTGTGTGGGTTTGGGTGAACACTGCTTAGGTGCATTCTGTTCCCCAGATCCCACTCCTAACACCCCTGTCACTCATCATCACTCATCATTGTTAGGGACAAAAGGAAAGTTTGGTTAAGCCACACACTGGAGTATTCTCCCACCCAGTGCCTCCCCCACCTTCACACATTCATGTATGTGTGTTACGTGGCGCGCGTGCATGCACACACACTCGTGCACGCACGCAAGGCACAAAGAAAATTGTTCTATTTTTGCAGCATAAACACAAGACCACTGACTCACACACGTGCCCTGATTCATGGATGGGGTCACAAACGTTTCGATAAGGCGCCATCACCTTGCCCTCTAACTTGCCTTTTGAAGTGCAGGCTTGTCCTTCCAATGGCCCCTTTGACTCATCTGCTGAGTGTAATTAAAGTCTATTCAGGGCTCTATATGTGTCCTTGCTATGCTCCATCATCTGGCCAGGCTTTTCAATAGCCACCTGTGAACTCTGAAGGACAGGGACACTTGCCCTCATAAAATTCATGAGCACTGTTACATTCAGCGGCAGGCCGGCTTCTCTCAATGGCCGACACCGCTTTTAAACAACTCTGTGTTGACTGTTGGGTGAATCCTTTTTAAATACAACCATATTCACAGTAGCAGGGGTTAAGTAGCTCCCATGATTAGCTGAGACAAATGCCTTTATGGTGTGCTTGGAGATAAAGAGAAAGAAAGAGGATCAAGAGACCCAATTTGTTTTCGTCAAGCAAGGAGTCATTGAGGGATTGCTCGCAGAGAAAGCATTAAGAAAAAGGCCAAGTGTCCAACTGATCAGGCATCTCTAAGCCTACCTTTTTTGTGTTGCAAACAAATGAATGAGGTAAGCAAACAGATTCTGTTGTGAGGAGTCTAGAAATTATGAACTCCTCACAATAAAACCGAGGACGGGCTTTCTGAAGACATCAAGACAGTGTGTTGTGAACGGGAAAAACAAGCTTTAAAAAATGCTGACATTTTCTTTGTCACCCTATGGCGACATAACGTCGTAGTGTTAGGGAGCCATGCTGTATGTGAAAATAGCTTATCTCATTTTACAGGCAATTCTAAATGTTATTTATTTTTTTATTTTAAATCAGGGGTCTATATGCTGCAGCCAAGTTATTAATGTCAGCAAATTTTCTTCTGACCGAGCAATTTTACTCACATATTCTACACAAAAACATTCGTCAACAATAGGTGATCTCAGACAATGGCAAAGTTTTACCTCCCTTAAACCAAGTAGCTAATCTGGTTTTATATAAAAAAAAACTTCTATTCTTTCAACTTCACCAAACGATGGTAAAATGCAAAATTTGTTTTACGTCAAACTATTGATAAAGAGGAAGAAGAGACTTGACTATTTTAGAAAAAAAAAAGTGATAAAACAATCTGAAAATGTGTTCAGACAGCAGCACGTTTAAAACTTTATCTGTGTTTTCAAATGTGTTCACATCACAACAGCATAAGATACATAAACACTGAGCCAACACACAGAGAAATGCATACACACACACTCCTCCTCCTGACCCCCCCAGGACACTGTGCGGTGAGAGTGTGGGAAAGTTATTTTTAGGACCCAAGCAGAGAGCCTTCCTGAGTTTGATGCTCCTGCTCCGGATCAACATTCCACCTTTGAACCACTCCGACCATGGAGCTGTTTGTGCTCCATGATGGCAATTTTAACTTTCTCTGTGGACCAACAGCTGTGAAGCCGCTGCTTCGTTTTAAACGGGACAATCACTGCCTTTTACCACCAAGTAGTCGAGTCACAGAAACAATGCAAAATCTAAGATCCACTTGATTCTTGGTTGAGAATGCATCATGTCATGAGCATTCATATATGTAGCATAAAACAGGGAACAGATTGTTTACCCTGCAGTTGATTCGCTGCAGAAAATACTGCAAACAAGGAGCAGCAAAGGCAGAGTTGAACTGCACAACAGCTGGTAGCAAAGACAACAAGGTCTGCAAAGCTTGTAATTTGTTATCAGTGTTGCATGCACTACTGGTAGTCGTGACGAATAAGACCCATTCAGGAGACAAGCTGGGTGTCTGCATCATTGTTTATAAGTCTATGGTCTCTCTTTCAACCCCGGAGTTTTCAAAGTAAAACAAGGCCTGTGGTGTTTCCAAAAGTCTCTGTTCCAGGGTTAAATGGAGTATGGATGCCAGGCATGAATGCAGCAAAATAAAATGAAAGTAAATTCAACTAAAAAAATATCAGTGTGAGAAGAAATAAGGAATCATGAATTACAGATATCGACCCCAAACCTCTGAAAGTAGTAAAGTTTTAGCACAGGATTTACAGTGAACACATTTGCCACTCTTGCCAACACTTTTTATGATGAGGACAGAAGTGCATGCACCTGAGGCAAAATTCGACACTATTTTCTAAAAGGAAACAACAATGAAATGATTCACAAGCCAAAGATACAGCGAAGACCCAGTTTATAAGCACCAGGGGGCCTGTGGTTCCCCAGTCACTACCATTATGCTAATGGTGAGCCCTTTCTGAATGCACTTATGCATACCCTATAGTACCACAAGACCCCATGGATGGAGGGTGGCATGCAAGTTCCAGCCTCTTTCCCCTCCTCTCTCTAATGGGAGCTGAAGACAACTAGGACTACTTTAATCAGGTCTGAGTCCAATGTGGCCAGTCTAGTCTGATGGGGGCTGAGTGGTGCATGGACTATGTTAAGGGTTCACTGCTCACTGATGAAACAGCTTCACTTCCAGGGCGAGTTCAGGCAGACCACACTCTTACTCAGCCTGGCAGGAGGAGCACATATGCCCTGTTTTGTTTTGCTTTAACACTGTCCGTTTGCAAGAAATGTTTCGGCGTCGTGATAATTCAGTACAGAGGGCAGCGCATTTGGCAACCTCCCAGATATTCTCTTTACTGAGCTTTGACTCGACCATAGAAAACACAACTGCTACTGTTTTTTCCTCCCTGGGCATTTGACAATAAAAAGCACACTGGATTGTTTTAGCCAGCTTCTTTAATTATTTCTGAACCTTGACCTTAGAGAAGAAACATATCTTGTATGCGCAGGGCTACCTTGACGCCACGTCAGACGAACCCCCCTCCCAAAAAATTGCATGTTTTGCACCCCCCCCCCCCCCACAAACCCGAGACTCAGCATTGAGACCTAACAAGCTGGGCCTTTTCAAACACACATGCACATTTGCAGAATAGATAAAATCCCTGTTAAATAATAAATGCAACTCTGATGTATGTTGTGAATATTGTTCGGCTGAGGGGTACGATCGCGTGCCACTAACTGGCCCGCACCGAGCTCTCACTCTGGTTCTCATATATGCACAAACCATAAGCACACCTCATTCCAAAATGCGACAGAGGCTGGTGTGCACCAATGGAGGAAGTATAAATTATTCAAGTGGAATATTATTCCAAAAAGGTCCATTCCCATCTGATCATGATTCCCAAGGCAGACGTAAGAATCACAGTTCAGTTTTTCTGCATGCAACTAATAGGTTCAGGACATTCAGTAAGATTGTTGTTTATATTAAGCCATTGAGATCCACTACTCACTGTACATATTGCATTGCTTGGGGCGGTGGGGCAACTTATTGCGACCAAAAAAAACAAACAAAAATATTTTTGTATTTCTTATTAACCCAATTTAAGCACACTCATTTCATTCAGCTCAGCGTGAGAGTCTCTGCTGCAATTTACTCTTATTCACCATCAAATTTATCTCCTTTCACTGTGTTAGCATCTGTGTAGCTCCTCCCAGAAACACAGAGCAGAGGAGAGACTGAGGTTGTCGTTACGTTAAGTGCAATAAAAGCTTCCCAACAAGTGTTAGAGAACCGAAGATGGAAAGACATTGACCCCAAATGCCTGAAAGTCAGGCCAAAACATCCATGTTTTATTTACACTGTAATGAATGAGTCAGGTTTGTTGTTTCTCCTATGAGTTCTTTCACTATTGGCTTTTCTCTGATCTTTGGTACCAAGTATTATTTGAGACTTGGGGAACGAGATATACGACCAGGCATGGAATACAAACAAACATATAAACAAATACACAGACAAGCCCTGAGGCCCGGGTCTCTGTCTAATTCGCTCTGCTTTCTACAATTCTTTCTTTCCCTCCCTTTTTATTTCTCTCTCAATAAGACGGTTTGGTGCCTCTAAGGAAAAGCCCTCATTTTAATTAGACCTGACCTGAGAATCACTTAACTGCTCCTCTCCGCTTACGCCTCCCCCCTCCTCTCCAAGCCTTCGCTCTGTTCCTCACATAGGTCCATTAACACCCTTCCCTCGGCACCCACAGGCTTCAACAGGGGGCAGACACAGGCGTTGTCTTAAAGACGTTTTGAGGACATGCCAAGAAACATTAACCTACTCCATACACCTCCCTCGGACTCTTTCGGTTTGCCTTCCTCTTCTCCTAAAGACTTCTTCTACTCCGCACAATTGTCGTCTTTATTCCCTTGTTCTGCTCCCTATTCACTTCCCCTCCTCACAACTAGAGGGTTTACTCAATTGCCTAATGCCAAGTTCATGTTATGTGAGATGGAAGGTCATTGGACACAAGTTGCAGAGTTTTTAATGTGAGGCTCACAAAAATGCATTGTATAGTCAGTCTAACACTATCTAATAAAGAAACACAAAGCATCCATGTTTGTTTGCTTTTTGTGGCACTGGGCTGCCTGACTGGAAGCCTGAGTCGATAAAATTCAATCCAGGAAGTGTAACTTGACTGACATATCCATGAGTCTCATTGTCAATCACACGCCAGAACAACGCAGTGAACAAAAGCCATTTTTACAATTCACAATGGCAAAGTCACTGCAGCAATTATTCATCTTCCCTTGCAGTGACTGCAGGATAAACACCACGAGGGCTGTTCTCGTTAATGAGTGATCTACCGGGAATGTTCGTGTTTTTGAGAGGCTACCACAGTGTATTGACGGATGAGCTACACTGCACTGTGTTTCAGCCAGGTTCAATGGTTTTGCCAGATGATCCGATTTTTTTTTTTTGGCCAGTGCCCTCTGTGTTTGGACCCTGCTGCGCCTCTTTGTGATGAATGAAGGAGGAGGCTAAGGTTGGTTTGTCTCATTCAGTGTGAAGCCAGATATACAGAAGTTGGTGATTCCAGCTCAGATGCTGGTGTGAACTGGATTTACTGTCAGAAACTGTGAACAACAGTAACCCTGGAAACATCATTATATGCAATCCTCCTCTCTTCCATCTTTCTTATGAACTCTCGTTGCGGCCTCGTAAGCTGGCCTGAACTCCTTTAATTTCTTTTTAAACCTTTTAGATTAGGTTTTAGTTTTTTTAGTTTTTAACTTAAGCTTTTCACAATGCATGTACTTGTGTGATAATAAACTTCTTGACTTGACTATACTGACTTCAAAATACCAAAAACCAAAATCAAAGAAAAAAACATTAACATAAAACTGAAAGTTCTCAAAGGCTACTTTTGTCTCCTCAGACTTCAGAGCCACAGTGACATAGTTTGTCAGTGCAACAAACACCTCCAGAAAGCTCCTCTAAGACAAGACTAATTTGACACAAATCCCCGTCTTATACTGTATTTGACCCTGTGACCTGCCTCTAGCACCCCAGCACCCCACAGGCACATTGCCTGTCAGTTTAAAGGGTCAGACAGAGGTAAGGACAATGTAATTGCGTACCATCTGCATTCTTCAGAACTTCATCCTCAAAGCATCTCGAATTGTGAAACTACTCACAGAAGCCTGGTGTCGGCTTAATATGAGTGAGAGGGAAAATATTCCCACACATATGCATGTTTAAGAAAGTTTATGTCACATGTGGTGCGTGCTTGCGTTTCTCAATCAGTATGTGACGAATGTAAATATCTTCATGTGTGGGAGCGAAAATTGTTTGTGTATGTGTCTACGAGTATGTGTTAATCTTGTCTAAACACCTAACACTCCCCCTACCTGCTCAGACAGGGCCATGGGTTAACTCTGGCCTCGGGCCTCATGGCTAATAACTGCTCATCAACCGCAGCTTGAACTCTCGGAAATGTCAAACCGATACCATGGCAACCTTATCAAGGAGCCGTCAGAGCCTTGATAATGGTGGTGGTGAGTTTCAGGTTGGGAATTAATATTAAAAAATGATCAAATTATGAAAAAAATATTATTACAATTAACGACATTTATGAGAAACAAAAGCTGCAATCTGCGCAATGGCAAACAAGTATTTTTCCGCGTTCCTGGCGTGCTGGGTGATCGAGGTGTGAGTCAAACAGCAGTTAAGAAATTAGTTGTCAACATGACTCCGTGTGCAGTTGGGATGACATGTAGCTGCCTGACCCAGCTGGTGAGCACCTAGTGCTGTCAATCACCTGTCATTAACTATCATCGTATCACAAATTAATCCAGATAGATGATATGCAAAGAGAGGGTAAATTTCCTGCTTTTCAAATGTTGAAAAGGAGTCAAAAGTTGAGAAAAAAAATAGCAGCAGGAGAAGTGCTTTACCTCCATCGTGATGGATGTGCAAAGGAGGCCAGACTGAGCACTGCAGAACAAACTCAGTCAGAGAGTGTTGTATTATGTGGCTTCAGGCAGAGGAGTCCTGTAGCTTGAGTAAATGAGGTGATTAGCAGGGATGGTGTGGGCTGTCACATGTCAGACACTGGGCTTAGACTCCAATCAGCGTGTCATTTGTCAATCAAAGGCCCACCGAGGCAGTTGACCAACAGGTCAAACGCGGTATACGATGAGTCACATAGTCGGAGCACAACGGTGGGTCCTTGCATGTGATCTAAAAACCCAGCTATGGCTCTGCAGCTATGGGTGACGCCAACAATGCACTCATACCTTTGTGACATCTCCATCTCGGGTGATTTAAACCTTAATGACAGCCAATTGCAGCCCCAGAGAAGACAACATGAGAACATAATAGTGCATTAAACTGAATAATGACTAATATGTGTTTTGATTTAATTGGTGTATAACTGATTACATGATACAATGTTCTCTGGGAAACTCCCTTCTACATAACCATGTGTCACGGCCAAGGAGCGTGATTGACATTTCATATTATTGCTCTCTTGTGTCAACAATAAGAATTGTGAAATTTTCTTATCATGCTATGTTCTGAGGGCATCACAGGAGCATGGACCACATTCAACAGAAAAACTCCAGTAAAGCTCTTTAAACAAGGAAGACAGACAAAGCCTGGTCTTAACAGTGTGCTGCCTGGATATATGACATGGTATCCAGGCCGCTAAGGGCTTCAAGGATTCTCTAGGCTGTGCCCCCCTGGCCTGCCCAATACAGAGGCCTAATTAAAAGACCATTGAGGATAACCACCTTGACTTTTATGGACCTTATAAATCTATACTGGAGTGGCCTATTTGGGGGGTCAGAGAAAGGGGGTAGGTGGGGACGATGCAGACAGGAGAAAGAGCGAGAGGGATGGTGCAGGGCTGGCAGAAAATGAGAAGGGGATGACCGTCGAATGTGGTGAGGTATGGTGGGGGGTGGCATTCCTCTTGTCCCTTTCACCTCCTGCCTGAGACAATAGAACTCACTAAGAGCCAAGGACCAGAGGGTGTGATAAGGTAATGATAATGTAATGAGGACCAATCATGAGCCTGAGCTAAGAGGAGGGCCCCTTAATTTGTCTCTAGAGTGGTAGCTCAGTGACAGATTGATTGCTCGGAGTGAGAGTAATCATGTGACACATGCAAAATGGAAGTATCTTTGACAGGAAGAGAAAGAGGTTGAATAATCATAAATCAAAAATGGATGAAGAAGTGAAAAGGCCTCTATTCTACATGAGCCTAAAAAGGTCAGGCCGATCATCAGGTTTCAAGCTATGATGCAAAAAAAAAAAAAAATCAAAATCAAAAAATTAACAATCATCTGTAAAGAAAACAACAAAACACCAACAGATTGAGTCTTCAAACCCCAATCCAAGGCATCTCAGAAAATAATTTGGAAATGACTGAATGCAGATTCAAATGAGCTTATAGACCACGGTTAAACAACACCTGCTGCGTATCTGTTCCAACAGGTCAATGCTGTTCCAGGCTAGGAAGTGAATGAGCAGCAAGCGGCTAGAATTTTGTGATGCTGCTAAGTAGTGTATATTGATGCCAAACCTAATTTTGTTGCATAGAAATATGCAAAGACAATAAAGTCTCTCTAGAAAAAATGCACAGCATCTACTGTGCATACTACACTGTATTGTGTTGTTGATTTGAGAGATACTGCGGCTTATTGCAGCTGCTTCCTTTCTGTCCAGCATAAATGGCTGTGATCTGTCATTACTAGTTATTTCAAAATACTTCAAAAATACTGTAGAATACCAGAACTAACTTTCACCTTAGCTGCCACCAGTATTCTTTCCATTGCATATTCAAGCATATAGATAGAAATCTTTCACACTCTGTTGCCTCCAGGAGAAAGTGTGGCAGCAACAGTGTATAATCAATAGCTTCACCTTTGATTTTGCCACCCAATAACAGATAAAAGGTAACGCAGGTTGACAGAGCTTGGCTTACGTGAGAGACTATCATCAGCACTTAATTTCAACACCGCTATGAACAAGATGAATGGAACAAATGTAATGGCTTTCTTAATAAATAATTGCTGCGCCTAAATTCAGCTCTTGTTTTAGGTTAATGGTGACATGGCAAGCTATAAAAATACATTAGAGAAGTAGAATTGGGGCAACAATACAAAATTATAAAACTGACAAACAGCACTTAAAATACAACAACAGGGGTGGACCAGTAGACACCTATGTTTTGTTTATAGAGTAAACCCTGGGGACGCTAAGTGACCCAGACAACCTACCTCAATGCTGAACTGTTTTCTCTTGAGCTTAAAGGCCAGGTCCTTGTGGTCAGGGAGCTGACTCGCCAGACAGTTCAGGTGAGGTACCTGACGTACATGTAGCAGGCCTGTGAAGGACAGAGAGGGCAGACTGAAGCTGGAAGTTCTTACAAATACAACTGAATGACAAATAACGTTTTGCTGAGTTTGCATTGTAAAATATGTGAGAGCTGAATCCCTCTTCCAGACTTCACATGCAGAGCGTGCCATGAATCTCAACTTAATACAACTAAGAAGTTGCACAAAATAATTTTAGTTCAGTTCATTTTGTTCATTTTTTCATTCACATTGGCGGCACGGTGGCACAGTGGTTAGCACTGTTGCCTCACAGCAAGAAGGTCCTGGGTTCGAATCCTGGAATCTCAACTGTTAGCTAATAGTCAAGAGCACTGGCTTAAATCTGAGTTGGTCCCCGGGCGTTGCACAAAATAATTCTAGTTCAGTTCATTTTATTTCCCTGGGGGAAATTAGTTTTTTACTCAGTAAACCTATTATCTGTCTCTGATTTCATATACTACTGAAGTATTTGTTAAAAAACATTGAACAGATGGCTTAATTAGTTTTGAATGCAACAAGATATTTCTGTTTAACTGTTGTAACTGCAAAAAGTTATGAATGATAAAACCTTCTAAGTTTTATGGTAACTAAAGGTAGCCATTGCTTTCTTTGTCTACAGAAACATATTTTCCCACATGCAGCGTCTTAAAAGAAAGCTTTTAGAGATCCACCATTATAAAGTGCATTTGTGAAAATTGTGATTTGAAGGAAACTCATCTACATGAGTGACTAGAAAGTTGTGTTAAGTAATAAAATTAGGACAAAGGAGTTAACAAACTGGTAGATGACAGTATTTTCATCAAACATCATATACAGTCTATGAAGATTTCTATATCTGAAGTGCTATTCTCTTATTTTTTTCCCTGTTTGCTGGAGCATGGGTGACTGTTAATGACATTTTCCAACTATTGGAGACACATTAGAACAATGAAGGACAGGGGACAAACAGAAATGGGGCCTTTGCTGTCAGGGTCCCCAGAATACTTTGTTTCTGATTCCCCTTTGACCATAAAGTTACATTTTCATAAAACTGGAAAAATACTGGAGAAGTGGAGTGGTATAAATGAGCGTGAGAGAGAGAAAAGAAGAGATCGAGGGAGTAATGGAGAAAGGGAGACAGACAGAGAAAGTGGGGGATGGTGGGTTCTCTCCTCTGTGCACTTGGGTGATTTCCCCTTGCCTGATTTGCAGTGACAGGCTTCCCAGCATGCTTTGAGCAGCCCTGAACTGTGCCGCAAACACGCACGCACGCGCATCCGCACGCGCATCCGCACGCTCTCTCACACTCGTACCAGATGCGTTTGCACTCATGAACACACATCAAAACAGTCATACACATAAATGTATTTCATAACCCAACCAGAATTTCACTGGCTGGTTAAACACAGGGCAAATATATTTTGAACAACACATTCAAATGACATTAATTGCAATTTCCAAAGGACGTTTCTGTAATTCATTCATACAATAAAAACCAAATTATTCGCTAAAACACGCATATGTTTACAAGCCACCTTGCTTTTCAATGCAGAGGAATGCGATCACACATGTTATCTAAATAAAACATTCTGTTGGATGAAACCAAAACCTGCCATTGAGTGTTTTTACTCCTCATCTCGTCATCTGTCACAACCAGGGCTGTCTAACCCATGGAGGGGAGGGAGTGGGGAAATGAGAGGAATAGTGCAAGAGTGAGTGGGAGAGTTCGAGAGGCACAGCTAAAAATACCCCACTCGCTTAAACTGACCTTTATGCGTGGAGAGTGTGATAGAGTGATAGAAAAGAAGGAAGCAAGAGGGAGGAGGAGGAAGAAATGATAAAACTGAACAGAAAAAGTGACGGTGAGGACTGGGAGAGTAGAGGGAGGCGAAACAACGGTGCCCTGCTTTCCTCTTTTCTTCATCCCCTTCTCTCCATTTGTCCCTTACCAGTGTCCTCTTCCCCTACTGAAAGCCTTGCCCTCCATTTATTAGCAGAGCATGCTGGCCATGGAGACATTGAGCGAGGGACAGAGAGATAGAGGCAGAGAGGAAGAGAGAGTGATGGTGAGAATATCGATTCCCCAGTGTTGGTCTGCTCTGCTCCAGAGCCTCAGGGGTATGGGACAAGGGATGGGACTAGGGATGGAGAGGGGGGCGAGGCGAGAGAGGGAGAGAGGCTCTGCTGGAGGGGGGGTGGGGTGGGGGGAGAGAGGCAGGGATGGTGGGGAGGTGAGGGTGCGAGGGAGAGGGGGTACAGCGTGGCAGCTGAATCCCCCCCGGCCTGTCTACTGAGGAGCACGTCTGATTGAGCAGCAGCACACTAACACGCACTGACAGCCTGGCCTGCAAGGGGGCTGCCCTGCCTCCATCCACAGCCCAGCCCCAGCCTTAATGCACTGCCTGTGTGTGTGCATGTGTGTGTGTGTGCGTATTTGATGGAAAAGAGACAGAAAGATAAGCGAGTGTGTGTGTGTTCTTACCATGGTAATCTTTGTAGAGTGGGTTGGTCTCTCTCTCAGAGCCTTTGAATGATTCCAGCGCTATGGCATTGTCACATAGCCTGGTAATGCTGCCCATTAGAGCTCTGTCCTGTAGGATCAAGGGAGAGAGAGGGGGAGAGGAGGGTGAGGGAGAGAGGGAGAGAAACATGAGCAGGTAATTAAAAGCCTCCTGACGGGCCATCAGTGTTGCAATTAAATTAGGTCATCATTTCCCACGGCCAGGTCATCTCTGCCCATGGCTTAGGTGAGGGTGATGAGGTACGGAGGAGAAAGAGCACTGACAGAGGTGACACAGGTGATGTTGGGGGGAGACACGTGGACACACACCTTACACCGAGCACCCATGTGCAAAAAAGAGGCATGGGGAACCGTCAATGAGCAACACACTCAAAACTGTTGTGCTTGGTGCAGACTCTGAAACCTGCACACACACAGCAGGGGAGGACTGAGAAGTGGGAGAAGCAGGAGAGGCTTGATGATGAGAGCTCCCCCTACTGGTTAGGTCGGTGACTTGACAAAGAGGGAGGACAAACCAGGGGTGAATACAGTAGATGTGAGGAATGAATGAGAAATATACAAAAGGATGGAGGCAGAGGGCAAAGGGAGTGGAGGGGAGGGAGAAGGAGGGACACTGGGATGGAGGGAGAGAGGGAGTCCTGCATTATTAATCCTTTTGCCTCTTGAATCATTCACATCCTTCTCTCTGTGTTGGCTGCCACCGCCTAATGCAGTTTTCATGCCTTCATGTCTTTTCCCCACTCTTTCTTCCTTTTCATTTTTGTCCTACTTTTAAAGTAGGCATATACCACCAGTCAGTACCACCGGCACTTACAGGGTACCTGAGGTCACTCACGAGGAGCAATTAAAGCCAGTGTAAGAGTTTGAATACAACAAATTATTCAAAAACATCATTGTACAATATTGTCGGTAGAGTCTGTGTGAGAAACAGCCATTTAAAACTTGATCTGTGCCAGTCTGTTCTAGTCATAATAACTCCTCTTTGTGTACTAACAGATAAACAGATATGGCTCCTTTGGAAAAGAGGAAAAGTTTCAAAGACAGAGGCGTCCAGAGTGTCCACACGGGGCTATTCAGTGTTGTGGCAGCAGGGCAGAATGAGGTCAGGAAGACATGCACATGCTCCACAGCTCCTTTCAAGTTCAAGGAGGTGATCAGGGAAAAGCTCACCTTACACCATAGCTTGTTTTTTGGGGGGGGTTTTTTGCAAATGTATTCATACTTGATAAGGGCTTGAAACAAGACACGGTCCAGTTTTGTACTGAAAGTCAATGCCGGCTCAATTAGCTCAGATTCCATCAGTGTAAATCCCGTGAACACCCTGAGCCTCAGCTGACGACCACTGACATGTCAAAGGGAGGGCCCAGCATTTATCTTACCCTGACTAGGCAAGTGGGTAGCTCATGACTTGACAGGGCTCACCCAGTTACTGATTAACCCCATTTCATTTTTCCCGCAGTTGTTTGGCTCAGCGGTGTACTGGTTCATCAGACATGTCACTGTGTACACACGTGTTCAAACATTAGGCTGCAGATGTATTATTCGACACTTAAGACAATCCACCCAGTTCAATGCAAAATTCAATACATCGCTCAGGGAGAAAAGGGAATCTATACGCAGTATGAGACAAAATAAATCTGCATCCCTCCCAAGCTTACAAATATTAACAGTGCTTTTTCCAAAACATGTGATTTCATATGCAAGAGTAGACACCCCATAAAGATGTGAAAATCACATTACACTTGTAGCTTCCATGACCATCGAATGAATCAATCACATATTATATTACACCATCGATCTGATGTACATATATTTAAAAAAATATAATTAAAAATTGGACAAAAATTGAAAATAATTGTTGAAAATGCACATTTAAAACCCAACAAGTAACATAAGAAACAACAAATATTACTACACAAATGATGATAACTGCATGAAATGAATTGCAGAATGTCCAAAAACTTTAAAATAAAATCATACAAATGGCAATAAATACGATCTATGTGTTTCCTGTAGAAGCTATAGACTCATACACTATACACTACACCCACCACAATACAGTATAGGATGATGTTGCTGTATTGTTCAGTAAACGTATAAACATAAACAATCAGACTTCAGGCACCGTTTTTTCATTACCATAAGGAAATCTTTAGCTAAACTTAACAATGTAGTGGGATTTAAGAGTAATCTTTGAATGACCAAAAGTAACCAATATAGTAGATCAACTGAATACTGAAGTATCTGATGTACAGCCCCACAGGGCTGTGGTACTAAACAGCTGTGCTTGACCAGTCCAAACACTGAGTCAAAATATTTGCATAGGTCAGGACACCACTTAGTCTGAGCAGCAGGTGAGGTGTACATGGATGCATTTTATGGAGGACTGTGCGTTTTGTGTTTGTGTGTTTACTCGTGTGGATGGGTGTGGTAGCGGGAGATAGTATGATGGAGGTGGCCCGGGCTAGGACAAGCCTAATTAATGTTTCAGATGGACTGTGGCACTGGGCTGCTGTGAGGAGGCTTTCAGCGAGTTGCTCAGCTTCCCAAGCTGCTCAATAATGGATATAAAAGTCCAGTGTGGTCTCAGCCAGCTAGCCCACTGCTACTAGTCTAGACAGTCTTCCAAAGGCCACACTGTTAACTAAGCTACTAGCCAAGCAGAGGCAGAGAGATGCTCTGCTAACCCTCCAATTGAATTAACGCACCAAACATGACGATGTCACTAACTTAAATTGAGCAGCTTTCACACGCCGGCAACCTCAGATGATCGCTTTTCTCATGACAACATCATCAAGTGAGTTTTACAGTGATACTAATCATTTCATAGATGGCCATCTTAACAGCCTCTCATTACCTCCATGTTGGCTTAGTTACCCAACACCTGATTCAATCCAAAGTTTCCCCCCTCTCCTCCTCTTCCCCCGCTCATTCACTTCTCTCCCCAGGGTGGAGAAGGGGGAGGAGACAGATTAAGGGTTTGGAACCCAGGCCAGAGAGGGACAGGGGGACCGCTCCCACCACAGCTGACATCTGCTAGTTAGCCACTTTACCTTTTTTGACTAGGCCAAGGCCGCTGTGCACTCAGCATATAGGCCTGGAGCCAGAGCATGTTGTGACAACACAGCTGTTCTGAAAGTTAAGCATCGACCTATATATTTGTATAAAAGGCATCGCAGAAAACTCGCAGCTTCGATGCTCCCGAGAACGAGGACTATGAGGAAGTGGGTGTGTTTGAAGCGCGGCCCGAGATAAAACATTTTAGTAGAAAGTCTCAGATGGCTTTTCTGGTGAGTGTGCCTCTATGGTTGAGTGTTTGGGGGAGGGCTGTGGTTTGCCATATGCCTCAGCAGATGACTCCACCTTCACACTGAGAGGCCAGACTGGACACAGACGCATGCACGCGGACTCGTACCCCCCCGCCCCCACCCCTCCAAACCACCCTCGCACTCACCCTCACCCTCACCCACACACACATGCACATGACTGCAAGGAGGGAGATTTGTAGGAGAATATAACGCACGCACACACAGACACACACTCTCATTGTGTACAGCTTTCAAGTAATTAAAGTCCAAATAAACAAACATAGATTTAGAGCCCTTTGAATGAAGTGTGCACTCGACTGGGTCTGTTGGGGGAGTGATGCGTGGAGGAAGAGGCCCCTCGCGGGCCGGAGTCAGACCAGGGTGACACTGAACCACAGGGTCAAGAGGAGGCCCCGCCACAAAAGACTTCGATCTTCGTGCCCCATTAATGAACGAGACCGCGCAAAAACTACATTGATGAAAAATTAACTCACATGCAAAAAAATCTCAAATGACTGACAAATTCAGCTCAATTCAAGTTTAGCACTTTATTTACCCCTGAAGGTAAGCGCACATGCAGGAGCCGTGCACATCATTATGTGACACCGAGCTGGCCAGTTGTCACCGCTCAGATAAGCTGTATTCTGAGAGATTGCTGATGCTCACAAACTCCGTCGAGTCGTTCTCACGTGTCAGACGTGGGGGGGGGCCTTACCTGGATGAGATGCGAAGGTACAGTAACCACCGCCACTGACAGCGATGACCTCAGCAGAGCGCGCAGTCCGTAGAGAAAGGTGGCGAGGGCGTGGCGGTGTCTAGGGTTGTCATGGCAACTCAGGTCATCACCCCAAAGAGCTGAGCCAAGAGAGTGAAGCCCAATGCGCAGGATGTTGCGTGACTTTGACTACAAGAAAAAAAAAACAAGAGAAGGAAGGGGAGGGGGGTGGGTGAGGGAAACTTAAAATGTGTTAAAGAGTCATGGACATGAGCAGTGTTCTCCTGAAGCAGAGCCACAAGATCAAACTAATGCAATAAAGGTTTGATTAAACTTAAAGTTCGGAGCGTGCGTTTGAAGATGAAAAGAAAACTGCTTTTTGAAGTTGTTTCAGAAAAGGTGCTGCTGTCTTGGGTTGTATTCTCAAACTCTGGGGGAGAGCGACTGGACAGTCTGCTCACCAGCACAGACGATCGGAACACAGTGCCCAAACGTGACTGGACACAACTGCCCAATCACAGAGGCCATCTGACACACGCACAATGGACCTGTCAGACAGGCTTCCAATATGGCTGCCACCCAGAAACCCCAACACATTCTTGGCACCACAGCGATGCTCTGCAGCCAAGGGGGCCTGGGTAAGGGTGGAGTGCCTTCCCTTGAAACCCCCCCCCACCACCACCACCACCACCACCACCACAAGAGATCAACGGTAACCCACTCTCATGAAGACAGAGAGAAAGTGGCCAAACAGTGGTGGGATATATATCACTGAAACACAGAGAATGGAGGAGCCTGTCCAAACTGTGAGAGGTTTTTAACCTTTAGTACAATTGCCTTTTATTTGGGGTTTTTCTTCGGGATGGCTCCTGTTTACTGAGGTGAGAGCCAAGAGTGATTAACAAAGCTTGGCCTAAAAATCTGCTCACTTCTCCCTTTTTTTCCCCCCCTTCTTCTCCATCCCCCTTTATCCCTCCCCCTCCATTATCTCGACCCTCCCAAAATCTCCTCCGCCCAACTCCCCATTGCTTCCTCTCCCAACAGTATGACCTAAGCTTCGTTTGGATCGGAATCAGAATCACAAGCATCTAAGAAAAATAAACCCCATTGTTTCTGGGAGTTTTTCACAGTTGGCTCATAGTTTCCCGAGGGAGTACTCACACAACAACACACTCCAGGTTCATCCTCCTCTACATACAGTATACACCTTAGTATAGGCTACTTGAATATTACCGCAGTCCATTTTTGACTTTTCTTTGTTTGGCAGACTTTGCCTATATACAGTAACCAAATTAGAAATCTGTTGGGTTTTTTTTATGTGTGCATCCCAACAGGGGGGAACTGTGGTAACATGACTGTTGCTGTGGCAACATCAGGAAAAGAGGCCAAACTTAACTCCTATAGTTTAGCCTATAGAAAAAGAAGGGAACGGTGCCAGTAGACTTAAGCCAAGGACCGGAGGCCAGCCATATAGACTACAGCCAGCCTGGGACCACAACCTAATCACCAGCCAGTCTCAGCGGAGATCTCACTGTCCTGCTGCCACTTCTGTCTCACTCATCTCAAAAGACAAGTGTGCCCGGGAAAAAGACGAATCCTCGCCTGTCTCGTCTGTTATTTACCTAACACATTTCATATTTATGTAACCATCAGCATCTTGTTAACGATCCTTGATGGCAGATTAACAAATAAACGCGCACACACTGACAATCACCCATACTGAGCATTCTTGTGCCAGTGCCCATGTCGCTCTGTGCCGGTCTGCATTCCTGGACTGTGCCAACAGCATGTCAGGCGGCCACACTGCTTTAATGATGTCAGCAGTTAATCTGGTGTGTGAGTGACAGCGCTCGGGGAGGGAGGGTAGGGGGTACTGGAGGTAAATCCTGTGTGTGAGTGACAGGGAGGAGAGGTGGCTCCAGGTGACGAGCAGAGGGGTCGCCGAATGTAGGTGAACGCACACACCGACGTACACACATACATGCAGGCATACCGCGGTGTTAACAGAAGTACACTTGGTCCTGTGGAAAACATAAATAGGAAAAGCCAAGAGAGACAGACGGGGCCATGGATGTTCCTGGCATAGTGTAAACGACTGATGATTATTAAGAAGATATATGTCAGAGGTAAGACACACACAGCTGGGACACACACAGGTGAGGCCAAACCCAAGCAGGTGATAGAGAGGTAAACAGGCTTGAGAGAAGCTGTGATTGTGTCAGGTCACAGATGTAGATAAAGTCTAGTATCAACCCCGTTTTTTTTGTTTTTTTAAAGCTCCTTTGATGCTTATCACACATTATAGCTAACATTTACAATATGTTTGGGCTAAGTGAGGCTCTAGGCAGCATGTCAATGAGTTCACCCTTAACGACACGACAGTGAATGAAGAACACTGTGTTTTGTGTTGCATCACAGCAAGCAGCAGCTTACAACATGCCTGCTTAAGTTCAGAAGATTTCTTTTTTTTTTTTTGTCAAAACCACAAACAAATCCCTTCATGTTGAGAGGAAGTTTGATTGACAAATAGTACATTGAGGTGGGCTGATAAGAACATTTTGTTACTGATATAGAATAAATTAAATAAACACACTTGTAACACTCCACTTCGACTCCTATTGGGTGAGAGATTAGAAAATTGAACATGAAGGGAGTGACGGCCTGAAGTGGACAAAGTCACTTACTCATCACTCAGTTGCTGTTTTGCCACAAATCCATATGTGATTTATGTTATAATGGCTGTTTGTTAATTATTGGCAATGCAACTACAATCATAGGTGCAAAAAAATATGTGACGAAAACTTCTCAATTAAGGCAAAAAGCAAATGTAAAACAGTCATTGAATTTTACTTCTTACCATGGGGGCCGCTACTTCAAAGCCCTCTCTGTGTACGACCTCTTGAAGCGACTTCAACAACGAAGAGTAGGACTCGAGCATTGGGCTGCAGAGAGCACAGGAAAGAGGAAAGGGGGGACATTGTGAAGAAGACAACCAGAAAGAGAGCACAGGAGGGTTACATCAGGGGTGTAAATCGTAAATGAAACCATTTTGATAAAATTGGGCCAAGCCTATCATCTCAGTAGCTTAATCCTCTATGACTGCAGCGTGTTCCTCCTGACTGTGCTTTTCTGGAGCCACTGAAGCAGACAGATGATCCATATCAAGAGATCCAATTAATTTATTTGGTTGATTAAATTACAACATGACTGGTTCTCTGTCAGCTCCCTGAGGAACTGATTGTGCCGAGAAAGACAGACAGATAGACAGACAGATGAGATGTGCGTATGCACAAACATACACACAACAAAGATGATAAGTGAGAAGGAGGGGGGTGGGGGATTAATGGGCTGATATCTGAAATTAACAGGGAGCAGCATTTTGGTGTTTAATCAGGGGTAAGATGTGCACCACTGACAAAGGCCTCGCAGTAACATCGGAGCAACGTTCAGCAGCAACAGTCGACGGAGGCTCTGCTGCTGTTGAGCCCACCATGCGCCTATAGGATGGCCAATAGGAATGTTAACCCCCATCTTTTTACACAGGACCCTCCACTTAAGAATGCCCGACCATTGTAATGACCACTCTGCAGTGAGTCACAGTGGGCTGCTATGTCAGTTGTCAATTCGACCTGCAGGCTACAAATCTGATACACATGGATTGGTCACACGCCACTAGCCCTGCATAAAGAACAGTTATACACACTTGTGTTGATCACACTTGCGCCAAGTATATCCATGTACTCCATTTCAGTTATTCAACCCAACAATGGTGCCTCCTGACCCCGCTGAGGCTAATGATAGAGCTGGTTTGGTGAAAGAGGGACACCTACCCTCCTTGGCCTCTCTGCCCATGCCCCTTATCTGAGGTAGGGGGGCTGGGATGGTTTGACAAGTAGTTGAGCAGAAGGCTGCCTTTGGTTGGCAGTTATTGTATACAACAGCATTGTGTTTTTTAGCTACCCCTACGGAGCGGCCCTTATTCAGGTACTAAAAAAGGTCTAGGTGCTTAGCTACAGGGGCTAGTGTGTTGGCTAATTAGGATCATACACAGGGAGGCTTCTTTATCTCGGCGTTCCTCTTTCAGCGACGGAAGAAAGGAGGAGAGAAGGAGGACGCTTGGTCTTAAACAACAGGATCTGTATCACCTAGAGAGCAATTTGTGCCAATTATGCCTTCAAGTGAAACGGAGCAATTTAACAGCCAGGGTATCAACATGGGGCTGTGGACACGTGCAAGGGGGAGTAGCCTGCTTAGGAGTTTGTGGGGTACATGTGCGTTTGTAATGTGCTGTGTGTGTGTGCGTGTGTGTGTGTCAGTCTTGAGGCGGGGCTGGGGGCACAATGGTGCAGTGCAGGTGTAGTTTCCAGCTGTCAAAATGTCTGTGAGGTCTATGACCTATTCAGATGCCACATCGGTACAACACTGTCACTCTTACTCACTAGACGGTAACACAAAACACCAAACATCCATGGAGAAGGTATTTCGTTATTTTATTTGTAGTATATTAATAAACATCATCAAGTTGTGAACTGTGATGCTCAGCAAAATAGTGAAAGCTGCACACTTCATGGTACACACTTGTGAAATGTATATTTTTAAGTGAATATCCACAACATTTAATGTGTTTGCATGGGTGCTCCATTAAAGAGCCTCTGTTTGCTGAAATAAAGGAAAGGGATTGTATAAAGCCCCCTCCACATCCTCTGCGCTCCAGATTGCTGTATTTACCCAGTGTGTGTGAGTGTGCCTTCGTGTGCCCTTGTGTGCTCAGCAGCACTCTCTGAGTAAAGAGCCTGCATGACCTCTGAACCCTAAGTACACTCAACACAGGAGAAATCAAACAAACGCTGAGCAAATAAGGCTTTTATTTGAATAGACATACACAACCTTGAATTGTGTATGTAACCTCAAAGGGTGAATGACTTGAATGGCCATTGGGACACTGTTCAGAATCAGGATGTGACCAGACTGTATCAGTTGTTTAAAGGACAGTAATACTAAAATGATTCACAGTGTTACATTCATACAAATAATGTTGTTAAAATAAAGTATTATTAATGTGAATATGAGAACGCTTGAAGCTCTGGAGCAGGTATGGCAAATGTTTAATATGAAAATATGGCATAACGACAGCTTTTTATATTTTGAAGTAATTCAAATGAATAATGGTCACCCACATCTACAATGTATGTATTAATCGATTAGTTAGGATACTGATGTAAAAATAATTAATACGTAAATATAAATAGATAATAAGTAAATAACCTTGTTTCATCTTAAACGTGAGTATTTGCTATAATAAATCACAGTAAGTCACTTCTAGTTCTTGGACTGAACGTCTAAATAATGTGACTTGGTTCTCCTGTGCTGGGTATTTTTTTTGCAATGTTTGAATATTGTATGGGTAAAATAAAAAAGAAAAGAAAAGAGAAAATATGAATTAACAATGAAAACAATTGTTCGTTGCAGCTCCATAGTTCATTCAGTTCTTACAACTGTGTATTGGGGGGGAGGTCAACTTTTTTTCTAACACAAATGCTGGTCACAAGGCTTGTATAGCATGTGCTCTTTAAATTATGTTGTCTGTCTGCATTGTTGGCTCACCTGTATTCTGTGAACGATGCCATGTTTGCTTTGCTGCTGCTCTGTGGATGATGTCTTATTTGTGTAACTGTGTTTTGTGGATGATGTCGTGTTTGTGTGCCAGTGTTCTGCGGATGGTGTCTCATTGGTTTCCAAGCGTTCTGTGGATGATGTCTTGTCGTTTTACCTGTGTGTGGGTGATGACTGGGTGGGATGTTCAGGAAGGTAGAAGCGGTGGCACTTGGCTGCCTGGCGAATTTCTGGCTCCATCGTCTTGGACACGTCATAGTAGTGCCCGAACCGGGAGGAGGATGCCAGGGCGCTCTGAAGAGGTCAACAAGTGAAACACATCGGTAAAAGAGGATGTAGACTAAAGACCTTTCATGATAGTAGAGTTTAAATTATATTTGACACAACTGCCTGTTTCCGGTGCGCCTCAGATGGTGTGCATTTAACTCATTTCAAATAACAACGGAGCAATTCATGAGAAAAATAATCTTATTTGTGTTTCTAACATGTTAAATGAGTGTGCTCCACAATACTATGGTAATGCAATTGCATTGTTTATGGGTCATTCCTCAACGTTTCAACAGAAGAGAAGTTAAATAACCACTACGACCACGCTCTTAATCATTTCTTCACATAAATGTCCACTTCTGACTGTGAAAGCAAACGTGTCAGGGACGCAGGGGAAGGCGGATGTTTTCCTGCAGCTGAAAGAGAGAGTTTTAGCTCTTCTCTCTCAGTGAAACCAGGGATTCCATTGTTAGAGGGGCCCTTAATCTACTCCTAATCTGGATTAGGGCCCCCGGTGTGTCCCTCTCCTGGCGGGACGAGGGGGTCAGCAGGGCAGGGGGGTCAGGGGCTCATCTTCTCTTTGTGAGCTAGGCAACCCGCTTAGCGTTCCATCCTCGCCCTGACGGCCTCACCTTTGATCTGATGTCTTCATCGAGAGAGCGACACAGTGGGCTGTGCCAGGAGAGGTGTGTGTAAGGGGAAAGTAAGCGTTGACTCTGGGGGTGAATTTGAGATGCAAATCCTCTGGCGGGGCTTACTAGTGGTTTGTAAAGACGATTTTACAGACGAAGGGGGAGAGGTGAGGAAAGGAGACAGATATAAAGAAGTTTCCAGGGAGAGAGAAAGAGGGAGAGGATCCCCAGGGACACACTGTGTGCTGTTAATCCACATAGCGATATGGATTATAGACCGAAGGGGGGAGACTGCAGAGAAGTAGAAGGGGAGGGTCACCTCTCCTCAAAGCGGAAGAAAGAGTGTAGAGCTGCCGACCCTAGCAGGGGGAAAGGCAGGGATTTGGGGAAAGACAGAGGAGCAGGTCTGGGTCATAGGGTTGAGCGAGCAGACATGTCAATGCAGAAGCTGCAAAGTACTCTTGTTTCCCAGGCTAAGCAGGGGTGCACGCGTGTGTGTATGTGTGTATATGTGGGTTGGGGTCCAGTGAAAAGCCTACCTATTGCCAGCTAAGTGTGAGTAATCTGGTCTAGCTCTGAAAGGAGAGGCTGAGGCCTTATTCACTCCACAAAGGAGTTTAGAAGCTGATGGATTTAGTGGAGCAGTGGAGACAATTGCCAAACCGCTATAACCAGAGAGCCAGTGCTGTTCTTTCTCATACCGTCATCAGGAAAGACGTGTGCTTGATTTGATATCCTAACATACATTAAAATTAAAATACACTGATATTATAATAAGTGACGGAAAATATCTAATCAGCTGATTACCTGTACTTTTGGAAGATTCTGATAACGCCACGCAATCTTCATGGCATCCAAACTGTCCTGTGGTTCACAAGATAGTCTGGGCTGCTCTGCCGGCTTGTGGATGGCGACATCGTCCAAGATGGGAGCCGGGAGTTCCTGCACATAAACATTAAGTAAACACAAGATATCATAATATGCTCAATTTAACTGACAGACATCTTTTTAAATTGTTGTATCATTTCACCATCGGCGCTGTCATAGCTTTGCAAGACAGCCTTGCCCATCCTTTTAGGTGCACTCTAATGTTGGATTTGTCTTTTCCTAGAAATCATGTAAATGAAACCAAACCTTGGTTTCTTGATTGTGGCAAAACAATTAACAAAAGATTAAAAAAAAAATCTTGATTATGTGTCCATGTTTAAACTTAACTGAGTTTCTAATGGAGTTTTTACAAGAGCACACATGCATGACAAAGCGTCGAAACAGGAAATGAATTGTGGCATCAGTACAAAGGCATAAATGATACTTGAAGTGGTGCATCCCTGTATCAAAAATAATTACATCTGATGAGGCTAAAACTGAAACGAGTAAATCAGAGTTTCTAAAGCAGAATTGTAAACTATTTTGTAAAACTGAGACTCAAAAAAACTCTCTAATTAGGGAGTCTAATTTTTCATTGTGCAAAAAGCACCAAGAGTTTCTACAAGTGTCTGACAAAACATAACAAAAGAATCCTTCCAGCCTTTGGCTCGAAACATGGCAGAAGTGAGTGAGAAATCTGATTGATTAGCTGAAGGAAGTTAACATGAAATTTAAAGTCTGAGAGCTGTTGTGGTGCATGTGAACGCCTCCTCCAATTTCCTGCTTTAACTTGATTTCTGCAAGTAAGCTGGTTTCTCCTGTGCGTGTTATTGTAATGCATTAAGTACAACCTTAGCATCGGAAGATTAGCATACTGTGAATGTAGCTGTGAAAACACTAAATGATGTGATATATCCCCATTGGGAGCCCCCGTCTCTTAATAAGCCTTTGATATGTAAAGAGAGGGTGAGGCTGTGACCCCTCCCACTATCAATCAGTGGGAGAGAGGCCCTCCTCCTGTATGCTGGGTGGCAGTCAGCTTCTGGGGCTGCAGCCCTCTTCACAGAGTGATGCGTCGGGAAACGTTTCAACAATGCGACGACCATGCCACCCTCGACCTTTTCCGATACCCTCACTGACCCCGATACATCTCTGGCAGACCTGGACGCCCACATCACGGTCCGATCAGTCGGTGTGAACCAGGCTGAATACTGTACAGTGGTAGGTGATGAATATACTGTGACAAAAAACTACCTTGAAAAGTAGGCTGATCTTTTCCAATATATTTTAAAGACAAAGGAGTAAACAAGTGTTCTCTTATGTTCTCTTGTGCCTTTTTGAATGGTAGAGCAGTTGTGTAGGGTTGATGCTGCACTAGACACATTGAGGCCATCTTGGCTTGGTTTGTCAAGACTTGTAGCTTGAAAAAACAAAACATACCTCAGATTGTAACAGAATTCCTGCCTAAGATTTTAGGGAACAGATGACACCTCCTCTCATACCTGTAGGATGTCATCAGGGTTATCTTGAGCCGCCGCCACAAAAAGTTCATGTCGACACACCACTCCTTCTGCCAGGAAGTACTTCAAGATCATACGGGAGTAGCTATCATATCGGTCCTCCTCTAAAAAAAGAACAAGGAAAAAAAGGAAACAGCGGTTAGACTTTGAATGTAAATGCAAAAATAAACAGACACAGAAGCTGTCATTCAGTGCCATGATCATAGAATTGTCGAATGATTTAATGGTAAAGCAAATAAACACATTTCCCTATCAAAAATATACCAACCTAAAGTCTATCAGTAGATCTTGTCACCTTCTGACCGTTCATTCAGACACCACAGATCCAGCACTTTCTGACCACATCACAGCTGCTGACTGTAATTGATATAAGGACTGCACTCCCGCTACCTTTTTGTAGTAAGGGATGAACAGCATTTGACATGACACAGAAACATAGGTGTTACTGTGTGATCCGACTATCAAAATGGAGATGACATCTTCAGCTTCCTTGTTAGGGTCCTAACTGTACTCTTGTCTACATACACCTATCATTTCCCCAACCAGCTACGGAGGTGAGAGGGAGACGCCTGTCTCAAGCACTCACCTGTGCCCTTGAACGCAAAGGTACCCCTGCTGTCTGGACAACCGACAGGAGGAGGCAGAAGCAGGATAAGATTCGTGCCTGTCCTCAAACTGCTTTCTTACATTTAGCTCATTTTAACATCTGTATTTTGTGTGAACTCTGTTGGCAATGGCATCCTTTCATTGTTCTCTCTCTACCCGTGTCAGTAACATCAGGTGTATATCATAAAAGTAGGTGAAGGCATATAAAAGTTATCAGACAGATGAGTGATTTTCAGGATGGAGTGATGACATTACAGCCTCATCGACGGGGGTGTCTCAGGCATTGGACAGACTGGCAGCTAATTGTAAACATCCAACATAATTCCCCAAAGGTAGTCTTTTCTCAGTACACACAAAGCAGCCACCACACCCTAAAATCCACAAAAAAAAGCCTGCATCATCACCATGACACCCCCCTGAGCAGGGCACATAACTCTACCCAGCATGCTACTGCTGCTTCCTGTCACAATCACCATTTTGTAAAGATTTCATAGGCCTCTCCACACAATGACAAACAGTGGGCACAAGGACAAAGGCAGCAGTGACAGTTTAAGGTAATGGGCATACAGCTGACAGCTTGGGAATGACATCCTGACGTGTCATCCTCGAACATGCGGAGAATTTCCCCCTCCCACGTTCCCAGTCTATGTCCTCACCTACGGACTTAGGATGGCCAGGAAATTCCATGGCTCTTCAATTTGTTGTCGGTGGGGCTCCCTGTTCTCTTATTGATGGGTTTCTAGGTCAGCAGGCCTTTGTGGCTTTCAGCAGGCCCCACAAAGACTCCCAGATGGGCCCTCTCAAGATGGGGCCTATTGTGGTTGTGTTTCTATGGGAGCCTTACAAATGGAACCTCCAGGAGTCATTAGGCTGTTGAGGCGGGGGGTAAGGGGAGGGGGCAGGAGGTGTCGGGGTATAGGAGCAACAGGGGGTGGGGGACAGTCATATCTTTGAGATAGATCAGTCACTCTAGACAGTCACGTGATGATTTTCCTCTCCGTTTTTTGTTTTGTTTTGTTCTGTTTATTGTTGGTGTTCAGCAAAGTGGGGAAACACCTACGTTTCATTTGCCTTTAAACAGAGGAGTGGGAGTGCAGGAGTCCTGAATCATATCTGCTAAAGCTGCAGGGGGAGGAGGCAAAATATCTAGGTCAGAGTGTTTCTCCCTCGTATGAGTCTTTGGTCTATGAGGTACTAATCTTTACACTGAGCAGCTCAGTGGCCGTACAGCAGGTAAACAAATAATCACATAATCAAAATAACTTTGGAGACTATAATAAACACTGATTTTTAAAAAAGGGTGGTTTTATGAGTTTAACTGTCAACTGGCGACATTTGTTAACCCCCAGTTACAGCATATGTCTGTCATATCTCTGAGCCTTTCACTTGAGTGACTTCATGCAGTACCTTTTATTATTTGTTTTTATCAATGGTGCCTGTTATTTGTAGGCCTCTTTGGAGCTCTGTTGGTCTCTGTTAAGTGTATAATATCACCTCTTTCACATGTGTGTGACTCTGCATTTCAAAACCTCTTCTACAGCTGAAGAAAAATCTCCAATAACCTTATTTTAGAGTTACGGCTTTTCTTATAATTCTGTTTTTATTAGTGCCAACCCTTTAGTCGTATTATTGTGTTTTACTTGTTTGTTCGTTTTTGCTACCTTACAGCCTACAGCACGTCCCCTACAGTAGAATATACTGTATCAGATCACAACACAAGTAACTGGTACACAACTTAATCTACCTATATGTCTGTGTTTAAGTAACATCACATTCTTTTGCATGTACCCTGAATGTATACTCCCACTATAACTTGTTTTTATTTACGGTTAAATATTTTTATCCTCTAATTATCCAGTTTGAATTGGTCAGTGAAATAATTATAGGGATAACTTCAAAAATACTTGTTCGTCTTCCACAGTCCCATTAAAACTGTGCTCAAAATCAAAACTCATATTTCTTACTCAATTCAAAGTACACCTCAAATCTGTGAAATATTAAAATGTAAAACAATGAGTCTACCTACAGTTGTAACTATTACGGGTGCACTGAAAAAAAAAAAGCATTCTCTTAAACTAACGAATGGAAAGAAACCATACATGGTCAACATAATAAGAGCTGGGAAGCTTTGTTCCTTCTCTAACAAAAACACAAGAGATGAGAGATCTTCAGACAGAAGCCATACTGGGCTGATCCCCCTCTGGTTGACAAATCAGGATGGACAGCTCAAGACACTTCAAAGGCAGACAACGACCAGTCTGATAATTTTATGTGTGTCTCACAAACAGGCCATCACGGCTAAAGGGGCAGACTGTAGGAGACGACTGCCTGAAACAAACACAAACAAACACACACACACACTCCAAACTCCCCCGATCCCACCCACCCACATAACAAAACAGACACACAGACAGCACAAACTGCGCACACACGCACACACACACCAGCACATACACCACTCTTTCAGAGACAAACAGAAGAGAGCGCACACACGCATTTCACCTTTACTGTGTCTCTCATTACCAGATGAAACCAACCGTACGTTGATTCACAAAATGGAAGGGAAGAACGCATTAGTGTGTAATCACTGACTCCTGCATCGATTGGGGGGATGAATTAAAGGGCAAAGCAATATCATCAGTTGGTATAGGCCTTGGCTACACACAAATTACAGCTTCAAGGGGAAACAAGACTACCTTAACCTTACTGTCTACCAGTGCATATAGCCTAGCCTATGATGAATGATAATAATAATAATAATACAGTGGAAGACATTTATGTCCCTAGAAAACCCACTTGCTTTGAATGTAATTCCAAAAACTTTGATAACACATCTGCAGATGAGCATATTAATTAAGTATCACAGTAAGAGTGTGAACACCTGGGATTCTAACTAGCGACCTTCAGGTCATCAGTCTATTTGCCATAAACAGTAATGTGCTAAGCAAGGAAAGAAAAAACTAAGAGCCTAAGCACAGACAGATGGTATTATACAGATGGTATGATATATATTATAGTTATACTCAATCTAGTGTTGGGAATATATTCGATTTTTGGCTATATATACAATAATCTATGAATTGTAAGTTAAAGCTACATTTCTCTGATAAAAATCTACCGTATGCATTTCATTGACTGAGAAGCTGAAGGCTATATTGTTTCAGAAAAGAGCAAGATATTTGCCCCTACCCAGTTTCAAGCATCCAATATTACATTTGATTTATCTTTATAAACACCAATGTACTGACAGTACATCATCATCATCTACGACTCTTCTTCCATTGAAATAATACCTCTTCAAAAGCTTTAAATCATATAATAGTTGATTTGAAAAGTGGGGAGCTCACCTACGAGAAGCACTGTTCCAACTGCTAACCCACCACCTGTTTGTGGAGAAAAGAAAAATAATAAGATCAATCACATGTTACGGACTTGCTCTGAATCATTGTAAAACACTTGAAGACTTGCTTTATCCAACTGCTTTATCCTTCAGTCTCTCTTCTTATTTCTGGCCAAAAACTGACTACTTATCAAATCTAATATAAACACAGACTATATTGTAGTTATTGTTGTTTTATTCAACCCACAATGTTCTGGGATTCTGTCCAGACCTTTGTCCTGTATGCCTAAGAGGACTGGATGTGTCTGATGAGAATAAAGTGGTTTTTAACATGTTAAAGATGAGTAAACATGAAAAATGACGACTCAGCATTGGCCCTACAAAACACCTATACATTTACTGGCCTGGCATAAGACACAATCACAATATAGAAAAAAAAAACACGAATCAGATAAGTCTTTAATCAATTAATATATTTTTTCTTTATCTACTTGCCTGTGCATAGCAAGAAGAGAGTAGTAACAAACAAAAAAATCACAGTAAGTAACTTGACCAGTGATAATGTATTTAGGATTGAATGATGTCATATTGTGTTAGAACATAATATAAGTAACTATGTATGAAAATATATGAGGGGCAGCATGTAACAATGGTTTCTCCACTGTAAAGGATAATATTAATATCTCACATCAAAAATACTCTGCTAGGACAGGATATTGGTACATTTATAAAATATTTTCCAGTGCCTACCTTCATCATGCTCTTGTTTGTGCTCATAGCATACTATATTTCATAGACAATGTTATGAATCATTTAAAGTAATGTTATAACAACTGGAGGAAAGGGGTCTTTTTTAGGTGTCAATAATATTGAATTTTGTGCCAATTCTAATAAGTTATGTTTTTAAAGGCTGCTGCTGCATGAATATTAAGACTGAACAGACACAACGTCAACAACACAATATGAGTGAAGCGTTATTATAATGTGATGAGTGTGCCTGAAATCTGAAGGATGTGTATACTACTTCAGATTTCAGGCAGTTTTCCCAGCCCTGACAGTGGTGTAACCTTATCTCCTGCATGGTTAATAGGTTCCCCTTTGGAGAAATTAATTACATAAATAGACTCCACACTAATTTTCAGTGTATTTAGCTCACGTTACATTACACTTTGTACAGTTAGCTGTGTAGCTAGTGCTACCGTTAAACCTCAACAGCAAGACTGACCGAGCAGAAAGTCCAGTGAGGTGACACCGGTGGAAACTAAGAGCTGTCCGTTTTGAACCGAGGGTCTGGTACCGGGTATGGAGATTAACTTCCCCCTCGTTTTCTTCTGAAAACTCGTCGTATTGAGCGCTGGACGCTCAGATGAGAGTTTACCCACACCGCTCACGGGGGCTGCCATACTGCTAGCAATGTGGTGACGCTGGGGAATGTTTTGGAACGTGTTGTCCAATCAGGAGAGACTTTGTTAGAGCTCAACCAATCAGGGCCCAGATTGTTACGGCGTGGCTTACGGAGGCTTTCAAAGGGGAAGTTCAATTTGATGTGTGAATTGCATGGTCGGAGCACTGAAGCAGACATTCATAGGTGAGTACAGCTTCGCCGCTATAAGCTGCTGTTTTATGTCTGTGTTTCTGTGCTTTGTACGTGAAACGTATAACTGTCTCTGTGTGGTGTAAACCAGAAGCTATTAAAAGACTAACACTTGTTGTGAATAATTCTGCTGCGGCTCTGACCTTGTTATTTCATTGCATAACATAACATAATATTATCTGACAAAAATATCCTTGTGCTACTTGAATAACACGATCAATCAAGCTGTATGCTCAATGTTTTTATTCTACCGTATATTTTATAGTGTAGACTACTGTAGTTTACAAGATGCGCCCTACATGAGAACATAGGCTACATGACCAACAAAGCAACAACCTAGTGTAAAATCATGTAGTAGCCTACTAGCCTATGTGTCACTGGATTTTAAATAACTGATTGGAACTGTTGTGGAACAAGCAGTAGTGTACAGTAAGTACCTGTAACTACCAGAAACTGAACTGTTATTTTAGGAATAAACCAGGCTATAAGTTGTTTTATGTTTTAGGATTCATTTAGTCTATGTAGGATATATAGAACGTCTCTGGCTATATCTAGCCTACAGTATGTGTTGGCTGCAGTCTATCTATAAATAAAGAACTGCTGCAAGAACCTATAACAAGTAGGCTATAACCTAAAGACTCAACAAATACTCATACACAACTAATCTAACTCATGTGTGTCATTGGGTTATGGTATGTAATGAATTGGCCTTGATGATTTTAATGTGCTGTTTTTAGTAGCTATAGTATAGTTTCAGTGTTTTCCTTAATGTAGCCTACATTGTCACCCTGGAATATGTCAAATAAAACTCTCAACTGTTGTTTGGTGGCATCACTGTTGGACTGTATTGAGGTATTACATTTTGGATATTGCCCCAAGCCTATAAAGCACTGTAGTCATTTTAAGCTGACAGTGAGTGTCACTGCAGATCCCTGTGCACCACTTCCCCAGTCACAGGGCTCAGCAGGTGTAAAGGTGAGGGAGGAATGTGCAGAGCATTAGAGGCATACAGAGAGCAACCACTGCAGCTCAAGGATAGCTGCGGGCAGATAGACGTGTTGAGCATAAGCTTCTTCTGAATGTCACTCACACTTTAATGTTTTTAGTAATGGTCACAGACCAATGAGCACAACTCTTGAAGCTGATAATACCATCACAGACTGTACCTTCCTGTACACCAATCCAGCTGAGTGAGTCTATAAGAGTAGCCTATTGTCTAAATACTTTCCTTTAACTAAGATTTACTTTTTTACTGAAACATAGAGGTAAACCGACATGCACTTTTTTCTTTTTACTGTACGCTAGGGTTTTATTTTTTGTATTTTACCATCATTAAGATATGTATAAGGGCAGTAATGACATTTTTATATAGCCTAATTTTTTGATATTTTTTTTTAGTTCAGCAGAATTCACGAGCAAATATTTTTTGAAACTATCTTTAATATCAAATTGGCATTCAATTACACTTATAGTCTCTTACACTGCATTTTAACAGCAGAGTCACTTCAAAATAACTGAGCACACTGCAATTGCCTCTCTTCAGACTGAAGTCTCCAACATTAACAAAAACTTAAAGAGCTCCTACATAAACTCCAGGACTAAAATGTGAAATGTAATGTAGCACTAATGGACCTTTTTCACTCTCTACATTGACATGTCACGCAAGGAGAAGCACAGGTGTTAATAATAAAGTTCATGATGGATGAATTCCATTAACCTGCTGCAGTTACAGCGTCTTTGTATTGTGGATGATGGCTCACTGACACTTAAATGTCACATTAAAAGTGTTTTTCCCGCTATGACGAGTCAAAATCTCTGCAAATGCAAAAGTCCTGTTGACGTGTTCCAGAGGTCTGAATGTTCTGTCAGGTTATAGTTGAACTAGCTACTGGTTGGGGAAAGGCCGGCTTCTTGTGTAGGCCTATGGTGTAATGTCCACTATTAATGCTGGTAAACTGACGAGTGATCAGTGTAATCTTTAAGACGGCTGTGAAAAAAGCTTTGTGTGGCAGAGAGAGGCCAGAGGCAGCACAAGATCACAGGATACTGTTAGGCTCCAGAGGAAGCAATCGCCCAACTGCTCACTTTACAAATGCTCTTAGCAGAGGCAGTCCTGCTGTTTTGACAGCACTGTTGAGATTTATATGTGCTGACAGGAGACCAAGGGAATATATCATGACTGACAACACTGGGCATTGAAGAAAGCCTATATGAGACAAATAAGATGCACTGCCTGACCTGCATCTCAGGAGGAGGAGAGCCTAGTTCAGCAATGTAATGTGCAGGATGCCCATACATTGATGTGGAAACTCCCCTGCACAGTGCCAGTCACCTGATACCTTATGCTTGTAAATCCCAATTGAACCCCTGGGCTCCGTTCTGTAGCACAATACAGCAGCCTAATTGTACAAAAATAACATAATTTTCTCCATTTTCAACGTGTCATCTGCTCATGCGTGTTTTTCTTGCAGTGTTTTTGTCAGTTCTTTCACTCGCTGTATATCTGATTGAGCTATATAATGGCAGCAGTCATAACATGTCAGATATTTCCTGGTCAGACTGTTTTGGTTCCTTCAGTGTAATTCTGCCATTGGGGAAGAACTGCGAGAGGCAGTTGACCGCTTGTGTCTGGAGGAGGCAAGATTATCATCACGTGCGCTGTATTTGTTTTCTTAGTGTTGAAAGGAAAGTAATATAAGCACAATAAGCAGAGGATGGGTTTCGTACACAGCTAATTTTGTCCGAGGATTTGACTTTTTCCCCCTGATTCATCGTCTAATATTGTTTGAATAGCTTTTTCTGGGTTTCCTGTGATTTTTTGCAGATGAAATACAACAAACTATAATTATCTTGACCTATGGTATAGGAGAAAAATAGACTGTGATACTTACAAAAAGCGTGCTCATTCAGAATTGAAGGAAATCACATTCTTAAAAATCGTAGGTCTGCTTTTCTGCTGAGGTGAATATCAGGCTTTGTCGTGAGCTGGTTAGGGCAGAACACAAACTCCTTTGTGAATATGATACAACACCAGATAAGATCTCTCAGTTCTTTCAGCACCGGGCCGGCAACACGCATTCGCTTGTGGTCAATACAATAAGACTTAGTCGCTGTTTTTTCCATTCAGTGTAATTGGCTGGGGACTGTGTCAACCCACACTTCCTTTCAATTCATAGCAGTTGTATTCATATCACTTGGCTATTATTTGCATTGGCTGACCCATTGATTGTAGGTTTAAACCTTCAGCCCCTCAAATAGTAACCTTGCTCAGCTGTTTCACGGCTGTGTTGCCGTTAGCAACAATGAAAAGAGCAATATGGAGATCAGTCTCTTCAATTAAGCCCCTGATATAAGGCAGACTTATAGAAGAGATGGGGGCTGGACGTGGGACTCTGTGACTGAGACTTTTGCATCTGTCACTCTCCATCCAGCCAGGTGTCTGTGTCTAAATCAGCAGGATTATCTCTGATTGCACTGATAGTTGAAACAGACCCCCCCCCGGTTGCCAAACCTCCTCCTCTTTATAGCTCACATTAAGATCAAATCAAGCTCTGCGCAACAGGAATAATGCCCCACCCTTCTCTGCCTTCTGCTGCTCAGAGGAAGACATCAGAGGTGGGATTCGTCCCCTCTCTGGTGCTGCCTGCTCCTCCAGACTCCCTTCCATCTGGGATCCTTAGGGAGAAGAAGAATATCTGACAGGGGACTTGTAAGCCTCTTAGCCCCCCTGTTGCCTAGCTCTCTCTCAGCCCATGTTTTCCTAATTTAGTTGGTGTAAGGAGTCTACTGCAAGGCCCTTGTGTGCTGTTTGGATTGAAATTCTCTTTGTGGTTCTAATAGACTGGCCATGTATATCAATTAACACTACTCAGCCAATGGCAGGTTCAAATCCCTTGAGGCCAGTGGCAGTAACTCCTTTTTGAATATTTCCTTATGGCTTCAATAATGTCTATTTAATTAGGTATCAGCAATGTTTACTTTGCTTTATTATTTTCATTTGACTGTATGCAGTATTTCAATTTTGGTGAAATATTTTTCATTGAATCAGTGATCGTAATGATGCAACAACCTTTAAGAAATGTCATTGTGTTGATGTATTTGCCATCAGTCTTTGATTATAAGACAACTTGAATCTAAGAATACTGCCAAGGTCGTTTCGGTGATTTTTACCCTGAAGAGACAAGACTTTTACTTGTATGAGAGAACAATAACAATTTGCCAAATGCTTCTCAGTGCTTTCTCGTGTCAGTCATTGCATCGTTCAGGAAGCCTCTTCATTTATGTCAGCGCAGAGGACAGAATCACACCTCCTTCACGTTTTATTGTTACAGGGTCGCAGATTGTTCACTCAAAAACGCTTTTGACAGCTAGGTGGACACGATGATACGCATCTCCAGTAGGGCTGCACTTAAAGCTCATACTCATAAAAAAAAAAAAACAACAGAAGAGAGGAAAAAATGTTTGTTTTCTTTTCATTCATTTAGTTGTGATTGCTCCGCTGAGTGGGAGGAGCTGCCTCCAGTAAGAGGATCGTAGAGTTAAACACACAATGAGGTGTTCCCATCGGCAGCTATCCATTTGAAATCCCCTCTTTTCGCCACTGTAGCCCTGCACTGTGACCACAGGAGGCTGGTGGCCACAGATGGTTCTGCAGAAAGGGCTACTCTGACTTTCTTTGTTTTCCCATGAACATGTTTAGCGTGTAATCCTGGATTAACAGAGGGGACTTTGTGTTAATTTACAGCTGTAATACAGCATTCAATTAATGCTGGTGGTAACCCCCCAACACACACACATGTGTTGGGTATTAGGGCCAAGAGATTGTGTGGGTTGCCTGACTCTTTGGTTGGGAGAATTAGAGGTAATAGAGATCCAATCAGAGGTCTCTGTGGATGTCCACCTCATTCGGGATCCCAGGGGAGTCACTGCAGCACACATATGCCCTTTTTTTTTTTTTTTTTCATGAAACACATAGGTAATGCTATTGTCTGTGCACATTCACGCCACATCACACCACATGCACACACACAAACACACACTATCAATGACAGAGGGTGCCTCAGAAAACCAGGCGGCTGCATATGGACTCTCTTGATATCAGTCACTGGCCGTGTGATCTTGTTATGCAAAGTCCCTTAATCCCTACCTATGATGAATGCGCACTGGAATGGGGGGTGGGGGGGCTGAAACAGAGATATGAGGGCAGCTGTATGGGAGGCTGTCCACTGTGCTTTGCGAATGAGTGCTAGCAAAGATTCCTGATCCCCAGCCTAGCAGAAGGAAGAGCACATGTGAGATCATGTCTGAGAGTGCATTACAGTAATGCACCGACAGAGTTGCTGGTGGAGGAAACAGGAGAGCACGGCAAATAGAATATATTGCCATAGTACCGACCTGAGATTCACATTAACCTTTAGACCACTTGCTTCCCAACAGAGGTATTATAGGGCCAGAGGTGTTACTGTACCAGCTGAGGGAGGATTGAGTTCGTAGTTCCTGTGCAGCGGAACAAGAGACCGGAGCAGTTCTGCAACGGGAAAGGGGGCACTTTCATTTGGGCGCTGTGCTGAGAGTACATATACGTCCCCCTTCACCTGCTCAAGCGCTGTCATTCGCAGTGGCAGCGGAAAAAAAACATGAAGGTTGTCAGGGGTGATCATGGAACAGAGGGAAGAGCGGAGTAGCAGCACACGGGGAGGCGAAAGGATAGAGTTGGTCTTTTTTGGATCAGAGAGGATGTCGAATGGGGCAAAGAGACAAACCATGCTAGGGATGAAAGAATAGATGGGGGGGTTTAATAGGTGGAATATAGTTGGCATGAATGAGAGAGCATTGTGTGTGCGTGTGTGTGTGTGTGTGTGTGTGTGAGAAGAGTGGAGGGGGGTAATGGGATTAGGGGTAACACCTTTGGCAGGGCTTGGGAGAGCCACCTGACACCCGGTCTGTTGGGGACCAAGGGAGAAAGGAGGGGGCAAGGGAGAAATTGGGGGTCTAATCCATGTCCATCTTTGGGAAGTCATTCCCAGAGCTCTGAGGATTTGGGGCTTTGGTTTCCGCTCTGCTTGCTTTGGTTAATAATACCCTGGGAGGGAGAGAAGACATGGAGAGAGAAATAGGGAAAGAGACAGAAGGAATGGGGGGAGACGGAGAAAAAGATTTCTTTACCCTGTGGTGGACTGGCAGGACAGCGCTCTGAACCAAAAATGTTTGAAGTACTGACTAACCTCTAAGCCAAGTTGCGTGTATTCTTTTCTAAACATACAGCTCTGTTTGTTTGTGTGTGTGTGTGTGTTTGTGTGCGCGCGCACCTGCGTACGCACTGAGTGACTGTGTGTAAAGATTGACTTACTTTCTACGGTCCATCCAACAGGTTGCAGGTTGAGTAAAAGTCAATAACCTGAGTGTAGCTGGGATGTTTGCTCAGAAGACACATGGATAGTCCTTGTGTGTGCGTGTGTGTGTGTTTGCAGGGCGGGAGGTTGGGGCGCTGGGTTGTCTTTGTGTTTCTATGGTGCTGACAGAAGTTGATAACTGTTCTAATGATTGTGGTGGTAGCGGAGGCAGCACAGTGTCAGGGCCTAGCTGCAGCCGGCGTGGAGCTGCTTGGCTGGATGTGTCACAGCTTCTGTGTTTGTCCATCACCTCAGCACAAGGTGTTGATTGGTCCATCCTACACTGGATCAAAGTTCAGGGCAGTTTTCTGGTGTGAACTGGCTGCTCAGCCTCTGAGAATGAAACACCAGGGAATGTGCCATTTTAGCAGTAGGCCAACTGTGACAACCTTGTCCACACCTTTAAAAATTAAACCCCAAACAGCTTTTGTTTTTAGAAATCCCGTGAAGGACGTAAGCCTACCAGAAATGTATCAGACACCGGATCATTTCCTCACCGCTGTACGACTAACACATTTAATAATTGTGATATACATTATAATGATGCCATGATACCTTTTGGTTTGTGTTTTCTGCTGTAGGGGGAGATGTTCCGCCGAGCACTTGGGAAGACGTTGGGGTTTGTGGGCTACACAGTCCAATATGGCTGCATTGCACATTGTGCCTTTGAATACATTGGAGAATTTGTGGTGGTTGGTATTAGCGTTCTTGCAAAATTAATCAATAACAGTTTTATTTATCGATTTAAATTTGATTGGGATTTTTTTGTGAATTGTCTTTCTTCAGTGCTCTGGTCCATCCATGGAACCTACCATTGTTAATTATGATATTGTCTTCTCTGAGCGGATGAGTCGTCATCTTTGCAAAATACAAAAGTGAGTACCAGTGGATTCATTGTAAAATGAGGATATAACAATGTTGGAATATATGATATGTGTATATATTTTTGATTATATATGATTTGTTATTGAATTCTTTACTTTGTCTTTTCTCAAACAAGTAAAGAATGTCAGCAATTTCCTACAAACACAATGCATCTTTGATAATTCAAGATATTTTGCATTTTCTGTGAGTGAGTTAAATGCTCTTGTTTATACTTTATTTTCAGGGGTGATATAGTCATTGCAAAGAGTCCATTTGACCCAAATATGAACATCTGTAAAAGGGTAATTGGGTTGGAGGGAGACAAAGTCTGCACAAGTTCTCCAGCAGATGTGTTCAAGGCCCACCAATATGTAAGTATGTTTACATCATACAAACCCACTATATTTTATGAATGCCCTAATGCTTTTCAGTTATTCATTTTTAAGTATATTCTTTTGGCCTTTTATTGCCTTTAATCAATAGCACAGTTGAGAGAGAGACCAGAAATGGGGAGGCAGAGAGGGGGGATGCGGGATTCAATCCGGGGCTGTCTGCAGTGAGGACTGTAGCAACATGGGGCGGCAGCTCTACCAAGTCACCTACAGTACATAAACACCGCCCCAATGTTGGAATGATTTTGAAGATATACACTTTATCTATCAAGAATAAGTCACAATCATTTCATGAGAAGAGGTAAAAAATATATATATATATTGTATTCCACCTGGGCAACATGTGTAGCCTATGTACAGTGATTACCTTCTTCTTTTTTTTACCAAGTAAAGTTCCTGTTGGCAGTTCTAATGTTTTGATTCCTACAACTGCAACTCACAGAGACTCTATGGGAGAAAGAAAAGGTTAGAAAGACATAGTGAAATAAAGTATGAATGAATAGTGCGTTTACGGCAAAAGACTTGATAGTTTGTCTCACCCTAAAATGACAAACAGACTCTCTATGCATAATGCAAAACTCTTTCACCGTTTGTCTTTGGTTTTCTTTGTGTTTGTACCACAGTCTATAGACCATCACAGTTGTTTACATTTTAGACCGCACACATCCATTTTGTGTCATTGGTCAAAATATCAGCTTTTGACAACACCTATATTTCCTCAGAACAGTGATAAAACCAGAGAGTGAGCAGGGGTTCTGCCGCTGAAACCACTGTCATTGCTTTTCTATTACTACTCTCCCCAACGCCCACAGCTCAGGCCTGCAATCTCTCTGAAGCCTGTTAGAGTTAGTGCCAGCCGAATGGACAGACTGATGGGTGGGCGGAGGTGTGTGTGTGTGAGAGTGAGAGTGAGAGAGAGAGATAGGGGGAAAGAGAAAGAGTGTGTACATATGTCTGCAACCCAGAGTTTGCGTTTATGTTGCATGTTTTTGAATTTATTGCGTATTTCATAGACTGCGGGCAGACTGTTCAATGGGTTCAGTGAAACATAGTATAGGGCCAAGACTGTAAGTGTCATTCAACAAATGAAATGGGAAATAAAGAGGTTTCCTATTCTGTTAGCTTCAC
Source organism: Decapterus maruadsi (assembly GCA_030347415.2). Taxonomy (NCBI): domain Eukaryota; kingdom Metazoa; phylum Chordata; class Actinopteri; order Carangiformes; family Carangidae; genus Decapterus; species Decapterus maruadsi. The sequence goes on from CM064900.1 coordinate 4,390,200, forward strand.
CTCCACATACAGAAGACTGAACTTGTAATAGGTGATGTTGTTGCATTGCGATTCTTGATCCCAGGATGTAATCACAGATTCAAGAGTCAGCACAAGTCATTTCTAAACTGGCCACTAGGCGGAGAGCTGCTATGTATCGGCGTGTAGGATAAAGCTTATTGACTTCCCGTTTATTTTCGACACTACTTCTCTTTCATTTATTTATATCCCACAGCTACCTGAACCAGTCGATCCATGGCGACATTTCTTCTAGTTACTTCTTCCAGTAAATCTTTCATAAGTTTCCTGCAGTCAGTTAATCTCAGTCTGATTGATGGGGATCTGTGTCCCCAGTGCTGCAACGTCAAACCATCACATTAGTACCAATAACTGCAGACACTTGAATCGCAGTTTGATGCCAGTGTCTCCAAATCCAAGTTAATCCCACAGACTCTCATGTAAAAATCCCAATAAACATGTTCACAACTTTGTACAAAAGTGGTTTTAGCGTATCTCCCTCTTTTTGATTTGCTGTGAGTGGGCTAACACGGAGTCAGGCACTGCCAAGCGGCCCCCCTCTGAGTTTAAAAAGACCTGTGTGGTATCCAATGTCAGATCTATTTCATCGGTGATAAGGATGGAGATTTGTGAATTTGTGAAGCAGTTCAGTCTTCAGCCTGGCTGAGTTTTATGGTCTGACTTTGACTTTGTGATTCTTTGTTTTATCTCACCAACACACCCATACACAAAAATATCAAAAGCACATTGGCAAGAAAAAAACAAAACAAAATTGCTTGATTAAACAAAAGACACTCTCAGTTAATTATCAAAAATTTGTTACTAACTAATTTTCTGTCAGACAACTAATTGATTAATCATCTTAGTTGTTTGATTTTTTTAAATAAGTCTTAATTTGTCAAGTAGGGATTCCTGATATTGATAATGTGTTCGATTCAGCCATGTATTTTTGTAAGTGGTTACAACAACACTTATCTGTTCCAGTCAGACTGAATGATTGTTTCCAAACTCAGTGCAGCAGTGCAAAGCTAAAAGCTAAACATTAGCACAGTATGCCTCCAACTGCTAGTGTCACAAATGTACCTGTGTTTCCTTCGGGGTTTATTGTACATATATTGATGCATTTATGAATAGGGTGTGAAAACAACTGAGAGGGGGACAATTGGCTCCATGTTGAAGTGAACTTGGGATCGAAATATTGGATTTTCTTGCTTCTCTAAGCTGTTCCAGTCATCATCTTCACAGATAAAGAAGGTGCGAGCTTGAAATAACTGTTGAGCTAGTCTTCACAAAGCTGATTGTCACAAAGCATTGTTTTTAATTTGTGCTAATTTCTTTGCACCCCGGGGCAAAATCCCTAGCTTTATGTAACAGCATTTTAGATAACTGAGAAAATACCCGCTGTTCACATAAATGTTTGGGTTCCCTTAGGGACACCCCACCCCACCCCACCCCACGACCCCTCCAAGAGAATGTATGTGTTTTTGTGTGACTATTAGGATGGTGTGAGGCAATAGGGGTGGACATGTAAAGATGAATTTTGGAAGGCGGTGTTAGAGCCTGTCAACACCTCCTTTTTTGTTCTGACAGACAGACAGGTCCTATCTACCCTCAGAGATCCAACAGGAGACTAATTGCCCTGTCACCTTTTAGGAATCATTTCTGTGTCTGAGCTATTGTGTCAAAACAATGACACTTGATCCCTAATATTATAGCAAAGCGGGAGGGAGAAAGCGACAGAGAGATGTTTTTGCTGTTAATATGGACAGAGCAGTGTGGTCAAAGATGAATCCTATAAGCCTGCATGTATTTAAGCCGAACATGATTCACCACCTCAATCATGTTAACATAATGAGCACTGTAATAGTGTGGCTGTTCAACAACACACCTCCGCAGTGAGGAGAGCTCTGGTTTCAGCTCATCTTGACACATCTCTGACAGGTACACAATGCCTTGCGTTGACCCAGCCCACACATCCACAGGATCTCTGCCATTCATCAGAGGAGATGCTGCCGGCAGGGCAGATTAAAGTAACTCCATATTGAGATGCTACAACTTGTGTGTAGGGCCTACGTGGATCTTCAAAGGTGTGTGTGGTTGGAAACATTATCTGTCGCACTGTATGAGACATTGTAAAGACTATGTAAATACTGTTCACGTGCTGAAGTAATGAAATGCTTAGAGATTTTTTCATCACAAAGAACCTCTTGAATGGCAAAAACAAGTTTTCATGGTTTTGTGGTGATTTACATGTGTTTGAAACATTTTTCTTTGAGAAACTCAGTCAAGAGTGCTGGTTACTCCGCTGTGGTTATTATTCAGAGGTTTGCTGAAACTTACTGGGATTTTTCACACACCTGTGACTTGCAGGGTCTACATACGCTTTTATCTTAACAACAGTTCAGGTTTCAGACATTTTCATCTTCTCATTTTAGTCTTGAAAAGTAGTCTTGTTTTTGTTTTTTTGATTGGGTTCTTCTGTTTGTTTTAAAGTCCCACCTTTTCAATTGCTGATTGAATTGATTGACTTCTCAATTGATTCCACTCAGACTGGATTGTGACAGAGCTCATGATGTCAAGAGTGGCTGTAAAAAATCATCCTATACTCAGGAAAATAAGTGATTTTTGAATATTGTGGACTAACACCTGAAATTTCTTAATTAAGCCTCTATGTCTTTAGGATGATAATATGATTTTTTTTTAAGGGAAGATGAGGAGAAACAGGATTCTGGTTTGACAGATGACAAACGGTGGTGTTTCTTTTTCCTGTGCTTGGGAGCCAGCATATGTTACCATGTTAATGAGGTGTAATGGTGGGAATCCAGCATGCTGACATATGGTTCTCAGATGACTCCTTTAATGATATTCATTTGTGTCGTCGTTATTTAGTGAGTTGTTTACCTCATGTTAGGTCAACATGTCACTGGCTCATGATTATGTCACATCATCTGTCTCAATTATCGAATATGAAATGAAACGCAGCGTCCCACAGTAGGACTGAAAACTCTAATCAGAGAGCCGGGTGATGGGAATAAGGAGTACGAGCCGAGGCGAAGGTGTGACGTCACCTCAGTCAGTCAGTGTGGACAATATTCTGTTTCTTTATTCATGTTATTCTCTTTCCTCCATAGGACTTTCGCCGTTAAAAAGTTAGGCAACACAAAAATAGACTCGCGGATTGTGATGCCCATTATGACAATATAATGTGTTGTTGATCCTGTCTGCACATATAGGGGGGACAGCGCACTTAATTAGGGCCTTGACAAGCCTACTCTTCTAAAGTGATGAGATTAATCATAATTGGTGTCACTGTGAATTAGAGCCCGCTTGGATGACTGCCCCACTGGCAGGTCGGACCGCGGTGGAGACCCTTGGACACTGCTGTTAGCCGCAGCTTAGCCCTCTTTTTCTCCCTCTTTCCCTCTCCCTCTCTCTCTCTCTCTCTCTCTCTCTGCCCAGCTATCTCAGGCCCCTCTCTAGCTTTGCCCTCCCTGGGTAAGAGGGGCGCAGATCTCAGCCAACAGCCTAATGACCCCGTTTGAAGTTCTTCTAAATCCCTCCCAACCCTGCCCGTTACCCATGACCCCTCTCCTAAGACGGTGTGGGGTTAAAGAGGGACAGGCAGGTTGACGTTAAGATAGGCTGAGGAGGGAGGTATGGCTGAGGCAGCTCGTTGGGAGTAGGGGGTGGGGTTAAGGTACATTCTCACTGCATAATGGATCAACTCACTGAAAGTTACGATCTAGTAGTGCTGCAATCTCTGGAGTGTCTTTTTCTCTTTGATTCCTTTGTTTTGTTGTAAAGCAGTCTACTATATCTTAATCATTTCCCCCCCTTTTTGTGTTTGGTTGATGTTTTTTAGGTTCCAAAAGGCCATGTATGGCTAGAAGGGGATAACCTTAGGAATTCATCTGACTCGAGGACTTATGGCCCAGTTCCTTATGCCCTCATCCGAGGGCGTGTTTGCTTAAAGGTAACAGGGGAGGTGTGCTGTATATGTGCTGTCAAGTATTCAAATCAGTATTTAGAAAATCAGGACAATAGTTTTGATGACATCTCTCATGAAGGGGTTCGGGCTGTTAGGTGGCCACGCCATTTGTTGTTGTTTTTTTTTTTTTAATCAGTCCAGTATGGCCATTATAAGCACAGTGCAGAGATGTGAGTCAGTTGGAAGTTCAAAGCAAGTGTGTCTGATTGACCAAAGCCTGGACAACATATTGTCTAGCTTTCCATTCTGCTGTGTTGTCATGTCACGGGATGTCATAGCAACCACGACCCTGGAAACAGGTCAGCCAACCTTCTGCCCATCTGATTGGACAGCGACACTCCACTGGAGGCCCTATTACGACAGCTGATGAAATAACAAGATCTTCTATGAAGTCAAACACATCATTAAAAGCCATATTAGCAAATGTGTCCAAGAAGTGAGATAATGTGTTGTACATAATGGTTGGGAGTGTTTTTCTCTCTCTCTCTCTGTTGGTTTTAACCCATTGTTTCTTTGTGCCCTTTGTCCATATACACAGCTCTGGCCACTGCATAGTTTTGGGACCCTCGGTGAAAGCCCAACCAGACGGATCATAAAAACTCAGAGTGACTCAGACTCAGATTGACTCATGTACACACTTTGTTTATATTGTACGCGACTTTTCTTCCCATCATTTTGGAATAAAACACTTTTCAGTTATACAGGCCTGTGACATCATCATTTCATCCTTCCACAGCTGACATTGTCCTGTTATTTGAAGCTCACTGTGTGCTGACTGTGGCTATGAAGCGCTGTAGGAACAGCACTGCGTGAGGAGCGTGCAAAGCTGTGTCTCCATGGATCTGCTAATGGCAGAGAGCATGCAGAAGGAAGATGAGACGTAAGGTGCACTTTGGGGATTGCGCTCATTCAGTAATAACACAAACAAATAATTTTCAAATCAGAATTAAAGATCAAATTATATCTAACACTAAAAGTACATAAAGTGCATTGGGATAGCGACTTGTAGCTGAATTTAACTGTTTAATTTAATGGGTTCTGAAATGCACCTAAATCACATACCAGTATTTATGAGATGATTGTACATGTAGGCTACTTAAAACAGTGATATGTCTAAATCTACAAACTATGACCTCAGCAAAACATTTCTCATTCCCTTAAGATGTTATTAATTTCCTGTTTATGCTTTCTTAGTAATATGGCAAAACAAAGGCTCTCTCAATGTTCAATATTTCATCATGCTGCCAGGGCAATTGAAAAAATGTCAACATTTCCCATTTAACCATACAATATTAATAAGCACTTACTAAGGGCCATGCTCACCACTGAATGCAGTGTGTGTGTGTGTGTGTGTGTGTGTGCGTGTGCGAGAGAGACCAAATGTGGTACAGTATATATTTAACAAGGTTTGTAACAGGATTGTTACAGGAGTGTGTGTGCATGACAAAGACTTAAGAGGTGAAGTTAAGTCATAGTAAGGTGGACGGATGAAAAGCGAGCATTAGTCACATGTCATTGTTTTGTAACTACCTAAAAAGATTCAATCCAGAATAAAAATAAAAATTAAAAAAAAGATGGGTGCAATATAAATCAGACTTAAGTGATGCAGTTTCCACTTCTGAACAACAGATGAAATCCAAAACACAAGCGCCCACACAGGAAAGATTATCCTGAGCAGAGTGTAGTGATGTCATAAAAGTGGGAATTTAACAGAAATCTGACCAGAGGCAAAAACCAAACTAGTTGTGATTTCATATTTTTCATGCCATGCTCCCGCTGACACTCACAGAAACCTCTCTAATGTTTTCCAAGGCCTGTTCCCCCTGTTCAGACCTTTCTGGACACAGAGACGTCAGCACATATACACATACTGAGCTGTGGAAGCTCAGCTGGTCATTCTCCAAGGCAGAGAGGGACTCTTCTCCTTAGAGTTCCCCAGGGGAAGTGAGTTCTAGGCAGCCGTGGGTCCCTGTCCAGCTGCTTCCTCTGTCTGGAGGGGGCCAGAGGGTCACAGACAAGGCTCCCTGTGACACTGAATTATCTGCCTGAGTGTGACTGTGCCTGCTGGGAGGGACGCTCAAGACTGCGTAAGTGTGTGTGTGCGTGTGTCTGTGTGTCTGTGTGTGTGTGTGTGCATGTGGAAGATTTTTCTGCAGGGTCTTGCTTGAAGCACATCTTTGTTTCTCAAGGTTTAATATTCATCTGCTGCGTGTCAACATGGTGCCAGTGTTCAGCTGAAATGCTGACAAGTAATCTTAGCATGCTCCTTTAAAGATACTGCCCCATAGAGGGAGCTCTGACTGTTTACTAATGCAACTCCAGGCCTGACGGTTGAAAACATTTACTGTACACAATTAAACAAAGGTTAGTAATGTTTCCATACTTAAGATTGTTGATTCACACCACCTTATATCTACTGGTAGATGAATCCCTGTTTACTGTCCTGACTGAGGTGAATTTTTATTTAAAGACTGCCGTTTAAATTAGACTGATCCAGTGCCTACAGTTGAGCCTCATTTCCCTTGAAGTGGCGCTCAGTTGTCATAGTTTGAGTTGTGCCACGAGACCAGAGTTTCAAAGAGATGACGGGGCAGAGGTGTATATCACTATCATGCTGAGTGGGCACAAGGCTGGAAGTGAGGCAGGAAGAGATAGAGATCAGAAGAAACGGACAACAGACAGCTGTGCTGAGCTATGCAGCAGCACAGAGACAGGCTGTGGGCTGTCAACGGGGCCGAGGTGCGTCTGCTGCTTCTGTAAAGAGAAGAGGGAGGGCAGAGCAAAACAGAGGTGTGTTGTCGTCATGTTGCTATGGAATATACATAGCTGCGTGCCATGTAGCCTGTTTGTTGTGCTCAATTTCTGGCGTCAAAATGTCAAATATTAATATGAGTGAGTGCTGGTATGATGGGCTCAGTTTTGTGTATCATTTCAGGTGAAATATTGTGTTTGGAAAGTCACAATTAATGCAGCAATGTAACTCAGGTGTAATGCTAATAGATAACATAGCCATGAGCTTTCAGCCTCATGATAAAGAGCAACATGTAGAGTTTCTGATGAACTCAGACTAGTAGTCCTCAGCTCCAGATACTGACACAGACATCTGACATCACTGACAGTGACATCTCTTCCCCCCCAGAGCCTAAAAATAAGAAACTTTATTCATATATACAGTTTTTGCAAAAGAATCATTACATTCGATTTATATCGGTAGATTTATTTTCATTCTGATTTTAGACTTTCTTACATTTGGCACTTAAGAATTATTTTGTTTCTGAATATAGCCTCTGTTGCTGCTGAGTCTTCTTGGTGGCCAAATCAAGCCAATCATTACAAATTAATTCTTTTGTTGCTGCTCTGCCACATTGTGTGCATGAGCCTTTAAAGACAAGGGTTTCTTTAAACTACTGTAATCATCCCATTGCACGAAGTGACAAAATTAGCACAGCAAATTACCCTGATGGAGCGCTTATTATGAAGTTAATGAACAGTGACTATTGTCTTGGGCTTGTTTCATATGTTCACTAAGAACCCCCAACAGTGGTTATTATTACTATTATTATTATTATTTGCAATTGCTATATGTTTCCTACAACTGTTGCAGGAGGAGAGAGTTGACAGAACAAGAAGGGAACGGGAATGTGGAATAGCTGAACACATGGCAGAGACAGGAAGACAGACAATATCTGTTTGCTTGATTCCTTGGTTCATTTCAGGTTAATTGAATCCTTTAAAAGTGCAGAGACACGTAAAAGAGGAGCACGGGAAGTATGGGTAAAGAGAGTGAGAGAACCGCCCATCACTGGTAATGGCCTGGTTTGTTTATTTTCATATCCATGGTAGAGAACGTGACCCAAAAGTAAACTTAGGTCAGATGCTGCAGCATTACTCTGACAGCCAAATGTCTCTCTTAGTGCTGTCTGCAAACACAAATATCTCCCTCCTTAGGACAAAACACCACCGCATAGGGGGTCACTAATGAAAACCTGTGTTGCCTTTATCACACTGAACTTTTGCTCGTCAGATACTTCAACTAAGTTGAAGCCATATCAATCACACTGCGCGAAATCAGCCACGCTTCGGTTCTTCTCCCTCTCTCTTTGCATATTTCTTTTCTGTTGTTGCATCCTGTTTTCTTCTTTCACTTTTTTTCCTTTACTCGCCCTCCTCTCTCCCATCCACTTGTGTTGCCGTTAGCTGATCAGGGAATTGCTCCTTTCATTGACGGATCCTTTCATTCCCTCCTTTTAATCAAGCCTGTTAGTACTTCTTAATTAAGACATCACAGTCCTGTTTGATCGCTCTTGCTTTTTCTCTGTGTCTATGTGAAAGAGAGGGAGGGAGAGACAGGGAGGGAGGAAGACAGAGAAAGAGAGAGTGGGGATACTCTACCAGCGCCTATTCTGTGTGTGAAGATGACTGAACAGCTTCAATTGGGGCAGATACACCTCCTCCAACTCTGTTCTGCCAGCCCTTGAGGCTTGTGGTGTGTACATCTCCCAAGCCAACAGGCGTCAACCTCCAGAGATCTATACTAGACAGATGGTATTGGAGGCTGTGTAGGACGGCTATCGAGCTCCCTACTGTCAGTTTGTTGTGATGATCACACACACCAGGCTGTCAATACCCACAGTCCACTTATCAAAGAGCAACGGAGGGAAAAAAAAAAACAAAAAAAGAAAAACACAGAGACTGTTTAGAAGTCAAATTTTTAGATTTCATTAAAGAAGTAAAGACTATGAACTTCCAAACACTCAAAGTAACTCTTGGATTGTGTCTGCTTGTGTGAATGAAGTGGATAGGACAGGGAGGCTGAGGGTTTCACAGCAACATTAACTCGCCTTTGGCCTTGGCTTGGTGCCCCCCCACCCCCACCCCCTCCAAACGGCAGTCAACACTATTAGTGCTTCTTCCCTCTAATGGTGTGGGTGGGTGGGTGGGACTGTGTGTATATATGTGGTGTGGTGTGGGGCCTCTGCTGTACATACAGTACACTCAATGAGGGTCCTAATGGAAAGCTATGGGACCTCTGTCCTCAGGCAAGGAGTGATGCAGAAAGGGGAAGGGTGGGGAGGGAAGGGGGGGATGACAGAGGCCTTAGTCTGACAGGCCTGACCTATATCCCCCCCCTGTTTGCTTAATAGAGAGAGGGAGATAGTAATTGGCAGATACACGTGTTTTCTGTACTTGATATAGAGCAGGAGGGTGTGTGTGTGTGTGTGTGGAGTTTGTTTTGTCAACTTGTTTGTCACCTCGAGTTAACGAGACAATCCTCGTCTCAAGATCGTCACGAATTGTGTCGTTAGCGTGATCGAACCTCTCATGGCTGCATCGCCGAAAAACATCTGAAGTGAGTGTATGTGTGTGTGTGTGTGTGTGTGTGTGTATGTGTGCATCTTTCCCTTTGATGGTCTGTCAATTAGTCAGCTAGTCACTATGCTCTTGTGAGTCAAAGAGAATAAGGTACACATTGTGTGAGTGTGTGCGTGTGCACTTGCCTCTGTGTGTTTACGTGCCTCTGTGTGTGTGTGTGTGTGTGTGTGTGTGTGGTCCCCCTGGCATGTCCTGGATCCTGTAGCGGGATACGTCGCCCTTTCTGCCTGGTTTACTGATGGGGGCTGTTCGGCTTCCAGACAATTTAGCAAAGGAAACTCTGCACAACAAACATAAACAGACACAGACTGATCCAGGCAATAACAGAGAGAGCATACACAAAGACGCACACACAACACACAAACAGTGACACACATGCACACATATAGATATGCACAGAAAAGACACAGTGATTCTCACACATGAAGGGTATAGATGTAAATGAAAGCTCGGATCTGACTGACGGAGCTTTTTCCTAACTTTTTATGCTTTTGTATGGTGATTGATTTGGATTGATTGGTTTCCGGAAATTCCCCAACGCTCCCACCATCTAAGTGCTTCACGTCTCCTGCTTCTTTTCAGTCATTTTCTATGCTGCCCCCACTTTCTATGACTATAGGTGGAAGACTCTCCGCTCTCTCTTAGAGCTCGCAGCGCCGCTTTCTGTCGACGAGCAGCCTATTTGCCCCTAAGGTACGGGGAAGGCAGGGGCAAAGAAAGGGAGGAGAGAATGAAAGAGAGGTCAGGATGGAAAACAACTTAGATCCTCAGAGCGGGGCATGATGGGCCCGAGTGGTGATGGAGAGCTGGCATGGAGAAGCAGAGCATTGCGTGCGTGTGTGTTTGTGTTCCTCTTCAGTCACTGTAGTTCAAAAGCTGAACCGCGTCCAAGCCTTGGTAATGATGCAGCCGGCCACAACAGACTACAATAACCAACAGTCTATGGCTAGCCAATTACTGTCCGCCGCAATTATATTTCCAATTCAGAGGTCACAGGGGAAAGTGGCCCAACTCAACTAATCATTTCGAGCAATTACTTTTAAAACTAATTAGACTGTCAGGTTTGGCTGTGCGTGCCTGTGCTTGGGGGAGGTTTTTGTTTGTGTTTTTGTTGCTGTTTTCACTTTGTCAAATGGGTGGACTTGAAAGGAGAGAGCAGGAGGAGGGGGCAATATCAGCGACAGTGCAAGCCAAACATCAACCACAGCCATGGATTGAAGGACTTGGTCATTATGGGAGTTTGGTGAGTTCAGGGTGGAATCCATTGTGTAAGAAGGGGTGATGTGTTCGTTCTGTTGGTGCCAGGCACTTTGCTGGGCTCGTGAAATGAGTCCTCGGTCATGTCAGCTTGAAATGCTGTGAGAGAGCAAACGGTCCACGGTTTAGCTACAGTACTGCAGCCTCTGAACTTCGGACACAGAGAGAGAGGGAGGGAGAAAGAGTGAGAGATGTAAAGGTGACATCCACCAGGCTTGCTTGAACTGACTTTTGAGGCATTGCAGTCAGAGTAATACTACCAAAGCCATCAACATGTATCAGCTGATTTTAGAACATCAGAAAACTCAAACTCCCACAAGTCCTTGCATTTGTAACTGTAGTAGTCATAGCGACCACTGGCTCCAATGTGTATTCATTTCTCAATCAAAATACTGTGGTATTGACATTTCACAGTCCTACATAGAGAAACAAGTAAACAAGTCACTGACTTCTTGAGCAACCACCTAAGTCAAAGTCACTTTAAGAGAAGATGAAACGAACAGTGGAATAAAATACAAAAACATATTTTGAGCAAATGTTTTTTTTTATCTCAAATACTGTATATCTGTAAAACTAATTTGATAGTGCAGTAATAAATAAATGTGAGTTTTTTTTTCATTGGCTCCAATGTTCTGTATCACATGCAATAATAGTGTGAATAATGGGTCTTAGCACAGGGATGAATGAGCCAATGAGAACAGATTCAACAGACATGATGTAGGACTATTTCCTAAAGGTTCAGCTTAAGGATATGATAGCATACTAGCGTGTGGGGTGCGTGTCGAGTGTGTGTGTATGTGTGCCAATGTTTCCAATCGGAAAATCTGCAAGATGGGCTGTGTTATATATTTTATGAGTCGTGGGGTTTCTTTTTATACCATACCACTCTTAGACACGCAAATACCTGATATACATACAGCTGGTAAGACACACACATACACACGCAGTAGCTTGTAAATGTAAAAGTCTTGCTTTAAATGGTCCACCTAAATAAGACTGATTCATCCGGTAATGCACAGTTACAGCAACTCACGCAAGTATAATTATTAATCCCCACATTACCAAAATAATTTTATGCTATGTGTTAATACTGTTATTGCTCCCAGGCCTGTGTACAGATGAAGAGTAGGAGCCCTATGTTTTTCAAATGTTTCTCTCGGGATGATAGGAGTCAACAGTACATTCAATCTTTCTGATGATATTTGTATCTGTCATAAAAGATATAATTATTATTATCTTGTTTCATGCCCTTCACAATAAGTCTGTAAAAAAAAAAAAAAAATCCTCGAAATGTGCTTCATTCAGTGTTTGTTTTGGCACATGATGGTCCAAATACACACACACACACACACTGCACACAAATGCCCCTGGTAGTTGTCATAACAGGCCATCTCTGATGGAGTGATGTCTCATTAATAGAGGGCTTGGAGCAAAAGCATGGCGTTACCTCTCCCACTTCAACAGGCCCATGGTGACAGTTCTGCTTTTATCAATACGTCAGGGTTTTTGTCCGTTGTTGAGACACATTCACATTGGATGTGAAATAAGTCAGAAGGTTTGTGTTACAGTGCTGCCAAATATAACAGTTTCAGGGCTGAATAAAGTATTCTATTTTACATATTAGAGTATAGCACACACATCAGTAAGTGACTTTATATCAAGTTGTCATCAGTCAGGGGAATTAAACTGTGACACTTTACTATACAAAAACTCCAACTCATTTTCTATGTAACGTCACTCTCACACCTCGGCCTCAATGTTGCAGTAAATTCAGCATTAAATCAGCTGAATGAAACTGTTCAGTGAGAAAAGAGGCAGTGATATGATTCTGTTTTGTTATTTCATATTCACAAAATATATTACAGTGATTAGCAAACCTTTCATTTGATCCCATGTAAGATATTTGAATGTGTTAGTCAACATAGTTTTATGTTGAAATTCAGAGACAACAAAAAAGAAAATCCTTTCTCTGTAATGCAGAATAAAAACACAAACACAATGAAAAGACAACAAAACAGTTACAAAGCTGAATTATAATTTAGTGACAAAAGAAAAGAAAACATTGCAATAACTAAAACAATACAGATAAGATAATGTGTTTAATTTGTGCTTTGAACAAAGAGAAATAATTTAGCTTTTTTTTAAATGGAATGAATGCAAACAGAAACCTTATGTCTCTGACCAGAAGTTGTTGTTTTTCTGAGACTCTGATCTGACTTTCTGGCTGCAGGGGTGTTTCAGTTTGTTCTGAACATAAGTCCCAGAGTTTTCTATTAATTCCTACTTCTTCTTCTGCTTTCTTTCAGGCAGCTTATTTTGTTATTGTTTTTTTTAGCATTGATGGATGGATGATTTAGACTCAAAGTTACAAATTAAACAAATTGAGAGGGGACTGCACTTTATTCTCATAACAATTTGTTTCATGCCATTGCACAGTTGTGTAATTATCATTGTGGTAATTAGTAATTAGGTAAAAGGGATCCACAATTGTTGATTGTTATTTATTATCTAACGCACTAAGAAGAGATGAAAAATAGTTGGATGGAGCGTTTCAAGGTTTGTTTTCTACTTCAGCTTAGTTGTTGTCCCTGCAATACATAATTAGCTGACCCATTAAAATGCCTTATTATCCGCAAGTACACATTTATAATTGGTGTTTGTCTCCATCGATGCCCCGACCGTTCCTCGTCTGAACATCAAGTGTGCACTCTCTAGTTTTCACAGAGGAGAGGAGGCGGGATGGAGGAGGAAAGAGAGATACATAGAGAGGAGGGGCAGTAGAAACCAAAAGTGGAAAAAGAGGAGAGGTACTTTGATTGGCAGTTGTCTGGCCTGGTGCCTGCTGAGGTTGTTCCCCCCGTCGACTGCTATTATCAGCAGAAGGATTTCCCCATCGCCTTGGCAGCGGCTATGTCACCCCTCTCCCCTGGAGGATGCTATCCTATTTGGGAGGAGATGAATAGGGGTCCCCTCACCCCGTATGAGGTCTCTGTGGACAGAATCTTTACAGAGGGAGCACAGTGGAGTAAACAGGCTTCATGTCAACACCAGCATCCCCAACATCTCCGTAAAAAACACATCACCTCACAGCAACTACTGGCCCTTCAATAGACCGACTTCAAGCTGGTCCATTTGAGGATCTTGTCTGTGATGTGGGGTCTGTGGAAGAAGAAATCCATCTAAATCGTGCTCCTCTCTTTATATAAGTATTTGATATGGATGTGACAAATATGTTGAGCTTTGAGCTATAAGTGTCTGTTCCATTTTCTCTACCTGTAGATTTTCGAGAGCCCTCACTGTTAACTGAAGTTCGTAGACATAAATTACATCATCTGTCTGTCACTACAAGGTCTGACATCTTGAAATTAATCTTGGAATTAAAGTGTGGTTAGAGGGTGTGAGACTTCACTATGGCAGAGCAGCTCAGTGTTCATGTGTGTACTGAATTAATCATTGAACTATAAATATATTATTTAAAAAAATGCTGAGCATTAGTCATTCAGTTATGGTAATTAAAAAGTATTTGAGTGATTCTGACATGTTACTGATGGAACAGCTTGTCACGACATTTGTCCCCACTTTAGCATTTAAAGCTGCGTGTCTAAGAGTATTTGAGGTGCACGGTTAATTTCTAAAGGAATGCAGACAGCTCACAGACAACACACAGACAGCTGCACTGTTGGGTGATTGGCATGTTCAATGTACTGTGCGTAACACACGTAAATCCTTCTCTTAGGCAGGTGTGTGTGATCGAGGGAAAGAGAAAACACAAGAGACAGGGAGAGAGAGAAAAAGTGCGTGTGGAGGTGTCATGGACAGATTTATTAAATTTTGTTCCTCTGACAACATCCCTGCAGCGGTGGGTGTGGACGGCCTCTTCGTTTGCTCTTGAATTTACATGTGTTGTTCTTTCTTTACTCTTGGATCAGCAGCGAGCAGGCCGTCAGGAGGGAAAGTCTCAGGCAAGCCACATGTGAGCACAGACGCCTGCAGTTTGAAGTCCATGTCTAATATTAGTACACATATGATTTTCCTCCATTGAAGAGCCATCTGGATAGATGGCTACGCTTTTATCTGCAGCATTGTGGCCAAATGTGGTTAGTGAGTGTGATAAATACAGGCGATGGTGTCCCTATAGAGATGTATTGTACATCTTATGTATAGCAGGACACCTGAACCCACTCACCTACACTGTCATTCCGGCTCCAAGCCTATGGCTGACCATATTTGGATCATGCAACAACAAATCTTCCTACGTCCCCCTGCCACACACACACACACACACACAGGCACAGGCACACTTCACTTCTTCACTCTCAATTTAACCCTGGTGTGTGATGGGGCCCATGGTTAGTCTCCTTGCGGGTGTTAATGGCCAATGGAGCAGATATCGTAATGAGTGATCAATCTAGTTGCTTGCCGTCACAGCAACACATTAGCCATTCATACAGATTCAGTCCACTCGCCCAAGCAGAAGATCTGGATGCATATTTAATGTTTATCTTTTACAGATCTCGCTTAAGCGGACCTGTTCGTAAAGCAAAGTCTTTGAAAAGGTGGCAAAGTCCTTGTGAAGCCGGTGCCTTACAGAATCAAACAAGTTTATCCCAGTTTCACAAGAAGCAATACTCTTCTTTTTAATGAAGAAGGAAGGATTCTGCCTCTGTGAATGATATTGAGGTGACTATTATGAACTGTTAAAACTGTCTTACAATTAACACTAAAGCTTGAAAAAGGTGCATTACCTCAATTAAATGGGACCGGAGAAAAAAACATAGCAGGAGATGAAAGAGAGCTGTTGCATATAATGTTAAGAGAGAAATGCATGAGCAGAATCACAGTAACCCTGGGAGATCAGGAGAGAGGAGGAGAGTTGCTGAGAGTGTCTGCTTTTAAGTACCTCAATCATGCACCTGTCACTCCGTTTCTTCATGTAGACATCAGTGTTTACCAAAATGAGGGCTGACAGAAGACATCAGTGCTGGTTTGTGTGCAAACAGCTTGTGTGGACAGCCTTGTGGAGCCAGCCACTTCTCGCACACTGATGCATTTTTTAGGCTTCACAATCATCCCATTTGAAGTGGGAGAAACTTACACTTTTCGGTAAGTTATTTTGTGTCAGTTTGCTGAAAACAGCAGGAGCATGAGACATTGTGCAAGCAGCCTAATGTGTATAACAGTTTCCCACCATGTCTTAGTGGCAGGCTAATTGTCATTATTATCTCAGGCCAGTGAAATACAATCATGAAACACACAAAGGATCTCGGTATGTTAAAATAACCTCAAATACATTTGCAATGGAACCCACATTTCTGAAAGCGCAACAATTGCAGCATCATGCATCCCAAGTCACCCGAACAAAGTCTGAAAGCAGGTTTCAGGCAAGGCTGGTTCCAATTCAACTGTGATAAATGGGCAGATAAGACAATCAGTGCACACCGTGACATAGTGCAGTGTTAGCTGTCAGACCAGCACTCTGCTGGGGAGTCCAGGTGCACCCACGATCCTGCAGCCAAGGAAGGAGGGAAAAACAGGGGCACAAGGAGGTGTCATGCAGCCTGTGTGTATAAATACCCAAACTACAGTATTTAAAGTGACTGTCAGTTTAAGCGGCAGTTTCTTTGTATATACTACACTGTCAACCATGTCCATGTAAAGGCCTGTAAACATGGAGAGAGATCCTTCTGGAGAATTTAAACCAAGAGTGTTCACCAGACTGATGCAGGATATGCTGCTCACAACACAGGATGGGAATGTGGCCTGCAGTTACAGTACGAAACCGGTTATCTGTGTGAATAGGTAAGTTGGCCAGATGTAAATGCCATTTGCCGATGACTGACAAATGTAAACTGTGTGCACGGTTGGATGGAGAGTGTATGAATGGGGCAAGCTATCTGAAATGCTTCTTGTGTATTGTTGTGAGAAAATGTGTACATGTGTACATGATTCACTGTCTCCGAGGGGTGCCAAGTCACAGCAGGGGAGTGCCCACGTTGCACTTCTCTCATCTCCAGGATACAATAATGAGTCTAATTGTGTGTTGCTCGCTTGTACACATCATGCGGCTGTTATTGCCTCTCTTTCTAGCTGACTCTCAGTGTTGGAACAAGCGCTGCTCTGCACGCAAGGCTCCCACCAACCGCAAACCATAACACCTTCCTCCATATGAGAGAGAGAGAGAGCTGTCCATACATGGAGCTAACGCCTGACACAAATATAGGCTAGCAATGTACATGACTTCACTGTTGTGATGCTGCTGCTTTTATTGCCTACAGCACAGTGGTGACTTCATCTTTTAATCTTTGTGTCACATACAGTAAATACTGTAGGCCATCTCTCTCAATGAGAAATGGAAAATTATTTTTACATTTAAATTGAATTGAATTGATAGATGCGGGATTTCGTTCAAACGCTAATTGGTAATACATCTGTTTAACTATGGTAAAACAAAACAAAAAAAATATCTGTAAATGCGCAGTTGGGTGGATGTTAAGTTGTGTTTTGTGTAAATAGAGTTTTTTTTTTTCGAAAGAAATGTAACAACATCAGCTTTTATGCAGGATCAAATGCTCGCAGAATGGCTCTGTGGCAACTTGTGGGAGATGGAATATTTGATGTAGTGGTGAATATTTTGTGCAGCCTTGAAAGAGTGAAGGGGAGATGATCAGCTTTTAGTGGCATAGTATTGTACTGTGGAGGAGAAGTTGAGTTTGTGTGTGTGTGCATGTGTATGTGTGGAGTTGTGAAAGCTGAAGCACCGACAGACTGATGTAAGAGGTTGAAATGACAATACTGCCACCTAGAGGCGTGGGGAGGAGCCAGGCAGGAGTGCACTTTTTTTTCTGAAACCTTGTTCATTTGGTTCACAGTTGTTGACAAAAGGCCAGTGCTCTGCTAAATACACAAGCTGCTTCCTTTCCACAGTATTAATGCTATATGCATATGTGCACTGGTGTACATACATGTGTTCACCTCTCTGTTGTGGTTATCAAAAGGAAAGGAGGAGGCATCTCTGGCTGCATTGTGGTTACATCAGGTGGGTCATCCACCGAATGTCATCTCTATTGAATCCCATCTGGCCCGCAGAAGTACCTCAGCACATGCTGACCTGCTCTCATTTTCTGTCAGAGAGGCAGAGATGCGGGACACGACTATAAAGAAAAGACGAAGCAGAGGAAGAGAGAGGGCTCACCTGTGAACCACAAATGCCCCGTTCAGGTGGGACCTGTTTTGACCTGTTGCCACGGGGACACTAATGTGAGAGGTGAGGGGGGGGGGGGAGTGGCCATCTGGTGTGTGTTTGTCAGTGTATATGTGCACTTTTGTTTATGTGTCTGAAGGTATTAATAGGCCATTGGATTTTTCCAGCAGCTGTTACCATGAGCAACACGAGAACATCATAAACAACTGAATGTGTTGCTGTTTGCAATGTGGACATTTGCTTTTACATCAATGCAGAATATGAAATATTACACAAACCACACTGAACAGCAAATTCAGAATTTGCATGTTCTGTTTCCATTATATTTGATGTATCTTTTAATACAAGTAACTCCCTCGATAAAGGGAAATGCAGTATGTAAAACTGACACCACAATATATGCAGCTTGTGATTTGAATCATCCTCTTTTTCTGTATATTTAGAGAGATAACATTCTGCAAAACTGAAACCAATTTCATCTCTTCTGTGATGGGAGCCGAAGGCTGTGAAGTGTTTCAGCGGGCAGAATGTAAACAAGGGAGCGCGGACGGAAAGAAAAGCTGATGAGTTTGCCTCTTTTACCTCATATTATTTTATGCAACCTTGCTTGACACTGTGTATCACAGCAAATGTGGCGTAGCTATTTATTCTGAATGTCATTTGCATTTAGGTAATATCCTGACCGCAGATGTGGAGATCCACAGTCAGTTAACATGTTTGTGTGCGTGCATGCCACCTCGGACCTACATAATTCTAGATATCGTCATTAAGCACGCTTTTTTTGTTTTTCGGCACTGACTTTCTTTAGCAAGATAAGAAATTTTGGAAATCCTCTGACAATGACAATAATTTGATCCCCTATTTTTTACAGTCAAAGGTCAGCTGCTTCCATGATTGTAACAATAACAGTCAAAACAAAATCACACACACTAATCGGAACAATAACATACACCGACTCAGACAGGGAATGACCTTTGTTGTTTATACAGAGGAGCTGGTTGTCTTACAGTGCACACATACACACACACACATGCACAAACATACACGGACACACACTCACCTCTTGAGACCATCTGAAAAATCTAATTGGGATTTAAATTGGTTAGAGGCCTGGGGGCCTTGTTTGGCTGCGTGGTTTGTCTGTCTCTTGTTTCTTTCTCTCTAAGGTCATTTAGAAAGTGCTTGTTTAGGGATGAGTGATTAGCAGAGATGTCCAGGGGCTTCCTACTCATCTGAGGCTTCCTGGAAAGGCAGAATAGACCTGCTACAGTGTCATGGCTGATCAGCGGAGGCTCCGGGGCTTTGCCATCCAATACAGTGGGGATTCTGCTGTGGTTGTGAATCAGAGCGATGGAGGCTTCTGTAATTGAATTGCACGTGGCGTTATATTGTAATTTCACATATCAAAGTTTGGTTTGGGAATTTCTCAAGTAAAGGTATTTCAGCAGGGTTTTCGTTGTCTTGACCCAGACCGTCTAATACCAAGAGACAACATGTTACCACATTTAAACGATGGCATTGAACACGCACACACATTCATGCACACGCAGGCTAACACATGCACACAAACAGACAAGCATTCGATGTAACAAAGTCCTCTGTTGACCCTGACATCCAATTTAACAAACACCAGTTTAAAGTCCTGTTGACAAGAAGCAGGAAGCGAGAAGAGAAAGAGGATATGACATGAGGAGAAATCGGCTCCTTCTGTTCCTTGTCACTCCACATTATTGAAGACTTACCCAACATGCACCTGGGGGAATCAGTGTCTGTCCACCCGAGTCTCTCTGTCTCATGTTGCTCTGCCTCTCTCCCTCACACACACACACAGACACACACACACATGCACACACATATTCTCTCTTTCTCTTTCCTCTCTCTTTTTATTCCTTCTTATCTTAATCAAATACTGTACGCTCTTTGTTGCATTTTTTTAAAAACCCCTCACCCCCCTCTCTCTTTTTTTTAATCTAAGTGTCTGGCCTCTAACGGGTCCAGCGTGGGCATGTATGTCAGCCTGTGTATGTTTATACATATGTGTACATGTGCGAGCAGATGTTTGCTCGGGGCAGTTTCGCATGTCCGTCCCTGATAGCTCAATAGAAATGTGGGACAAACTTGAAATCACAAAAGAACTTTGCATTGAGATGTATTCAGCACACATACACTAATAGGACTGCGATCAGTTCATCTCCATCAAATCAAACTGTCCTCATTTTGGGCCCGACTATTCATTACATGACAATTTATTATAATTTGCATTATTTCTACGTGTTCAAAGAGGAGGAAAAATACATCTGTTAATAGTGCGAATCCCTTGATAATGTTCCCGCAGAATGGGCTTCTCCTCTCCATCTTATATTAATAGGTCTTAGAAACACAGCTATAGTTATTACAGTTATTTATACATTTTACTTCACAAAGCCAGCATACTTCACTGAGCACCAAATATATTTTGTCAAACTCTTTAATGGTAATTTAATGAACCGTGACCTTTGGATGACAATTAATGCCAGATGTATCTCCACGATGTTCATTTATTACTGGCTAATTTTACCTTGCCTGCATTTTCTCCTGTGCGGATATTCATGCAACTCTTTTTTAAATGAGCTGTTCATCATTAGTTAGCCTCACCAGGACAAAGACTTCCCTGTCCACTTCCTGGAACTGTATTTGAAAACCTGGCTATCAGTTCTTAATGAATATGTTTATGGAAAGCAGGAGGCTAATATTTTAGCTGCCCTTTCATAATGAGTGATTTTGATAGAGATGATGAACCCAGATGGATGCGTTCATTATTGGACTACAAACAATTTAAAGCTTGACTTTGAGAGGTGAATCACAAAGCTTACAGTCACTTCCTTTTAATGAACTAATGTCGTTCTATTGATTGTTTTGTTGGAATGATTGAAATCCAAAGCCAATCAGCCTGATGAAGTGTTTTTAATTTATAAGCCTTATCATAAGTCTGGAGCACTTTTTTTGGTGGTGGTGGTGGGGGGGATCAAGTGAGACAGTCATCACAAGATCTCAGAAATATCTAGTTTCCTCTTGTTCCTTTTTCTCCCCCCACCCCGTCTCACTAGGTTTCCAGTCTATCATACATCCCCCCCTTACTGGGATCAGTGGGGCCATCACGCGCGCACCTTTGATGTCTCCCAGAGTTAAGCTGGTTTTGAAGTCAGATTAGTGAATTGTAAACACCCTTTTAGACCTTCAGACTCTCTCCGCAGAATGAGGGAGAGTGAGAGAGGGAGAGAAAGTGAAAGAGTTGTGGGATTAACCCGTACACTACAGCTCAAAGGTTAGCTGATCTAAAACCACGCTCCATATTGCCATGTGCGAAAACATGAATTGAGGTGTTCAACTCGTTTATCATCTGCTTTTCTCCCCCGTCTCACCCTTTTTCATTTCTTTTTTTTTTCTTCCTTTTATTTGAGTGGGATGATGCTATGGCAAAGTCTGGATTTAAGCAGACAGTAGATATGTGTGGGAGCAAGAATGGCCTCTCAACTCAAACACACACACACACACACACATGGACACACATAAACGCACACATATATACACACGTGTACGGAGAGAGGGCAGTGTTTTTCAGACGAGAAGCCCGTCTGTCTCTTTCACATTCCATTAGTTCCTGGAGCTACATCAGAGGGCAGAGAGAGCACACAGACATTCCTGCAAGACGCAGATGTCAGGATCAAAAGTCAGACTGACTCCTGTACGCAGCAGGGGAGAAAGACAGAGAGGAAGAAAAGAGAGGGAGAGAGCAAAGGAGGAGAAAGAATTTATGATGGGTATGGCTGCGTCTTTCTGAACATCCTGCGTTTTGAAGCCCACAAAGCCCTGCACGGTCCTTCAACAAATTCTCCAATTTTCTGCAAACAAAGGCCTCGTCCGCTGCCTTACCCACTGCCATGTGTTTCCATCTACACCTGTAATGCTCCACGTATTTATTGCTCTCAGGGCTATTGTTGCTATTGTTACTTACTGCTCTCTTGCTGCCAGGCTGATGGGAAACCATGCACCATGCTGCCTACATCTTGTGCCTTGTTTCAGTTATTAAAAGGCACGGGACCAGATGGTGTGTGTGTGTTTGTGTGTGTGTGTGTGTGTGTGCGTGCACACGCACATGTGCGCGTGTGTGTGTGGTCTACACTTTGGCTCCAGGCTCTTTCAGAACTGGCACAAGCCCAACTGGGTCATCCATGCAAAGACTCCCTCTCTTTCTCTCTCCTCCTCACCAAGAGCGCATCTGTGTAGGCCTTTACATGGGGAATGTGTGTGTCTGTGATTGTGTGTGTGTGTGTGTGTGTGTGTGTGTGTGTGTGTGTGTGTGTGTGTGTGTGTGTGTGTGTGTGTGTGTGTGTGTGTGTGTGTGTGTGTGTGTGTGTGTGCTTTTAGTTAAGATACAGTATGTGTTATGGAAGGGCTGGGGGTGCTGGGTGAAGTACGACATGCTCCTCAACAAAACATAAATTCTGTTCTGCATATGTCCACCTCTCCTCCTGGGTCTCTCTCTTCTCTCTGTTTATTTTCCATCTCATTTGTTTTGTTTTTTATCTCTTCCTTCCTCTCATCTCTAGCCAGCAGAGCAACCAGGTGAGCACTCACTCAAGTGATTGAGTGATGCAGTTTTGTTTTTTAGTTGTTGTTTGTTTTGTTTGTTTTTTTGCGATTTGCAACTATAGGAAGAGGAGAGCGACAGAGGAGGGAAATAAAAGAGCGCTGTGGGATTGGAAAGCAGGGTGAAAAAACGAGAGGGAGTCAAGGTGGGTAACAGCAAGCTGCAGACATATGTGCAGGGACACTGAAGGTAATGGCGGAGGATAGGAGGGTAAACACTTTCAGCACTGGGCTGAGAAAAAGATAGGAAGACAGAGGGAGTTAAGAAGAGCCATGGGCGTTAGTAGAGCTGTCAAGACGGCCAGGGAGCTGTGGGACTGTAGACTGCCACGAAACATTGTGTCCCTCAACTCGTTTCAGCTGACTGTGGTTGTGATTTTACAGATATATCTTTAAGTAGTACACCGCTTTTTAATGTCCCCTCATAGATCCCTCTCACATATTTATTTGTCACCGTCACTTAACGCAGACTTGAGACGTGACATTACAAACTGGGATTCAGCTCAGAGCCCTGCCTGCCTTGCTGCAGATCTTTTATCTATCACATTGTGAGCTTTTCAGTCATGAAACAATGATTGAAATTTACAAGCATGAGACTGCCTCTGTTTGCTTCAAGCAGTGCTTTCACTCTGTTTTAACCTCTCTCAGAAAAAAAAAAGAATGAAAAGAATGTGAATTTTCTTCATATTTTCACGGGGAAAGCAGCCGTTGTCGTTCACGTCCCCACCTTTGCGAATCGCCGCGTACAAACTGTAAATATATTTGATCGCAGTGGTTGACTCCTGCCTATTCTCCCACCTGTCTCATGGCTAATCTCACCCTCCGCCACCTGCCTCTCTGTCTGCACGGCAGAGGGCACTGATTACATTAGTCCTCAGAGGGCTGCCCAGATCGATACAGAGTCACTGTTCAATCCAATACAATCACAGCTACTCACTAATGAGAAGGAGAGAAAGAGAGACGAGAAAACTGGTAAAGCTCTGTTCTGTCTGGGGATGTATTATAGATTTGTCTTTTGAGGACTACACATACTGAGACCCGCAGTTTTTCCTGATCCATATCGCATCATGATTTTGGCATTTACTGTAGTCCGACTGTGCCAATCTCCTTCTCCTCTTTCATGTGATTTATTTTGTATCAAGTATCTATCTTCCATCCTCCCCGTCTCCGACTATCCCATTGTCTATCATGGGCTCTCTTTTTTGGCTCCCTCTTTCTCTCTCACACACATTGCTGTTTAATGATGGTAATTTTCTACCCAGGTCCGAGTGTGAGCTGATGTGGCGAGGCTCTTGGCCCCCCGCTGTTCCTGATGAGGCATGATGGGAAATTACCCAGAGCTCTCTGTTGTCAGATTGTAACTCACTGTTTGGTTGTAATAAGCAGGCAAACCCCTGCATGCGTGCTCAGTCACACACACACACATGCACACACACACGCACACACCTCTGATTGTGTGCATTAATTACACTGTGTGAGATCACCACGGTGACCACAGCTGTGTGGGCCACGCCTTGCTTTCCGGGTCACTTGGGTCATCAACTCCCTATAACAGCTACAGCACTGTCGCTGTCAGACACAACAGCACATAATGAGACTTCTCCTCACTGTGCTCGCTGCTCAGACACCAGTGAAACACTTCCTCCATCCATCTATCACTTCCTTTCTTTCACTTACTTTCCCTCTCTGTCGTGTCATTCCCCTCAATGTTTCCAGGTTGTCGATGACCTGTGTGTGTGTGTGTGTGTGTGGATATACGTGTGTGGGGCCGCCTGCGGTTTATTGACTGACGTGGGCGAGGTACAGGGCTCACTGGGGCACCACCGCTGGGTGAGTGGATGGTGGTGGAGAGGGTGGAGTAGGGAGGGGGCTGCCCCTGTCACTGTGGTGTGTCACCTCTACAGCAGCGCTGTCACCAACAAATGGAGCTGTAGTGGAACCCCGTAAAGAGCGTCCTGCTGAGGTACTGTTTGAATCAGCTTGGGGCCAGTGGGGGACTGCAGGTTCTGTTTGATCAACATCAGTGGATGTTGGGAGGATGTCCACTGCCAGCTTAACTACAAATGACCATCTACAGTCAACACAGACAGTGGGTATTTGTTAGGAGTGGCGGCGGCGGCGGCGGCATATTAAGGCCAGGTTCAAGAGAATGGCAGCTGCTTATAAGAACGTCTCCAGTTTTACGAACATTGCAGTGACAACTGTATCAGATTCTAGTTGCATGTGAGAATAAAACCCACCCACAATTTAAGTCACCCACCATGACTTTTTGGAACGATGTTTTTTTATTGATTACAAAAAACATCGACACATACCACACAAGTTGCACAAATGCAGGCAAACCTCGCTTCATACAAAAATATACATATTTATATATACACACACATACATATACAATAATAATAACAATAATAAATAAATAAATTAAATTAAATTGTCACACTCAATTACCCCACAGATAGATATAATCTATTGTTGCTTGAGAAAGTCCATTAAGGGTGCCAACACATCTTCAAATTCTTGTACTTTACCCCTAATTTAGCTTTTCTAATGTCATTAATCGTAGATTGTATAGAAGATACTTCAGTCTCTCTCCAAAATAGAGCAGGAGGCCAAAGTTGATCAGAGTTTTACACTTAAGTCAACCACAATGTTTAAAGGAAACTTTCTATTTTGTAATATTTTGCATTTGATATGGTTTTTCTACAAACATATTTCCCTTACAGCTCTCCAACTCCTTTCTCTCCTGCCTCTGCATTGTGTCCTCTACTTCACTTTAAAATCCATTTTCAAAATAGTGTTCAGGTCATACAGGTAGCTAACTTATGTAAGTGGCATTATGGACCACGATTAGCTTCCAATTTAATTCTTTCAATTTAACAGAAGCCTACTCGTAAACTCTGAGCTTTTTTCTTCTTTTTTGCAAACTTAATAAAGTTAAGGTGAGCCCAGAGTTGCTTTTCCCCTTCAACAGTCTTAGTGCCAATCCCTGGCACATTCATAATTCTGCACAGTGGTGTTCAGCCATCCAATGAGAATAAGCCAAACATCCTTGAGTCGAGGGGGATTTAAGTTTTCAGTATTAGATCCATAACATGTTGACCAGGTCATTCTTTTGTCCGTACTGTATTGCTCCCAAATTAGTTGATAAAAAGTAAATCTCAGAGAGTGTAATATGCTGAAAAATACTCATGTGCGCTCATGATAGAATGAAATATGCAATAGCTTTAAAGTGTATTAAGGACAGTTGAAAAATCTGAATCCAAAATACAACATATTCTAAAAATATGTGCTCATGACGATAAAGTACTTTAGACATGCACTGACTTAAAATCATATTAGGCACACTTCAAAAGGTCCACTGATGAGGCTGATAAGGACATTTTAACTCACCAATTTCCCCAATTATGGTAAAAGTATAAATGATACATAATGTGATACAGACAAAGCGGAGTGGATATTAAATATTGTTTAATAATTAAAAACAAAGTGTGGCTTGTGAAGAGAAGATGGATTTTTAAAAGAAAATTATTTAAATATTTATAAAATGCAGCTTATATTATGCACTGCATATTTGTGAATTATGGTATAAGATGATGTAATGATTACTATCAGGTCCTAGTGGGATGCCCCTGATGCACAGAGAATCTCTCTATCACATCCATGATGTATTTGTGATATCTGTATCATATTGAGGACATTGTAATTACACTTCTCCCTGCAGCAGTGGCTTCCGTGCCCAGCACCTCTCTGCAGGGCCGTGGAGATACCCTTCTAAGAGAAGCTTTAGCTAATGGATAACGGTCAGCATTACCACAATCATAGTGCCGCTGGCTGAATGTAGGCAAAATGGCAAGGCCCAGCTAAACTGGTGTGACTGAGAACGGTCTCAGATAGGAAAAAATCAGTCCAGCTCTCTCTCTCTCTCTCTCACACACGCACACGCACACACCAACACACACACACCCAGGGGCCAGGAGCTGACAGTAAATAAAACCAGAGTCTCTCCTTAATTAGCTCTCTGCCTGAGGGTGAAAACACAGAGAGAAAGTGTGTCAGTCTCTCCCCGTGTTGGACACTAAGCTGCCACCCCA
Source organism: Decapterus maruadsi (assembly GCA_030347415.2). Classification (NCBI taxonomy): domain Eukaryota; kingdom Metazoa; phylum Chordata; class Actinopteri; order Carangiformes; family Carangidae; genus Decapterus; species Decapterus maruadsi. The sequence goes on from CM064900.1 coordinate 4,416,739, forward strand.
TCCCTCTGACCACAGAGGCCAAGAAACATAGCATGTCAGCACACTGCTTATGTGTAGATGTAGTTATATGCTCTTTATTTACTTAGTAAATGATCATCTGAAGTTCATTACCTCAGTTTTTCTATCTATAACATTTTTTTCTCTTTATTGTCACTCTGAAAACTGCACACACACAGAGCAAAAAAAAAAGAAAGAAAAAAGGAAGTTAGACATCGACTCTAATGGTCTCTAATTAGACATAGAAGTAAAGTGAATTTAAATTTAGGCCACAATGTCATGAGATATCTGAAATCACTGAGGTGAATATTATAAATACTGATTAAATTTAACAATTACAAGGTAACGTCTCTACCTTTGTGCATCAGTGATGTGTAACCTGAGTTCATTATGATTTAAAAATAAGATCCCTCCACTCCACGGTCGTCCATGAGCTACTGACCCTCATCCACATTTTTAATGCGAACTGTAAGCATGAAAATAATTATTTTTAATTATTTGTTTCTTATTTGTTTTGCAACATTCCAAGTCATTTTTGATCAACACATAGTACCACTGTCCACAGGATCTAGAATAAATCAAATATGTGGGATGTTGATATTTAATTTATTCTTAATAATTATCCTAAATAATTAGAGCAGACTATGTACAAGCTTGGTGCAGCTGGTTTGTCAGAGGAAGCCCCTTCAGCTGGTGATAACAGCCTTTGATAGCAGTGCACTACTGACCCCTGCTGGTATGATGCTTCTCAAAAGAAACGGCCCAGTGAACTATTCAGCCGACTTCATTCTTTTTCCTTCATTTCAAATTTCTTGCTGTTCTTTGTTATTTTCCAAGAGCTTATCCAGACTTATTCACTACATGTGTACTGCGCTATGACGTAAAACATAGTGTCTCCTTGTGTGTATAAATCGATTGTTTCCAAGTAGATAGTTGAAAGTTAAAAAGGTATGGTAACTTTCTGTGGAATTTCGTAAAAATCATGCATTTTAGTTTATTATTATATCCTTAGTGGATAAATTACAGTATTGTTGCAGAAAGACAACACGGGGAAAGAGCATATGAAATGTTACAAAGCTCTATAGCTGGAATCAAACCAGGGGTATTCAGTTAAGCTTCTCCACTTGAGAAACCAGAATGCCCCGAGTTAAATTTATTTAATCTTTAAACCCTTACAATGCTCAACACATCAAAACAAATCTTTGCACCACTTTGCGCTCTGTGAGTACAAATGGATATACTGTACATTTTCCCTGCCAACCTGGCATTTGTGTCACACCTGACTTAACTGTGGCAGGGGTCTGTAAGAGCAATGGATTTACACCCCGTTGCCCATCCAGTGTCACTAAGGCAGGGGTCAGAGAGGAGCAGGAGAGTGCTTGTAAGTAAGACCTCTGGGGGAGAGCAGGTTCAGGAGGTTAAATCCATCTTGTAGTGGACAAAGGCTCAATCAGAGGAGACACAGAGGGGACTTGCTGCAGCTCCGTTAATCATTCAAATAGATCATCTTAAGACATAATGAGACTGTGATGCTTGACAAGAATAAAGAATATCTATCTAATCTGAAGCAAAGCCATGCTCTCCAGCACATCGGTGATGTTTGTGTCTGGCAGTATGACCACAGCTGGATGTTGTCAGAGACGTATTCTTGCTACAAAAGGCCGGCAACTCTATGAGATCAGACAAGCACAGGACACACGCCATTAACAGTGGATGGCAGTGGCCCCCGAAGCCATGGCTGGCTATGAGTGGACTATCAGTCGCCACTGTAAGGAAAGGCCCAATTAAGAACATTAATTATGCTTCCTTGGCACTAACTCTATCACTCTCTTTTTAGCCTGGAGAGTACTTAAGTCTGAGGCCGTGGCTGCACACTCCCTCTCTCATGCTATAATCCAATCTTGTTGAGGAAGTTTGTCATGTTTGGCAGAACTGGACTTTCTGGGATGAGCTGGGATATCCAGATGGACAGGGTAGCAAAGTCGAACTCATCCACAGGGTAAGGATGTGAAGTCGCACAGAAAATGCGGTGTGATCTCAAAGTCTGATTCTACAAGGTTCTTCTAATTCACTGTGAAAAACCTGTGAGGGAGGCAGATGCAACATGTTTCACATCAGCACGCCTCACAGCTCTTTACTGACACAGAAAATGCTAAACTGATACAGGCTTAATGTCAATTACAATTTCTAAATACAGTGAGAGCGAGAGAACTCGGTATAATGTGAGCAGTGGGCTATGTCTCTGTATATACTGACGTTAATTACAGGGAGCGAAATGCGCTTTTACTGTTAACCGCCCCATACTGCCTGAGGCGAGCTGCCTTAATATATGAAGGGTTTTATTTGTGAGGGTTCTCGCTTCCTTTAGACTTAGTTCCTCTGCTCCTCTGTTCACTAATTAGTAACATAATCAGTTTACTTAACTATCATAGATTAGACCCAGTGTCTGTCACAGTAGGGAGAGCTTCGTTCTTCAAACTGTGCAAAAATCTGAGTAAGTAATTTGCAAAAAAGACATTTGACAGGTTAAAAAAATACCTCTGTATCAGAGAAATTAGACTCCAAGTAAAGACCTCACCTTGAAACATAATTGTAGTGATGACACAGATGAGGTTTAGTTCATGAAAACAATTCATCTGAGACAAAACGATTGTGAAGTGAAGAAGATCCCCCAAATGTTGCATGGCCTCACTCTGTGTGGTGTGAACTTTGGGCCTAGATAATTGAGATGATATGACTCAAACTATTCTGCTCCATAGAGAGGAGAAAGTCTGTGAGTTTTCACTACACTACGTTAGCTTATTTCACTCATCACTTCCACTTTAAATTAAGCTAATCTGCAAATCGACCAGTGTAGTGTTTGAATTACGTAAAAACCTCAGCACTCTCTCTTCCCACCGTGGTTGTTCGTTCGCCTGACAGTGCAGAGGAGAGAGAAATGCTGAGAGACCATGTGTTTGTGACTGCTGGGCCTTTAACGAACTGACACTGACATGACAAGATAGAAGATAATTTGTGATTGCAAAGCGTTACAATATGTGGTTGTTCATCTTTTCACTTTTGTGTGTGTGTGTGTGTCATTGTGTACACACAGTACACATAATAAATTGCTTGTGTAGGCTACCTGCAGTAATAAATTCCTACTTGGTTGGTTGATCGTGTCACACTGGAGTTTTATCTTCTGATTGTCTTACAGAGAAAAGTGTGACCTTTAACCTTCAAATTACAATAGCTTAAATACATTAACCTCCAAGATAGATAGATAGATAGATAGATAGATAGATAGATAGATAGATAGATAGATAGATAGATAGATAGATAGATAGATAGATAGATAGATAGATAGATAGATAGATAGATAGATAGATAGATAGATCCTTTCATCTGAATTGCCAGTGACTGTGGAAATGTTCACTTTTCAATCCAGTGCAAGTCAGTTGTGCAAGTGCATCCCTCGATCCCCTAACTGCTTCACACTGTGACTGAATGGTTCAACTTTGCCTTAATGTCCATGAGTGTCTGTAGTCTCAACCTGCAGCTCCAGCCCCCCCCCCCCCCCCCCCAAAAGATCAACTCGGTGGACGGTCCCGCTCCCGCTCTGCTCTCAAGTATTCCCACAGATTACCAGACTACAGTTTTCATGGCCAACAGAACATTAGTATGCTTATTGCTCTCACCGATTATCCTCACTATGTACGGTACATTAGCGAACTGTACGATTGGCCAACCCCCTGCCTGCACAATCAACAGCGAGCGTGAATGAATGATGAGCCATTAGCAGGTCGGGTGTGAACTGTGAAAATGGGCTCTCACACCAGTGACTGCAGGAGGCCTTGATATGCTTTAGCCTAGCATAGCATCCTGCTAGCAGAAGGCCCCTGCACTTGACAGGCTGTGGCAGTGCTTCAGCATTAGCCTTAGCCTGCTGCTCTTGCCCACAAAGCAATGCAGTGGAATACGGACTAGTGTAGCGTGCTGAAGCCCAGTCTACTGGAGTGCTGTGTGCAAGATCATAGCTAAGACTCCTTGCTAGCATATGCTTGTGTTTAATGCAGCGACCTGCTTCTGCATGGTGAGTTTACACATACCCTGCAGTGAAGGTAGAGTGCGTGTATGTGTGTGTGCGTAATATCAGTAATCAGTGTACCTCAAACACAGAGAGTATAACTAGGCCTGGTGTGGTGAGAGTGCTGCAGACCAGCTCCCTGCCAGCCCTGTTGACTGACTGTTGACTCTCTGTGTGTATGTGTGTGTATGTGTGTGTGTTTGTGAGTAGCTGGCCTCATGGATACTAAAACTGGAGTTCCCACCCGGCTCAGGTAACAGGGAGTCTCTCTCTCTCTCTCTCTCTCTGTATGTGTGTGATTGCTCATTAATTCACCTGTGACCTCTGCATGCCTGTGCAAATATCACGTCAATGCATCTGGTATGATCTGCATCTGTGTGCTGCCTGAGATGGGGAGCACAGAATTGGGCAACAGTCAGGTTTCAACTACGTCTCAGTGGAGAGTTGTGTATGGGAGCTTGTGCGAACTGTGTGGATCAAGCAGTGCTGGTGTGGTCTCTGTGGATAGGGTGCTATTAGAGCTGCAAGCATGAAGGCAGCAGCCTGGTGAGGGTCAAGAGGCAGGATTTCTGTTGGATATTAAAAAAAGAAAGAAGCACATAGTGATCAGTTGTAATTTGTTGAAGTCAGTGTAAAAATAACTCACAGTTATGAAGAGAAAGTCATTGCATAGTTAAATAGAGGATGTTTTAAAGTTAACTAGCTACACAACTGCTGCAGGAGGTTGTTATTTGTTTCATCTGCTGCTCTCTTTTGACCTTTGTTGCTCTGAAGTAACAGAAAGTGGTGACAAAAAAAAGTTAGAAAATAACTATGTGTCTGTTTTGTTGTTGTTTTTCAACTGAATTATTCCCCTCCGAGTATATCTTGGTTGATATGTGATATGTGCACGGATTAATAATTCAGGTTAAGAGTTATAGGAGACAGTATTGCAACACGCAAGAGCCAAAGATGGCGAATTAGTCACAACAGAGAACCCGAGACACTTCTGATTGTGGACAATTTTCCTGACAGTGTTTGACAGCGTGGCGGCGCGTGAGTGAGACAGGCGAGAGAGCGTGATACAAGCGTTTCAACCTCATGCTTATTTGGTTTTTCCACTTTCACACCCCAGTCTAATTTCACAGTACAGAATCCTGGCTGTATGATGGGTCGTCGTAGTCCCTCGAATCAGTGGACCAGAGTGGACCCGGGGCCGCTGACTGAGCCCACGGCTCACCAATATCAGTTCAACACGCTGACGCCTGCAATGTGCATGGTTAATTTGGTTGTTATTGTCGCTTATGTGTGTCCCAATGGAGCAAAGGCGTGTTGGTTCACGGGCCAGGTTTTAGTTCCACTCACTAGTCTAAAGGCGCACACGACTGATGTGAGGTCCCTCTGGGCCCCGCCATTCTTCATGTGTGAAAAACTCAAACTCTTATCTGACACTGACTTCATTAGTTTGGCATTTTTTTTATTTTATTGATTGAGGTGGTGAGAGAGAAATGTTTGGATTTGCATGCACTTGTGGTCAAAATAATGCTTGTTGGCTCGTGTATAATACACAAACACTTCACACCACTATCTACTATTGACACATTTTTGATACAGCAACTAATTGCATAGGAAAGTAAGTAAATAAAAGCTTTAAATGAACTTTTGTACTATTCAATACTCTGTTTATTTTATAGTATAAAATAATAATCGTATCTGATCAACTTATGTGGGACAGTGAACACACATAAAAGTTAAATCTTACATTTTGCAGTCGAGCGACTCTATCTGTTCCAGTGCTGTTACTTAAACGGTGACCTCTCTGTTCCCTGCCACTGAACAGCCTTGGGACCATCAAATTGTTATCCTACTCTGTCATATTCACATCACAGCAATTCCACGGCCTCTCCTGTTCATCAACAGAAGCAACCCTTTCGTTATTGCTCTAAATCACTGGCACATTCACGTCAATTCATCCTTCACACACTCGAGTCCAGACGCATTTTTGAATAATAGCATAAAAAGTTCCTCCCAACATTAACATCCCATCTTTCTCCATCTCTAAGTCCTAATTGGGCCATCTCTGAGATGTGGTCAGTGGCTGTGTGATATGGATATTGTGTGCACAGTCACTAAATAATGAGTAAGCTTTAAAACCAACAATAATGATTGAGCTTTACTATTAAACTCTCACACTAGGGATTTGTAGATTAGTGTCGCTTTTTGATCTCATGTCCTCGACCCGTTGATGTGGCATCATGGATGCCGTTGCTCTGATCTTCATGCAGACTCAGAGTCATGATAATGAGCAACAGGATGGGTGCAGTAAAAGGCACTGTGAAACAAATACTGGATGCATGTGCTGTTAAGTGTAAACACTCTTAACTGGATTCACCTGATTTGTGCCGGTTTATGCCCCAATGTGCTCCACCGTGTTAGATATTCAGCACCCAGGCTCATTATAAGACCTAATTCAATTGACCTGGAGATGTAAACACGTGTATGTGGATATAAGAGAGCCAATTAGGAGGACTGCGACACTCAACTGTAGTGGTTTATTGTACCGTGTGGATAATTGCCAAAGAGCCTCAAAAGTAATAGTGAGAAACTCTACGGCAATAGCACATTCTGTAGTTCCTTGTCAGAGAGGAGCACAAAAGAGAGAGAAAGAGTGGGGGGGGGGATCAGTGTAAGCACAGCTAGTGTCCCATGCTTACTTGGGTGTAATGACCCATCAATGGTGACATCTTGTTTCATCAACTTCTGCTTCCCTTCACTTGTCTGTCCTGGCCCGGTCTCTCCCTTTCTCTTGCCCTTTTCCCCTCCTGCCTGCTGAAATCCATCTTCCTCTCTTATGTTTTCCATTTCTGTCTCTCTGTAACTGCCTGTGTGCCTTGGCTAGATGTAAAGGATAACACTGACCCATGCACTGGAGGACATCCATATTCAAGCTCAGCAACATGGCTGAAATCTGTATCATGTCAGTAATAGATGGTTTCACAGCAGTAGCTGTGTCAGTATTGCACCTGTACTGTAACTTTTTTTTTTTTTTTTTTGCAAAATTACATTTAATCAACTATATTCCACTACCTTTTTCATAAGACAATACTGTACACATGAAAAACAAAAAACAAATGTCACTTATTTGATTTCATTAAGTAGCCTATTGCTGCAATACGGGAATAATTTGTACAAAGAATTTAGTACTTCATGTTAAATAGATTATGCAAATAACATTCAGTAAAGCTGGAATGACCCTAATTCAAAGAGCGGTAATTGATTAATCAAATAGTCCATTAACAGTTCTTTAAATAATTTCATCTTTTTTTTAAATTTCCCAGTTTTTAAGGTTCCGGCTTCTTATATGTTAATATTTGCTGGTTTCATAGTGTTTTGTAAGGGTAAATGTTATATCATTTTAAATGAATTAATAGCCTACATCTAGAAAATAAATAGCACATTGACCATTAATGATAATATTTGTTAACTGCAGCCTGAATTGAAATGCTGTACAGCCTACATCATATGTCTGTATTTTTTCATATTAGGAATGAGGGGGAAATAGCATATGTATGAGAAATATATAAGGGAGAGTAAACAGAGGAGGTGGGATCAGTGTAAACTGAAAATGCTATAACAGCTTAAACTATACTCTAATTTTCTCTCAACAAACTGTGTGTGTGCACACATGCATGCATGCTTGTGTGTGTGTGTACGTGCGTGTGTGAGGCAGGGGGCCCAGCTGACGAGGCCTCTCAATGGGACACTGGCAGGCCTAACTTGCCGCAGGCCCAGCTCTCAGCTCCACCTCTGACAGGCTTCATACTTATTGCTCAATGACATTCGATGTTTTCCTTCAGTTTGCTGTAAGATTGATTTCTCAGATATGTTTGAAATATCTCCAGAGCCCTAGAGCAGGGTGACTGGCACAGTGGCACAGAGACAGAGGTGGTGCAGTGGGGGAGTAGAGGAGGAGAGATGGTGTGTTCAGGGCAGAGGCAAAGCAGGAAATAAGAAAAGCAAATGCAGTTTTAAAAATCTGCACTCGAGCTGTCTGTTACTGGGGGGGCCTGTGCTGCCTAGAAGGTTATGTTTGCATTTGTGGGTCTTGAATATTGTTTCCATGGTTTTGTTTTTTGAATTAAACACTCACTGAAAAATGCACATTGCAATCCAACTCCTAGCCCCAAGTTAAAGGTGTTTAACTTTGTTGCTTTGCACATTACCACCATCACCTGCCATGCTTGTGAAACGAGTGACAAGAGTGTGTATAGCATGCGTCCCCATGTAATTGTTATCAAGTAACAAATGAAACAGAAATTAAGTAACAAAGATAAAAAACCCTGAAATAAGTTTTAGCAAGTTTTAAGCAACCCGCACTCAGTCTTAGACACTTTTACAGGTGTCAGGTGGGTTTACATTGTCTATGTGTGTTCTCTGTGCATTTGATGACATTGCTCCTTGCAGGTTTGTTTCCTTTCCTCTGCCCTAACACAAAGGCAAACTCGATGCTGCCCCGGTGCCCCAGCTCTTGTCTCTGCAGCACCGCAACACAAACGTGCCCTGTAACCCATTATCGCTTGTTTATGACAGATAAGACTACGCAAATATACATGTAATAACATCATATATGATATATAACTTTATGTACTGCTGGCTTCGTGCACATGGCCAGGAGGAGGTTTAGCAAAGCAGAGGAAAAGTGACTGGACTTGCATAGTTCCCCTTTAATGCTAAACTTGGTGCATATGGGTACTTCCATCTGTCTTTTAGCTTCTTAAGATTAGGTTTGACGTGTTTGCTCCTTGCATATGAAATACACCGTGACACTGTTTGTACGGTTGGCTTTTGGTTGTCCTTCATGATTTTCCCTCTTTTTAGCAGGGCTGACATATTTTTCATGTCGTAGGATACAAGTTGCTGCACCTGCACTTGCTGCTACTAGTTTGCATGCTGATGTTATTGATTACTGTTGCTGTTTTCTTTCCAGCTTAGGGCACTTAAAGTGTTTGATACTGCCCTATTGCCCTCATCTCTAGTACCTCTGACATCTACAGCACCTTTGATACCTGTGGGACAGTAAAAACGTCTTCATCTTCACATTTTCAGAATATGGCATCAACTTGGTGCAGTACTATTGCCTCTTATGAGATCCCTGGTGTCCTCGTGTGCATGCACAGAGAACCACTCGTGAAATCACCACTCACTGTTTTGCTCCACAGGGCGCTGAAGTTCTTGTTTTGTCAATCCATCAAACACCCACATTTGTTGTGTGTATTTGTTTGATAAGCAGCTTACTGTGTTGTAGGTGATTAAAAAATTAGACTTGGTCTATAAGTTTAGCACTTGCTCTCCTGGCTTATTTTTATTTTATTTTTTAACTTTTCAGCACTCAAACATAGTAAATTGAAATTGAATAAACTGAGACATATTGGTGCATGATCTGGAGAGGGCCAACAGTCCCTGTGGCGTGACACGTGGTAGCGTGAAGTTCATCTCTCTTTCCAGAGGTGTTTGTCACGAGTGGATCGGGGGCCCTCGCGATGAAATTCCCCCCTTTGTGAAAATGCATCCCCAGTACATATTACATGATGTCACATCTCATCAGCGAGCATTTGAGTTCAGTTACTGCTTTTGTTTCTTGTGAGTGGGGGAGTGGGAGTGGGAGGAGGAAGGGGGGCAGATCTACTGTTTTAAACTCTTTAATGCAATTTAACAATGCCACATATTCTTTTCACGTTTCATTGGGGTCCTTTACGTGTGAAATTGCGGAGGCTTGCCTAGCCTGAGCGACACGGCACAGCAGAGGCAGGGTCACACTGAAGCGCCAGATGTGGGAGGGAGAGCGAAATTAATTGCTACACATTGTTCAGTGGGTGTGTGCGCACCTTCAGTGAATTAACCGCTCTCAGGGTGTGACTGTTTGAATAACGGGAATTAGGTATGAGGCCTCTCACTCACAGCTGAAGCCAACTGCAGGCATTGCATCCAATTAGCTTATCTGGCCCCCAAATTCACATGCTTAACTTGCCGTTTGTTAGTGCGTAAAGAAGGAAAACATTTTCGTGAACAACAACGTTGCGTACAGTTGTTGTTCCCGGGGTTCTGCGTCCCGTTGTCGTGCATACACCTCTCCCAGCTCTTACATTTGAATCTCTATTCACATATTTCAAAGACAAGTAACTAGTTCATTAAAAGTTGATTTGATATTGTAAGAATCATTAAGGGCCGGCCACTTAATTCAAGTGACGTATCCAGCTAGACAGTTTTAATAGTGATGACCTGAAAGCTCTGCATTAGTTGAAAGTGGCAAACCAATTAGAAAGACAGTGTGAGCCCATTAATGTGGATCTTAATGTTGTCTGTTCAGCCTTGTATTGCTATCAGATTAGACTTCACAATGAGGCCGAGAGCAGAGGTAATGCACATTAATGACAGTTGGATGGCAGACATCAGGAACATATGGTGTTCTCCGATGGCCATTACCAACTTCTTAGCATCCCTTCACCCATATGGAGCACGACAAGAAAGTCAAATCCATTATTTAAGTATTGCGGTTTAGAAATCAGAATCAGAAGAAAGTCTTAACTCGAATATTTAGAAAAGATCCTCGTAAATACAACACACAAACAACAGTTCCTGTCATCATGTCTAAATAAGACAGCTTTTCATTACATTTGATGTAATTTACTCTTATGGTATCCACATTGTGACTGTGATTGTGTGACAACTGTGTTTTTGTTGCAGTCCACATCGTTTCCTAAAGGCCAGCAGTATCAGCAGTAGCAGGGCATCTCCATATTCCTCTGAGGTCTACAATTAGCAGCTAAGCAGCTCATACTGACTCCGAGCCTCACTGCCAGCCTCATCTGTATCAGAGGGGCTAACAGTGGCGTGCCCACCCTCGTTGTGACCCTGGTGTAGTCTCTGGTTGTTGAGAGCTTCTTGTAGCCCGGAAAAATCTCTATTTTCCTGGGCAATGGGATGGATGTGGTGGAAGTGGAGGTGGTGGTGGTGGTGGTGGTGGTGGGGGGCCTTGATGGAGAGGTGGTGGGTGAGGGAGGGATGGGCGAGGTAGTGGCGGCGGCGGCGGCGATGGTGGTGGTGGTGTTGGGGGGGAACTCTGCTTCCCCTGGGGCTGCCTGCTGGAGCGAGGTGACCCAGCTTGTCGCTCGGTGACCTGTGAGAGGGACATTATGAAGTGTGAGTGGCTGTCACCCTAACCGCTTGTGACAGCACGGCTCCCGGCACAGCTGTGCCAGCCTGCCCCAGCCAGAGACCCAGGGCCCGTGGAGAAGGGGGCGGGAGAGAGGCTGCGTTGTAGGAAGGCGCGGGCTGGGCCGGGGTGCTCACACAGAGAGTCTGTGGTGGGGCAGGAGGGTGAGGGTAGAGGGAGAGAGGAGGTGAGGTGGTTAGGGGCCTTTGCTCTTACTGGTGTAATGACTTCTCCATTGATTCTGTTGCTGAAAGGATGGCCCTATGGCTCTGTAATGTCTAAGCCAGCACAGTGGAGCTTTAAGCCACAGGATGGATGAATGCAGATGTGACAGAGGTGTAAGGGAGCAGCTGTTATCCTTTAAATCAGCAAGATTACATGTGTGTGTGTGTGTGTGTGTGTATGTGTGTGTATGTATATATATATACATATATGATGTATGTATGTATGTTGTTCTTTCCTTGTTGTCTCTTTTCTTCTCTCAGTCCAAAGTGTCTCCTAGCAAGACATTTATTCTTTAAATCCTCCAGAGAATTGTTTATTCTTTGTCCTGTCACTGTCTTGCGGACTCTGCTTTGTGCTGTCTTATGCAGAAGCTCAGCTCAGCAGGATTTTGTTCTTTTGAGTCCTCTGCAAATTTCACAGATTAAGACTTAAAGACTCAAGTGAAAGGGTCACAGACCTTCAACATGCCTCTGCTGTCGTCTGTCACCTCGTTGAACTCATTAGTTTGCAAAGTGACGAGAGGGACAGAATCACTTTCCCTCTTTCATCCCTCTTTGATACTTGTTGCAAACTTTAACAAACAGTATCGTCTTCCGCTTGTGAGTCATTTCATTACTTGACCCATGAAACAGGTGAGTGGCAGTAGCAGTATACCCACACAATCACATAGGACATTATTATTTTATACTCTAATTTGTATCATGAACACCAGACACAAAGAAGGAACTTGGAAAAACTGTAAAAAGGATGAACTACTTACATCTCACATGAAACTCTCTTTTTAAATTTAGTCACATAAATGTCTCTCAAATCTTTACTGAAGTTCTTATCTAAATGTAATAAATGTGAAAATGATTTAACCAGTGGGAACACCACTCTTATGATTGAGAAGTATAGTTATGAGTAATTTGCTAATCTCACAAAACTGTATGTGGCTGTGCTGCAAACATTTTCATTGTGTGTCTCTCAGCAAATTTTGTCCTTGCGTGATTGGAGTACAGTACACACTACACTAACTTAGTGAAGTTGTATGTTTGTGTTGCACTGGCTGAGATTTCAGGGAGAGAAGAAGAATGTGTGACCGCTGGGCTCGCCATCCTGGAGGAGCTTGTTGTGTGATTGAACTGCATCTTGCAGCCTTTGGTCAAAACCTTTGATAAACAAACAGAGCTTCACTTGCTCCTCTTTACTAAAGCGCATGCATCGTTGAGGCTCTACTGGTTTATTTTGTGGATTTATCAGGACTTTTTTGACATTTGTTTAATTGATTATTGAAAATGAAATAGTTCATATATCAGTGAAGAAGCTGGTAAGAAAGAAGCAAGAAAGGGACTTGCTCTCTTCCTCCGAGCAGCAGTGTGCATCTCAAAGTCACACAGCCGAGCCGAGTCGATGTCTGACATTGTACGCTGCAACCTTACGTCTCGGTGGCTGAGCACACACCGTGATTTCCTTAAGCAGGTCTCTAATTCCCCCAATCACTGTACATTGCAAAAAAGTGTTATTTACACATGGATGAGCAAACCAAGAGAAACCGTGCCTGACTCCTCCTGAGGTGTTCACACATATTAAATGAGCTCATGGTTTTTTGTCGTTGTTTTCTTAATAATTTGAAAATGCCAGAATGAAGTAGTACCTTTCATAATTTCTTCATGGATTCAAATTTTAAAAATTCAAATCTTAACATCTTTGCAAACCGGGGAGTCCTTGAGAGGTAGTAGTTTACATCAGCTGTTAAAAAGATGACAACTCATTTGTCCCACCTCGCTGCAGGCTGCGAGGAGACGGCAGATATGCAAACAGGAGAGGTGACGTGAAATTGGTCTAATTGAATAATAGAAGTGGAATAAACCTGTTAAAAGGGGGAGAGTTGTTTTCCCACAGTACAAGACATTTTTAGCAGGGAGCTAATTCAGCACAGTTTATGCTCATTTACCCGCAGCCTCCATGCACAATGTGATTTAGTTAGAGATACACTTAGAAAGGCAGCTTAGTCCATTATACTTAGAGGCATGTGACCATTACCGTTTTACAATGTTAACATTTGTCTTCAAATAATGTTTTAGAAAAACTCATTATTGAAACCTTTACCGCAAATTTCTTTACATTTGATGAATTAATTTTGTTTGTGGTATAGTATTAAATTAAGCATATTATCAATTATATGGTTGAGCGTTTCTGAGGTGATGAGAGTTGGTAGCAGAAATAATCAAAACAAAACCTGGATTTCTGCTGGTTAAATAAAATTATTATATTTACAACATAATTCTTATAATAAGTTTCTCACAAAGAAAAAAACATGTAGGCCTATATACATTTTCTGCAGTTTAATCTTGGATTTCACCCAAAACAGTAACAGCCACAGTGCAGACACTTTAGAAATAACAAATGATAACATAAATGTTTTAAAGAGCCTCAGCTGGGACGACTACATCTGCAATACAGCACCGTCACTACTTCGGGATATGAAAGGTCAGAGTCAGAGAAAACAATGGGTGCAAAAAATAGCCTTCAAAAACTGATGTGGTCCTCGCGATGCTACATGCTGATGTTGTAAAAATCAGAACTTTATATCATTGGATTTTCTTGAAAGTTCTGCCCTTTTTTTTTAACTTTCACACAATTTTTCTTTCCTTTGAGTTGAGTTACTTCGAAGTTGCCTTTGTGACCATGTCTGTATTCCTTTTGTATCTAAACCTCGGCACTTTACTCCACACCTCTCTCTCTCTCTGTCCCTCTGTCACGGCTGACCTGCCTCCTCTCTCTGCAGGGCCTCTCCTGGTAGCGCCCAGCTGGCGCACAGTGAATCGGCTGGGCAGAGGCAGGAGGCAGTGCCAGCTCTACTGGTGCAGAAAGGGGCACACCAGGCAGACAGGCCCAGTGTCAGCAGCAGCAGCAGCAGCAGCAGCAGCAGCAGCAGCAGCAGCCCTAACGCACACATATTCCCACATATATATATATATATATATATGTGTATTGCTACAATCCAAACACATGCACACCAGCTTCAGCGGGCCAGTGCCAAATAGGTTTAGTCCGACTGGGACCTAGTTAACTGGGACAAAACATTTGTTTACACACTAGACGAGTGAAAACAGGCACATGGTCACATTGAACCCCACACACACTCTCATGGCAGGAGACATAGAGGCACATAAAGCAAAGCAAATAGTCATGGCTACTGTTGGCAGACTCCTTTGTGATGAGTTTTCCTTTTGAACCAGCCCGAGGCCGGTTATTCCCTCAAGGAGTCCGAGCCGCACGAAGCATGTAATAGAGCACGTATCGAGCGACACGCATGGTATTGGCTTGTGTTCGTCCTCAGGGTCGACACCGGAAGCTCCTTGTAATTAAGAAGATGGAGACTGGGCCCCCTGCCTGCAGTTACCCCTTCATGTCTTCAGCCCTGGGTATTCCTGTCCTCTCTCTGTCTCCCACTCCAACTTGACCTTCTTCTAGCAGCAACTTTATTAACCCATGTAAAACCCCGCTGCCCTGAGATCAGACCTACAGTAATTAAGATCAGCGGGGAGAGGAAAGAACATATTGCATCCAGACTTACATAATTTTAGAGCTGGTGAACTCAGGTGGCTTGAATTTAAATGTCAAGAAATATACAAACTAAAGCAACAATGCTATGATATGTAAGTGATATGAATTTCAATAGCATCCATAGTGTGCTTTATTCTAACCTGGATGCTCATGTGGGAATAGTCTCTGCATAGAAGAAGGAACTTGCTCATTTACATACTGTTTGATTATCGGAGTCTTGAGTATTCAGCCAAACTTCCTTATTTGTGTTTGTCCCTCTCCACGTGTGTGTGAGTGTGTGTGTGTGTTTTGACCTCTTTTGCACAGGAAGACCCCCAATTGTGCTCCAGTAGCCAGCCGAGCTCAGTGAAGCAGAACCTATATGCTCACTGGCATTTCACACACCCAAATGTGTGCATGTAAACACACATGAATATCATTTATCCAGCTGGGGTCCCATACGACACACGCAAACACACACACACACACACACCTAGACCCACGCAGACATCGTCTTATCCCCTAATGCACGCCTTGACTAAGCACCTCTCTGCTGCAGAAAGCCTCTAAGCCGTGTGTCTCCACTGTTGTCTGCCCAACTCTTGCCTCACTCTGCAGGTCGGCCCACCCTCCGCCGTCGCCCAAGATTTTGAGGCACACTTCCGCCTTAAAAGTTGTACACCACTACCTTTTGATAATCAAGATAGAACCTAATTGAGCTCACCCATGCAGAAGATGCTCTCGTCTTTTCGCACACGCACACACACACACACACACACACACTTTCTGAGGAGATGGCGGCCTATACTGTTTCAGCTCATCCAACTGTGAGATTCTCCTTTCCCCTTTCCAGTCCTGCCATCATCTCACTAATGGTGTTTCTATCTCTTCTCCATAGGAGGTAAATGAAGCTTTTAAGCAGGGCGGAGGGAAGGGGGACCACTGAAAAGATTAATTGACTTTCTGCAGAGCTTCACTTATCCTCCACTGGCACCTTTGACTTGTGAGTGTATTTGTGTTTGGATTACATGATTATATCACCATTATTGCAGCAATTTGTAGTTTGTTCAAAACTGTGTCAGGAAATATCAAACTGTGTCCCATCAACCATTTCATCCACAGTGGCTGCTACCCGGTACCTTTATGCAATTAGGACGACACTTGGTTGCACTCTTGGTAAAATATTTTGTGATCATGAATTATTAAGTAACAAAGAAAGAACTCTTCCAAACTTGAAATATCTGCAGTCACACTTAAACATTAGTGGTTTTAAGTGGTTGTTTGTTATTTTGTTGACAGATATATACAGTAGACATTTCGTTGTGTGCACGAGCTTTACCTTTATCTCCTAATTTGGTCAACATCTTTGTTATTCTCTTGGTATTTTTAAAGTGCCTTATGAAGTGGAACCAACTTGTAAATAAAGAAAAGATTTTCATCACTTTGGAAATCAACATGTCACACAAGCAAATAATAAAACCTGAAACAAATTTAGATTTAGACTTATAAAATGAGCCATATTTGAGTTCCATGTATGGTTATTCTAATGGGCGACTGCCATATTATTGGAGATATTTGTTGCCATGTGTGTTCGTTTTCTTTTCTTAACATCGTGTTTTTGTTTTTTAATTGGATGGCAGTGTTTCTCATTTGAAGCATTTCTCCTAAACATGTTTTACATTTGCTTGTGTTCTTATTAAAGTTGCAGTGTGTTGACCTCTCTTGGCCACTGGTGAACAGCTGGAGCAGCAGCAGGACATGCAGAATAACCTGAGTATTCTTCAAAGCTGGTGCTGTTTAAAGATGTTTTGACTGTTGGCTTAAGAAATGTTATTTGAATAGCAGAAATGTTAGAGCCTCAACTAACACAAACAGGTAAAGGCACTCGGTGTCAGTTTTCGTCTGTATCCTTTCTTGTGAGACACACACACACATACTTCTGGACATACATGGACATTGATGTACATGCGGTACATATGCAGCTGCAGGTTGTGCAGTAACTCTGACTTTGACTCTGAATCCTGCATGGTGAGAGGGAAAGGGCCAAATGTGTGAATGTACAAAGAGTTCGCTCCCCGCCCCCATCAACCCTGCTGTAAACTCCACCACCCACAGCTGCACACACTTCTCCTGTCACGGTGATAATCTCTTTGTCAGGAGCCGTCTGTTAGAGATTTGTCCGTCTGATTTGGTGAACGTCCGAGTGGCAGGTCTAGCTACAGTGCCACAGGGTGTCCAAGTGTCTCTGTGTGTGAGCGCACACAGTGCCTAGATGGTGGGATCTCCGTTCTTGTCAGAGTGTGTACGTTGCTTGTCCTAAGACCTCTGTTTTGTGACAGAGGAGGGATGTTGAGCTGAGGACACAGATGTAGCTTCACCAAACACTGCTGTGATTTGTATTCTCCGTTTCATATCCACTATTTGCTCCTCTTTTGTATGTTTGAACCCAACTTATCTTTCCTTATCTTTACAGCAATGATGGCTATTCGCAACAATCATCTGTCTGCTCCTTATTGAATATGAAATTATGTTGTTGTTGTTTTTTTTAAAATAATTCCTTTCATTAGGATATATCCTTCCACTAGATGGCTCTGCTTTCTGCACAAATCTACCTCTAATTGATTGCTTTGCTCCCACAGCAAATTTCCAAAAAGCTTTGACAAATCACATTCATTTGCGTTTAGAGAAAGGTTGGTTTAACCTTAAATAAAATACCTTCAAACTTTTTCGACTGCGGGTCTAATATATAAAAGCATTTCAATAACAACTTCAGTAACATTTCGCAGCAATTTCATTTGTCCTCATATTCAAATTTAGAAGTTTTCAGAAAATGTAGTATAACCTCCAGTTTTCTGTATTTTTAAGCAACCTTGTCTACATAAAGCACTTTGCTAATGCTGTTAATCTGAATGTCTTTTCACTTTGTCTTTGCAGAAAGGTCAGAGGATAAATGCTGGCTAATACCCAGTAACTTACTTGAAATGACTTTGGCAGTTTGGCAGTTCACAACGACCTGAACCGTGTTGCTCTGGTTTAAGGATGATCAGGTGTCTGAAACCTGAAACTACAAAAATTTGACCAACTAAGATTCAACCAGTTAAAGCCACAAAAGTTAACTTGCTGTAAGAAGTTGGAATAAGATGTGAAAATCACACAAAAATACATTTCGAAGCACTCCCTTGATGAGAGATAATATAAATTCTGCCAAAGCTGTAATTGTTGGGTTGAGTTATTGTTTCTCAAAGCTCTTTTTCTTTCTTTTGCCTTTCATCTCTCCCCTCCTGACATGTTCTCCTTCCTCTATCTGTTGTTTGGTCTCCTCTTGTCACTCCACTGCAATCATCTTCGCAGGGGGCCTTGTCATCTGTATCTACTCATATCCTACAATCCCTTTTGCTCTGAGCACTACTGCACTTAAATGTCAGGGCTGATGAGCCTGCCACACCCACCTGACACATCAGCTCAGCACCTGCTAAAAGCTTTTATGGAGCAGAGTGTGAGCCTGGTGGTTGATATAAATTAAAGAGTTTTTTCTTCTTTTTTCTTTTCTTTTCTTTTTTTTTAACAGGAATTATGGCTCTCAGGGGACAACTTCTGGTAAGAAATGGAAAGAGAGCAAGTGCATAGGCTGTGATTGGTTGCCATCTAGTGGCTTTAACAAGAGCTTGCTCCCACACAATGTTGAATAAATGTAAAGATTAGATATAGAAACTTAACTCTCTTACCTAAAACTAAAGGGAAAACACAAGATCATATTTACAGATTTCTAATATTAAATGTAATTGTTACATATTGATTTTATCTTTTAACCATACAGTGTGGGAAGAATACTTTCATAACTGTGAAGCCTCTCATTGGAATCAGAACAAATCAGAAGAGGAAACATCTGGCTACAGCTGCACACCTCTGTGTCTGTGTTCTCTGACTGCTGACAAAAACCATCTATATGAGGGAATGGTGTCTTTAGGGTGAGACCCTATAGTACTGAATGTAAAACCACTCTGACATAATTGCGCGGGCCGGTGTGTCGAGTGGCTACCTTTCAGAAATGTTTAGGTTTTGTGACATGCTGGATGTGAAATCTTCTAAACTTCTTACACTGTTTGAACATTATATTTATATGGTGGGATTTAAAGAATAAGATGTGAGGTTTGCTGATGAAAGTCATATATTGTGTCTTTATATTCTTATTTGTGTCTGTCACTTTACAAGGACTTTCTTGGACATATTTTTGTTTTCTTTTTGACCTCACAACATGAAAAGATTAACAGAAAGAGGGTAACATGAGAAATTTGGCAATTATACAAAAAAAAAACCTTCCTGTGGGAAAGTAGGGTAGAAAGGAAAATCTTATTTAATAGAAGAGATGCTGAAAAAAAGTCCAAGTCTCCATGAACCTCAGTTTCTCCAACTGTCTTAATCCTAATTATAATTACTTTTATATATTTTATGACAAATCACTTATATAAATAATAATTACATTGGATATTTTTCATCTTATGTGAAAACAAAACATTGTAGGATTGATTTTGACCAAAATGTGTCTCTTGTTGTAATTCTCAAATGTTTGTTTTTCCAAAACTCACTTCATAAATCACTCGGTAAGTATTTCAGGGAGATGCCTAACCATTTAAAAACACTTGTACTCTTATCTCTGTCATTTTCCTTTATTTGTAAAACTTTGGCATTCAAGCCAATAATTTGAATGATTGGCCAGGTATAGACAGTATGTACACTCTGAGCAATGGACACACAACACAGTATAATATGTACAGTCTCAGCATATCTGCAAACACAATATGTACAGTGTTAAGTGCTTGCTAATAGAGCATTATGTAAATATAATATATATATATATGTATGTACACAATTTTACCTGTGGACTGGTGATTTTGCATGACAGTATGTACAATACAGTATTTACAGCTTAACCTCAAACCAATTATTGTAGGACACAATGTCTGCAGCCTCATCTGCACTCTCATAGGTCCAGCTCCACCTTCTCCAGTTGTGCAGTGCAATTACGCATACCGCTTTGTGTACCAGCAGACATAATGTACAGAATTACTGTATTGTTGCTACAGTGCTTATTGGTTACACATCACTACATATTTCATTTCACCTCTGACCAGTAAGTATGTGCATTAATTGTGGAGCGTCATAATGTACATTCTTACTGGTGGCAAACTGTACAACACAAAGTAACGTGCTCATATCTGCAAAACCTGCTGTTCAGTCTTACCTCGTATTTGCGATTGTACAGCTTCTTAGATACAATCAGGGCAGCAGCAATAGACAGTATATATACAAACTTCTGACACAGTGATTCTCGAATGTTTTGGCTTTCAAGACATTAAGAGCAAACAGGAGTCTACCGGCAGTAGGCACCCGAGTACACACACATACACAGAAGGATGAATGGTCTCGCTGAACGCTGATTCAATAATACAAAGTAGTACAGGCTTAGAAGTTTTGCTATGAGTGTGACATTTATGAATGAGCCACACATTTTGAATATGTTGTAAAAAAAAATAAAATAAAACAACACAACAAACTATGTTCTACAGAAATACCTGCATATCTATCTTCTCCATCTAATCTGGGGAGTGCAGTGGTGACATATTTAACAATACTAGTAATATTTCTTTCTTTTTTTTTTATCAGAGGCAAAGGCTGTATTTATGGAAGACAATACATACAGTAAAATTATTAAGCATATTATGAACAATAAGACTTACATTGTATTGTTAACTAAAGTCTGTGTAAAGAGAATTATGAGATTTGATTGAAAACACGGCTAATAATGAGAATATGGTTCTTGAAAACATGTGAAAGATTGATAACTATATAGAGCTGAACTCTAGAGTTAAAACTATTTTTGAGGACAAGTATTTCTTTGGACAAGGCTTCAGTTGCTTCTAAGTTGTTTATAAGTGTGTATCCAAAACAATCAGATTAAGAGCGGCCTCAGACTCTGAGGCTCAAACCTGTAGCTGCTCGGGTATGATGCATAATATACATATATTATGTCTATGGTTGGCATCCATTAACTTCGTTGGGTGGTGTTTGATTGACAGTTTAAATTTGACAACACTCAGCAAGTGGGCGGGGCCTCAGTGCCTGCAGCAGACATACCCCCCAGCTTCCAGAGAGAACTGCTTGATTTTGTCCTTTTAAAACCTAATTTCTCACGCTAAACAAAATTTTCTAGCATTTAAATTTGGGAGAATAAGGGGTTAATAAGACATCCGTCTGTGATGTGACTAAGTCACAAAACAAATCTAGTTTCACTTTACACAAACTTCAAGAAACAATTTATTTACATATTTAACATGCTCCAGAAGACTGACTGGATGAACCATGTGTCACTGTCTCATTCAAATGTATTTTTACGACCATGTAAGATGTAATTATTGTTTTGCTTGTCCATGAACTACTGACACCCATTTATGTGCTAATTATGAAAATTAAATTAAACTGAATACTTGGCATGTTGTTTGTGGCAAAGAATACTGCATTTTCTGGTTTCTAGGACCAGACTCATTTCCTCCACTTTCAGTTGCAGGAGCTTCTAAAGATATGGACCAAGGCAGGTAACAGTATAACTGTGTGTATTGTACGACAGCTTCAACATGTATGACAAAAAAAGAAGTAAATGTTACTTATGTTACCATGATCAGACTATGAAGTTGCTATCTGGAAGGCAGGATTAAAATGAAAGCTCAAAATTGATTGAACAATGTAAGATTGAAAGATTTCAAATTTATGTTTAAATTTTGATCAGATCTTGATTAATCTTGTGATCTTGAATGTAAATTTCAGGGTCCAGTACCAAAGGTATGAGATTTATTAAGAGGCAAAGGCAGGATGCCACCCTACCTCTGTGTTGGAGACATGTGTTGAATATTATTGGATTTCTTGGTTTGTTTGATCTGCTACATTCACTTTATAGGCCTACAAGCACTTTGTAACAAGGTTTGTGCTTTTCAAAATGAGAACATCTTTAATTTTGTGAGCCTGTGGTTAATTTCTTTTGGGTTTCCTTCACATTGTCGGGGCTACTCCTTCTCTTTAGGGTCTAATTTAACTTTCGGACTCCCCAGTTTCTTCATCCCTCTCCGCTGAGCCAGGCTGGAGGACTGGACAGGCTCCAAGACAGGAGTGGGAGCACAGCGTCTCAGAGCTGAGTATGTGGCAGACAGTGCCCCCTGGTGGAAAAAAAAACAAAAGACAAGCAACAAATACATCATGCTGCTCTAAACTGTCCACCAACTCAATGAGTGGCAGATACCTCCACCTAATGGACACTCAGAAAAACACATTACAGCATGTGACACATGTAAGTAACTGATTAGCTTTATGGTTTGTATACTATTGAAAAAGTATTAGCTATTACAAACTAAAATCTGTGTTTTTTGTGCATCAGAAGTTGTATTGATATTTCAATTAATAAAGATGCATCTGATAAAACACAAATGCTGCTTGTCTTTTCTGTAATCTCCACCCATAAGTACATGCACACACACACACATACACATATGTATGCACACTAACCTTGACAGTTAGTGCATCTTGTCTGCTGAGAGCTCTGTCAGAGAGCTGGTCTCTCTCTACAATCCAGGGGTGACGAAGAACCTGAAAAGCATTACAATGAAAATGATTCACTCATGTATTGTTCCAACAAGTGATCCTAACCTTAACAGCGACACACAGTACAAACAATACAGTACTGTACACCACATGTTTATACATGAAGGAGAAATAAAACAGCAGTTGACAAAAATAACACATATTTACTCATAATTGCAACAGTAACAGCATGCCTTTTTAGCGTACCCAGCAGGTCTGAGTGATATTATTGACTTGTATACCTGGGGAGCAGTCAGCCGCTGGTGAGGGTCCACGTGGAGCATCTTAACCACAATGTCCTGTCAAACACATTCAGACACACACAGTTGATATTAGTCTATTGGACAGTAACTGTGCGATAATATCATCAACAGAGATATTATTTTTGCATCTCTAAAAGAAAATATTAAAATGCAACCTTGGCAGCATCTGACACCAGGTCCCAGTTCCCTCCTGTTATAACGAATTTTCCGCTGCCAATTTGAGCCAGAATTTCCTCAGCGGTGTCCTCGGGACTGCTGGCAAATGGGCTGAAACTGGCCAATAAGGGGAAAAAAAGTAATTAAATGGCTGGACAAATTATGACAAATCAGGCCAAGGAGAACTCTCTGAAATCTACAAGTACAGTACAAACACAATGAATCCCACTGGAAAGAAGTAAACAATAGCACAGCCTCATCAGGGAGTTTATCTACTGTAGGACATATCCTGTTTAGAGCAGCAGGGGGAGCGTTTTCAGCAAATGTCGACATTATGTCCTGTTAACCCATTTACACTAAAACACTGTTCTGTAACAGTCTGTCCACGTTGGTAGATTTAAATGCTTTTAAACTTTAAACTGACCCTGCTATCATGGTGTAAAGCAGGATCCCCAGGCTCCAGATGTCACAGGCTGCATCATAACCCTGCTTCCTCAGAACCTGCAACACGCAGAAAGCCGTCATTTCAAAAGTGCATGGTGGGATTAGTTTCTGTGAGTAATCATATTTAAATGTACATTTGATGGTTTGCTTTACAATTTGTGTGGGTGTTGTCTGGATTTTAGGGACTCTGTGACCTGACATACCTCAGGAGCCATGAACGTAGCAGTGTAACAAGGCGTCATCAACAAGCCATTTTCAGCTCTGAGCTGTTTGGCAAATCCAAAATCACAAATCCTGATACATTCTGGGCGCCCGCTGTCATCAGAGTAGCGGATGTTACTGGGCTTCAGGTCTCGATGTACAACCTGAAAAAGGGAACGACGAACACACACATGTTTTGCTGCTGTCTCCTCATTTCATCTTAGACACTGCACAATGATACAGTATTTTGCACCAAGTAAACATCCGAATATACGGATGTCAATAAGTTTGTTTTGTGTTGTTTCTTACCCCCAGTGAGTGTAGATACTCTACAGTCTTGGCCAGCGTGCAGATGATGTCTGATGCATCTTTCTCTGTAAAATTTGGCACTGTCAAAGCTCTGTCCAGCAGCTCATTTCCTCTCAGTAGATCCTGAACCAGGAACATACTCTGGCCGTCGTCAAACACCTACAGGTACAAATGCACACGATGCTGAGGGGAAAGTCTGATCCACATCTTCTTATAGTGTTTTCATTTTAACATGACAACACAAAGATGTGTTTATGTGATGGGTGGTTGTGTTATACTCACATCCTTCAGGGTAATAATATTTGGATGCTGTCCATATCTCAACAGAATCTCAATTTCCTCAGATGGATCTTTTCTTGCTTTCTCAATAATCTGACAAAAAGACAAACACACACTGGATATAGTGAAAGACACAATTGCAAACTCTAAATCACGAAATTTAAACCACAGGATTCACAAAGCAGGTTGTGTGGGTGGTTTCATTTAATAATCAAAGGTCTTTCCATAAGTTCATCATTATGCCATTATTCATTTTAGTCATTATGTGATTATAACATTTTCTGAATGGAAAGTATGTTTTATGTTAAACTTCAATGAAATGCTTTATACACATGATCTTTGTTTCCCCTTGTAAAAAGCATGCATCTAAAAATAAAAATAGAAAAAACCTTTCATGAGCAGGACATGCACTGAATATACGTGGTTCAGGATGACAGAAAATGCTGTTAAGTCCGCTACCTTCACTGAATACTCCACTGCAGTCACTCTGTGCAAACATCTTTTGCAGACATAAGTCGGAGTCTGTGCAACTTCTTCCTTCAGGTCATAAACATCAGTGAAGGCCACATCGCCACGGAGATGCTACAGGGCACACAAATAATCAGTAAACACACACACTTAAACACAATATTTTGACCATAACTGTATATTTCACTTATGAGTCAGAGTTTTATACTAAGTCAGCAAATTCCATTGCAATAGTGACACAACAGCTGACAGTGACTCATGAGGGTAATGTTTTAGTCGGCTTCACTGAGTTTCCTAAATCTGTCTATGTGTCCATTAGGGCGTACAACTGAGATTTATTTTCACATTGTAATCAATTTCTTGTCTAATACGTGTGTGCATCGTCATTCAGCAGAACAGTCAGAACGTGAGTTTTTTTCTTGCAGACATACCTGTGCTATGGGGTTAGTGGGGTTCACCTCCTGACGAGAAGGTGCTACCGTAGCAACGCTGGGCTCCTGGCTTTGATTACTTGCAACGAAACTGAAACCACGAAACAGCTGGTGTGTGTTTGCACTGGGAGGGATTCCTGGAGAATCTGGATGTGAAAAATTCACAAAGATAAAACTGATTCACAATGTATGCATGTTTGCTTTATGTCATATGTGCTAATTTGTTACCAATTTACCAGTTGGTGTTCTGGACGTGAACTCAGGGTCAAAATGAAAAGTGTCTTCAGGTCTCCCAACAGTGGGTTTGAAAGGAGGCCTCATTTCCTTCCTGTACAACTTCTGCAGAAGACAAAAAGTTGATGCAAATTTACAAGGTGACTTCTTGTAGAAATTGGGGTTTTAGTAGTATTTCAGCTGGTTCGGCTGCTGCAAGGCCCTGGAAAAACATCAGCTGGGCGGGGTTATGAAAGCAACCAGCAAAATCATCTGCGCCCTTCTCCCCTCCTACTCTCATCATCCTTCCCATGGCCTGCTTTCCCTACTTCCATCTGGGAACAGGTATCAGAGCCTCCGTTCTAGATCCAGCAGGATGCAGAACAGTTTTTTCCCCCCACAGTCAATCAGAATTATCAATGTTCTGTGTCCTCTCCCACTACCATGCCCCGCCTCTGATCTGATCTGATCGCAGCACGTTACTGTAACACACTGTGCTCAGGCTCCAGCCTTTTGTTTTTATGTTAATGTGCTATTGTTTTGTTGTAGTTTTTATTCATTGTCATTAGTATATTTAATTAATTCTTTACAATCACTGTGGCACGACTGGTACCTGCTAGGGGAAGAGTATTTTATTTTATTTTTTATGTCCATTGGTGCATATGAAATGACAAATAACAAATCATGTAATCTTATCAAAACTCAAAACTTTCTCTCCATTAAAAAAATGTTTTTAATGTCACTACAAATGTGGCTCACAGACACTAGGTTGTTAAATTTAACTGGGAGGTTAAAGGTTTGAGCAAAAATAGAGTGAATAAGAATAAAAATTAACAATATGAATATCCAAGCTAAACTGGGGAATAATGTTTGGATGGTTTGGGCCTTAAGATTATAGACATGTATTGTGTTATGTAAGAGGATTCAGGGTAAAAACTGTTTTAGAGCAATCATATGGTGGAAATGTATTACTCAGTCAGACCTGCAGGGGTCACCTTTGCAATGTTAGTTGTCAACACATGAACAACTGCAGGCCACCAGCATTGGAAAAAAATGATTTAGTGATGGTACAACACCACTGCACACTCTTATACTGTATGCTATTTCATTCATGGTTCATATTCTCTGTGATGCTCGGCTGCTGTGAGGGTGAGGCTGCTTGTCAGCCTTATGAGAGAAATTCCTCAAAGATCAAACATTAATGGAAGATTAGAGTATCACAGTGGAAAAAAGTCAAACAAGATTTTGATGAACATGATGTTGATGATGATACACTGAGGAATCATTCAGCCTGATGCAGCACAGTGGTTTAATTAGCATAGTGAGGAGGAGAACGTAAGCCTCTTACTGATAGCTTGTCACATCAAGCCAGAAACACCATCTGTAAATAGGAAAATGTTGTGTTTGGCAGAAAGCGAGTAGGTAGTAATGCAGTGAGGAGTAGAGTGAGAGCTGGTGGTGAGTGCAGAGATTAGGGAGCATGTAAAGCAGATAACAGTGGATTTTGTTAGAAATAAGATTGTCACTAGTCACAGCAGCAGATAACCAAGAATCACAAACCTTCTGAAAGAAGGGGCTTGGTTGCAATCAATAAAACAACTTTTTGACATTTCAGGGTGTGCCAATTGGTTTTATAGAGAACAAAAACCTGTCTCTTTAAGTCTGACAAAATCACGATTATGTGAAGATCTGAGCTTGATAAAGGTCAGGCTTCCTCACTCTTTTCACTGCTACAATTGAATTACCACCTTCTGCTAGTGCATCTTCTTTTGTCTCTGTTGTCAAAACACTGATTTTTCAGTCTGATGGTTGTTAATAAAACCCTGCACAGGATAGTTACATAAGTGCTTTGCTACTCACTGGTATAAAATTGCTGAGTCGCTTTTCACTGCTCTTATTAGGGGTATGCAGCGGAGAGCTTCTGCAGCATGAATGATACTCGCCCTCGGGGGTGTGCGAGAACAGTTCTCAAGTTTGCCTGATACAAATTAAGTTTAAGAGCATTATTCACTGATGTCTAACAGGACGCTTTGGGCAAGAGTGCTTGTACTTGAAAGAACAGCCTTTTTTTTTTTTGGAGCTAAGCAAGATCATAGAGTGAATGTGAAGGATAGATCATGACAGCTCAGGTGATGTCTGAAGCCACAACATTTGTGCATGAGTAAACTTTGCATAGGAAAGCCGAAGAGGATTAGTTACTATGAGGTTAGCCAAGGAGGGGAGTTTTGTCACTAAGCAAAATCTCATACACAGGATGTTACAGGTCATAACTTGAGGAAGTGGGTGAGCAGCTGAATGGTTTCGATGAAACGACACAACCGCAATAGTCACACATTGTGACTCAGATGTGTTAGGAAGCAGGGCGCTGTTGTTGGTGGCAGGACAGTATTTACTTCCACTCTGTGAGTTGGCCTGTTCTCACTGCCTTTCACCATGTTGACAAAGCAACTTTATTTCACTTCAGGGTAAATCTAGGATTACTTTTTCACTCTGCTACATGGGTATCATATGAAGGAGCATAGAAATTAATCATACTTTGCAACAGTTTCTCATAAATTGTACTTACGATCCAGTCTATCGATGCAAAGAAGCGATGCCTTTTGATTTCTTCCACTCCTTCTGGTCCTGCACCTGTCAGTCGTACAGGTAGGGACAGATTGAGAGAATGGTGTCATTGTTCACATTTATACGGCGCTACTACCATGGCTGTTTATCATACGGTTTATGTCTACATTACCTAGTCGATTAGCAGGGTTCCTCTTGAAGAGAGCTCTTAATAAACTTTGCACTTCAGGACTGAGAAACTGTGGCATCCCCAGCTTAGCCCTGTGCAAACAACACAAGAAACAGGTGTTCCCTTTTAATACTGGATCGGCTTCATTGTGCTTATTGAAGTACATGCATAATGTGAGCCAGTTAAGCTTGAGAAAAATGAAAGAAAGAAAAATGCTTCTGCAGAGGAAGCTGGTCAGAAAATATGAGGAAATAATTTGAATATGACCAAAAAGCAGTCACATGGTTTATATAAAAACCACTGATACAGTTCACAGAAACTAAGAACAAGACACAAATGAAACATTAATAATAATAAAAAAATATTGTTCTACAATTCAAAACTTGAAAAACCTGTATCAACAATTACTTACTTCAGAATAAGTGCCATTGTTTCCTTACGATCCTTTCCTTGAAATGGTAACGATCCAGTCAACATCTCAAACTAGAAAACAGATGATGACAGTTGTCAGAACATGTGTCAGATGATCAATGGTGCAGGTGGATTCTTTCAGACTTTAGGCTCAATGCAGATCCTATTATTAATTTGAACAAGACTTTGTTTGAAATGGTTATTGAGTGTCAACAGTGCATTATGATATATGCTCTGTCATATTATCTACCTGTTCCTTTAATATGAATGTCTTAAAGCTGACATGAAATAAGAAACACAACTTTGCGAAACAACACACATTTAAACGGACATTTATCAAGCTTTGACCTTGATTTTATGATAGGAAACATCATTAGTTATAGATTGGATATTTACAAGAAAATGGAAATAAAATCAAGATTCAGTAAAAGGAGTGAACCTGCCCTGTGGAGGATTAATGGAGCACATAAAACAGCCTGATGACTTTTATGAGTTGCAGCAAATCTTTCAGCACTGCTGACATACCAATACTTCCCAGATTTTAATAGCCTTGTCTGTCTGAAAGATTGTAATACAATGTTTTAAATTGGATGTAATCATTTATACAATACGCTCCCTCCATTATCTTCAGATGCAGCATTTTGACATGTTTTGTTTTGTTTTTCTTTTATTTGTTGTGATAGCTTATATCCTTAATTCTTGCCAAGGGCAGATAGAGGTGACACCTTTCCCTGGTGCCCTGATGTAGCTGGCAGCTGTTGGTGAATGTTAACCTCCTTCTTGGTATTAGTGGTATAAGCCACCAAGCTAACAAAACAAGCAGAATCAAGCAGATGCACAATTACTGAAAGTGATGGGACCTAATCTGCTAGATATGGTAATTAAGATGCTTTACTGCCAGCAGAAAACCAGATTAAGAAATCAGTATGCTGACACATGATCTAAGAGCTGAGTCACTGGCTCATAAGATGTAGTATAGTAAATTCATGCCGGCTGTTTTTGAAAGCATGATAAAACTGAACATGCACACCAGGGAGCAAAATAGCTACTTATTTGGAGGCAAAATTACAAGTGCAAAAAATAGACTGTCAAAGAAAACAGGATATTTTAAGAGTTAACGATTCCTACCATAAGAACTCCAAATGACCACCAGTCAGCACTTTGTGTATGCCCTCTCCTGTTTACGACCTCTGGAGCCATGTACTCTATTGTTCCACAGAAGGAATAAGCTCTTTTATCATGGTCGATGGCTTCCTTACTCAACCCAAAGTCTGCAGAAAGGGAGAGAGAGAGAGAGATGAAGGTCAGAAAAAAGACACATGAAGACAGAAAAACAAATCAAACCAGTTAGATGCACTGACCAGTTATCTTAATATGCCCTTCTTCATCCAGAAGAATGCTGTTGGGAAAAAGGAATATTAAAATTTGCTTTAAAATATATGTTGTTGTTTTTTCCAATACGGATGTAAATATAAAAATATAAAAGGAGCTAGTACTTCTCAGGTTTGAGGTCCCTGTAGATGATGCCTAGACTGTGTAGATGGTCCAAGGCCAGGGCCAATTCTGCAAGGTAGAACTTCACATCCTCCTCTGTAAACATTACCTAGTAGAACACATTGGAATGGTGATAAGGAGTACATTACATACATAATAAAACAATGATATATGTATAAAACAGAGACTTCAAGCAACAACTGGACACAAACAATAAACAGATCAATAGTAAAACAGATCATCGACAGCAGGAGAAAGACCTTGACGAAAACATTCAAACCTCTGTAGAATAAGAGCATATAGGTCTTGCTTTTTATAAGAACCATAACACCATGTTCTAACTCTATTGGAAATGTTCCTACAACTGTAGAGAAGATGACACCTCTTTTTCTGTCATTAATTAGTTATTTTGACAATTTGTTTCTTCTTAATTCTCCTTCCATATGTCAAAGTAAGTGTTTGTGATTTCCAGGGCTTTGTGAAAGCAACAGAACATAATAACTAGCTTAGACTTGGGTTCTCAGTGGAAAAACAAAACAAAACTGCACCTAATCTTTTGAAAAACTTTGTTGCTCAAAATACACCTCAACACACTTTTGTTTACTGACAGGATGATGCATCAGCAGAGGTGAGGAGTAATAGGGGTGAGGGTCACATCAACACAGTATTGAGGAGAGGAGAGTGATGGGAGGTATATTCACTCCTGGTGATTCTGCTGTGTTATATGGCCTATAATAGACCTTGAGATAAAGGTGTGTATTTTTTTGAAAGTGGAGATAGGGAGAGAGCCAGGAAATCTATCAATAGTAAACCCACCTCTTTTGACAGACGAGTGAAAAGGTCTCCTCCTCGGAGAAAGTCTAGGATTAGATAGAGCTTCCCTTCTGTCTGGAAGGCTACACACACACACACACACACACACACACACACACACACACACACACACACACACACACACACACACACACACACACACACACACACACACACACACACACACACACACACACACACACACACACACACACACACACACACACACACATAAATATAAACAACATACTATTGTGACTTATCAGGGCTGTTTTGTAACATGTCTTATTTTGAAGATGTAGTAGACAGTTTATACTGTGTAGTCCAAGTAGGACAGATGTTGATTCATGACAGAATTACACACAAGGGGAAATGTTGTAATGGGGTCATGTTCACATCCATCCTTCAAAAACTGTGTATTTGTTGTACAACAACGACATTCAGCAATTACAACCACCATACAGACAATTTGTTAAAGGCAAAGTTACCTAATCCTATTTATCTGCTTGGCTGTTTTAGAAAGACATATATTCAAATTAGCACCAGCAAAGCGTCAGACAAGTCAGACTTACCATAGTGCAGTTTAACTATAAATGGGTGGTTCACTTCTGCCAGAATGTCCCTTTCCATCTTAGACCGCACACGATCCCGAACTTAATAAGAGAGAAGCACAATCTGTTCAATACTGTTGCTTTATAGTTCCCTCTATCTGAATGCAGATAAATGATAACAAGCCATTTAATACTATGATTATGTTTAATGTAGGATGAAACTGCATTTAGTTCACTGAAAAATGTCAGTTTGGAATTAGACCCACCCCCACAGTGTTGCTGGTCTACCATGCGGTGAAAACTACAATAACAGTGTTATTGCAGCATCTGTCTCCTTGACAGGATGAGACCATAACTACTTAAATTCAAGGGGGTGCAGGTTAAGAGGATTAAGGCTTGTACAAAGACACTAAATCAGCACATGACATCTCAACCTGCTTTTACAGTGCATCCTCGTTTACGCTAATCCCATTCAACCCAAACTAGTTATCTGAATCGAAAGTACAAACTAACCTCTTTTACCTAAAATCCCCCTTGAATGTAGGGCACTCTGAGATCTCTGGTGATAATATATCTTCTATCATTCTTGTGCAAAGCCAGAATTAACTTTAACAAATTACCTCTCAGCCGAATAAAGAACATGGCTATTTCTGCAGCATAATGCATCACAGTGAAGATTTTGTAATTTATGATATTTTTTGATTTGCTACAGACACATAAATAAACATACAAGAAAAAATGTCACATGAAAATCATCCTGTATGGAGGAGAGTGCTTTAATTTTTTTAGTACATCCTCCATATTTTAAACCCAGTCCCCTAACACAAAACTAACTGCATCTGATGTTTCTAGTTTTTACCTTTCAGCGTGGCTTTCTTCAGGACCTTCATGGCATACAGCTGTCCTCTGTCCACTCCTCTGATCTTTCTCACCAGAAACACCTGAGAAATCATCACCATCATCCATCACGGTCATCATCATGTCTACTGGGACTAGATGAACACTTGAAAAAACTTGTGGAACATTTCAGATGAGCCTTTGTAGCCTCATTAGTTAAAAAATGAATTGGAAGTAGAGAATATATTAACAAAAATGATTCAAGTGGTGCTTATAGTCAAATCAATTCCAGAACAGAGCCACACAAACACCTGTTTGTTTGTTTGTTTTTTTAAACTCATGCCCATCAGCTTTTTGCCTCATGCCCCAACCAACAATCATCTGAAATTTGCCAGCCACCCAAGTTTGAGTGAGCAGTGACATTTATGCTTCATGATAGAATCACTTGAATGCTGTTTCAGTACGACAGAGACAACAGCTAGGTTTATCACCAAATCGTTAAGTGCGTGTATAGCAAGCTAAGTAAACATGATCCAGGCCACACCAGCTGACCTCACGTTGCCCGCCTCTGCCCTTGGAAAATGAACCCACCCGCCAACATCTGCTGTGGTGTCACATTTGCCTCACTCAGACCTCTAATCTACCATAACTCTCATAATTCAGTGGGCCTTTATTAATTCAAATAAACTTAGTGATGTGTCACATGTAGCACTTGCCATGCTGCTAAACTAGAAATAATTGAAAATGGATGAAATGATGAGTGTTAAAACACAGACAGATCCAGCAGTGTGTACAAATCACACAGAGACCCTACTGTAACTCACAATAAAATGCCAAAAGGAAGTGGACACCAAGTTATTGTGTGTGTTTTGGGCTGTTTTTTTTACAGGTTGGTTTCCTTAAGGGAAATCCTTACGCTACAGTATCATGTTTTGGAGAACAGTGCAATTTCGAAACTGACAATATCCTTGTTCACAAAGCCACACCTATAGAGAGCTCTGACCTCAACCACATCCTATACTATACCTTCCCAAACTAGCCTGGAAAGCCATTGAAGCTGTGTATACAATAAATGCTTAATGAGATGTTTAACAGTCACAAATGTGCACGTTTCAAGTCCATATGATCTCATAACCTTGTGTTTTGATAAGATGAGGTATTTTAGGTGTCAATGGGTTGAATCCTGTACCTTTCCATAAGAGCCCTGTCCCAACACTTTGAGCAGCTGGAACTGAGAAGGGTCTGCTTTCTCACAGCCCTCCTTAACATGGTGGCTGATGTCAATCTCCTTAAGTATGCTGTCATCCTACAGGAAAGACAAAGTCAGAATTAGTATGTTATATAGCAATACACCAAGACAGAGAAATCACTGAAACAAGACAAAGACTGAAGAGCTAGAGAAGTTGAGAGACATAAACAAGGACAAACTTCTGTCCCAACTATCAATCGAACAGTTATGCAGATAAAACTCAAAGGATAATTCAGTAACTCACTCTCTCAAAAACACACATAAACATGCAAGGAGGGGCAGTTATTTATGAGCAATTATGTTATTGCTGGGTAGGTATGGGCTGAGGTCACTGGCAGTGATGCATAGTGTAAGCTTCTCTTTTCAGCCTATTCAGTCTGCTCGGTGAAGCGAATGATCAGCTGCCAACCTGAGGCATTGCTCAGATTGGTCAGTGTGACAATATACTGTAATTCAGTAAAGCTGTCATTGTCATTTAGATGTTAAGAGCTCTACACCCACTTTCAATCAAGTAGGAACTCCTTAAAGGAGTTAGTAAACACATGAATTGAATGCAAATCTCTCACATTATTAAAAGTAGATGTTTTGGGGTGGTGCTTGAAAACAGATTGAAAACAGAAGCCTACAAACTGCAGTGAACTGGGAGTTAATACATGTTTATCCATGTGCATGTTAGCTGGTTGGACCTGTACTGTTTGTTTTTGTGTTTCCATGTTGTGTATTGTTAACACTTCTGCATTTTAGTCTTGCAAACAATTTGTGCTTGTTCCAAATACACGGTTTAACTTCCTACAGTGGGTAGAGTACTGGACATAGATGAATCCTTACAACAGTAGGCTACACAATGTTTTGAAAATGGAACAAGATCCACACTTCCCTTGCAATTAATTTCAAAGAGTCCACACCAAGCTAAAAATAACCAAACTGTCACAAGTTCTTTGATGCTATCTCTGCAACGAGAGTGTTGGGACATGTGTTAATAGCACATTTGTTTCCCTGTTTGAGTTTACCCTAACCAGAGTCATGGGGCCCAAATTCAGCTTGCAAGAGTTATTTTTATTACAAGAACAAAATCTGCCAGTGGGAGAGATCTTTCCATTTGTTTGTTGAGTCCAAAGCGCCACGTTGATGTAATTGTATCAAAACTATGACATGAACAACAACTCTTTTTCTGGGGTATACTCAATATACTGATAATGAAGGAAACAGATATTTTTTGAGGTAACCCTAACCCACCCAGTGTCAACACTCTTCTAATATGAGGCTCAAATTCTACTATGTGCAACTGTATCAGTGCTATCTATGTATCTGAATTAGGAGTTATGTACATTTTGTACTCTCAGGTCAAAATTACAGTATGATATAGTTTGTCAATAGTCACCTGCTGTGAGGTTACTGATTGGGGTGTGGCTTGAAAACCTGGAAATTTTCATCACATAGAGAGTAGCTCAATAGACTTTGCATCATAGGATTACTGTAATTTCCGCTTTATTCTCTAAACAGGAGTGATGGCCACTACCCAACAGACGGCCATGGGTTCATGGCCCCAACATCACGCTCCTATATGATGCTGATCTCCTGTAGCTAACCCTTTATACTACAAAACAACAACCTCACCACTGCATCTCACTACAGATCTGGACAGTCGGACAAACAAGTAAACAAACACAATCAGACAGACATTTGCCATTGCCATTTACACAGACGGGTAGATAGGCCGTCAGGTTGATTCATCAGCAGTTGGTCACAACAGCAAGGTGGGGAGGGCAGAAGAGAGGAGGGGGAGTCTCTTTTCTATTTATATCCCAGACATACAGGTAGAGGTGCTGCAAACAGCATACAGCCTATCTCTCTCCACCCACTGGTTTGTTTGGGCTATAAATATACCTCCACTGCTGTGTCCATCCACTGAACCAGCCTGTCTGTATCAATTTATCGATCAACCTGCCTGCCTTGCTGCTTGTTTGCCCTTTAGTGTTTCTGCCTGTCCAACTGTATTTCCATAAAACCCTTCTCTCTCTTTCTTTCTCTCTCTCTGTCAGTGTCACTCTGTTTTCTGGATACTTGACAGACGAGCAGAGCAACAGCTGTAACGATGCAGCAATGACTCCTGAATGCACACATTCCTCACACACCCATTCCCATGTGCATGCACACTCTTCACACTCACACACTGACATGCGATGACTGCGGTTGCTTCTTTTTGTTGTTGTTTACTTCTCAAAACCGAGGCCTTTATATTCACACACAAACACACTCATGGTGCAACTATGATGCAATCCCCGTCGTCTCTCCCTGCGCGCTCGTGTCTAGTTGACAGAAGTTTGTGCTGCCACTCACCTCTAGCTGACAGAAGCCGGTGCTGTTCTTGTTCCTCGCCGCCTTGTTCTTCAGGTAGATGGAGAACCATCTCCGCACTGTGAATTTTCGCGTGCTGGTATCCATGGTAACGGGCAGACCTTTTGCATCCTATCCCATAACGATGAACATCTCCCCGCAAGAGGGAGGGGAGGGGAGAGGGGGGGATCCTAAGGTGGAGAGATGGCAGAAACACGAGCTTTTTTATTGGTTATCTATTTGTCCCGCAGCTTCTTCATTGGTCCATCCTCAATGCGGTTGTCGCTTTTTAGTTTCTCCATCATTCACATTCGCCGCTCGTCTCTCTCTCCGGTGGGTTTCAGCCTGTCTCCCCCTCCCTCATCCTACCGCAAACAACCAACAACACCCCCCCTCACCACCACCTCTCCACGCTGCTGTGTCTCGAGCTGCAGTGTACGCCAGTGAGCAAGGCAGGCGGTAACAGAGCCGTTAATCCACGCAGACAGACAGACAGAAAGACAGACAGATCTGGCGGGATGACGGACGGGCCAGGTGCTGCTGCTCGCCGGGGTTGGGATTGTCTTGTGTTTTGCAGCAGGCGCGCTGCGTGAGGCTGCACGAGGAGAGGTGACGAATAAATCTGTTCCGCTGAATCAGGAGGTGTGTGTGTCTGTGAGAGAGAGAGTGCGCGCGCGTGTGAGCTCCCTCCTCACATCTCTGCCCCGTGCATGTGTGATCATCCCCTGCTACCTCTCTCTCCCTCTCTCCTCTGCAGAACAAGGGATTGTCACCAGTCACTTTGTGAGCCAGCGAGATCCCGACAGCCCCCCCACCCTCCACAAACACACATCCCTCCCTGGCTGTTCCTACCCCTCACCTCCCTCTCACTCTTTTCTCCCACCAGCATACAGCAACAGCTGGCGAGGTCACATGGTGTAAACCTGCTACCTCTGTCTGTCAGTCTGTCTCCCTCTGCCTCTGTCCCTTCCACTATTTGCTCCTGCATGACAGCCAATGACACACACACAGCATGATGTTAGGTTGCAAATTCCGGTGGCTCAGGATTCAATTGCATTACGTCAGAATTCAATGACCTATTGGGGACAAGAATCAATGCAATGATCAATAATAAAGATGGTAGGCGCAATGACAACAATCACTGAGAACACAGTGTGATCCGGTCTATCACTTTGGCATGAGCGTGTGTGTGTGTAGGTGCTTGGATCTGTCACATCAGCAGCTTTGCAGAACTGCAGTGTTACATAACCATAAAGAGAGAGGGGGAGAAGAGAGAAAGAGAGAGGTGGTGGAGGTAAAGACCAACGGAAGTGAGAGGATGGGGGAGTTTTTTTTTTTAATAGATAGAAGCAGGGGGTAAATCAGGACTTGTGCTCCGCCTGGGTCAGGCATCCATGGCTGACCTGCACTTTAAAATATGGTTTCACATTCTTCAGCCAGGGTGAAATCACCTTAAATGCTTCCACTATGATCCCCAAACTTGGAACATCACTAAAGACAGAGCTCATAGTGCTATTTGCATGTGTTTGACAGGATTTGGACCACATTTAGAATATAGCTGGCACATACTTTCAAGGCATTTTAGCACCATTGAAAATGTAATCAGATGTGTTTAGTCAATCTGCTGTGCTGTGTTGTGGGAGGAGATTCAGGATTATGGACTGGTGTCTTTGTCCTGGTAGGATTAAGGCTCTGTAAGGGGATCACAACATTAATATTCATACACACTGAGTGGGTACAGAAAGACAGACAGCCTGAAATCTAATACTGTTACTATACTAAATTATACTACATGCATTGACAGACAGAAGATGCTTATCAAGCGCATCTTTTTAGGACTGTTTTGCTATATTTATTCACCAAAATCTATTTATAGGCTGGATTAATTTTCAATTACATAAATTAAAAATAATAACAGAGTAACCAATATTGCATGTTATATAATAACTGACTGCAGGGTGTATTGACAAGATATCGAATGTTTTATTGATATCAAGTACAAATGTTCAACTTAGTCCTTTCAAACCACAACATTTGTCCACTGTAGCTGTGATTATAAAAATCATCATACAAAAAAATTAACAAAACAAACTACGAAAAAAGGAGAAAAAAAATAATCCAAACAACACTAATAGAAACAAGTCACTGTACAAATCAGAGGAGATAATAAAATAGTGTTCACCAAAAACATTGCTTCTATCCTTGAAATTTAAAAAAAAATCAGTACAGGCACTGAGCATATGTAGGCCTACTTGGGAAAAAAATCACAGGGCAGTTGATGATAACTACCTCTATTTTATAATGCCTGAAAGGTTGTTGCAAAGCAGCAGTGTGGATTCGAAATTATGGCACTTTCCCCCAAAGCCCTCAGATAAGAAGACATATCCTAAAATTACAACACTCTCCATTTTAATGCGCTGGATGCATGGAGCAATAATGCTGAAATGCATTTATGTAACAACTAAAATCCAATCAATCCCGTAAGTAAAAGATGGCAATCACTAGGTGGCAAGTAAGGACACAAAGGTGGTCTAAAATACACCCAGCAAAGTCACCTACACACTGAATGAAATGAAGTTAGGAGTCACCTGCAGAAACACACAAACTAGCGGTCCAGTCAATTGCCAGTGCCACCAGAGTTACAGTGCTTAAACTGTCTGTCTGCCCGCCTGGCTTTACGTAAACTTATCAATGCCTCCTGTTGTGTCCTGGACAACCATGCTGTTCACTGTCAGACTGATCTACCACTAGAGCCAGGAAGGGACGTAATTCCATTAAAGCGCTACGTAGTAGTGGAGTGTGTGTCTGCATGTCCTAGTTTTGTAGGTTATAAAAAGAACAATACACTTAAAGGTGATTATTTTGAAGTCCCAGCCAGCATTTACAGGAAGTTGAATGTTTTCATTCATGCTTTCTTCTGATCGCATGAGTCTATTTTTGATATATATTATCCTTAAAGCTCTGGTGTACACTGTGATGCCTGAGAAAAATTTAATTATGGTTAGTGTGTGCAGTAATTTTAAAATACAGTACAGTTGGCAGGTAAAGGACGAATATATCTACCTTTGTGCAAATGTGTGTAAGGTTGCGGTGAGTTGCTGCATTTCGGTTTACACGGCTGTGGGGTGAGGTGGGTAGTAAACTGGAATATCATGGTCACATACACTGAACCCAGATGGCCTGTCAAAGGCCATGAGCTTGTCCCAGTCTTCGTGTCTCTCACAGTCCAGGAGGGTGAAGTCAGGGCTGAAACAGATCTCTATCTGTCCCAAGGTCTGGAAATCAGCATTCTGTCAAAAAAAAACAAAAAAAAACGAAAATTTGCTATTTGTGCGAAAAAGAAATGGGGGGGGGGGGGGGTACAAAACACAAAAAGCAAAGTATAATTTCACTGTCTGCAAGAGAATAAGTGTATTACCTTTTGGTGGATACATTGGATTTTAGGTTTAACGCTGTAGAAGTTCTCTATGGCACCTTCAATTTGTGAAAACTATAAACACATTAGCAGGAGAGAGCAGAAAAAGTAAGTTAGAACCAATGGTTGCAACATTATGTAATAAATTAATTCTTACATAACACCTGAATTTAACATTTTGATATACTAAAATGTGATGTTTTAAAATTATAGACTAACCTTGTAGTATTCCTCTGAAGAAGGGGTGATGTTGAACTTCCTCAGGATGCTACAATAACAGAAACACAAATTTGCATTTGAGGTTTTTTGAGCTGTTGATGCTTTTCTTCGAGTGACAAATGAAAAGTATGCAACGGTAGTCACTTTCGGTGAACTCCATTGTGGGTGGCAAATACGTATGCCTAGGGTTGACAGGAATCAAGAACATCAAGACAATACTAGGACAAATAAAAGTGATGTGTACATGTACATGTTCTGTACCTGTCCAAATCCAGTTTGTGGTACAGCTCCAGAGCCTTGCCAAAGTATTTATGTTGACTGTTCAGAGATTCTGCTCTGGCTGCACATGTACCATGTTTGTGCCACTCGTAACTCCTATTGAAGGAGACACACATCAATAAGTTCTACTAATCTTACAAATGTATTATTATGACAAATTTTCAAGATCACAGAGCAACTCTACTGGACTAAAAAAAAACACAGGTATGTCATCAGCATGAATAATTATCATATAGTTTGTAGTGTGTGATGATAGTGGTTAGTCTGGTATCTCTGAAACTCCTGATGAAGATTAATCTCCATATTTCATATTCTTTTTCATAGATGTTCAGAAACTTAAAATATACTGTACCAAAAACACAAGACAGAACACCACTGTACATTGCTATTGTCACAGATATAAAATGATAGGAACAGATTTTTTGTTGTAATTCAGAAGTTGGTTGAACATCTAACAATAAGAAAGCTCAATGTTGGTGGTTAAAAACGCTGTCGACTGCCCCCAGCCTTGGTTTGACAAAATTAAGCAAGCAAGCATCCCATCCTCACAAATGCTGTAGGAACAAGAACACCTTCACTGGAAATGGCCATCGGACAAATCAAGATTAATCCTGAAGGGCCACTGCATAACTGAAAAAAATCCATTAAGGTTTTACTTGCACTATAAATGTCTTGACCTGTCCTCTCTGTGTACCTGTCATTGAAAATGTGCTGTATACAAGTATGCTCTGGCATTGGGCATTACTAGTCACCACTACAATCAGCACTATTAAAAATACAATACCAGAAGCTAGTAGATTTGGGCATAAGCAGGTCAGGCCAACTTTTCTCCATGTCTGGAAGCAGATCCTGAAAATAAAAACAGAAAACAAGAGAACATCAGGTTTTATCTGGTGGTATTTGTTCTGGAGAAGAGGTGAAAAATTGAATTATCTGCCTCTTCTTTGTCCTGCCAGTAGCTTTATTACACTGATCTGAACTGGTGTCAGTGTATGATAAATTAAACTACATCTTCAGTTTCAACACATTACAGCAAGATAAAATACATTTTTGAATCCTACAGGAAGGTAAAAGATATAATACATACTGAGTGTGTCTAGTTTTATACCTCTATTTCTGAAGAGTTGAAATGCCATGAATGGTTACACTCAATCCCTTTATCCGGCCTGGAAAACAAATGCACAATATTAGATAGATAGATATTACATATATATCTAAATATATCACTGCAGCAATGAAAAATGAAAGCAACAATGGCTGTTTCAAAAAACTGTTCTTCCATATGTTGGGTTTCTTTCCCAAGTAATGTAGATAACACATACATGAGTTACATCTAAGTGGTCATTTTTCAGTCATCTGAGCAGTATTTTACACCACACACACACGCGCACAGTTACCAAAGTCCATGAAGTGTCCAGTAGCTAATGTTGGGATGGCAGTGCTCCATCTGAAATGAGAGGTACAAAAATCTGTATTTTTACTCCATCTGGACTCAGGTAACTTTCACTGGACTAAAATATCTTTTTTTTTCCCCACTATTGTAATGATGGGATACACTGTAATAATATAATTGTAGAGATAAGTCCTGCTAGGTTACATTAGAATGTTACCGTTGTCATGTTAAGGTTGTCATGGGGACAATAAATCAGACCAACGTTTCCTGGACCTAACAGCTGGTGTGTCTCCGTTGTGCTCCTGCCTCCTTACGTCTTGACTTAGCTATAACGCTACAACATGGTGTCAGAAGTTAATCAGTCAGAAGTTATTTAGTTGCCAAGTGAGTCGTCAGCTGGCGGTTTGTTATTTTTTCGTGAAAAAAAAGTGTATTTTTAGTGTTAGTGTTGCCAACCGCTGCGCGGAAGGAAACGGTTAGTAACTTTGTAGCTGAAGAGCATTGTTACCAAGGCAACGGATCTACAGCGTTCATCATGAACCAGTTTCAAGTTGCTCCACCGGAGAAATTCTCGTTTAAAACAGAGGACTGGCAAATGGATCAAAAGATTTGACAGATTTCGCATCGCTTCAGGTTTGGAAACCCAAGCAGAAGAAAATCAAGTCAATGCTTTGATCTACACAATGGGCGAGGAGGCGGAAGATATTCTAACGTCCTTGCACCTAACGGCTGATGAAGCGAGTGAGTACCACAGAGTCAAGGAGAAGTTGGACGCTCACTTCGTCGCTCGCAGGAACGTCATTTATGAACGGGCGATGTTTAATCAACGGCAGCAAGAGTCGGGCGAGTCAGCTGACTCGTTCGTCACTGCGTTACATTGCCTGGCGGAGCACTGCGGCTACGGCGCGTTACATGACGAGATGGTGAGAGATAGACTGGTCGTGGGTCTGAGAGACAAACGTCTGTCAGAGAGATTACAGCTGGATCCTGAACTGACACTGCAGAAAGCTGTTACTCTAGTTAAACAGAGTGAACAGGTGAAGAAGCAAAACGAACTGCTAAAAGCCAACTTCAAAGGAGACATGGTGAACACACAGCTGGACAGCATGCACGCACAGCAGCGCGGTGGTGCAAAAACAAAGCAGGCTCAGCCACGGTCCAAACAAGCCCAGAACAGACCATGCAGAAGGTGTGGGGATACAAGAGGACACAGCCAAGACCAATGTCCAGCAAAGGATGCAACATGCAACCAGTGCAAGAAAAAAGGACATTATGCTCGAGTCTGTAGATCAAAAAAATTACATGAAGTGAATATGGCCACAATGTCACACACAGACAGTGATGAAGAATATGGAGTATCTTTCCTTGGCTCAATGTCGACAGAGACAGGAGACAGTGCTGGTCCCTGGATGACTGAGGTAAAAATGGATGACCACAAAGCAGTCTTTAAAATTGACACAGGTGCAGATGTGACAGCCATATCCAAAAAACTGTATGACGAAGGCCAGTACAGTCAGCTATCAAAAGCTACATTGATTCTCAAAGGGCCAGGAGAAAACCCGCTGAAAGTGATTGGCAAGTTCAAAGCCACTCTCAAAAAGAGAAATAAAACAAAGAAAGAGACTGTATATGTTGTGGATGGGTTGAGGACACCGCTGCTAAGCCGAGCAGCTGCCTCAGAGCTGCAGCTGGTCGTCAGGCTGGACAACGTCAGCCTGGACACAAGCGAGATGGTGAAGCAAGAATTCCCAAAGCTCTTCTCTGGACTCGGAAAAATGGGGGGTGAGTACACCATCATACTCAAGAAAGATGCAAAGCCTTTTGCAGTGTCAACACCTAGGCGAATCTCACTTCCCCTCCTACCCAAAGTAAAAAATGAGCTAAATCGCATGGAGCAGCAGGGTGTCATCTCAAAAGTGGAGCAGCCCACAGCGTGGTGTGCACCCATGGTGGTCGTTCCTAAACGTGCACGAGAAGCTGTGAGGATCTGCACTGACCTCACAGAACTGAATAAGTCAGTAGAGAGAGAGAGACATCAACTTCCCTCGGTGGAAAACACTCTTGGACAGCTCACCGGGGCCAAAGTCTTCTCAAAGCTGGATGCCAACTCAGGATTTTGGCAAATTCCACTCTCCAAGGAATCTTCTCTGCTGACCACGTTCATCACTCCGTTCGGACGGTACTGCTACAATCGTCTATGTTTTGGCATCTCATCAGCACCAGAACATTTTCAGAAACGCATGCAGCAGATCCTAGAGGGCATAGATGGCGCTGTGTGCCACATGGATGACGTGCTCATCTGGGGAGCCAGTCAGGCAGAACATGATGAGAGGCTGCGGAAGACACTCTCACGGCTGCAGAGCGCAGGAGTGACACTGAACGACAAATGTGAGTTCTCAAAAAGCAAGATAAAGTTTCTGGGGCAGATCATCGAGTCAGCAGGGGTCAGTCCAGACCCAGACAAGGTGAGCGCTGTCAAATCCATGAAGGAGCCCAGAAATGTCAGTGAGGTGAGACGCTTCCTGGGGATGACCAATCACCTTGGTAAATTCATGCCTCACCTAGCTGAGAAAACTCACCCACTCAGAGAACTGATTAAAAAATCAAATATGTGGATTTGGGGGCCACAACAGCAGCAGGCTTTTGACAGCATAAAGGAGGACCTGACTACTCCTCCAGGTCTAGCTCTGTATAACCCAAATGTTGACACGCTTGTCTCAGCAGATGCCTCATCATATGGCATGGG
Source organism: Decapterus maruadsi (assembly GCA_030347415.2). Classification (NCBI taxonomy): domain Eukaryota; kingdom Metazoa; phylum Chordata; class Actinopteri; order Carangiformes; family Carangidae; genus Decapterus; species Decapterus maruadsi. Next base: position 4,460,621 of record CM064900.1, read on the forward strand.
TGCTGTCCTCCTCCAGCGGCAAGACAGCACAGCAAAGTGGAAACCAGTGGCATATGCATCAAGGGCACTCAGGCACTGAACAGAGGTACGCTCAGATCGAGAAAGAGGCTCTTGCTTCCACATGGGCCTGTGAGAGGTTTGCAGAGTTCCTCATCGGGAAAACCTTTCACATAGAGACAGACCACAAACCTCTCGTCCCACTGCTGGGCTCAAAAAGCCTGGATGAGTTGCCACCACGCATCCAGCGTCTACGCATGCGGCTCATGAGATTCTCCTACACTATATCTCATGTGCCAGGAAAAGAGATAGCGACTGCAGATGTGCTGTCCCGAGCACCTGAAAACAGCACGCCTGCAGGACTGTCAGAAGAGGAGATCGACTTGTACGCCGACTCCATCATTGCTAGCCTACCAGCAACAGAGAAAAGACTAAAAGAAATACAGACACAGCAGGACAATGATGACATACTGAGGAAGATAAAACAGTATTGTGCAGAAGGATGGCCAGACAAGTTCTCAATAAGCCAGATGCTCCAGCCATATCTGCCATTTCAAGGAGAAATGACAGTTCAAAGTGGCTTGCTTCTCTACGGCAGCAGACTCGTCATCCCGCCATCGCTCAGAGCAGATATTCTATCCAAGCTGCACGAGGGTCATCTCGGCATAACCAAATGCAGGGAGAGAGCCAAGAGTTCAGTGTGGTGGCCTGGACTCAACAAAGAACTGACAAAACTGATAGAGAGTTGTGATACATGTGCCAGAGAGAGAACAACTTTGAGAGAAACAATGTTGCCCACTGAGTTCCCGCAAAGGCCGTGGTCTACAGTAGGAGCAGACCTGTTTCAGATCAAAAACAAACCATATTTAGTCATAGTGGATTATTACTCTCGTTTCTTTGAAATAGCAAAGTTAACATTCACAACATCAGAGGCTGTGATTGAACACACAAAGTCTATCTTTGCTCGTCATGGCATACCAGAAGTGGTGCGCACAGACAATGGCCCACAGTTTGCATCAGAGACTTTTCAAAAGTTTGCACAGGACTGGAGCTTCAGCCACGTCACCTCCAGTCCACACTTCCCACAAAGCAATGGAGAGGCAGAGCGGGCTGTGAGGACAATTAAAAATCTCCTCAAGAAATCCAGTGACCCCTATCTGGCCCTGATGGCCTATCGCTCTGCTCCTCTGGCCAATGGATACAGTCCCACAGAGCTACTCATGGGGAGGAAGATCCGTACAACAATTCCAGTCCTTCCCTCCCAGCTCAACCCCTCGCATACAGATATGGAGGATCTGAAAAGAAAGGAGCAAAGCTACAGACAAAAACAGCAGCAGAACTACAACCGTCGCCACGCAGCACGTGACATGCCAGAACTGCAACCCGGCGACCATGTGTGGATCAAGGACATGCAACAGAGAGGCACCGTGGTGTCCACTGCAGGAACGCCCAGATCCTACATCGTGGAGACTTCAAGAGGCAGCCTGCGGAGGAACAGACTCCACCTCTCGCAGACTCCAGTGGCGCCTGCCACACCCACCGAGATCCCTGACCTGTCATCGGAAAACACCACTCCAGCGACAGATCCTGCTAGATCTACGGACACATCCGTCACACCTGAGAGGCGTGACTTCAGTCACAAACACACTCCAGTGAACGAGAGACGCTATCCAGTCAGAATAAGGAAAGCTCCAGTTCGCTTGAACTATGAGACAATGTGAACACCTACCCTGAGTGAATGCCGGGTAACAATAATTCCCTCACTCAGTGGAAGAGCCTGGGCTCTTGAGACAGAAATGTATATGTGTGTGTTTTTAAAAAAAAAAAAAAGGAAAAAAAAGAAAAAGTGACTGTGATTGTATAATGTGTAAAATAGTAATAATAGTTTAATATCAGAGAAGACATTATTAACTTAGAATTTGTTGTTTATTATCTGCAGTGATTTGTTATGAGACTTTAGAGAAAAATCGTTTGGAAAACGTAAGTGAAAAGATTTTAGAGTTTGCTTGAATTTATATATGAATTTTCAGTTATTCATATGATTGTTGGTTTAATGTAACAGCTAGAAAAGTTGTGTTTATTTGATAGTTTCCTCATGTCTAGCCAGACGCTTTCAAAGTAAGGTCTCTCTCGGAAACTAACTGGAAAAGGGAGATGTAGAGATAAGTCCTGCTAGGTTACATTAGAATGTTACCGTTGTCATGTTAAGGTTGTCATGGGGACAATAAATCAGACCAACGTTTCCTGGACCTAACAGCTGGTGTGTCTCCGTTGTGCTCCTGCCTCCTTACGTCTTGACTTAGCTATAACGCTACAACAATAATAAATTTGTTGTTTCGTCTGACCAAAAAACAAAGAATCCTAACCATTCAGTCAATATAAAGAAACATCGCAGCACTTTTTTTTCCAAATTTGAGAGGCTCTCACAATGTGTCAGTCTTCATGAAATGGTACTCAATAATTCACGTAAGAAATTAACTTTGAAGTTACTTAAGTATGAATTTCATATAAATGCAATAAAATATCCCTTTAACCAAAACTTTGGCTGAGAATAAAACCTAAAATAGTCAAAATGAGACCTGGCTGGGACAAACAAAGGTGCAGAGCGCAAAACAAGGGAAGTAGGTCCTGTGATGTTTATGGGATATTTCCAACTGTATACTCTTGTGACCATAAATACTTGGCTGCCTAATCAAACCAGACTGCTGACCCACAACCAGTCTCATGACTCAGACCAAATCATATGATATTTGGGGATTAAAAGTTGAACAATCAGTGACGCAGTGCACAGGTGACCTTCTGAGAAATATCAATCTTGGAAAAATTTGTTTACCAATTGAATTGTTAGATAAACAGTTATTTATTTACACTGCTCTCAATTTATCACACACATACAGAAGAGAACTCTTTTTACCCCATGACTAACCTGTGAGAACTGAAAACTTACTAATCTAATCATCAAATGAAAGTCAAGCCTGTTTCAATAATCAATATTAATCCACTTAACATATTAAACTGGCATGTGACATTTCAAATTGTTTTTCTGTGATAAGGCTGATTATATCTTTAAAAAGGCCAGTACATTACAAAATAAATGAATAATTAAAGTAAAGGCATATAGACACTCACAGTACAGAAGGTGCTGGGCCAGTGGTGGGTCAGGATCAGTTTGGTCCACATGTGTCTGAAATAAACACACATACAATAACTTCTTAGTCCAGTTTGACGATTGTTTAAAAAGCATGATAATAATAACAACACATTAGCTACTTTCAATTAGACATTCAAATGCAGAAGCAAAAAATAGCTAATAATTGATTACTCATTGTAGACAATGTGCCATTGTGCATGTATTATTTTGCTGTACTTACGGCGGTGAAATCACAAAGGCGGAGGACAGCGCTGCTGCCAGGCACAGCAGCAGGGTTGAGCTGAGCCTCATGTCTGACCTACAACAAGATAATATAAATGGCTGCTTTTATCTACATAACAGGAATAACCCTAGGGTTCTGAGAACATCCACATTAAAACTACATGGAGAAAAAACAAAACATTTGTGCTGTTGAGAAATTGTGCATTAACACTAAAGTAGATTTCCATAACCATGGAATTTGATCATACCTCAGTTGCATTAAAAAAACTGACAGTTTATTTATTTATTTTTCTTCTCATTCAAAATGTAATTCATTTATTCATCCTCCGCTTTCTAGAATCACCGCTGTTAGCCTACTATTATTTTGTTTTTGTTTTGTTGTTATTGCTGTCACAACTGTTATTTTTATTGTTTTAATACTGTTATTGTTATGACCAAGGTTACTATTCACCAATTTCCTTTTTTCATCACTATTATGATCACCATATAATACATTATAACTGAGTTACACACACACCTTATTTCACATTTTATGTACATCAGTGTATGTTCACTGTGTTGTCTGTTTTGTTTTGTTTTTTACACACAAAAAAACAAACTGACAGAAGAATGTCAAGTGGAGAAAAACAGGTAGTAGTTTTAAAAGGAGGAAGTCAGCAGTTATAAAGACTTCATGTGACCACTTAATTAGGTAACACAGGAAAAACCAGTAACTGGTTCATCTGTCCCTCAGACAGCCCACACAAACTGAGCAACAATATCATGCATCTGAAACCTCCTACCTCTACTCATCATTACCCGAGTCCTTTCAGTGAATATAATTTTGGCAGCACTCAAAAAGGGCTTAAATGTGTTAAGTAAGGCTGAAAGTCCCTCTATCATTATTAATGTAGCCTACATGAGCAGTCTGTTGTATGACAACAAGGAAGCTATGGAGGACGCGCATTGCAAAGTCAGCAACAGTAACCAAGACGTAGCCTACACTTTTCTCTACTTCTTATAGCAAGTTTAACACTGCAGTCCAGCTCAACCTTGTGACTTCAACGCAACAAGCGAGCTAACATGTTAACACACTGAGTAAGTATGTCACGTGTATGTTTATCGGACTGCTTTACATCTAGACTTGAGAAAGGGTTGGTTCACTGCCACGGGTTAGGGTTAGTGGGCCAATGTGAAGTTAAGGGCACAAGACGTTAAATTCGTCTTAATACTTAAATAGCTGCATACATTTGCGAAAAACATAACCTAAAAAGGGATAATATCATTGTTTTGGGTTTAAACATGAGCAAACTGAACTAACGTTATCGACTCCTGAGTCACAGCAAACCCTGATAACAAGCAACAGTGTACAATGAGTCGGCTACAACGTTAAGTTAACTGAACTTCGGTTAGTTTTCTATACTAACTGGTCTCACCTTATGTCGAATATAATGCAAACCACAACTCGCAGTAGTTTTCCGCCGGACGCCGCTCAGTCTCTCACTTAGTTCAGTTAACAAGGTTAGCTTGTTTACTCAGGATACAGTCGGTACGGCTGTTGTTTATGTCCCACCACCAACCGCTTCACCACCTTGCCTGTCAGCTCAGCCAATCGGGAGCGCCGCAGACGTAGTGCGTCATCACGTCGCGGGCGTGAGTGGGTTGTTTGATTTAGTGTTCGGATGGCACCGGCTGTTCTCTGTCCAACGACATTTCAGTACTGATGTCCTGAGAACATGCTCGCTGGTGTGAGAGTGTGCTAGTGTGCAATCGTCCCTTTCAAGACAGCTGGCAGTACATCGTACAATTAAAACTCAGTGGGTTTTAATGATGATTTCAGTTCATGTTCTTGTCACATTTTGTTTCACATCGCAATTATCATAAAGACTTATTGCAGCGCCATCAGCTCTGGAGATAAGTAACACAAAATGATTATAGGTTTGAATTTGAATATATTTTCTGAATTACTCAGTGCAGTAAATTGTACAGCAGCTGTAGTCCCTGGCAAGCTTCCCTCCTCTATGCCTCTAAGCAGAGGAAAATCCAAAATCCAAATAATTCCTATGCATATGATGAATGATATATTCTAAATGGTCTTTTACAGCCAACTAATGGTACATGCCTTCTTCATCTTTCTGCGACTGAAGAAAACTATTCAGTTGGACATTTCTCTTTGTACAGTGCTATGCACTAACGATTCTTAATTTAAAGTTAATCGGACAGGCCTGATTGTATGAAGTGCCCAGAGGTTCCTTTTAAATAATGAGTCATTATAAACTGATGTGTAAAATTAAGCATGTCAGAGCAGTAAAATTAGAGAATTCATTTTGTTCTGTCTCCAGGGACTGCAATGTCAGGAGGTGTTAACTGGAATAATCAAAATTTCATAATATCCAGTTGGAAAAGACAGATATTGACTGTAAGCTACAGCATTGGACCACTCATTTATTCTGCAAGTCCTAGTTCACTGTCAGCCAGCAACATAATGTACTAAAATTATCCCTGGGCTTTGGTTTCAGTGTACTACCACATCACCAACAGGGGGCTCTTTTCAACCACAGACAGCAGATGTCAGTCCTACCACAAACATACACGCACGCGCGCGCGCACACACACACACACACACACACACACCACCACAACAATTACAATAGTGCGTGAACAACCTTTTGTAAGACATTCAAGCCTTATTCTGAATAAGTTATATGTCTGTCTGTATCATGATTTTATCTTGCTCATGTTTACATTATGCCACATTATAAACTTATACTGAATTGAGATTGGATCTTAAAGCTCCCAAAACCCAGTCTTCCTGAATTTTGTGCAGGGTGAATCCCCTGTACATTTACTCTACTCCAAAAAATCCCTTACCTATGTGTCTTTTCACAGTTTCTCATTTTTCAGTCTGTCTGTGTCACTCACACATCATCCAGTCCCAACCAACCCCTCACCCTGCCACTCTCTCTCTCTCTCGCTCCTTTTCACAAATATAACTTCACGTTTTACCATCATATGATTTCACCTCGGATGTGAAATGTGTTTCCCAGCTCTTCCACTGTCAAGAATAGTCGAGCTGTAACTGTAGCTAGTTTTATAAATAGGCTCTGGCCAAAGTTCAGCATGCGACACAGTGTCTCAAGACGTTTCTGAGTGCACAGGGAGAAAGAACCTGGATAGGGACTTCAAGTGTTAAGTGCACATAGATTTAAATGTATAAATTTAAGAGCTATATTTTGACTAAGCAGCACTAATAATTTGTGCTGTGTTACATAAAGATATGTTTCTATTATCTTCTATTTCCATGAAGGCTGAATAACAGAGACACTTCTCTGTATAAGACAATACATTTCAAGACACCACAAAACCAAATTCCACCAAAACCCACACATCATGACGTTCAGGGATGGAGGATTAATTGCAGGACTGTTGTTTCACTTTTAGCTAGTTCTACCTGTGAAGTGCCACATACTTCCATAGTAACATTAAATTTAGAACAGACTTAGTATGATGTATAAGCTCTGAAATGCTTTGGGAGAAATCAGTGAGATCTGCCTGCTGTTGCACTGGTGTTTTAGAACGCTCACCATAATGCTGTCTATTCCTTAAAGATAAAAATGACTGCCTGTAAATGTCTTGCCCCCTTCCCTCCTCCCAGAACATCACCATGTTCACATTGTTTGCATTGTCTAGATCAGATGGTACACTTTGAACAACCAGCTGTTGAGCATCAGTTGTTGAGAAAACATGCCAGAAACCAGCAGTTGCACTGACATGCCTTCCGATAAAAACTGTAATGGATGAAAACTGTTAATCAAACAATTCAGTAGTTCTAGCAGCCTTGAGTCTTGAAGGATACTGGTTATATATAGGCAGCTCTCTCTCCTTATAAGGCCTCGGGGAGAGGTAGGTGGGGGTCGGTTGGAGACGGGTGGTGGTTTTGCTGGCCTGCGACTTGGTTTAGGCTGACTCCCTGTGGATTCAGGCTGTCAACCGAAGTCACTGCAAAGGAAATCTCAAGGGGTAAGAATAATATTTTTTTATTCTGTATTCTGTTGTCATCAATTATGTATCCTCAGCTTCTTCATCTACTCTGTATTCCACATCTAAGTGTAGCACGTGGGGTCAGGTGGATGGAGGTGTAGAGAGCAGATTAGGGCATGGGCGGATGTTTTGTGGCTCCTATATAATATTAATGAATTGTGAAGGATGTCAAATCACTTGTAGTAAATGAGACACTTTTGTTTTAAGAATGAGGACAGTAATTGCTTTGTCTCGAACCAGAGAGGCAGCATCTCTTAATGTGTTTATCATACTAACACTAATTGGTTAAAATTGACTCAGAGGAGACAGACAAATTTGGTAGGGACACTTAGGGCTGCAACTTCATTGGACAATTGCTGGTATGTGGCTCTTGAACCTTTTGCTTCTGTTCACTAACAAATAGTTCATCTTAATTTAAGTGGCTTTAATGGAAATTGAATGGAGATTAAAATGGACATTGTTATACCTTGTCACAAGTTAGAGCACAAGTAATGAAAATAGCAACTGTTCATGTTCAAGGTAAAGAATTTCAATGGTTTGCTCGGTTATGGTTGAGAATTTAGCAGGTTTACTGTTACAAGCAGAGCGGCTCAGGTGTCATTTGGCAGCCATTTATGCTGTTACTGTACTGGCCAGAGTGACGGGGGCAGAGGACAGAACCGTGGTGGAGGTTTGGATGATTGGGACCAGAATATGTCCCATTTGTAGATGGAAGCACAATATCTTCTGGTGTGTTGTTTTAATCTTTCATCAACTCAATTTCTAAAATTATTGAAATGATTCATGTAATGCGTGTTAATGAGAATGAACTTGTACATAAATAGGTGACCAACCAACATTCAGCCTGAACACTCATTATTGACTTTGGGAGTCAGAGGTTAAAGGCCAGGGATTATGGCCTTATGGTGTAATCTATCTGCTTGACTAGTGGCTTGATTGACAGTTCGGGGGCATTCGAAACAAGTTCCACGGCTTTGGTGATAGTTTTAGTGACCCTGAAGCTGGGGAGAGTGTTTCAAAGTTGTGGAGGAAGGAATGTCTTTCCCAGTGTAGCACGTCTCAGTAGCTTTCAGGGTGAGGCAGGGCAGGGGAAATGGCTTCATGTTTCATTTGACCTTATTCCTACTCTCTGAAGATTTAGGTGATGTAAGACAATTATGTTCCAAGATATGTGTGTGTGTGATGTAAGACAAAGGTATGTTCTTGCCTGTGTAAGATGCCCAGTTAATAAGAAAGAGTTGGAAAGGGAAAGCTGTCACCTCCTGAAAGGAGTTTTCATTACATAACACCTCTTCTGTTGAAGTATGAGGGCCCCGTACCTAATGCTAAGCAACATGAATATGCATGTAATTAAAATGTCCATCAATGCTTTAGGGGTGAGCTAGATAGGATGGTCTTATTGACAGAGTTTGATACTGTCAACCATAAAAATAGAGACTGCTCTGCTGGTGTGGCATATACTTACAGTACAAACTTTGGATACTTCTACTACTTGAATATGTAATGTGCAATAAAATGTTGCGAAAGTAAAGATGCACGTTCTCAGAGACTTGGTGAGACTCTTCAATCAGTTAGTTGCTCATTGATTTCATTTGTAAATTTTGGTGGATTTTACTTGGCTGCTGCAAACCGCAGTGAGAGAGCCAAAGCCTTTGCTCTGTTGGCACATTTGAAAGAACTTTGCTGTTGGTGATATGTGTGAGTCTCAGTCTTTCTTTTTTTCTGTTTTTGCACCAGTGGTAATATCATCAGTGTGGGACTCATGCCATGTTATGTCTCAGTCGTGCTGCTCGTGCAGGTTTTGTGAATATTAAAAACCTGTTAAGATTAGACCTGTACTTTCACAGAGTTCGCAGGGTATCACTATCCTCCCATGTAAAATTCTGTTTTGCCTCATTCACTTGTCTTGCATTTGGGAAAATTACCATATTTATAAGCTACCACTAGTAAATAAACGTGCCAGAATTGCTGGTGATGACTTTAAAAGGACAGCCTTTGGTGCATCTGCACTTTCAGTTGTTGGTTGATGGCCAACAATAGTCAACAACCATGCCTTTTGTTACTGCATATGTTCATGTGTCTGTCTGTGTAAATCAATATGTGTCACCTTGTCATTGCTCCAGTGTATTATGGCTGTGTTTGTGTGCGGGTGTGTGTTTGGGTGTGTGACAGTTACATGTGTCCAAATTCCTGGAGGGCTTTTCTTTTTGTGGGAGATGAGGCAGTAAACACAAATACATAGCTCATTGTTGTTGCCGCACATTGTTGCAGAGAGTCATTAACACAGAGAGAAAGACAACATTTTGCTGCCAAATGCTCCAGATGCTCCTCTACATAATAATAAACCATCTTTTTTTTCCTTCCTTACATTTCACTGCCTAATCTTTAAGTGTTGTTAGCCCTTGTGTTTGTGTGTGTTGGCGTCATTGTTCCTGGTCTCGCTTGAAGGTGAGAATATACTGTTTCTGTACTTTCTGTGTGTGTGTGTTACTGGTCCAACAGGTCCGCATCCACAGTGTCATCATGTCATTGTGGCTCAAACGTGGGAAATACAACCATGAATACCACCACAAACAGAGTCGATATGTGGTTAAAGAATATAGCAGGTACAGGACAGAATCATCACTTTCAACTAATATATTAAACTGCAGTACCGTTTAGATCTAATATTACACTAATAATAACAGTTGTTGAAGCAGTGGTAAGCTTTGTCATTGCTAAACTTATGGAGTCAGCCATGTTATAGTAATGTGAAATAATAAGGCTAACTTGGTTAACATTAGGCTAACATCAAGGCCAAACTAACTCTCAGCTGTACTGGGTGAATTTGTTTTTCATGTTTTTTTCCCCTAACATTTATCATTAAAATATACATCAGGGCTAATCAAATAATTTTAATTGATTTTACTGGCAAGAAATCAAAAACACCTAATTGTGTACTGTTAAAACACTTTCTGCAGTGGACACAGTAGAATCTGTATAATGTAGAATCAGGTCAAAGCTACTGATGCATTTTCCACATAGCCTACTACAACATAAAGGTTCTAATGATATTGAAAAGGTACATTTTGGTGGACTTTGATTGACCAATTTTAATTAGTTGTTATTTTTCATAACATTTTAACAACCAATGTGGTGGTGGTGTGTGTGTGTGTGTGTGGGGGGGGTCTTTTGTTGTTGAGTCCTTTATATTTGTTTGTTTGTTTGTAGGTTTTCTGACTGCTGTACTTCATGTCTATACTCACCACTTGAAGTGTCTTAGTCTTGCTGCTGCTCACTTTTTCTCGCTTGTCTTATTATTGTTGCTAATAAGCAGCTAACCACCCTGCAATTCTGACAACGACTTCATAAATCTAACAGTGTTCAATTACAAGCGTTGGATTATTTTATTTCTGATGTTGTGGCAGTGCTCCTGCCTGTATAGAGCTCATTTACAAACCAATTTCAAACTCAAGTAAGTATGAAGCTTGTGTGTGTAATGTAATGTAATGTGCCCTGAACAATGACTGACTGACTGATTTTCTGATCAAATCTAAGTTTACTGATCTGTGCTAAAAAATGATAATTTATTCTTCAGATGTCAAGACACCAGACATTGGAGATTTTTCTTAGTTCTGGGTCATATAGGTTCTGTTATATTCACATAGGACTTTACATTCTCCTCTCCATAGCAGCACATTGAAGTCAGCATTTAACTTCTTAAACTTGGACAAAACCCTCACAAATCCCACCGGCTGTGTAAATGTCTGTCATATCCCAACCTGGCATCCACTCGACTCGCAACACAAGAACTTTGACAGTTTCTTTTCGTCATGAATGGCCTTGCAGTCTTCAACATGCAACGTTGCACTTCCTGCCCTGGTCTCATCACAGGATCAGATCGTCATGAAAGTCTGGACCACAGGATACACGGTTCTCTTTTCTGGTGTAACGACTCCTGGAGCTTCCCAACACTAGCAGTGTTTTCCCTGATGACAAATCTCAAGCTCGCAGAAAACAAGTCAGGTGTCAGTTATATTAAGGGTGGGGCCTTCAATGGCATAGTCAACGGAAAACTGGATTTGGCTATGCGCAGAAAACCACAGCTGTCGGTCACAGTGATTCATAACAAAAAATTGCTCTAGAAATGGACAACAGTTGTTCAGAAGTTTCTCTCAGCGTACAAAGGCAGGCAATATGCTTTTGTAAGTTAAATATTCATTTTATGTCAGTCTACCATCTCTTGAACACCGAATGCTACTCTCTTACAGAATCCACTCTTTGTAGTGTTCATGGTGTAAGCTGCTGTGTAAATTCAGTCTCAATCAGTTTAGGTTAATTATAGGTTTGAAGTGAATGTGGATATTTGTTTGTATCTGTGTCTGTCTTGTGATTGTCTAGTGACCTGTCCACTTCACCTCTTGCCCAGCGCCATCTGAGATTGGCTGTTTCTGCCAAGCAGAGCGCTGGTGACTCTGTGAATGTGAAGGTGTGAATGTGAATGGTTGTTGCTCTCTACATGTCTCCCTTTTGATACAGCGGCCACCCATCAAGGGTATATGCCGACTCTTGCTCAGTGTCAGCCGCAACTGGCTCTAACCACTATCCCGTTGGAGCCCTGAAAGACAGGTGGTAAAGTTGATAGATGGATGGACTTCAGTAAAAACAGCTTTCAAACTTGTCACAATGCCACTTCTTAAGTCTGTGGGGATGAGCGGTTGGGATACAACAGCCAATGTTACAGCAAGTATTAGATGGGATTTATGGGTCAGCAGTGATTGATTCAACTAAAAGTACTATTGGACAAACTTTGGAAACACATTTTCATTCAAGTACTTTTGAAGTTATGTAATTGGAGAGAAAGTATGTGGTGCCAGATCCATAGTGCTGTCACTGGAAACAAACAGCATACAGCATGCAGCCTGTTATTTGGACTGGCAAGGACATGCAGAACTGCTGCCCATATGCACACATTCTCAACGGCACAAGGCATTTTTCACAGACACATCCCTACATGACACATGATATTTGTGTTAAAAGGCACACATTCAAAATCTAATTAGTTTTACCCAATTCCAAGCTTATGTACAAGGTAAACATTATTTTCCTGTTTGTTTTTAGCTCTGAGGCGATGGAGGACAGATATGAGTACAAAACACACCGTCACATCCAGGATGTGGTAAGAATCACAATCCATACACGTAGCATGAAATTAGCACCATCAATGCATGAGCTTTTATCAATATAGGGTGTTTGTTTTAAGAGTATAAACACTGATATTATAATAAATAAAGGAAATAAACCAACAAGTGTATCATACTACGTTTAATATTGATGACCTTTCTAGGTGAGGACAAAGGCACCGCACAAGTATGTGCGTGAGGAGCCCATGATCAGGGGACCAACGTTCCTGGCCAGACTCAGATCCCACACCGTGTATGAAAACTCCTCAGTCAAACTGTACTGTACTATTGAGGGCTTCCCCACACCTATTGTAAAATGGTGAGTAAGACGTAAAGATTTTTTTTTTACATGGTCAACAAAATAAAGTATACCTTGTACATTTTTTTGATTATCCCATAACAGTATTGCTTTAAGTATGTCTACTGTATATTTCTCTTTGACACCATAGTAGCCATGCTTAGAAAGTTCTCGGGCTCCATGTGTCTTTCTGAGATACTATAATTCTCCTCTGTTACAGGTACAGAGATGGTTTGGTCCTGAACATGTCCTCTGGAAAGTACCTGGCTGAATCCAAAGGTGGAATCCATACTCTGGAGATCATGAGGTACAGTCAGTTCAAACACAGACTAAAATTACCTTACAGCTACAGGTGTTCTGTAGAGTTTCAACCACCTGAGAAGAGAAGTGGCCTGGATTTTTATATTAAGGAGAAACTTATTTTACTCATGAAGGTCAGTTCATGTGTCATAAGAGGCTGAAGATTTAAATTAATGAAGTATCCTTAAAGTTTGACTCTTAGTGGGGATTAAACCTGTTTTTTTTTGCAATGCACTACTGACAGGTGGGGATGCATTAATAGAGGAGACTACAGACTAGTGCAAGCAATGCAAGTGTCGTAATTGTAATGCATTTAATGTTTACTTGGCTTTTAATGGATCATTTTTCATGAGAAGCTTCAGTATACTTCTGTATAATCGTCATGATTATACAAACATCTGCTGGCAGCCCTGTCAGGATTTACACAGAAATTCAGACTAGAGTTATGACATCAGACTCAGCTGACTGACTGTGTATGTGTAGGCTGTGTGGTTACATACTGTATATGGGACAAGAGCATAACCCGCTCTCCCTCAGGTCTTAGGAAGCTCAGCTGTTCAAGTGCTGACCTCAGTGCCACATGATACTTCAGGATTCTTTCAGTCATCACTCCATCCTCGGATCCAATCACCTCTAGTTCCTTCAGTCTGTCTGTTTCTGCCATACAGTTTGAAACTCACTTACTTCTTAAATAGTTTGGATTAATGCTCCTCTGCTCCATGAGCCCCGCAAAAGGTCTGAAGAGTGTTTTAGGAGCCGAAAATAGTCTTAAATGTATGTGCTTGGGGTGGTTTTCAAAGCTTTCCAAATAGGGTCTTAGACCTTAAATAAATCTCTTTGAAGTTTTCAGGAGCTTGTAGAAACTTAAAGCTAAGTTAATGTCAGAGAGAATTTGCAGAATCCCCTCCTGTCGATCTTGGATCCATGCACCAAGACATTCCTGTGCACACCACCCCACACACACGGATACACACACAGGTGCATCAGTGCAAACATTTCTGTTTATATATAATGTTTTCTGAATGTTATTACGATTCTAAACAAGAATACTGTATAATGTCCCCCAGCTCCCTGCTGTAACTGACTGCAGTCTCTTCTGCATATGATGTCAAATAATTTCCTTATAATACATGGCTGTGCCTTCTGCTTGGGTGAAAATGTCCCCATGTTAAATCATGCTGGTGTAATATGAGGTTATGGTAAAATTTCTGAGAGGAGCATCATGTTAAGACAGAGATTCAGTGAGGAAAAGAAAGATGAAGAGACTGGAGTATAAAGAGATAATGGAAAAAAAGGAAGAGATTAAACTAAAGAGGTTAAGGCTGTTCCTCAAATCATGAATATGTGGCTCATAATGAACGTGAGAAAGGAACATGACTTTGGTTTCTGTAGCAGCGCTCTGTGCCTCTTAATATTGCAATAACACATGGGTCTTTTTGTCCACACATATAACGTATAGCCATGGGCAACTATATACTTGTAGAGGAGTTTTATTGTTTCTTGTTTGGTCTCATCTGATGATCAAATTAGAGGTTACTGTGACAAGGAGGAGTGATCATGGTTGAGAAAATGGTTCATGTCAGCTCTGGCTTGGCCAATGGCAGCTATGTGCTTATTTATATATCATCAGTCTTTATGTCTACATAAAGTGTGTTACTGTATTTTAACTTTTCAAACACCTCTGCCTTCTATAGGGCACAGAGGCAACAGTATCACTGTGACACTGGAAATCAAGCCACAAATAGGATATAGATATTGGATAGGATATAGTTTCTGCTGCTGAACATGTGACTCCTGTTTTGCAGCAGCAGATCTGATTTTCATACAAAGCTTTTTGTGGAAAGTATTGTTAACTTGACTAAATTATGAGTGGAGAGACAATCTTGAAACAAATATATAGCTCCATATAGAAAGTACCTGACCATTTTTAGTCTCTAGAAAATAGAGTATGCCTACTGCTAAGTCTTGTATACAGTTATTACTTTTATTTATCGCTCTAAAATAAGTTGGGTGGGATAGTATTCCCACACAGGAGAGATGCTGGTCATCTTCCCCAGATAACTGAACCCCACAATCTTGCAGGTTCTACTTGTGAGTCAACATAATGCATTCATGTGGGAAATAATTACTCATTTGGTTAATTAGTTTTATCAGCATGATGCAGTTAGTCCTATTAGAGCAGCTCCTTGTGGATTGTACATCTGGTATGTGGGCATTTGCCATCTGCAATTTTTTTCAAAATGTAGAGTTTATAGGACTTTTGATGGGACTATTGACTTGGAATACCTAATTTGTGTTTTCATAGATGCACAACCGATGATACAGCCCAATACACTGCTGTTGCTGGTAACACCCATGGACAGGCTTCTTCTCAGGCTTCCGTCATTGTCAAGCGTGAGTACTTCCCAGTTACCTGCAGACTGACATTGTAACGTGCTGTTTTATGATCCAGTTAAAATACTTAATTAATGATATTATGAAAATACTTAACTAAACATACATTTATTTCTGGATACAGCACATTTACCAGAGGCTCTTGAATCATAACTGTACCCCTAGGCTATCACTATACCAATACCACCATCTGTCTGTCATCTGCTTGTTCGCTATAGCTTTTCAATTTTTATTATTACAGATTTCTACTGATAATAATGACTAACATTTGGCATATTCATTTTTTAATCACATAGGCCTCAAGGATGAGGAGGAGTCCTGTCCATATGCATGGTTGCCTTTCACAGGTAAGCACGATAATAACCTGCATCTCCAGAAATGACAGGATCGGCACCACTGCTGAGCTATAAAATATGTCACTCTTTTAATACAAGCTGTTACCACCTGTCCTATTCCCACTTCTGTTTTGTTCTACACCCCCTCCCCCCCATTTCTCAGCTGCCATGCTTCCCAAGATCCACTACACTAAAATCCACATCACTTTTCTGGAGACGTTTGAGCCGGTGTTTGCCTCCGAGGGAGAATCTGCCACTCTGTCTGCTACCATGACCCTGAGCCCCAACCTGGCCAACCTGCAGCCTGAGGCACAGTGGTATAGAGATGGTAATTGTTATAAAGTAACATTTTATGACAAGGTAATTACACTATAATTGCTAGTGATATATGCTGGCTCCATGGCGACTACCCAATCCAGTCTAGTTGACATGAAGCCACAGGCACAGCTGTGGACAAATGGGAAAATTTTACGGCCACTACTTTAACTGCAAATTAATTATACTGAGAGGAGTTAAATAGAGTCCTAGCGCATGAGAAGCTTGATTTGCTACGCATGTGTCTGCAGACATTACATTAAGGCGCCATGAGGTATAAAGAATTTTGTAATAGATTAATCACTCATATTCAGAAAGGACTATTTGTAGCCAAACCTTGTGTGTAATTCATAGAAATCTAGAGATAGCATTAGCAGCTTATCACAGAGGTTTATAAGAATTATGCGGTGATGCTCATCTCAGGATCCTGTCTTATTTGTAGAAACTCGCCTGTTTGACTCCAAGTGGGTGAAGATTGAAACTGGCAGAGGCTACACTAAACTGACTATTCCCAGTCTCTACAAAGATGATGAAGGTCGCTACATGCTCCGTATGGTCACTAAGGGAGGCACCGCAGAACACAGCGCCTTTGTCTCAGTTGCAGGTAAGGCTTTGTTAGATAGTTAGTTAGTGGGTCTATTGTGGCTTTTATTTAAATGATATTGATAGTGTAATGGATTTCACAGAGCTCTGTTACTATACTTAAAAAAAACACACAACTATAAAATGATGTGATACTGTCACTTCTGCAGATGGTCCTCCTCCAGTCCCTGCTGCACCTGGTGCTCCCATGGACATCAAGATCCATGATGCCAATAGAGACTATGTCATTGTTTCATGGAAGCCTCCTAATACCACCACAGAGGGTCCAATCCTAGGATACTTTGTGGACAAGTAGGAGTTCCTCATATAAACACCATAAATAGATAAACTGACCAACACAGAGACAAACTGATAACTGTAAGTCATCACATAGAGTTTTCTGACAATCTGTGCAAATGAAGGGGTTACTGTTTCTAGTGTCAGGCAACATTTTGCAGCCAAGCCAAATCATTTTGTCATCACACACAAATGTTACCACCAAACATGTATTACTGAGAGTCTGGCAGTCAAAGGTCAATGAGATCTTGGAAAACACTTTCCAGTCATAACTCAAGAATGCAAATAGCAGTAGCTAACAGCAAAAAGTCACACAAATAGCTAATATTTTATATGATTCTGGACAAAAAGGGATGTAATTTCAGTTGCGGAGGCCTTCAGCTATAAGGCAGTAATTAAGCTATTTTCTTAATTTTCTATTTCCTGCAATGGATGAAATGAACTCATCTTATTTCCACTAATATTTCAGCTAGTATTTCCACTAAGCCACTATATTCTTGTGGATTGATCATTATAATAATTTAATTTACAACATTATCTGATAATATTGCCTATACGCTACTACAATAAAATATGAAAATCTTCTCTGCAAGTTCCACCTCCACTGCTTTCAAACTTTTATTGTAGCCCACTTTTCAGTAGATGATGACAGGATAGCTTTCTAAACCGGACAGTTTTTCTCTTCTTCTAAACTCCTTTCCGCTTTTTTTTTCTTAATCTTGAATCCATAGATGTGAAGTTGGCACTGAAAACTGGACCCAATGCAATGACCACCCCATTAAGATCTGTAAATACCCAGTAGCTGGGCTGTTTGAAGGACACTCTTACTACTTCAGAGTCAGAGCCGTCAACTCTCATGGAATCAGCAAGGCATCTCGCATGTCTGATCCTATCGCTGCCCTGGACCCCACTGAGTTTGAGAGGCTTCATGGTGGGTTCAACAGAACGTCATCCCTGCCTTTTATAATACATCATTTGAAGACTTGATAAATGTATTTTCTTGTCAGTCACATTCTTGTCGGTGCTGTTTGGGGATGATGGAATGGCCATAATGTTGTTGTCTCTGACATTACTTAATTCATTCATTCAAGCAACTTGGAGCAGATTGATAATGTTATCTTTTATCTTCCTGTAGCCAAAAAGCTTGGAGGAAAACTGGAAGTTGTGTCTTACCATGATGAAGTTGAAGGTATGTTTTAAAATTATAGTTAAAACCACTCAAGGTGTATTATTAGATATGACTCACTATGTTTAATCTGTGTGTATGTGTTCATTTGTGTGTCTGTGCAGCTGAGGGAAAGCCTCCAGGTGTTCCATCAGGAATCTATGCCTCAGAAACAGACAGGACATATGTAGTTCTGAGCTGGAAAGCGCCTGCATATTCCCAGAAGGCTCCCATGTGGTACTATATAGAAAAGGTAATGAATACTGTTATTGTTGTGTGCTGCTTGTGCATCTCACCAATGGTTTAAATTTCATTGTAAATGCACAGTACTCTCTCCTCAGAAAAGATATAATAGACACAACTGGAAAACATGTTAAATATGAACAATGTACATTTCCATATTAGTTTTGACAATATTAATTAAGTATCCAAAACTGAAAGAGACATTGTTGATCTTTTGTTTGAAACACAATCATTTCCTGTCCCCGTCTGTCCCCACAGGCCATGGCAGACAGTGACGCATGGCAGCGTGTTAACACTCAGGTCCCTATTCGATCACCGCGTTACGCCGTCTTTGACCTGGCAGAGGGGAAACAATACCAGTTCCGAGTTCTGGCCGCCAATATGTATGGAAACAGTGAGCCATCAAAGCCGACAGGACATATCGAGACTCAGGAACTCAAAGGTCAGTGTCCGTCCATTCCACATATCACACAAATCTAGATTTAGTCGATACTGTAAACAACCATCATCATAATTATTGCCACTGTAAGGATTGTTTGTTATTATTTTTCACTGCCTTCAGGTGTGCCGTCAGCTCCCGGTCAGGTGGTTGCTACAACGGTAACAGACACCTCTGTCCTCATTCAGTGGGCTCCTCCAAAGGAACCCAACAATCTGATTGGCTACTACATCGACCAGTGTGTGAAGGGATCCAAAGACTGGACCTCAGCCAATCACAAGCCTCACAAGAGCACCAGGTAAGCTTTCAGAACAGAAATACACTGTGTTGGTCAGAAACATGTCTGTCTTTGATCAGTAGTTTAAGGGATACATATTTCTGTTCTTTTTTTTAGGTTTGTGGTTAGTGGTCTGACAAAAGGAGAAACATATGTGTTCCGTGTCCAGGCCATCAATGAGCTGGGTCTCAGTGATGAATCTCAGGAGTCTGCACCTCTTACTGTCAAGGCTTCCATCAGTCAGTACAGGCACATTTTTGATCACTATTATTGATTGATTGATGATGATTAACGTCCTGTGAAACACTTCCCTGCAGGAGGTGATGATCATTTTGATTAATGTGAGGAAACTGTAAATTAATTGTTGTAGGTACAAATATTACTATTCGATATTTCCTTCGTAGAACACCCCTCTGCTCCTTATGATGTTGCTTTGCTGAACTGTGACGGCCATTCGATGGTCCTGAACTGGAAGAAGCCTCTTCACTCTGGAGGGTCAAAGGTCAAGGAGTATTATGTTGACAAAAGACGCAGTGGCACAACTCTGTGGAGGGAGATTCATATCCCACCAGTGACAGAAAGAGTTTACAAGGTACATACGTGTCTGTTACTAAATCTACTGTAAAATATGAAACAAACTAACTAATGCTAACCTCTGCCTACGCTCTGCGCTCTATTGACAGGTGGAGGGCCTGACTGAGGGAGCAGTCTATCAGTTCCAGGTGTATGCAGGAAATCTGGCTGGCATTGGACCAGCATCCCATCACTCAGCAGACTTCACCTGTAAGGCCTGGACTATGCCAGAGCCCGGTCAGTAAATATGATCTTCTGACCAATTTCACCAACACTGACACTTGGAAGGGAACAACTGGAATCGAGACAGTCGATGAAATGTGCACATGAGCACACATGTAAATATATGTGTGTTTCTCCTCTTATTCCTCGTGTCCTTTAGGTCCTGCTTATGACCTGACTTTCTGTGAAGTGAGAGATAGCTCTTTGGTGGTTGAGTGGCAGAAACCAGTTTATGCCGGTTCTAGTCCAATCACAGGCTATCATGTTGAGTATGCCAAGACCGGCACTGATCACTGGCACACATCCACCGAAAAAGCCGTCCATCACCGCTTCCACAAGGTGAGAGTACTTTTTTTTTTCTTTTACTTGATTTTGTTTTTCTTCATGAGACATTTATCATAGAGTGTAATAAACCTTGTTTAAGAACAAAAACAAAATTACAGTAGCTCTTGCACCCCAGAGCATTTAACTTCATCTAACTTTGTAAATTAAAAGTGTAGCATATTATTGTCGAGATACTGGATGTTGGTGTTTAATGTCAGCGCTGCTGAGACAAAGACAAATTACAACTGCATTGGATTGCACACTGCTATTGCATCGTGCTACTGCAGGTTATTAAATGTTAATATTATCTTCAGCACAGTGCTCCTCTATTCTTTTGCTCATTTCTGTAAAACTTCTGCAAAACTGTACATGCTTCTGACCTCCAGACCCTGTCAGCCTATAGGGCTCGAGTCACCTTGTACAACATGCATTAAACTGTGTGACACTGACACCTAGTGGATGACATTTGAAATTACTAGGATGAGTGGGTTGTCATACTAAACACACAGGAGGTAGATGTATTTGTTTATGCTTGGTTTTAGAAAGAACAGAAGCAGCAAACAGGCACATTATTTCATATGTGACACAGGCACTGCAGTCAGCTAACATTTATATACATTTCACCTGTTACTAAAAAGATTACTAAAGGCTGTAAGATGTGGGTTGCAAAACTTGGATAAAAAAGTAGTAAAAACTAAGCGTTCTGTATTGCCAAAAACAGAAAAGGGGATTATCTGAACCTTTTTTTTTTCTGCATTAGTGGACAGTGGACACATGTCCTGCTACAATCTTAAGGTCACAGTTACCATATCTGGTGGACGATGAACAACACAGAGTTATTTCCTTGTCTGTTTGTTTTCTAGGTAACTGGCCTGGAGGTTGGAACTAGCTATGTGGTGAGAGTGCGTGCAGTCAATGATGCTGGAGTGGGTATGGCCTCGGGACCCTCGGACCCTGTGACTGCCAAGGCTGTCGCAGGTAACATTTGATCACAGACAGTGGGAGATTAAAAATTAAATGAATCAAACCTCTTAAAGACGGAATAAATTAATCACACCATGGGTATGTTGTTTGAATTACTTTGAAAGTGCCAGGGGGAGAAATGAAAGGGAATCAACAAATATGATGGGATATAAAATAAAGACCCAGCAGAACACATGACCTATCAAGACTTAATGTGTGATTTTTTTTTATAGTGATAGAAAGATCACTTCATTGTCGTGTGTGCTTGTGTCTGTGTATTAAAGGTGCCCAGGAGGTGTCCTGTGGAGTGGATGAGAAGACAGGCGACATTGTTATGTCATTTGAGTCCTGCCAAATGAATGAGGGCTCTCACTTCGTCTGGAAGAAAGATTATAAAGAAATCACAGATTTCTCCAAGGGAGTTGAGATCAAGACTGAGGGCAGCCAGTAAGACCACACACACACATCTGAACACCGATTTTTTGGACAAAATAGCATATGGGGTTTGAAATCTTATTTGTGCAACATCCCTCTGTCTTTGCCCGTCTGTGTCTCACTCCTGTTTTCCGTTCTAGCTCTAAGCTGATCTTTAAGCATGCGGATAAAGAGGACTTTGGGACATACTCTGTTTCCGTCACCAACACACAGGGAGTTTCATCCAGCTATAAAATCTCTGTTGAAGGTAGGATTTACCTGTAACTTTGTAGGTCTGTGTCTGCCAAACTCTGGCTTTCAAATTCAACAGAAATCTGGCAGCGATTACAAATTATATCTGCAGCCTGAACTGTTGAAATCTATCCTGTTGTACGGTTATTTACAGCCTAAACTCACCTGTTATTTATTATTCCTTTTGACATTTCAAATTGTCGGCATAATTATCTTCATGACATTAAACTGCATTAAACATATGTTCCCTCCATCTGTTAAAATACTGTCTGTAAATATCTTCCATGCCTCAAACATGAAAATTTGAACAGCGGTACAGCAACATCCAATTCCAACACCCACCAACAAGAACATCAAAAGTACAAACTTAAGCAAAATTCAAAAGGAAACTATGTGCAGAGGAACTGAGGCATTGTACAGGAGAAAACAAGGATGAAAGCAAATAGACTGTGCCTAAAAACTATCATGCTGGCATGTAGGCAACAAACAATTTCATTACACGTCTGATGAATACTCGCAGAGCACATTGCTCACATT
This sequence comes from Decapterus maruadsi, assembly GCA_030347415.2. NCBI lineage: Eukaryota > Metazoa > Chordata > Actinopteri > Carangiformes > Carangidae > Decapterus > Decapterus maruadsi. The sequence goes on from CM064900.1 coordinate 4,483,103, forward strand.
ATTTCTCCATGCTTGGGGCAGTATGTGTGTTTTAAAACACATCTTCATGGCAAAGGGCCCTCTGTCAGACAGTTTCACAATATTTTTCCTGCTATTGCACCATTATGCTACAAGGCTATAATATGTTATTCAGCACGCCTTATACTGATTGCTTCCCATTTGGCCTACAGTTTATTTCAGCCTAACTCACAATAATTTTGAAACTTTTAGTATACAAGGTTCCATTTACTTTAGTTATACCACAGGTATAAGGGGAGCTTTCAATTATTTAATATACAAACTCTGAACACACTTTGTTACAGAGTTTCAGAGTGGGCCCCTGGGTCTAGTTCGAGGCTTTTAAAAACACTTAACCAGAATTTATTGTCGTTCCTATGGCTACATTTGCTTCAGTCTTTAAGTGTTCATGCAGTTTTCTGCCATTGCGATTTAAAGACAATTACAGTAATGACTTCTCCAACTCCAAACCTGGTACTTGAAGAGCGCCTTCAAAGTGCATGCTAAAATTAAATCTGTTTAAACTTGTTTGCCTCCACAGCCCAATGACATGAATAACTTGTTTCTTTTATGTTTCAGAGCTGACAAAGATGCTGGCGCGCAGCTACGAAATCAGACACCCAGGTAGGTACTTCTATCTGACTACGTCGATCCCTCATAATCTGTCTTTGTCCCTTTTAATCTCTCTCCACTTACACTTTTTTTTTCCTGCTGGGTCTTTAATCTGTTTTACCCACTCTCTGTTTCTACCTTTCATGCTTCCAGTTTGCTTTGTTCTGATTTGCTTTGAACCTTTCAGATTTCTTTCTTCTTTTCGGAGCACATTTCTCTTTTTATTCGATCCAAAAAAAAGTCTTACCTGCTTTTGCATCACCTGTCTAACCACTATTCACCTACACTGTCTGGTGCTTCCCAGCTGATTCTGATTCTCCTCTCCTCTCCTCTTCTCTCCTCTCCTCTCCTCTCCTCTCCTCTCCTCTCGTATCCTCTCCTCTCCTCTCCAGTTCAGTTAACTTATGAGTGAGTATGTGTAATAGTGTCTTTTCATCTGTGACCTTCCTTTTTTCCCCTCCTGTTCCCTCCTCCAGTCATCCCACTGAAGTCAGAGTTGGCCTATAAGATTTTGGAGAGGGGAAGAATGAGGTTCTGGCTGCAAGCTGAAGAGATTTCTTCCAATGTCACCTACAAATTCTTTGCCAACAACAAGGAACTGTCTGGGGCTGATGTAAGATACACTCTAGTTTTAAAAAGTGACATGGTTAAGGGAGAGATGGAAAATATGACTTTCCGGCTTCAAGCCGAACACACTGTTTATGTTGCAATATCAAAAGCCACAAAGCGACAATCACTGTAAAAAAAAAATCCATATTTATAAAGTCTATTTTGAGTGCATTATGGCCTTCCACAAAAAAACAACAAAAAACCCCTCTATTTTTCTGCAGCCCAACAAGATGGGGCATGACGTCGCTACAGGTATCATTGAGTTCATCATGGACCATTTCACAGAGGAGAATGAGGGGACATTTACCTGCCAGATCACAGATGGAGGAGGCAAAGGACAGAGCTCACTGGTTCTGATTGGAGATGGTAAGTGAGGCCAGGTCTGATTTTTCCCCATAAGCACCTCTGCTGACTGCCCAGACCAGTCAACACAAGTGCAAACACAATGGACTACAATCTACGAATATTAACCTAAAAAATAAACAGTGAACAGCAAAAAGATGCATGCGTTTGCTGGTGTACTTCTTCTCTGGCATTTGAAGGCAATATTAGGGCAATGTTACTGTATGTATGGAGGACACCGTTTCTGATTCAAATGAGGATGCTTTTTTCAATAAGTTATGATTCCACTCTCATACAAGAGGCTATTAGCTAAGTAATCCTCTAAAGGAATCTATAGCAACTACTGGCAACACTTTGATCTTTTAATTATTCTCTGTTTACATGTGCAACACAGGTTTCAAGGCAGCATTGGCTGAGGCTGAGTATCAGAGGAGAGAGTACATCAGAGTCAAGGAGGGTAAGAAACAAAACATCACTCAATTTTAGGCCTGTAAGAGTTCTGCTCAACTTGGTCTTGCCTGGAAGACAACTGATCTAACCAGTGAGTACACAGGTAAGAAGTGGACCAACCTGACTTCAAAACTGACCCATTTTAAAATGGGTCAGTGCTTATGGCACAAAATAATGCCCAGATTTTTAATGGTCTCTTGAATTAAAAATTCAAACACCATAAGCTAGAGGTCATAAGCTAGAGGCAATTACAGTAACAGACGACAAACAATCTAGGTCCACAAATAATTTATCTTAAACTGACTGGGCCTTTCTCTCCTACCTGTATCCACCACAGGTCCTCACTTCAGTGAGTTCCTGTCACTTCACGTTGGAGACGATTGCACTGTCACTTTGGTGTGCAAGGTAAACACAGCCAAACTCAATAATTATTGAATATTTACACTCTAAACAAATGGAAGGCTGACCTCTGGATGGCTAATTATTCATTCTGTGGAGCGTGGGATTCGACAATGCTGTGTAATGATATGGTGCAGATTGGAAATAGCAAGGATTATACTGTCAGCTTTTCCTTGAATTCGTTAATGTGGGGTATATAATTGAGACAATTTCTGTTATCTCTTTAGTGTGTTTGTCAGTTAAGGCCGAATAATAATAAAATTGAATGGGTGAATTGATTAATGTGAGTACGGTATGAGCAATTTATGGGAACATGCTGCTTCTGTAGTTGGTATCAGTGATTAGTTGGGATACAAGATACTCTTCAGAAAGAACAAGATGCTTTGGCTCTCTTGGGGAAAGAGGTGCAGGTGGGTGTAAGTGCCAGAGAGATAACCCAACTGACAATTGCATCGCTGGTTTTCTGAAGTTGCATTTTGTAAGGGGTCATAAAAATTTTAAGTATACAGCCTTAATGACATTGCTCACAAGTTTTATATTTAGTTTTACAGTCAGCATCTTGAATCGACCTGTTACACTTCAAGCGTTAAATAGTATTGAATAAAATGAAAAGATGAAGTGCACCATATCTAAACTCAGGGGACTCTGCGACTTAAAAAACAGATTAATGGAAGAAAAGCAAAAGTGCAGTTTTGGGTTTGGGTCTATATGAAACTGAATTTATATTACTGGGATTTGATGATGTGGTATAGAGGCTATGAAAGAAACTAAAACCTTGCTAGAGATAATAAGGTTGAATGTTTTTATAATATGCATGGCTCTGCTTTTCATTGCAGGTTGCCAACTTGAAGAAAGAATCTGAGTTCCATTGGTTCAGAGAAGACACAGAGATCATCCCTGATGTGAAGCCTGACCTTGGATCAGGAGTCTGTAAACTGCCAATTAAACTGGTAATTACTTTGCTTTGATACCACCGTTCGTCTGAATGCTAAAAGCCTTTCTACAATATTATTCTTTCCATGCATGTTAGGGTGTTGTGTTGTGTCGTGTCGTGTCGTGTCGTGTCGTGTCGTGGCTATGCTAAGTCAGGGCATAGATGTAATATTTTGCTCAGTAATTTGTCAAGTTACAAAAAGGCTGCACTGTCTTAGTATTTTTCTGTGTATCTGAAAACAAGAAAAGAAAGAAATAAACAGACCTCACAGTGTGCTCAGATTATAAAACTGTGTTCCCTCCACTATTTTATCGGTTTCTTGTTTGGTTTCTACAGTTTTCACTGAAGACTGCAGGAATTTATAAGGCCACCATCAGTGATGACAGAGGAAAAGATATGAGCCAAATTGACATTTCTGGAAAAGGTAAACACATCTTATCCATTCAATATCATTATTTTTAATATGAGCAACTCTATCCATTCCACATCTTGAATGTAATGGACATTTTAGATGCAAAAGATGACCATTTCCTTACTGAATATAGCCAACAGAGGGTGGCCACGGTCTCTTACTGTAGCTCTTTCCCTGACCCTGTGTTTGTCTACCTCTCTTCTAGTCTTTGACGAAGCCATAGATAAAATCAACCAACTGGCTGGTAAGTATCTCCTTGTTACACACACATACTAACACACAGAAGTGACTGAGTGACTACACAAACATTATCTCACACAGATAGACTGATATCTGTCTTAAAAGCAGTACTAAACGTCACCATGCAAATTATCTAAATTTAACATAGCACAATCACACACACACACACAGATAAGATATTTAGTAGATCCATCACCATGCTGATACATTCCTGTTTTAAAATCCCACTGCGACACATACACACACACACAGACACACACACTTATCAGCATGTGGCAGAATTTGTCATGCTGGAAGCATTTGGCCATCATGTGGTGAAATCACTTTAAAATTCCACTGCGCTGTCACAGTGACAGTGTGGAGGAGCGTCTTACTCCTATTTTAAGAGACAGTCACTTGACAGCTCTGCAGCAAGTGTTACAGCAGTGGTTGCAGAGGAGAAGAGGGTTCATTACTGTGATAATGGGAAACCATGGTGATGTGACCAGGTGGATGACACACTTAAGCACTTGTAATATGCGGTGAGCAAAGTCACATACAGACATACAGTAGTGTAGTATAAAACTCCCTTTAAAATGCAACAGTGTTAGAAAAAAGTTACAAAAGACTCAACTGGTTCGACTATTTCTCTGCATCATACAATCTGCACTTTCTTTCATCGGTACAAGTCTGCTCTCTAAGCTCTATAATGGCAACATAACAAGGAAAATACTACAAATGGCTGCAGATGAAAGTTTAATTTTTGTTTTATCAATTTGAAAGCAGCAACTGGAAAAATATGCATCTGATTTTGATTTTGTTATGTGCCCTCAAAAAACTCTTTCATGTGTGTTGCCTCCTCTATAGGAGCCAGTGCAGCAGAGCTGGCCATTCACTGCACAGCAACAGGCATTCAGCTCCAGTGTCACATGAAGTATTACACCTCAGAGATGAACATCACCTGGTATCATGGGTAAGGAAGAACATTTTTAACACTACTACAAATGGCATTAATACTAATAACACCATTACCATTGCCATGACAACCACAACTAGTACTGCTAGTAAGAGAGAGGAAAATAACAGTGACTCCAGTATTAGTAGTCATTGCAGTGGGTTTAGGGAGGAATAAGAGAGTACTGGTTTAAGTCTGCCTATAAACATGCTGACCGCAAACATGTTATTTTTTGCTTTTCTCTCCAGTTAAACTGCAGGGAGTGGCAAAAACAATAAGCCACATAATAAAACTTGTGATGGCTGCTGGCAAGTGTTTTCATTATCCTGGTTATTGCAGTGAAATTGCCCTATTTTGTGACAAAAATCACACCCCTATCATCTTCTATAAAGAAGCAAGGTTTTTCTGCACTTAAAAGCACTCTGTCATACCCTAGAGATTATAATGTGCGGAGGGAGGGGAAACAAAATGAGAGAGTGGACAGAGAAAAGGAAAAGACTGGGAGAGTAAGGGACAGAATTAAGAGAAATCGACAGAAATAGACAGAACAATGACAGGGAGTGGTGGAGGCTTTTCTGTTATTCAATTATTCAAAGAACAAAAATTATGGAGATTAGATTTTTAACCTCTCCACGGCCTTTCTGTGAGCGTGTGCGAGAGAGCGACAGATAGCAAGAGGGAGAAATTGGTATCCCTAGGCGTAACATTAGGCAAGCATGTAAACATGATTTTCCATTACCTCTGAAACAGACTTCACCCACTCACATACAAACACTATGCTACACACACACATACACATTAAGCTCTCCTCTTCTCTCCTCTCCTCTGTTCTCCTCAGTGAGACTAAACTCTCCCACAGTGACAAGATTGTGATTGGAGGAACCCCTGCTATGGCAACAATGGAGGTATTATCGTCTCCTGTAGAATGCGGAACAGTGCATGCTTGTTAGGTGGATCATACATGGGTGATTTTCTGACAGTAAAACACCTCAGGTGGCGGCACTGTTGCCCTTAAGTCTTGCTTTGAAAGAGTTGGTACCAGGGCAACTTTGAGAGGATTTAAATAGATAATCTCAACGCCACAACGGGTAGCTAATGAATAAAAAGATCACACATTTTAAAATCATTAAAGTCAATTAATTAAATGGCACATCTTCCTTTCCTATAATTATAGATAAATTAATCTTTTTTAAACCAAAGGAAAACTAGTACAAATAAGCAGCCGGACACAGACTGATTGATGGGTTTTCTGGCTGACATGACTGACAGTTAATTTACCAATTTCATCACAGGTGATTGAGCCCATGGATAAGGACAAAGGAAAGTACTCCATTGTGATCACCGACCCTGAAAACTCACATAAACGAACACTGGACCTCAGTGGTGATGGTCAGTAACTTTCGTCTCTCTCACTTTTCCCTCATTTGTTCTTGTTGTCCGTCACCCCCCTCCTTTTATTGATAATGCCATAAAAAAAGAGGGTTAGAAACGACACACTCACTTACTTTTATGGAGCGCTTGGATTCAATCTGTAGTTTAAGGCTTTGAAGTGATGGCCTCAAACCAAAATCTATCTTTTTAGATATCAAACACACACCCCAGCAGGCCTGAAAACTGGCTGAGAAAGTTTGCTTCTTCACAAAGAACTGCAGCTGTGGTCAGCCTGAAGTCATGTTGGATGTAACGGATACCAGTAGCGATGGATTTTCATGAAGTAAATGTATAAGAAATGTCCAAAGAAACTTCTCAAAGGCCTATCTCCAAATTCTCATGTTCCAAAGAGTTTTATTTTTTAACAATATTTGGTGCACGACTACTTTTCATTTGTATATAAATTCTGAAGCTATGCCAGAAACTTTGTATGCATAGCTATTTTCACCAGAATATTTTCGATGCCTTTATTGAAACCGAACACTGCTGCAGTTAAGTTTTCAAAGCACATTTTAGACCGGAGTAAAGGGTGAATATCTCGTGGAGTAATACTGCAAAATAAAGCAGGAAGACAATTAACAGTAGCAATGAAATTCTGCTTTTGTCTTTTACAGTATATGAGAAGGCCTACGCTGAATTCCAGAAACTCAAGTAAGACTGCACTCTCAAATCTGTTATTTTACACACACCTTCATGTGTATATCTTAGTCTGACTACCCCTGCACATGATGAATAACATTTTCCTTCACATTTTAACTTTCACTGCTTGATCACTGCAAGTTTGACGTCTGGTAGCTCAAAGTCATGTGTAATGATTTCCCCTGATACTTTCTGTTCAGAGCCACGTTCCTTCTTCTTGTTTTCCAGGAGAAAAGGAAAAGAAACATAAAGGATGAAGTTTACCATTAATACGCTTTGTTGATTAAATTTGAATATTTGAAATAACATAGATATTTATAACGATATTTCTTAACTTTTTGTTTCATAACATGGATGCCAGTGGGGAGAATATATAAATGCCTGCAGATAATTTCATACAACTTCAGATGAACTTCTTTATGTGGATCCAACACACACTTTTCATAAAATATTCAATTCAGAGGATCAATGGGCTTTTAGGCCAGTATGCATAGGTTCTATTTTCTTGTGTTGAGCATTGCAACATTTCAACATGTCCACCTCCAGTCTGTTCAAGAATACACTAAACTGAACTTAGCACTGTACTGTACAGTATATATATAGTATATACATATGCAGGTGGTGACAAGGTCAGAGCTGATGTGTTTGTGCTCTGAGCAGCTTCTTAGAAACGCTTTGTTGAAACGTTGTCACTGTGCTGTTATAGCAAGTTCTTACTTATGCAAGACGACCTACAGCTAGGCCTACATCAAAAAACTACAGTGGATCCAAACACCCCACACCTTGCTGCCTGAACAAGTCCAGTATATTGTAATTTGAGATAAAAATCAATGCTAAAAATAGATGAAGTCGGGCAGCAGAAATCCTTTGGGCTCCTTTGGCTACTTGGGCCAAAGTGAAACCCCACACAGTGAATTTTGCAAATCCATTTAGAAAAATCAATTGCAACTCCAACCACTAAACACTGCACGCTGAGTGGAAACCATCCAAATCCCTTTTCTAATTAACATTCAAAGAAAGACATTTAAGCACGAGATTTTACAAACACGCTGAAACAAGTGACACCCTGTTGCCCTTTTGATTTAATATCAACATGTGAAGAGGAGAGCAGAGTTCCCCTAACCATCTGGTCCTGTGGCTGACCTCTGGTCCTCCTGTGCTGCTCAGACAGCTCATGCCCAGTTATTGTAAAGCAATCTCATTTTTCCCATGAAAGGATTCGAAAAGGTCCCACAGTAAAAACACAGTATAATGACCCAGAAAACCTTGTGGCAAACCATCTGACCACAGTTAGTAACCCAAAAACGAAAAAGAGGTTTTGTGTGTGGTCACTGAGTAGAGCCAAGTAGTGGACAGTATCATCATGTCACCCTGGCTGCAGATGTCTGATGCTCAACTAGCAGAGTGGAGTTACGGGGGTTTTCACAATGAGAGGTGCATGCTGGTCATTTTTTCTTTCCTTCTGAATAAACAATTTAAACTTTCCTTTCCCCTTTCTCTGTGTTTTAGGGCTGAAGCTTATGCTGAAAAGAGTGAGTGCATCCTCTGTTTTCTGTTCAAAGTTACCACAATCACATTATCCTGCAGCTTGTAAAAACATAAACCAACTGTGAACATATGTTTTAAACAATTAGAGCCCTAAGGCCATCATCAGTATACAGTAAAAAGCAACAGGAGAAATGTTAATGTTTTGTTTCAGACCGTGGTAAGGTTGTGGGAGGACTGCCTGATGTAGTCACCATTATGGAAAAGAAGGTATGTATTTGACTGTGTATGTGATTTTTGTCTCTGTAAATGTGTACATGTCTAATAAGTCCTTGCATTGATTTTGACAGACCCTGAGTTTAACATGCACAGTGTGTGGGGACCCCAAGCCTCAGGTCTCCTGGTTGAAGAACGGTGCAGATGTCGAACCTGATGATCAGGTAAAGACTTGACAGGGGTCAGAATCTATTTCAAAATGTGTTTTAAAGGTCACTGAAACACAGACACAATTAAAATTGTACATACAGTATGACTCATGTGCACCACATGACATCTTTCTTTTCTTTGGTTTCTACCTGTCACACACTCCTGCAGACTCCCTCAGCTGTTTAACTTCTTCAGAGACCACTCTCACAAGATTAATTAATCAGTTGCAAAAGTATGTTTCTATTAACCTGAGATACTATGGACACTCAGCACATGTCACCTGAATTCTGTTGTGTCACCCCCCAATGACTTTCACTGTGTTTAAATAGTTTGCACACTTTTTGGATTAATATGTGAGGTAACCGTCAGAGCAGAACCTGTACTGACAAAAATGCTATACACAACCATTAATACTACAATGGCTTTAACATCAATTGTGACTTCTGGACAGAACAAGAAATGTCACCTTTAGAATTACATGACAATTAATAAAACAGAACAGGCGAGTTATTATTTTAGGAAGGAATTCAGAAATCAATGGAGAACATACGGACATGGACCTGAATTATGTATAAACAAAATCCATGTCCAGCATGTAGCTAATGGTGAGGTGGCCAGGATTAATAAAAAGGACTCTATTTCCTCTTGTGGGAGACTTCAGCACCAGTTATAATCCCTTACTGGAGGCCACTACATCACTTAAGGTGAGGACAGTATATTATCAGCACACTCCTGGATCAGACACGGAACAAATCTACCTCTCATAACTCATTGACCTACTTGCCAACCAGTATAAGGCTACAGTCTCTTGTCCCCAGTCAGTGGAGGCTCTTTCAACAGCTTCAGTTTCCTGCGGCTCCTACCGGCTTTGAAGATTTTAGTTTGAAAACCTGCGGTCCAGGTGGAATTTCTGTTCAAGTTTGGCCTCTTCTTTATTCATTCCCTCACCTGTTAATAATCTGTCTAAAACAAGAACTGATGTCCTTGGTGATGCGTTTCCTAAACCTCAGGAGCGCCTTTCCTCTACCTGTTTACCTCAGAGGCTAGATGTTAAGAGAAACACAAACAGAAATGTATACAGAGAGAGAGAATATTGCACTGAGACAATAGAACGACAGGTTTATATTGAGGTGAGTCAGAACAGGTGGTGAATATTTGAGGTTAATGCGTTATGCATATTTTGTCCCAGCTTTTTGTGTATCATTGTTACCACCAAAACAATAATTACCCAATACAATGTGTTTTTTTTTCTACAGTGCCTTAACAAAAGAGAAAACAACCCACTGATTAGCCTACACTGGTCTAATAAATAAATTATCCAACAACACCATTTAACATATTTGAGAAAAAGGCCAGCAATTGCAAATATGGCAATTTTGTCAATAAACATGATTTTATCCCAGCAGAATTTTAATTTCTCAAAATTAAAAGCAAGTGTTTCTTGTAATAGGGAGGTAATTTGTCTGCTACTCCATTTAACTGTACTAATGACAATTTAAGTGCCACTTCATTTAACTGTACTACCCTGCGAATGAGTGGGCAGGTATGAGAGTGGGAAATTAAAATACTGTATCCTCTTCAGCACTGCTCACATGGTACAGGTCAGAAAACAAGTACCAGGTCTTCTCTCAGGTGTTCAAGTGTCCTCCAACTTTGAGGTCTTAATTAGTAAATAGTTTTGTTTGTCTCAAGAAGTATAGATGAAAAAGGTTTTTGTTACCGTTAAATCGTTTAATCATATTTTGATTAAGCTGACACAGGGCTCAGCATAATAGAAAAGAGTATGAACTGGAATAAATCATCAGTCCTTGTGTCCACCAAGCCCTGTGTGAGCAGTGCTCGGCTTTCGCTAAAGGGAGGTGGTAATCAAAGCTCATGCTGCCGCTCTGAGTAAAAAGATAAATCAATTTTTAAATAAAACTTTAAGTGGCAGACATTTTAAATGTTAAATCATGCTAAAATCCCTGTGCTGCCTTTCTCACTTTTTTTTTTTAACCTTTGATTTCCTATTTCAGTACGTGGTCTCCCTGGACCAGGGCAAGTTTGCCAGTCTGACGATCAAAGGTGTTTCCATGGAGGATTCTGGCAGATATACCATGATTGTCCAGAACAAATTCGGAGGGGAGTCTGTGGATATAGTGGTGAGTGTCACTGCTGTGTACCGCAAATGAGTGGATTTACTCAGAGCTGTGACAAATTTCAGACCATCTGTGACACAAATCTTGTCTTTGCATTGGGGCCTAACGGTGAGATGTTTTTGTGCAACTGGGAGCTGTTACAGAGCCAATATTAGACCTTGTGACTTTTGTCTGACCCTGATTTAAAAAATAACTGCAAAGTCCTAACCTATGATATTCCTAGGGGAACTATGCAAGTCCTCTCGCTTTTTTTTGCCGGTGTTTGTGTAGTCTTAACCGTCATGAACAAAAGATTATGGCACATTTGTGTCACGGCATGCATAGACGAGAGCTGGGACAACGGGGCGGCGCCCGAGCTCTACACTGATGTTGCAAGGTTGGTTTTCAGCCGTGACACGCCAGGTGGAAAACCGAGAGCCTCCGTTCTCACTTGTAACAAGTCACAAGTCATGTAGTTAACGATCACAATTACACCGAAGCTTTTTAATTAAGGTGATAATGTAGCACAGCCACGGGAGAAATCCTGCTTAGTTCCTCTTTAAGACTCAAACTGAGGTGTATTATATGGTATCTTTTTCTTTCACTGTACTGTCATGTGTATTAGAGGAAATATATGTAAATGCTGACATGATATTGACACAATGTTCTACACTCTTTCTCTCCAGGTGAGCGTGTACCGCCATGGAGAGAAAATCCCTGAGGCAAAACCAACTCTGACTCCAAAAACACTCATCCCCCCAAAACTCCCCATAGAAATCCCTCAGCCCAAGGCCCAGCCTGCTCCTACCCCCGCCCCCTCTGCTCCAAGCCCCGCCCCTCCTAAGGCAGCACCAGGAAGAGGGATGAAGAGCCCAACTCCTACCAGGAGGAAGTAGAAAGCATGAAAGTCATATGAGAGGAAAAAAACATATTCGCACGGTGGTGCACCTGTAGACCACACATAGTGTAGAAGCTTCCACTGATAATGGTGAAGGATTAATAATTAATACTAAAAAACAGTACATTAAATAGGGAGAATACACTTTGGCATTACATTAGAAAGTCAAGAAAACCCTGACAGCTACGATAATAACTGCAATACATTGCAAAAGTAAAGAAAAAAAAAACTCTAAGAAACCACCCCCACCCCCATTAATGAAATTACCGCTTCATATCTGAACATGACTAAATTAAAAATGAGTTTAATTTAATTGAAATGAACTGAATTGAAAGTTGAATAAAGCTGAAATTTGAATAAAACTATTGCTGGGAAATGAATGAGATGTGTTTTAAATTCACAGTGGAATGTCAGTGCAGATGAAATTATCATGAGACACATTATACAGATAATATTATGGTCACCAGTATGTTGACGTGTATTCAGAATGCTGAAGTAACAAGTTGTATACTCACACATGTTCAGCTGCTTCATAACAACAGCTTTGATGAACCCTCATCAGTATCCTGCTGAAACGACGTCAGACGTTTCATTACAGATGGTTTTCCTTTATGAAACCCTTGGCTGGATTTCTTAATTTCTCCTTACACACACACACACAGGCACACACACACGCACGCACACACAAACCACCCTTTGAAGACGGGGCCAAGCCAAGTCGTGTGACTGTGGAAAGAGGTGGGCTCATGGATGACTCTGCATATGATCAATGGTTTGGCATGGTATCACAGCCATGAGAAGTGTTTTATACATGAAGGACCGCCTGAAAAACTGTCCTCGGTGATTGTTTCCTCAGGATGATGACGCACGAAAAAACAAAAAGCAAACAAACACAGAAACAAAAAGGCTTCGTATCACAGCTCCCAGTCACTGCCACGCTGCTCCGACAAGATGAATGCTTGTGCTTCGCAGTTTGGAACTCCTTTGAAAAATAATGCTAATTTTCAGGGATCATGTTAACACAGGTGCAGAGAGAAATAAGTCAAGGCTGCACAAAGCTGTCATTACGCCGCCACCTCTTAACTGATGGTGGCAAATATATATATATATATATATATTATATATATAACACAGTTCTTCTTAACATCACCATGGTGAGAGTGAACATGCTGAAGATCAGCTGGCAGTGAATCACCACTTAGTAAACCAGAGCCGTGGAGCGGGGCTGTCACACTAACACTGCCGCCGCTGAAAAATGTCAGAACCAAACTCTGCTCAAAATCGACTCAACCGGTTAGAACATATATCTGCAAAATCCATACGCATTTCTACCTCACAGCTAAATATCAATTATGCGCGGTCCTCCCGGTCGTCAGCTGAAAGCAGAGCTAGGTATTCTACGAGCAGTCAGGTTTAAAGACTTGTGCCCAAGTGCAGGAAGTAGCTGATGAAAAGATGGCTGATGAGATTTGTGGTTCATTAAAGCTGATGAGAGAAGAGCAGACGGAGAGGAAGGAGGGAGGGGAAGGAGGATAAATTCATTGTTTCAGTGTTTGCCGTTGCTAATAAAAGAAAGAGATTACAATTTGCTGAGCCTGTTTATTCATTCTGTCAGAGAGAAAGAGTCCGAGAACAAGAGACAGATTGTGAAGAGTGAGGCGACTGGAGTAATGAAGAGACTGAAAAAAAGAGAGAAAGTGAGACTGCGAGGTTGCCATCGTCTTTGCGTTACCTCTGCTGCCGACATGCCAGCTCTGGCAGCATGAGACGAGTCTTTTTATGCTCGTTAACAAGTTGAGAATGAGTTGAGTGAGTGAGAGGGGTGCGGTCGTGTGTGGGCTTTTTTTTTTTTTGCACTACTGCTGTTGTTTTGTCATTTGAACATGAAGACGATGAATTTCATCTTGTCATAAAATGAACAAATGAGTGCGAATGGAAAGGGAGAAACGGGCTGACATGAAGCGCGCGTGAGAGATGAATGTAGATAATTCAGCGTTGCGTGGCTTATAAAGGACTTCTTAAGTGCGACAGAGAAAGACAGGATGCGAACGAGACTAGTGTGCATTCGAGAGAGTGGGAGGGAGAGAAAGAGAGACGGAGATCTGAATCATTTTTGATGTTTCGCTGATCATCTGCTGTGAGATCATTTTCCCGACTTTTTAATTAATTTTCACATTTTTAATCAACATAATTACTGAGAATCCAAATGTTACCATGACAACAAACTTTTAATGTCATTAAATTCGGAAAAAGGGGGCTCGTCTCTGTGAGACACACCGACGGCCTGTGCACTCGCAGACGCGCAAACAGATGCATACGTGACACACAACTGTGCACACAACCATGAGGACCCTTGCACACAGACACGCACGCACACATATACACACATATATAGACGGCTGCTATCTAAATGGAATAGCTAGCCAGTGCTGATAGCATGAAATTGTGTTTCCAAATATAACACCGTGTCATTGGAGTGTGTTAGTGTGTGTGCGTGTGTGTGTTGAGAAACAAGACTGGAGAATATGTGCTGTTCTGCCGTCCTCCACATGGGGGCAATATGGTAACATGTACACACAAGACAGCACAACTCACTTTTTAGGCACATGCACGCACTTGCTAAGACACACACATGCGCACAGACAAACACACACAGACACGCACGGATAGACAGGCCTGTCCTAATTAAAGCAGCGCTGTTCAAACAATGAGATAAACTAGGAGCAGAGGCATTTTCTGGGTGTGCACTGACACACAGCCACACTTTAAAACACTGCTATCACACGCACACATATAATCCACAGACACACACGTGCATAGCACACAAACATTTATTAAATTGCAATTTGTATTGTGTAGGTAAATGATGAAATTTATTCTGATGATGATGATGATGATGATGATGATGATTACTGCTGAGTTTGGCCTCAAAGACAGAGAAAAGAAATGAGGCACATAAGAGGAGGAAGAGAAGGAGGAACATAAGAAGAGAGGAACTAATAAAGGACTGGAGGAAGAGAAGAAGAAACAGGAAACATATTATTCTGTAAGCTTGTCTCACTATTTCAGCACAGATGATCATTTCATTATTTTACTATGAGTAGACAGACGGCAATGGAAGACAGGCAAGGAGTGTTGAGACTTAATTCGAAGGATGGTGGAAAGAAAGCAGAAAAAAGGGATCTGAAAAGGAGTAATAAAGGAGAAGAAGAGGTGTGGGAGGCAAGTCAGAGAAAGAATGAAGGGAGGGAAAGGGGGAAACAGGCAGGAGGGGGGAGAAGAGAGAGTGAGGCAAAAGGTGAATAAGATGAGTTGATTAAATCTCAAATTGGAACAGATTTTGAAAGCACATTGCATCAGATACTCATTGTTGGCTGTTGTCTTGTGTTCATAACATCCGCACACAACAATCAGACAACTGCGAGGTGTCGCACACTTTGCTAGAAATGAAATAAATGAAATAAACCTTGTTTCTGATTCATCGCCCGTGTCAGCACCTCCAATCTCACAGGAGCTCCCACACCAATCCAAAAAATCTCTGCGAATGCTGCCTCATAAATATAAAATTTGACATAATCATGACAGCTGGAACATGCCTACTCATTGATCAGAGTGTCGAGGGCTGAATTTGTAAACCCCTCACTCTACCAGATAATCTTGGCTGACCATCAGACCAGTCTCTTGCTGGGATTTCCCCTCAGATTGGTGGCAGATCTAAAAGAAATCAGCTCAGCAGTCCTGCACTGTGCCCTCAGCCTTAGTATTGCAACATTTGTTCTGTGCAAAATGAAGTAATATAGATGACATAAAGATCACTGATCACAGCATGAAAAAGAGACAAGGATGGGGACGATGAGATAGAGAAGCAGACAATGTGAACAACATGGGAAAGAAGAATCATGGGAGTGGGTGGTGGATAGGCTTGAGCAATATCCAAATTTTGATACCTTCAAACTTCCACATTTTACCGCCGTATACGGTATTACCGTGACTAATTAAAAATGATGACATAAGCCTCAGGTAGCATTACCAAACTGTTGGCTTGTGTCTTCGCCATTCAGAAACTGAATACTAGGGATGCCCCAATAGTTCGAAAAAACATTAGCAGACCAAAATCTCATTGGTCGATTGGTTGCAGGAAAAAACAACAACATACAAAAGGCTATGAGGGGGGTAAAAGTAGGCTAAAACATACTAAACTAACTGGAAATTCAACCACACATAATAATACATAATGCATTTTTTCATGACGGTATTGAAACTGATCCCGTTGCTATTTTTAAACACCTGCAGTATACGGTATTACCGTTATACCGCCCAAGCCTAGTGGTGGATACAGATAAAGCAGTTTCCTGTCTCCTCTATCACATGAGACGTGAGCAGATTAGATTCATTCATATTATGCACATTAAACCAATTACCAGTCTCTGGACATTTTTCCAGGATGAATGACCAAAAATTGTGTGCTTTACCCTCATTTCATGTTCAAAAAGACACTGTAAACATAAAGGATTCCTCTGTATTGAGTGGAAAATGATTCATCTTCACGAGGAGGAGGAATGCTTAATATTCACATCTGGCATATTTCCACTGATATTAAGCAGTGCTTTGCAGGGAAACAGACTTCTCCCTCTGCAGGGAAGCCAGGTAGCTCAGCTACACAGCAGCTCCCCTGGAGCTTGTAGTGACTCAGTGTCTGGCTGTTGGAGGCTTCACCAGAGTGGATGCTTGACAACATAGGGACTAAAACCCTGGATCTTTGGTCCAAGGACAGTGTGCCTACTTGCCATTCCAGTCTGAGGCCCTAATGCCTCTCTGCTGGGATACTGTGGGTCCTTATACATTAATTCCAGAGGCATTGTTTGTGTCAACACCTTGCAATAAATCATCTTCTGGACTGGAGGAACCACAGAGATGTGCTTTTCTTTCAGTACAGCCATGTTGGACAGGATAGTGGTCATTGTTTTACAGGAATCTGAAACACCATGTGAGAGCTTGTCTCCACATTCAGCCGATTTCCTTTATTTCTTTTCTTTCATATTACAGATATGATAGTCAGTTTGACTCAAGTCTAAAAATGTTCACATTTATGAATGTGACTCATCATCTGCCTGAGCATGTCACCCTGCCCCCAGTAGAAATAGGGTAGAGTGCAGTGAGGGCAAAGCAAATTAATGGTTGTTAGAGGAAGTTAGTGTTTTAATGTTTTCAGGGTAGCTTGAATGGAGTCTGCTAGAATGGGAGACGATGAGAGTGATGTGTGATTTCACTGTAACTTCAGGTGCTTATTCTTGGAAAGCTGCTTTTTTTTGATGGAGGACTCTCATCTGACAGCACTGTTCTTCTCCCTGCACAGCACATTACTAACACAAATGAACTCAGCATTACCATACTCTCTTTCTCTCCGCCTCTATCTCCCTCTACCTCCTATCTCTCCACTCTCTATTCATGCCTACCTCCCTTTCTTCCTTTATTTCTTCTCTTTTTTTTTTCCTCTCCTCCTTCTCTCCTTTTTTCACTCCTTCTCCAATCACTGTGAAATTGCAAGGCGGCTGGTTGGGGACTTTTCTGACAGAGAAATTTGGCTCAGATCAGAATCACTACCGAGCATTCCTGCATTCCTTTCCCAATTTAAATGATTTTGCAGCTTCACAGGCACACCCACCCAGACAGCCAGACATACTCACACTGACACTTTGCAAGTCTCTCACCCTCTCTTTCTCTTTTGCACACACTCTTTCATTTCTCTCTCTCTCTCCCTCTCCTGTGTCATACAAACATACACATACAAAACACAATTCACACCTACAAGTGGTGTTACTGGCAAGGTACCAACAAGCAGGAGCTCATACAGTCGCTTCAGTGACTTCAGTCAGCTCAGAGAACAGATGAGAGACAAAGAAGGCTGCAGCTGGAGGAAGCGACAGAGATGGGAAGGCAGATAGAGAGTTGGCACTTTAGCAAAGTATATCATTAAAACATGAGTAATATGTTTATCCTGGTGTACATGTGTTGCAGAATGCATTGTTACACAGTCTCACAATAATCTGCCTTATTTCCTTTCAAATCTCATGCAGATGAATTTTGAGCTCCTTGGAAACAGCGCAGTCCCTGATGCGTGTCAACATGTCGCAGTCACACAGACAAAGGAAACTGTCGAGTCTGCTGGCAATTTTCATTTTTTCTTGATGTGTGGGGGCCAGCTGTCTCACTAAGATTATTATGTGACGGCAGCACACTGGGTTTTCCCTCACCTGTCTGTTCCATACATCAGATGTTCTCCTTGACTTTCTGCATTGAACTGCCGACGCACGGCGAACAGGCGTGTGCGCCTAAAGGGGCTGATTCGCAGAAAGAAGCCACATTGTAATCAGCCACTTCAAATTCAACCTTTCACACCGCCAGAAACCAGCAAGCCATCATCTGCAACCACCAACCACACGAGTGTCATGAGTGTTCTTGCTCTTCTTGATTATAGTACAAAGTATCATTAGTATCATTGGTCAGACGCTTGGAAATATTTTCAAATTCTAATCATGGGCTAACTTGTTTTTTTTTTATGAAATAGATCAACCTGATCATCTTTTAAAAGTTTCACAAAAGTTAAATGTGCAACTGAGGAATAATCATGGAGCAAGTGCCTATTCAACAAGCACGCATATGATTATTTCAAATAGTATTTATATCTGCTTTTTATACTCTACAGCCTTGTCCAGTTAAAGCAGCATGGTTAAATGAAACTGAAATGGCTTATTGGAGATGGGCTGCACTTTATACACAAAACTATGTCCACCATGATGTCCTTTCTCTAGGGTCCATTAACAATATTACATAATTTGTCATTATTGTCAGGGGCAAAGGACATTACTTGTATTGGTACAAGACACAGTCTAAACAATAGGTTTTTTTTGGCATGTAAAAAAGATTAGTCATAGATTGTCTGTGTACCTACACAGATTATTACGACCCACAGTTTATTTCTTTAATAGCCAATTCATGTTGTACCATCTACCATAGGACCACAATGGAAATACACCTTTTGGCTTTATTGTGTTTTTAATCCTTTTGAACATTGGTTTAGATCAATAAAGTTTTCAATCAATCAACCTCATAGCATAACATAAAGAAAATAAGCCAAAGTTAGAGAGGACGGTTTCTGCCTCTTTGTATTGTTATTTTTATACATGACTGTAGTTGTATTGAAGTTAGACAACGAAGGTCTGACGCACCTGCCACTGGGATACACCTACTGGATCTGAGCATTGGAAAAATTAAATTAATTAATTATGTGGTCGTACAGGTGGGAGAGGATTTGATTTTTCTCAAGTGTTTGCCTGAATGACTAATGCCATGTTTCTGGAGAGCAGTCATCACACCTTACAGATTGCAAGTTCATAATCTGAGTGGTGATACTGGTGTATCTAGTGGTGATAGTGG
Organism: Decapterus maruadsi; assembly: GCA_030347415.2. Lineage (NCBI taxonomy): Eukaryota > Metazoa > Chordata > Actinopteri > Carangiformes > Carangidae > Decapterus > Decapterus maruadsi. The sequence continues at coordinate 4,502,465 of CM064900.1, forward strand.
TGATGTATTTTGCTCATAAGTGAACATAATTTGACGACAACCTGAAACAAATATTTTCCAGACAGTGACTGATTACCAATATGATGAATCTAAATCCTTGTATTCTTTTTGTCTTATTTGCCGATTAAAATATGTATTAAACTGGTGTGTTGTTTAGCTCGGTTGGTAGAGAAGGCGCCCCATGTGCAGAGGCTACAGCCCTCGCTGCAGCCGGCCCCGTATCGAATCCCCGCTCCCCGCTCCCCTCAGAAAACAAAATTGATTTTGAGCCCACTATGGGTGTTAACATAATCATTCGTCTATTAGACGATGTAGGCCAAACTTTGTGCAAAATCCTATTTTCAAGTAAATCCGGGGTGAAAATGGGGTAGGTTTTTTTTCACATTGGATAATGCAGGCACACAAATTACGCGTCACGTTGCTCACGATTCATCAGCCACTGACATTGGATCCCTCATCCGTCAATCAAACGTCTGAGAAAAAGGGGTAGGCTACGATGGAGGAGACTGGTCCACCACCACAGACAAAAACTCTCCTCAGTCCGGTCCCTATTCTCCTCCTCCGGATCGCTGCATCATCACTAGCCTCACTACTGTAGCTAAGTTAGCAAGCTATACTGTAACGTAGCAAGCCTACGAGTTAACAGTTAGCTACGTTAGCTAAACACACTCGCACACACATCCCGCCTGCTCTATAACGACCAATCAAATTCGGTTTCCTTACTCGGGTAAACTCGAGCAGCAGCTTGCGGAAGGAGGCACGACAAACAGGCCAAGCAGCCATTTCTGAATACCTTTAAAGGCAAAAATGTCCCAAAAATATACAAAAAAAACAAACTTGTATTAAACTAGGGTATGCTAAATGAATTGTATAGTGGCCTTTTTGTTTAGTAGGGACTGTGTGAGGTCAAAAATCCCTCTAATCTGCCCTTTCATAATGCAAAGTGATCCATTTAAGACTAGCTATTAGAGCTATTATTGCTGCAGTGTAAGGTTGTTTTATTATGCATACATGAACATGAGAGTACAGTGGTTGTGGTTATGACCTTACAATTAGAGGAGAGGACTTCTGCCCAAAAGGTCTCCGGGGGATCAAATTCCCAGAGGCAGACTAATGAGAGAGACTTAAATCTGTGAGACAGCCACTGTCTCTGCATGTATTACATGTCTACTAAATTGCGTGTTTTTTTCTGCTTTACGTATAGGTATATTATGTATGCTGTCATTTTTTGTGAAGCTGTAGGTCAAAGCCTCCTTTTCAGGCTCTCTCATGGTCAATGTCTCTTATTCTCTGAATTTATCCTATGAAAACAAGACATCATCTAAGATCTCCTTACCCTCTGATCTGCCTTTTTTACTCATGATATTAAATAAAATAAGTTATATATGAACTTTCCAACCTGTTGCAGATCTTCAGAATATTTTGTGTACTGAAAACTTCTTTTTTCTTTAGCCAGGTTCACCTACACAGAAATAGCTCAAAAGGGAGCAGTAAACGTTTTACCCTTTGCTCTGGACTGTTGTGAGGTTATGAACAGAAACTTTAATAATCCTTGAAGACGATAAAAAAGATTTTTTTCACCTATTGAACTGTTGCAAAGCAGGTAACAGATCCATTTCAGAATTAATTTAAATATTTTATTGCTCTGGTGATCCATGTGGTTTGTCCGGATCTTTTTGACACTTTTTGAAATTGATGGCAAGGGACTTCACATATTTCAAGACAAATAAAAACAAATAAAAAACCTAAATCATAATGAAACTGTCCGGCGATCTAAAATATTATTTGTTAGATTTATTTGTTAGAATTAGGTCACTGTTTCACCAAAATAAAAAAAATCTGCCAACACCTTAATTGTGTTTTTTACGGTAACACAGCAGCATTTAGTGATATTAGTAAATTGTACCTGATGTTCACATACTGGAGACTTACTCTGGCGTAAACACTTTTTCAATTTACTGATTAACACAAAGAAACCAATCAGTAATATCAGAAGCTGTGACCCACTAATTGATTGATCTCCACTCTCCACCTCACAGAGTATACCATAAATCAAGAAATGTATTACTGACTAATACTACGGAGTACTGTGAATGCAATGTCTGCTAATCATCAAGATGAAAAGCTCCATGAACATCTCTTGTGACTAATGGGTAAGATTGGGTTTAGGACATGGTCAGGATTCAGGATACAATACAATCTAGACTCTTTCACAAAGTTAACCATGGTGTGGTGGTAAAATGGTGTTCTGTGTGTGTGTGTGGTAGCAGCATGTAACTTGCTCCTGGCAGAAGGTCCGTACTCTTCTTCTGTCATGGCCAATCATTGTCAAGAGAACCGCAGCTCCTCTGCACACACATAGACAAGCTTTCGTTCCCTCTCTAGTAACATGAGGGTCAGCAATGCCTTCACCCATACCTGTTACTGTCTTCCCTTTTATATACACACAGAGTGGAAGTACATCAACAACCTGCAATAAAATCGCACAAATCGAAGTCAGAACCGTGTTCAGGCATTTCAACCTGAGGCCAAAGCCAGATACTCACTGGCTCTCAACACAAATGAAACATGTTCGTGAGCATGTATTGAGTGTGTATATGTGTATCGTGCATGCTCCAGTCCAGGGAAAATAGAAAAGATCAGCACTGATCCAAAGCGACTCATGTCAGAGAGAGCACTCAAGAGGGTGCACATAAAGATGTGAAAAAAGTATAGACACTTGGAAGCAGGAATAAATGCAGATGCAAAATCCATATACTACAGTATTTTAAAGGACAACTGTGGTTGCAGCTGAGCATAGGGAAGGTCTAGGCAACAATTTAATGTATGAAATTTACCTTTCACCTGTTTTCAGCAGAATCAGTCTGGTCTCTCGTTGGTGTGGGAAATAATACAATATATTCAATGACACAAGATAAATATACCCAACATCACTGGTTTTCTATCCCATTTATAATGTGGTAGCCATCCCTTTAATATCTACATGGTGGCCAATGTTGCATATCAATAAGAAGGTCTGCATTACAGCACCAGTGGATTAATGGGACTGTTGCATCATTATGATTAAGTATTTTGAACTGTCTGTGAGATGGCAGTCTCCGGTTATTTTATCTGTAAAGAGTTTCTTAACTGACTTTTGAGGAAATACTCATCATGATACATACATGATATAAAACACATTGCCTCAGGACATATTTAATCCCTTTGAACTTCTCTTTGATAATTCATATGCATTTATAACTTTTCCATATCATGATACTGACATAAAAAAAAGAATGATTTCAATCACATCTCCCTGCCCTCAAGGGGCTGTCATATTTATCTGTTAAACTGTTAAAAATATTCTTTGTTGCAAAGCTTTTCTAAGTGATAAACTGAAAATAAAAGGGCAGTAATATATACAACACTGGTATGACTAAACACAGACACATATCCACAAGCCCGTACACAATGTAGGGTTTTAAGGGTTTTAATTGTGGGTCGCATGAGCTTCTGGTTTGTGTGTGTTTTTGTCTCTGTTTCTCATGTCCTAGTTTCCCAATCAAAGGCAAGAGCCTGCATGTGGAGCACTTACATAATGCTGTGGAGGTAAGTGGAGAGATGGTGTGTTTCTCCTACGTTTGTGTGTGTGTGTGAATGCCAGGTGATCATGAAAGCTGCTTTAGTTACCAGAGCACCAAGAGCCAGACATGCTTCATCTCCTTCTTTGTCAGTTCACGCACCCCCTTTCTATTCTTCTCTCACCCCTTAAATCTCTCTGTCTCTCTTCCTCCTCCTGTCTGTCAGCATATTTTCCTCGCTGTATTGGCATACTGAATTGATAATATTTGTTGAGCTTAAAGGCTCATGCAGCCAAGAGTCTCTGTGTCTGCTCTGCTACACTGCATACTCCAATGGAGCAGGTATAAAATGAGTGTTATGGTTACTGCAACCTGTTGCGTTATAAATTTGATAGAATAGTCAGTGGAATATTGTGTTGCAGATACGCTCTACATTTTGTGCTATAGCTACTACCATTCACTGCTGCTATACCAAAATGCCAAAACTGAAGCTGGCCTAAAGTGTGATGTTTTTAAGCTTGTTATAGCTACTTATAACATTCATATGAATTCCATACATTAGAAGCAAGTACTTCACAATACTAGCACAGATTGCTTATAGATTGGTTTTCATGTTTGGCAACCTTTGTTGTCGCATTTAGGCATTTATATTGAGCTTGAGTTAACCACAAACTTTATTTTAGCTAAAATGCTAACAAATAACCAGGTATTAGGACTCATTGCTGTGCCATTCTATGAGAACTCAATCCAAATCATTTTGGTGATTTTGGACTTGGACTCTGAAAGGCCTACTCTACAAGAGCAGAGAAATCTGTTCCCTCTACCAGGACTGCAAGAAAAGAGTCACTTTTCTTGCAACCCTGGTTTGGGAGTTCTCGCAGCTTGTTTTTGACACATCTATGGTGTCTTGACAACTATTTTGTGATTGGTCAGAAATTTTCCTTCCCAGCATACAGTATACATGAAATGTGTGCGTATGCCACCTTCCACGTACTTTTCCAAATGTATAAAAATCCACGGGCGGTGAGAATGCGCGTACTGGTACGTATGCTTCAGACCAGGCGTAGCCTCTCGTCTTCACATCATTTCAGATTATTGTGACGTTGCGAGTTGGCAAAAAGGATAATAAATGTGTGAATTTGAGAGACGTTTCATTTACATATATTTTTCTTTCGTTACATTGTGTTAATAATCAAACAGCTGCAGCAGCTGGCCAAATACGTCTTGATATGATGCAGTGACAGTAAGTGTGGTAAGTGAACAGTATTTGCAAGAGGAAAGAGGAAATGAAAAAGAAAAAATTGTTTATTTCTTATGATGATTCCCGCAGTATCACTTTAAGTTCCCTCACTTCTATCGATACAGTTTATAATAATCTCATTGTGTGATAGGACACAGTCAATACGTGTGTGCGTCCAGCTGTGCGCACGGGCACCGGAGGCACCAGGGTCTTAATAATGTTGTAACTACGAACAAACTAGTCAGTTTTCATTGCATGTCCGACTGCAATAAGATTTAAACTGAGTCTGAAACTGAATCTGTCTCCTGATTCATCTGGCACAATGCCACTGACGGCAGTTTGGATCAGGACAGACGTGGTGCGCACAATAAGGGCAGAGAGCGCTGCTTTTTTTCTTCTTTTTAAATCTCCAGTGTCCATGGCTCAGAACTCACCGAATTTACTGCACCCAGAAATTCACCTTGGTTTTATTTGGCATGGGCATGCCAGAGCTTAAACTTCCAAATAATATATATTTTCTTTGATTATTTTCTTCAACCACGACTTCTATTTCACAATCAGTGAAATGGCGCTTCTTGTTCAACTGTTTCTTTCTTGCTTCCGCTATTTCTCCTCAAATTACATCCCGGTCTTTTGTATGCAAAATAGGCAACTGGGCGTGTGTCAGAAGCCATCTACATGTATGGTGAATCGCGGGCATGGTCAAAGGACTCGTGCCCGTGCGCACAATTTCAGCATGATTGAGATGTATGAGAAAAAAACACGTGGGTATATGTGTACATGGGGTTTTATAGACGGGTTTGATTTGATTTGATTTTTATTAAAGACTCCCATTAGCTGCTGGACTCTCCAGCAGCTACTCTCCCTGGGGTCCTGATCACTGAAATCACAAATCAATGCATGCTTTCGTCAGTACATCGACATGCATGTTCAGGTTCATGTTCGGGTTTCTTTGCAACGTCATCACAGATGTGCGTACGCAGCCAGGGGGCAGAAAGCGGGACATTTCTCATTATTTACAAGTAGAGTCAAGCAGAAAACAAAAAGGACAAGGGGTTGTTGTGCTGTGTTAACTGCACAAACCGGCAAAAGGATGGATGGAAATTGTATAATAAACCGAGGGGACCTCATCCGTATGCCAAAAAAAGAAGATTATGTTTCCAGGCCACTGAAAGGGCGGATGCGGGTCCCGAACGACCTAAAGGCGGCAAGAGTCTGTGCAGTCATAAAACTAAAAAATAATATAAATTAAAAAAAAAAAAAAGTTTTACACAAACAGACTTATACTGTATGCACGCAAATTGTTGTTTGTGTACACACTGGGCTTCTCTATGTCGGGCCATATGATAGCTGGCCATGGACAGATCTGAAATACATTCTGGGATTATTATATGGGTCTGATAAAAACTAAATTTATCATCCAGCGTTTTGCATTAATTAACAACTCTCTCTTTCCTCCTCACACACAGAGGCACACGGGCAGATGGGCAGGTCGCGTTGTGACGGTAGCAGGTTAATGCTAGCTTAATGTGTTCAAATAGCTATCCACCCCCCCTATCAGATTGTCCGAATGGGGGGATCCGAGTAGTGAAATGACACTCAGATACCGCCCAAGCCAAGCGAGTACTCGAGTACTCGGATATCGGCTGCAGCCCTACAAACACTACGGCATCTACGTTGATATCAGTTCACTCCGAGCAGTCTTTTGCCTGCCTGCTTGTACACAAGAACAGATACATCTGACGGGAAGACTGTGTATGCATGTTTCCTGTTTTGTGCGCACACAGATTTCTACACCTAAATATGCACAGAGTTTTATACATTTGGCCCCAGGAGGTCTGCACTTGAGTTTCTTGTGAAGTATGAAATGTCCTGGCCAGAACTAACTTCTTCTTGTTCTTGTCACCTCAAAAAACAAACTCTGTTCTTGCAGAGTATGTACAGGCCTTAACTTGAAAGCTGGGGACTCAGACTCATGGAGCGTTTTTTTTTTCTTTACCAGTTTGTTCATTCTTTTTCTATTAAATACGAGATGTATAACTGAAGATGATCAGTGACATGAAATGCTGTGTGCAATAACACTATATAAGCACTGAGGCTATTGTTCTGCTGTGCTACTCTTACTAGTGTAGACATACAGTAGTTAAGCCTTGTTTTGACACATTTGAAAGAGAAGGCAAAATCAAGCAATCACACAAGGATATAATAAAATCACTATTGTTTGCAACAGGCTTAGCTGGCTAGAAGTTATTTCTATTCAAGGGGCATTAGCCAGGAAAAGTTGGGAAACCCCTGTACAACAGATTATCCTTACTGAAAATTGATTAATCATATTTAATTTTCATGTCATGACTAAAATGTCCACTAGTTCCCTACCAAACACTCATTGTTTCTACTTTTGTATATGTTTAGTAAAAACATAGTAAATTCCCATGTAGGGCACTTTCAAACAATCTACTGACACTAATCCCTTCCTATGTCATGTTATATTGTGACTGATTACTGTAAAAGCATAATTTGAAACAAATCATTTACATGCTCATGTTTTGGTGAGAAATCAAGACACTATTGTAGGACTGCAGCAGGACAGATGTACCACAAGATATTCGTATGGGAATAGAAGCAAGCCTGTCCAAGACACCCATCACCTAATTTTTAATTAGGATTTAAATGCATTCTGACCACCAGTGTTTTGTCCTACAAAGCAGATCTGTTAAGATAGTATCTTACTGTGTTTCACATGGAACAGTAATTCACAAGCGTGTCCCCTCAAAGTTGAAATGAAACCCTCCAGCTTAGAAAATCATTTTACCGTCCATTTTCAGCTTGACTCCAGGACACCTCTTGCAAAGCTGAATTCAACTCAGTGAGCTACATCAGATGATAATCCCTCCCTTGCTTGCTACCTGCAGCTGTCAGGCTCAAGAGTCACAACCACAAGTGGCAAAGACTTATTGACTGCTGTCAAAGGGTGCAGAAAAGAATAAAATAGGAATCACTTGACAGTATGCTTTCAGATTTCACGACTGTATGACAGATACAGGATAGGTTAAAGTCGCTATGGCCTCGGTACACACATTCATTTCTTTTCTACACTTAGTTGCATATCATGGGCTGGAGTGTATCCCACCATACAATGAACAAACTGAACAAAAAAACTGAACTGAACAAAAAAAAAAAACATGAACTGCTGCCGGACCATGAAAGTGAACACACATACTGATGGAAATTTAAGGTCTGCTGTCGACACCCATTGCAATAGCTTGCGTCTGGGGCAGGGGGAGAACCCCCAGACAAATGAACCAAGAGTGATTGAACGAGGAGGTAGTGGAACTAACCACTGCTCCACAGTGGCACCTGATTTGAAAACATAATCTGTTTGTGACCAGCCATCCCAATGCCATGTCAGTAATGACCTCTAAGTCCTTCATGGTGATGTGCTGATGAATGATACCATCCCTCAACTGGATGCCATGACAGCGTACATTCAACCTGCTGAAAAGTCTTTGACATTGGCACTGATTGTCAACCAGCTCCAGGGTTACTCTGAGCTGCAAAAAGACTGTAAGGTTATTGAAGCCTTGATACTCCACCAATAATGTGTGTTTTTCTAACATACTGCACAGACATTTTTATTATACTCAGTAGCCAGAACGGAGCAGATTCTGAATAAATACAGAGAAAAAACGAGTGAACCCTGGGCTGCAGGTAGTCTATGAAAACAGGCCCATGGCTGGATGGAAATATTAAAATACCCAGAGAACGCAAATTCTTGAATGCTTCTATACCAGAGCAGAAACCTACATAGTAGGTGATGTAGGCATGAAAGTTATCTTTCATGCTAACTATTACAACAATCTTTACAGAAAAAAAAACTGAATGTGGATGGAGAGATAAGAGTTATGTGAGCTGGGAGAAGGTAGAAGTGGATTAAAAAAACAATAGCTCCTCTTTCAGGGTGAGAAAAAAAATCAGGTTCAGGTGGTTAAACAAATTCGCAGTGTTGCATTTTCTTTTGACTGCTACTTGTAACTTGGAATCTACTTTAGACAGAACAACATTTCCACTATACAGTAGTTAAGCATAGTGATTTTTTTGAACTGTGGTAATGGATACATTTCTTTTTCCTCATCATCACAGGGTTTCCTCAATCCTGATTTTTCATTGCATTTTACTCCCATCTCTCATATGCTAGATTTATCATACTCTACACAGTTTGTCACAGAGTAATGCACACTGGTCATTTGTTAATATAGTTTAGGGAAAAAGAAGAGAAAGAAAAGTGAACGCTTGGTTTAATGCAATTGATCTCATTGTCACATAAAAATGAGATTGCGTGGAGGCGTAAATTGCGATTACAGTCTTAAAATGATTAATCACGCATCCCTATCTGCAGTTTGCCATTTGTCCACCATTTTCAATCAGTTTTGGTTTTATGGCCATTTCTCCTGGTTGCACACATGTGTCAACAGCTAGGATTTCATTGCAGATTCAAACTGAATCAGGAGGCAAACAAATCTGAATCCTGAAACAACACACAGCGTATGGCTTTAATTTTTGGCTGCCAAGAACATCTGAGCCTGGGACTGACTCGATCTAGTTTGATCTAATCAGTCACTGTGTCCAAATGATTGCACAACAATGTCCCCAGTATTTAATGAGCAGATTCTCTTTTGGGGAATCAAGCTTCAAAAAGAATGATGTTCCATATTTCATACCACCCCCAATAAAGAAAGCAATTAAGGTCATCCTGGGTGCTTAGGTTATGGGTCCCACCATTGCACTAATGGGTGTGAGAAACAGGGCAGAAGACTTTATCATTCCTAAAGATGAGCTAGAATCAAATAATGAGGAAAAAGGAACAGACTATTGAGAAGATAAGAATTTTTTTAACAAGGCCACTCCTTGGTCAAAGGTAATTCCTGGGATAGGTGTTTGATAAAGCACCAGAGAACAAAGCTGCTGGGGCGGCAAGGGGAAAGGACATACACTTATAAATCTCTGTATGTCTCTGTCTTCAGATTCTATTACAGCCACACTATCACAAACCACCTGATCTGACACCTGTGTGTGTAGGTCATAATAACCTCCACAGATTCCTGAGTATAACACCTGACACCCACATAGTGAATGCAGGCATGCGTACACACACACACACACACACACACATGCACCAACATCTCTGAAAGGTGGTTGAATTGAATTGATTTTTACACAGAAAGCTCCAATTCAAAGTTACTTATTTGAGCTGCCAACCACTAATGCCCTGCCCACCTGGCTGAGGCTTTGTGTTAGTCGCCCAGTTGACCCTGATGTCCCCTTTCTTCTCCTATCTTTGTACAGACCGATTTGCCCTTTATCTCCTTTGCCTACTGAGTTTTGTCTGTTGTTCACATGCATTGGTAAAACGGAATCCAAATTGTCAAAAACATTTCACACTGTGTAGCAGAAGTCTATGTGATTCAAACTATGAGCCCCTTTTCATTATATTCACACAAAAATGTCCAAACTCTGTGACCTCTCCTCTCATTTATACACCACCTGCAAAATAGTAGCATCCAGCAAATGCACTAGTATTCACTGATTTCAGAACTGTTCAAAACATAACTATGCCTTTCTGCAGTAACCACAATGAATTATAGTGAGAGAAAATCTAACTACATTGAATATGTTAGGGAGGAATTTGTGGTGATGCCGATGAAGAAGAAGTACCAGAGTCCTGTATGCCTTATGCTCAAGGGGTTTATTTACTTGGTCCAAGGAGAAGAGAAGATTCGTCATAACATAAATGCGTGAGTCCACCTCAATTCTGAGAATCAAACAGTAAAGCTCAGATTCTTATACTAAAGGTGAGCCGAGACAACAAAGGGGAGATGTATTAACATCCAACTGGTGCATAAACATGACGAAGGATTCACATCAGCATGGAAATACAAAGCGTCATCCAGTGACGGAGAGCGTTATCATCTGACTCTACATCTGTGTCTGTAACCAGCCAGAGAGTGAGATTGAAGTTGCCAAAGACGGACCATGGCCTTGGCATGTTCGTCAGAGAGAAAATATGGCAGATAACTGATCCCAAGAGGAATCTAACAGAAAGTCACTATGACACAGAGGGACTGACAATTAACTACACAAACTATCTATAGGGAAGTAAAATTATTCTCTAACAGAATAAAGCTCATTGTGATTTCAGCCATGTTTTCAGACAGGCAAAGGGGGTGGCTTTGAAAAGATCTTGTTTGGAAAGAATGATTAAGTAAGTCATTATAGAAGACATGATGGAGAGTGAAGAATGGCAGTGAGAGGGAAAATGTGTAGGAGTTGTGGACTCTGATGAGACAAGGGCCATAATTATTGACCATAGCTGTGTCCCAATTCAAGGGCTGTAGCCTTCAGAGGGTGGAGTGAATACTTTGTGAGATGATTTTCTGAAGATGCACTCATATAGTTCATGTTTTTCATAGTTCATTTTTTATAGTTCATTTTTACATGTAATGCCCTAGATTCATTGATTGTTTTCAGTTTTACAGTTGGATCAAGGGTTGCATCCCATAAGGGTGAATATTTTGAGATGATTAGGAAAATGCCACTATCGACATGATAGACAAGACAATAATACTGCAGGGTGCTTGGAACAGAGTGCTTGCAGAAAATATCACTTGTGGGTATGTTAATGTGGTCACCACAATGACAAATTCAAACCAGAATCCTAGAGAAATATGCTGGATGAAAATAAGGATGAAGCATTTGTGTCCTAAGTGTCAGCGTGTCCAGGTAGGTAGGACATCTGTTACCAAAACAGGGCCAATATGAAGAGATACATGTCAAAGAGAAACTACTGTACAACAAAAACACGCCATAGGGGAGGTAATGTGAATGACTTAGGCCAGCGAGTAGCTAACAACAACAAATCTGCAGCACTGTCTAATGATGCTTCACTTTTACACAAACAACGCTAGAATACAAACAGGCCCATCTCATTTCTGGATGACCTGCATAAGTGCACAGCACAGACGTCAAGGGGCAAGAAACTCCCCTACCTTCATTGTTGTGTGAGATAATGTGGCATTTTAGCACTCTGCTGCAATCACAAATTGGTTTTCCTCCAGACTCCTCCTCTCTCAACTCCACAGAGTAGATTTCTTTGCTTAGGTGTCAGATTTGGTCCTGAACTTTCTGTTTGGTAGAGGCTCTCCTACAGTACCTGACCTGAGAAACAATTCCCTCCTAAAAACAGTCCACCTTTCAGTCAGTCTAAGGATAAATAGACCAATACAGAACAGAGTGGGGTAAACAAACAATACCTCTTTATGATACCTCGGTGTCACAGTGGCGCGGTGGTTAGCACTGTTGCTTCACAGCAAGAAGGTCCTGGGTTTGAATCCCCGGCCGCCCAGGTCCTTTCTATGTGGAGTTTGCATGTTCTCCCCGTGTCTGCGTGGGTTTCCTCCGGGTGCTCCCTGACCAAAGGCACTGGCTCATAATCTGTAGTTGGTCCCCGGACGCTGCACCGTGGCTTCCCACTGCTCCTCAAGGATCAGGATGGGTGAAATGCTGTATGTTACTATTATTTTAGAAAAAAGAAATTTCACTGAATGGAGTGACAAATTCCGCTACAGACAGCCGGATGGCTACTCAAACATGTATTTATTTACTTCAAAGACATTAAATGCTTGTAAAACTAGATCTAAATTCAAAGTCTCCCGGAGTCTCGCGCGAGACCCAGTCGCCGTGCTCAGTGCATTCAGGGGCAGTCAGAAAGCTACATAAACACAGAAATATCGACTCTTGACTTGCTTCAAGTAAAAAAAACTTGTCGGCGCATGTTTGAGTCGCCACCTGACGCTGTCTGTTGAAAAAAATGTACACTTGAAGCAAGTAAAGAGTTGATAGTCCTGTGTTTATGACACAAACGGTAGCTCCAACTGCACCTGAATGCACCGAGCACGGCAGCAGGGTCTTGCGCGAGACTTTGAATTAGATCTAGTTTTACAAGCATGTCGGCTTGCTTGAAGTAAATAAACTTATCGGTATGTTTGAGTAGCCATCCGACGCTAAAAAAAATTGCATTAAACAGCCAAACTAGCGGAACTTGCATCCACTCCCATTCATAGCTTTTGTTCTTCACATTCCTTCTTTTAGACCTAAAATGATAGTAACATACACCCCCGAGTTGAATTTGCCTGGAATTGTCCTTTAAATGCAGAAAGAAATTTCACTATGTGACAAATTAAGAACCTTAATAGTATTTTATAAAGAATTGACATTAAACATAAATAACTGTTTCTGGCTTATGTTGATCAAACATGATAATAATTCTATACCCCTCTCATTTTTGTTAGGCACAAGATCTCAACTGTGGAAATGTCAGGGGGTTTTTTGCTTTGCTTTTCCATTAACATCACATTTCTGCTTCATCCTCCTATTGAAGTTATAGCCTAAATATTGACACTGGCTTCGACATGAGGAGGAGGCAGGGCCCTTGCATAATTTGCGGGGCCCTAGGCAACCTGCGTGGTTAGGTGGAGGGGTTATGACCACCTCCCACATTTGCCGGATGCCATGAATGCGGAGTGTGGAGACACTTCTCCTGAAGACTGCCAGGGACGGGTTAGACCTTCCAGAAGATACTTTCAAAGATGAACTGCGCAAAGAAGACATGACATGTGATGCTGACGATAGTGCTGGCCAAATGCAAAAGAGAAGGACTAAATTGCTCACAACATATGAAAGCATGAGTGATTATGATCAACTTTTCAAGATAGAAAATGATCATACAGGCAAATTGGTGAATTTCTGGTTCATTCTTATTTCAAATACTGCAGTCATTCTATAATAATACTATCCTGAAAAATCATTTCATCATGAAAAACTCACTTGTTGCCAATATTATGTGGTTATTGAGTCATTTATAAAGCTTTCTGATGGTTTGACAGAGTTATGGAGGCCACTATTTATGTTAGTAGACTGTACAATAGGTTTTGAAATAGGGCTTTAATATTGACCAATACTTGTTCCCAAATGGAAAAAAAACAGAAAGACTTCAATGTTTCAATGATCATTCAATGACTTGCCAAATTTTGTACAGATATTCATGGTCCCCAGAGGATAAATGCAAATGATTTTCATAATCCTCTGACTTTTGGTCTAGAGCCACCTCAGTATTTTGTGTGAAATTTCTCCATTTTTGATTGGGTTGCTATTAAATTTGCTACACACATTCAATCCCCCATCAGGATGAAAAATGTACTGTATGTGTGTGTGTGTGTTAGCCTCGTAAACCAGACTCCCCCGGAAATGTATTTCATTTCATTTCACAGGGGAGTCCCTCTGAGAGCCACCTCAGTATTTTGTGTGAATTTCCCGTTTTTGATTTCGCCAGAAATTTGCTCACATTGACATTCAATCCCCATCATCAGGATGAAAACTGGGAAGTTCTAAATGAAATACCATCAATTACAGAACTTAAACAAGTGTGTCCCTGATTGTGCTGTGTCAATCACAGCACCTGTGTTAGCATTCCCGGAGATGAGGCCAGACTAACTTGCTGCAATGCATTCCCCTAACTTGCTGCAATGCCGAATATCTACCATCATACACCACCGTTATTCAGATTATCCAAAGAGGACAAACCTAAGACAGAGAGGACACAGGCAGAGAAAGGAAGAGCAGAGCAGGAGTATGGGTGATGAGGGGAGAGTCATGAGGCTGTCATTTGCGCAACAGGAATGCTGAATTTCCATTTTTTGTCACAGACACACAACACACATATGTACACACACAGAGAGGGAGAGAACGCAAGAGGGAAAATGATTCACTCATACAGCCAACTGTGGATGATGCCAAAATGATAATCATGCCTGAATCCCTGCAATGATGCCAAAATCCATTGCCATTTCCCATTTTAGGCGATTGGCCAATACAATAAGTACATAATAGTATTTCAGTGTTTCCCCAAGATATGTTTTTTGGCATTATGAAAGGGCCCCTGAAACAGTATTTAGATGTAATACTAAAAATCTCCACTGAAACCAATATTAATGAAATTCTGTGACAGCAAACCATGTGGCGATAAAGTCCTCCTATTATGTCTGCCAACAATTAAAACCAGTGCATTGAAGACTCTAATCTGTGATTTTATCAAGAGACAGATGTAGAAGCGCCCTCTCTGATAATGAGTTACAGACTGGCACACTCCTGTTTACAGTTTTTCACAGTCACTTAAAGCTTCCCCAGACTACATGATAGCAACCTGATAATGGCCTGATTTGACTGACATGAAAGAATACAAGTTTAATGGATGATAACTTGTGGTTTTCTCCCGTGTTGTGAGACACGAAAAATAAGCCAACATACAGTATCTATCTTTTACCCTCATTTGAGCTTTTTGCGAGGCAATTGCGGGCACAGATTTCATTGTGGCATTTCATGTGATATATTGATAAATCACTGTATAGTATGCTGACTCTGCTCTAAAGCTTGGCAGCATTGCTTGAGCCTGTCAAGTCTGTGCAAAAGTCTACCCTTCACTGTCAAGCCTTCCCCGCCGATCACCATTTTAAAATCCATGTCTGTTATTTATTATATTTTAACTGAGTAAATGTACAGTTTTTCTCATTTCTCTGTAAAGTACAGCGTGAGAAACAAGAGTAAAAAAGCAAGTTAAAGGGCCAACGAGGAGTTTCTATTCGGTTATAAAACAGTCTCACGTTATTGTGGATGAATTCTCACGCTCTCTTGTTAATGGCTCCATTTTCGATCAATATATCGTTTTGTCTCTATCATTATTTTGTATTATTAGTGGTGGCGGAAATGCACCGTGAGAAACAAGAGTAAAAAAGCAAGTTAAAATGACAATGTCAACTGTGCACCACAGCCACTCTAAACAGTCATAACAAAGAGACATCACAAAAGAATTATAAAATGGTCCACTTTCTACTCTAATTATTTAGTTTGAAATATTTACAGTTTGATCTGATGGGGTTGATGCGCACACACACACACACACCTTATGCCGGTTGGTGTGGTGGTCTATTTTACCATCCCACTCTCTCACTTGCTGTGTCACTGATAACAGTGTTTGTTTTGTAAAGGAATGGGGCTGCATCATGGAAATAGATACACACTATCCTGTGCTGGTATTGGATATCATGTAGATAACAGACTAAATTAAGCCATCAGTATCTGGAAATGCCCTACTATAATTTTGAAAAACACCTGTTCCTGATCGCAGACTAAAATGACTGGCCGTTTTCACATAAATTTAAATGTGGGCTACTAGATGAGCACTATAAGCACATAAACTCATTTTTATTAAATGTTGTTAACGTTCTTAAGAAGAGGTGACTGATTGCTAAAGAGGCTAATGAGAATGATGTTGGCAGACCACAGCCACGGTTAATCATCACAGGGCTCTAGAGTAACGATTTAAAGGGATAGTTCACCCAAAATTTAAATTTCAGTCATTCTCTACTCACTGTCATGTCGACTAAGGGCTGGGAGAAGTTTCAGAGTATGATTTTTTTTTGGTGCATCTTTTTGTTACGAAGATCCATTCGCATACCGTTATATGGACATGCACTGCTATGCTGAGACCCCCTGTAACTCAGAGAAGCCACGGATAATTCTGAAACTGCTCCCAGCCCTTAGTCGACATGAGGGTGAGTAGATAATGAGTGAAATTTCAATTTTGGGTGAACTATCCCTTTAATAGGAATACAGTTGCCCTTAACTAAAGGGATATTTCAACATTTTGGCAAATTCGCCTATTGCCATAATAATACCTATAGTCTTAGTTCATTACCTTTAATTGTTGATGCAAGTTGTTTTTAGAATGGAAAAGGAGAGACGCAAGCTGCACGGTATTTCCAAATTTCCCTCATCAAACAATCCAAGAACTCCAAAACACTTTGTGGCAAATAAATTGTGACCTGCCCATTCACCACGCTATGAAATAAGAATGGAATGTTACGAGACAGAGTTGTTTTCGAGGCAAAAAACTACATTTCAGACACGGCTGCTAGGCGGAGTGATTTCAAAAGTAGTTCCAAATATTTGCTTCATGTGTCGTAATGTTACACACGCTATTATTTCATAGCGTGGTGAATGTGCAAGTCACAACTTGTCCACAAAGTGTTTTGGAGTTGTTGGATTGTGTATTTAGTTTCATGAGGGAAACTTAGAAATACCTTGCGCGTGGGGCGTCGCGTGGCGTAGTGGTTAGAGCGGGCGCCCCATGTAGAGAGGCAGAGTCCTCGCTGCAGTCGGCCCTGGTTCGAGACACACGCTGGCGCCATTTACTGCGTGTCATTCCCCTCTCTCTGCCTCCCCGAGTCCTGTCTCTCTCTATCCATAAAGGCAAAAATGCCCAAAAAATATACTTTAAAAAAAGAAAGAAAGAAATACCTTGCGCGTCTCTGCTCCGCCAATCTAAAAACAGCTTGCACCAACAATTAAAAGTAAAGAACATACTCCTAACACAGCAGTAGGCAAATTTGCCATTTGTTCAAATATCCCTTTTTATTTTAGGAGTGCAAGCAGAAAATTCAGGGTTGGGGCGCACAAATATTCACATTTCCTTTTCATTCATGATTCTAACACACACTGGCTTGTCCCCTGTAATGTCTGTAATGATTTCAGATTCTTTGAGTTGTCACTCCCACATTTTACCAGTGCTACAAAAAAAGAAGAAGAAAAAGGCTAATTTACTGGTTGGACAATCACAAATAAATGAAAAATGTTGGTGTAAAATGCCCCCATTCAGGTGCCGTCTGGAGCCCTGCTTCACAAGAAAATCACAGAGATCTTTGAGGGAGAATGATAGAGAGCAATGAAAGATGGGTGAGAAAAAACAAAAGGAGGCAAAAGAGAGAAATGGGTCCTGTGTCATCCAAATCATCCAGGATTATTGGTGACTCATATGATAGGTTGATGTAATAATGTTATGAATGTATATTACTAGTTTGTTCTACAAACGAAACGACCACTAGATGTTGCACTACTAGACCACCTGCATGCATCTCAGACCAAATGAACCCAGGAAACGCGCCCTCAAACAGTTAAGTAAAGTTGGAAAGATATTCACAGATTCGGACTTCCGGGATCAATAACTCTGAGACGAAGCGTTGTTCAAACGCAAATGATGTCTCTTTCACATCATAATACATAATACAAGAATCAAAAACCTTTTTTACGAAAACGAGCCGTTCTCCGAGCTGGACGGAAAACATTGATCTCTATGCGCAGCCGGTAGCCGGGCGATTGCGCAGGGACCGTCTGCAAATGGCAATGCAAGCGCTAGACGCTCCGAAAAAAAAATCAGTAGCTCCACTGTTATACAGTACAGAGACTCCAAAATCACCGCACACACTAAGGGACTCCCCATGGTCATACTACAACAGCTGTTTTGGAAAAATGTGCATTTTTATAATTTTGGTGATTTTTTATTGGAATTAATCATTAAAAACCTCCAATTCTGATCAATAGCTCCACTGTTATACAGTACAGAGACTCCAAAATCACCACACACACCAAGGGACTCCTCATGGTCATACTACAACAGCTTTTTTGGAAAAATTTGCATTTTTACAATTTTGGTGATTTTTTATTGGAATTAATCATTAATATCTTGCAATATTGATCAATAGCTCCACTGTTATACAGTACAGAGACTCCAAAATCACCACACACACTAAGGGACTCCTCGTGGTCATACTACAACAGCTTTTTTGGAAAAATGTGCATTTTAATAATTTATTGGAATTAATCATTAATATCTTGCAATATTGATCAATAGCTCCACTGTTATACAGTACAGAGACTACAAAATCACCACAGACACTAAGGGACTCCTCGTGGTCATACTACAACAGCTGTTTTGGGAAAATGTGCATTTTTATAATTTTGGTGATTTTTTATTGGAATTAATCATTAATATCTTGCAATATTGATCAATAGCTCCACTGTTATACAGTACAGAGACTACAAAATCACCACAGACACTAAGGGACTCCTCATGGTCATACTACAACAGCTGTTTTGGGAAAATGTGCATTTTTATAATTTTGGTAATTTTTTATTGGAATTAATCATTAATATCTTGCAATATTGATCAATAGCTCCACTGTTATACAGTACAGAGACTACAAAATCACCACAGACACTAAGGGACTCCTCATGGTCATACTACAACAGCTGTTTTGGGAAAATGTGCATTTTTATAATTTTGGTAATTTTTTATTGGAATTAATCATTAAAAACCTCCAATATTGATCAATAGCTCCAGGGCAATTCCATATAAATGTCAACCTCACCATGAAAAAATAAAGTAGCCATATTTATAACAAAACCCATTTAAAATGTATCGTCAAGGTCTATATTTTGAAGTACAAAATACATTTGATCATAATATTTATGCAAATACAAGTTTTTCCTCACTACAGTGAGGAGACGCAATAATGTAAAAACGTATTTTTCAAATAACCAAATTGTATGACTTTCTGAATGGCCAAAATGGCAAAAAGAAATCACCTACAGATGTCTTTTAACCTCATTTTTTATCAAGAAGGGCTGTTGTATCAATATTTAAATTAGTTATGTACTTTGTGTCTTTCCATTGTCAGGTGGAACGTTCTGTTATGATGCCCGTTCATGGGACAGCGAATGTAACGTCCATAACGTTTTTTAAGAAAAGTTGTCATAAAACATGCATCTGGAAAGCAATTCCAGCCAAACTTTCTATGCAAAGCTAACTTTTATGAAGATGACATATTAGCAACAAATGGTCATTCTGGTCTTATTTTTATTATTATTTCCGAGCGTTATGGACGTTACCGTGACGGACGTTACATATTTCTTGAGTCAATCATCTGAACCCCAGCCCATGTGTGAACAATGTTGATTACACTGTATCACGTTAGGCTACACCCAGCTATGATACAGGTTAATACTGCTCCTGTGGCTCGCTGTGTAGTGCATATCATCCTGAATGAGCTATTTACAGGAATGGGCTGCCGACATGGTAAAATGATCAAAATATCACATTAGGCTACGCGGGTACACTGCCATTCTTGCTCGCTGTTTAACAGGGTTGAGCCGGCGCGTATACGGCAGTACGGATAAAGCACTTGAGACGAGTAGCTACGATTATTAGCTACGAATAATACGAGTTATCTGTGCTTTTGATGAATGAAAACTACACACATGCACACACAAACAGGTCACTTCAGCTGCGCTCCGCTCCCTCTCTCTCACACACACAAGACGCAGACAACCTCTGTCAATCACTCATGTTTGACAGCTCACGTCTCGTCTCACTTCAATACCTGTTAAGTTTTCCTCCGCTTGCTTTCACGTCGGTCCGTAATTACTTATAGTCAGTAGGATACTAGAAATTCTGGTAAACTTTATTCTTAGACCTGGTGCTTTTGTTTTGGCCAGACAGTTCGACTTGCGTCGCGCCTCTCACTTTTTTTTTCTTCCTTTTTTTGGTTCGCCAATTCATTAGAGGGATAGTTCACCCAAAATTCAAATTTCACTCATTATCTATTCACCCTTGTGTCAACTAAAAAGACACACCAAAAAACAGAAATTGTTTTGAAAAAAATAATAAGTCTATATTTTAAGCTTGTTTGTAGCGGAAGCTCGCAGTGTCTCAGTTCACTGCTCTTCCTGTGGCAGTGCAAATCTCACATGATTTGCACTGCCAGCAGAAAAATTTCTAATGTCTGGGCTTCAATAGAGGGACATTACAGAAGAACAGTATGGAGGTATTTGGAAGTTTTTTGGTGTGTCTTTTTGGATGAAGAAAAGTGGTATCCATTCACAACCAGCAGACCAATTTCTAATGTCTGGGCTTCAATAAAAGAGGGACATTAGAGACAAGCAGTATGGAGGTATTTGGATGTAACTCAGAGAAGGCACGAAGGACGAAAATTCTCAGCTCTTAGTTGACATGAGTGAAATTTGAATTTTGGGTGAACTATCCCTTTAAAGTGACACACGCACACACATACACACAAAACAACATGTTTAACTTTGTATATAAAAGAAAAAGATAACACAATAGTCTGTAATTTGGGTATTCATCATTAACTTTTCCCTGGCTAACTTCCGGCTAGCTAAAGTTTGCTGTTAACGTTAGCTTCATATGAGTGAAAGATCTGGCACAGCTAGTGTAGGGCTAATAATGTTACTTGTACCATATAAGTGCTAAATCCTCTTCATTATTATCAACACACAAGCTTAAAAAGGCCACTGAAGTCAAACAAATGTGGGTAAACCACTATTTTTGACTGTCTATTTCAGACATGTAACATCCATAACGCAAAAATGTAACATCCATAACGGGACTTTTCTGTGATTCTTTCCTTAACAGGAAAAACAAAGTTTTCCTGATTGTACTTTTTGTGTACCTCAAACCCTTCCCTACAAAAAAATATTTAACATATTAGTCTCTGAAAGATCAATTCACAGAGTTTTCATCATGTGTTCAGTGAGTCTGAAAAGCTTGTCCATTTCCGTAACATCCATAACGCTGGGTATTTTGTCACTTCTCTCAAAATCCAAAGGGTCAAAACATTTCATATTGCAGGCTTATCTTTATCCCAATAGGTGTAACTAAAATATGTATATTCAATTTTCTAATTCATATCAATGCCTTGTCAAAGTTAAGCTTAGTTTCCAATTTACTCTCTGAATGTAACATCCATAACGCTGGAATTGCCCTCCACTGTTATACAGTACAGAGACTCCAAAATCACTACACACACTAAAGGACTCCTCATGGCCATACTACAACAGGTTTTTTGGAAAAATGTGCATTTTAATAATTTTGGTGATTTTTTATTGGAATTAATCATTAAAAACCTCCAATATTGATCAATAGCTCCACTGTTTTACAGTACAGAGACTCCAAAATAACCACAGACACTAAGGGACTCCGCATGGTCATACTACAACAGCCTTTTTGGAAAAATTTGCATTTTTATAATTTTGGTGATTTTTTATTGGAATTAATCATTAATATCTTGCAATATTGATCAATAGCTCCACTGTTATACAGTAGAGACTCCAAAATCACCACACACACCAAGGGACTCCTCATGGTCATACTACAACAGGTTTTTTGGAAAAATGTGCCTTTTAATAATTTTGGTGATTTTCTAATCATTAAAAACCTCCAATATTGATCAATAGCTCCACTGTTATACAGTACAGAGACTCCAAAATCACTACACACACCATGTTACTCCCCATGGTCATACTACAACAGCCAGTGGCGTGCACAGACTTTTTGAATGGCAGGGGCGAAAAGGAAAAAATGGGCACATAATAGCGCCTCCTCGTCACTGAAAAGAGCACTTCAGCACGCGTTTTGGCTTCCGTGGGGGAACTTTAGCACATGTTTTGGCTCCTACTGTAGATGTGGCTCCTGGAGGGCACTTTCAGGGCTGCCAAGTTTCAGAAAATGACAAGTGAGACATGGTGCGTTTGGCCAGCGACCACAGGTCGGCGGCGAAAAAAATGTGGCCTTTTTTAACGTTGATTTCGCCAGTTTTAATATTGATACCTTAAAGCAGAAGTCGGCAGAATGTTTTTGTACAAGTTTTTAATGATTAATTCCAATAAAAAATCACCAAAATTATAAAAATGCAAATTTTTCCAAAAAAGCTGTTGTAGTATGACCATGAGGAGTCCCTTAGTGTGTGTGGTGATTTTGGAGTCTCTGTACTGTATAACAGTGGAGCTATTGATCAATATTGCAAGATATTAATGATTAATTCCAATAAAAAATCACCAAAATTATTAAAAGGCACATTTTTCCAAAAAACCTGTTGTAGTATGACCACGAGGAGTCCCTTAGTGTCTGTTGTGATTTTGGAGTCTCTGTACTGTATAACAGTGGAGCTATTGATCAATATTGGAGGTTTTTAATGATTAATTCCAATAAAAAATTACCAAAATTATAAAAATGCACATTTTCCCAAAACAGCTGTTGTAGTATGACCATGGGGAGTTAGTGTCTGTGGTGATTTTGTAGTCTCTGTACTGTATAACAGTGGAGCTATTGATCAATATTGCAAGATATTAATGATTAATTCCAATAAAAAATCACCAAAATTATAAAAATGCAAATTTTTCCAAAAAAGCTGTTGTAGTATGACCACGAGGAGTCCCTTGGTGTGTGCGGTGATTTTGGAGTCTCTGAACTTTATAACAGTGGAGCTATTGATCAATAATCCAAGATATTAATGATTAATTCCAATAAAAAATCACAAATTATAAAAATGCAAATTTTTCCAAAAAAGCTGTTGTAGTATGACCATGGGGAGTCCCTTAGTGTGTGTGGTGATTTTGGAGTCTCTGTACTGTAAAACAGTGGAGCTATTGATCAAAATTGGAGGTTTTTAATGATTAATTCCAATAAAAAATTACCAAAATTATAAAAATGCACATTTTTCCAAAACAGCTGTTGTAGTATGACCATGGGGAGTCCCTTAGTGTGTGCGGTGATTTTGGAGTCTCTGTAGCCTACTGTATAACAGTGGAGCTATTGATTTTTTGCAGACGGTCCTGCGCACTCGCCCGGCTACCGGCTGCGCGTAGAGATCAATGTTTTCCGTCCAGCTCGGAGAACGGCTCGTTTTCGTAAAAAAATCGGGTTTTGATTCTTGTAGGTAGTAATCTGTGCTATTATGATGTGAAAGAGACATCATTTGCGTTTGAACAACGTTTCGTCTCAGAGTTATTGATCCCGGAAGTTCGAATCTGTGAATATCTTTACAACTTTACTTAACTCCAATAAACACACAACAGCAAACACAACTGAATAAAGATACCATGTGTTCATGAAAACGGACAAAATCAACAATTCAGCAGGACACTGTAGCTACTAGCATAGCCCAGAGCGAGCCTTGAAATGCTCCATCCAAGGCAAAGCTGTCTGCTAGCCAGCTAGCCACAGCAACAGTTGCAATTTGCATTGGCGACAGCAAGCTAGCTAGGGCAGTTAACTAACTTTATCATTACCTTCTGTAGCTGATACCAGTCAAAACTGCCGTGAAACATTAAGTACATGAAGTTACTTACGCATTAGAAAGAAGAAAAGTCAATGTAGAGTGACGTTGGAGCTCCTTGGCAGCAGAGTTTCTATCTCGGTCGGTTCCAGGGTGCCATTCCGAAGGGCCGCCAATCCGAACGTTTACTTTAATTTGTTGGAATGCCGACCCTTAATTATTTATGGAAAAGGGGTGCCATTCCGAACCTGAAAAAAAGTCCGCCATTGAATGGTTTAATACACATGCTACACACTTGAATTGCAGTGAATATCTTTGTAGTATTGTGGATAGTGCATCTGTTTTCGATGCGGGGGATCAGGGTTCGACTCCCGATGAAGTTACATATTAGCAGAGGTTTAATCTTTTTACTAAACTGAACCAACTCCTTTCTACATTGCCTAAACCCAACCAAAGCACAGTGCAAGGACATTTATTTTTCAGCAGGAGCGCCGCGGCTGCATCAGACTCGCACCTGGGTGAAACTTGAGGGGAGGGGCAGGGCAGGCGGCGCTGTCCCCACGGCGCGTCGTGTCAAGCCGGGCAGGAAGTCAAACCACGAGAGAATCCGGTCAATTTTCAAAATAAAACACATTCGGAACCCTTTTATATCTATGTTCGGAACGGCGGCCCCTCGGAAGTTCGTAATGACGGACCTTCGGGAATTTTCGAATTGGCAGACCGTCGGAATGGCGGTCGCCCCCCATCTCGGTGAAATCACTTGGACCCGTCCTTGGGACCAGTGACGTGCTCTCTTCTCATGTCTTTCTTTGTCTCAGGCCCTTTTTTATTCGGCCGAAAAACATGGAGGAAACTCTGCAATCAAGGTAGCTCTGACCTGAGGGGCTACTGCACTGAGACACACGTGGGGTCCTGTAGTTGAGGGACATGCACTAACAGATCGCACGTGTGCATACCTAAACAAAGCAGAATAGATTACATTTCAGATTACAATAGAGAGGCATGGGAGTTCATTCTGTGGATCCTCTCAGCAACTCCACTAAATCTTTGCATAGAAAATAGCTGTATTGTTTAAAATCCTGTTTATATAACCTTTCAGACATAAAACACACAATAATGCATCATTGTGTGTATGTGTGTGAGGCAGAGAGCATGTGCAGTCGTGCATGTTGAAATGTGAGCATGTTACAAATGGTGTCTCTCTCCCTGTCATTCTGTTTCAACAGACAGAAAACACTTTTGATTTCAAGTTAAATAAAGCATCAGTGAGGACCATCTGTCTCCTGAAATCCACACACAACCCTCTAAAGTATTATTGGAAAAGGGTACAGACACAGTTCTCTCAAAATCAAGTAGGAAGCCTAGTAATGTGTCAACTGTTGCCACTGAAATACTAGGTGGTGGTATTAGAAAGTGATAGTGTAAATGTCACCGCTTTCTTGGCTGGTGGATAAAAGCTCTGTTTCATGCTAATAATTAACTAATGAAGTGTGAATGTGTGATCTCCTTGCAGGTAACTTTCTGAAAAGAGTTGTCTAACCTGTAAAACTGGTGGCTTTCCAATGGGCAAATTCGAAAGACAAATTAACAAAGATGACTGCAAGGACAGAGAATTGAACACATTATAACTTTTTAAATGATATTTCAGATAATTATGTTATTTAACATAAATAAAATAAGAAAATGTGATTCAAAACTTTATACAGATGAAAAGGCTGAGGAGAATTAGTATTAATACTATTTAATATTAATGTCACCACTAGGCTATGTGAATTTTTTCATCTATTTGATGAACATGATCTTAAATGCCAATATAATTAAAGGGGCAATTCGTAAGTGCTCTCTACTGCAAACCAGAAAAGATGTAGTTTCTTCCTGGATAGTGTAAATGTCACCACTTTTTTGACTGTTGGATAAAAGCCCTGTTTCATGCTCATAATTAACTCCCCTGCGTTGCGTTAATGAAGTGATCTCTTCCTCCTGGGAACAGCTATGGTGATTGTGACTTGACAAGATCTTCAGCAGTCATTGCTTAAATGGGACAAGAGGTTTTCATACACAGACCAGCAGCTACAGTGATTCACTATTGGAAAGTGATGAAACAGACTGGTTAGTGTACTACTGTAATTTCAGTTGCAGGTGTTTGTCTCTTCAAATCACATCCAATCAGCAGTTTTAGCTCTATAAGAAAATCTCAGGTGTCACTGTCATCAGTTTTTCTCTTTTAATACATTCGTAGAAATGCCCAGAATTTTGTTGTCATTATGGGGTATTGAGTGATGATTGGTGATTTTTCTTATTTTAGTTGTGAAGGGTGAGTATCCACCTCCCTGAGATCCAAAGTTCAAGCCCAAGAAATTTTTCAATGTCATTGGATAAAAACTTAATACGATAAATGTTTTCTCCTCGGCTCAGAGCAGAGCAGAGTGACTGAAACCCGTGTTTTGTTCCAAACACTTGTTTTGCTGTCAAGATATAACTATTTAAGACTTATATTAACACAAATATATCACTTACTTCTGCTTTAAATGAGTCTGAAATTGTATTGTTTTGTGCATAATTTTCATCTTTTTTTCTCTAATATATACATTTAGGCTACCACTTTTAGTAGATAGTAGGGAAAATAGGATTGAAACAGGTATTTTAAATACACTTTTATAGCCTTGAAACCCCACTAGAAAAGCCACACATGGAGGGTCAGTGGGGTTGAAGAGGCTATTGAATTCAGAAAGACAGGATAACATCAGCTGGCCTCTCTTTGTTGGTTAAAGCATTTTATCAGTGCTATAGATTTTATTTTACAGCTCCAGGTTGACCATCTTTGTTTCATTTTATTTCATTGCATTGCTATTTTAATTATGTGCTTTTATAACTCGTACCTACTGTTTTATTTCTTGCACTGTGCATCTTATCTCTTCTCTTTTAATCTCTTCTTCAAGTCTTGATGCTCGATCATGATTTCTCTTATAAACCAGCTTGTAACCTTGTTTTGTAAGGGGCTGTATAAATAAAGTTTCATTCATTACAAGTTATCATTCTGCCCTACGGGTCCACACTGCCACATGCTGCGGCTCACTGGTTGTGCTGGCTTCTTCCATGACCCCCAGCTCCCCACCTGCTCAGTCCTCGTCTAGTTTCATGAGTTCCTGATGGAATCTCTTTGCTTGTGCATTACATATATTCAGTTTCTCAGTGGTGCGAGCTGCTGGTCCCAAACTTTCTGACCAAAGTATGCAACCATAGAAACAGTCCAGAAAATAAACTAACTTTGGCCCCAACATTTTTAGTCAAACCACCAGGACATCATGAAAAGAATAGTATTTGGCTGGAACATGTGGGAAATTGAGGATGC
Source organism: Decapterus maruadsi (assembly GCA_030347415.2). Taxonomy (NCBI): domain Eukaryota; kingdom Metazoa; phylum Chordata; class Actinopteri; order Carangiformes; family Carangidae; genus Decapterus; species Decapterus maruadsi. Next base: position 4,529,636 of record CM064900.1, read on the forward strand.
AGTTGAAAACTTGACTTAATGACATTAACTGAAAAAAATAACCACATTAGTGAAGACAGTGGTTATGTTGTGATTTCAGCTTTACTTGTATCACAAGGACAGAAAGCTAAAAGGTCACTGCTGCATGCCAGCTGTGAGTCTGCAGAGGTGAAGCCCGACACCCGTGTTCATTGGTGACACTCTTTGAAGGACAGAAGCTACATTTCTGAAGGGGTCTGAAAAATTCTTCTTCACTCAAGTACAGGCTTTAAATTTCCTCATTGTGCAACTTCATTAGTTAGTCATAAACATATCAACAAGTATCATTTTAATTGTTGGTAGCACTCTTTTGGAGGATGACAAAGATAATTCAGTGAAAAGGTTTCTATTTAAAGAGTGCACTGCCCAAAAATATTAGCAGCCAATACTCACTGCTATACAATAAGTGAGATAATTCACCTGAGTCACGCAGTAATTGACCTACTGTACACATTGTTTGCTATCAGTAACTGAATGACTCAGTGGAGTTCACTCTATATTTTACACATAATTCAGAGTCAAACAAAAGGCTCTTTAATGCACTCTTTGCCTTGGATTATCCCTATTAATGTCAGGATTAAAATCACTCTGACTCAAATAACCAACCTGCACAGGTTTTGACTATAATTTCAAAAGTCAACCATCCATCCATGTTATACTCTATCCCAGCATGCAATTTGGTGATAGTTTGCATTTAATGTGGGTTGTGTAAGTACTATCCATATTACCTGAGGTAGATCAGTCAATCCAAATCTACTGCATAAGATTATTATAAGGGGACAGGCAGCGTTCAGTCTAGACAGGCTGACAGCTGGTCGGGTCAATACACCTAGACAAAAACATAACAAGTACACCTCTGGACTGTGCAGGGAGACTGGGGCAAAAAGGTTCAAGCAACAGAATAACAGTCAACAAAAACATTGTACAAACAAGAAACTATTGTATCAAAAACTTTATTCTCAAATAATGTCTTCAAAATAGCTGATAGATAAACTGTGAGTCTCATTAACAGCAGGTTGTGAGGCTGCATTCACATACAGTATCTGTTGTTCAACCCTTTATAATACTCAATGTTTCTCTGTCATGATCTCATGGGAGGACAGAAAAATATTTTCCATCCTGTAATTCACAATTTAAGAGTACCAGTCTTGTTTGACCAATTGTTTGCCAACATAGCAGCCTCCGAAATGGTTGCTGCTAGTTTTTCAAATTTACTTAATAAACTTTATTTTCCACTCTAAACCCATAATGTCTAAGCAAGAGAACCAGATTGCTCCTTGTTTAGACAGCCATGAGGTCAGATTTTGGGCCGTGATGGGGGCAAGTGATCCAAAATCTTTTGTGCCTGTGGAAGTCATCCCTCTCTCAAGATACAGACATGAGGATCGGTCACACAGGGCTGCCTTTACACAAGAACACCGACTTTAAAAGGAAGTGATGTTTTCAACCCAACTGTGACATATTGTTCATGACATTATGACACTAAACATCTCTTTATTCTCTATCTGTTTATTGTTTCACGTTAACTGTGTGTGTATCTTAAATCAACCCCAAACATGTATGTAGATGAGATATTTTATTGTCTAACAGCGCTGCTGCTGCATTAGAAGTCACTCAAAACTGTTTCATGTATTGTCACATTCTAGAACTTTTTTTTTTTGGTAAAGAACATTAAATTAAACTACACTGGCCTCGAGCTTTAGAGGAGTTGGAATTGACACATTATTTTATGAGTTTATGAATAGCAGATTTTTTTTATATTATTTTATTTTATTTTAACAAGTGTGACCCAGAGCTAAATGTCTCTCCAGCATGAAGAAGATTAACTCCAGGTCCCACAAGCTTTTCTGTTCCTGTGTAAAAGCAGCCATAATAGACAAAAGAGATCATATGACATTTTGATTTGATACTCAGTTTGAACCATAGATTTTTACATGGTAACAGTAAAAACATTGACTTTAATGAACAAGATTTTGTTGTACCTACATCATTAATCATAAAAAGTACAGCATGTTTAATAATTTCTTTCTTTCTTTTCTTTTTTTACAAATTCTCCATAAAAAATAGATTTCTGTACAAAAAAACTTTTTTTCTTTTGCACCTACTTCAAGTTCAGCAGCACATGATGATGGTGAGAGGCGACATTGATAATGATGATGATGATTATGAATTATGATGCTTAAAATAATAACATTAATGATGATGGCAACTTCAGGGTGAGGACCTGCCATTATATCTCGGTACCACTTGGGACAACAAAAATATTAAACATTACTTTTTGGTACACATTCACAAGCAACATTTACTGCGTGAGAATGCATCCCGGAGCGTGTGGATATTGTAGCATCAATATGTGTGTGGTATCCCAATCTACAAGCTGCCATGTGCTGAAATGACAATTGTTTATCCCTTTGCACTGATAAGTGAAGCAGGGCTGCAGTGGATTCACCAGGTTGTAGATTTTCCTCTAAACTCTTATTCTGAACCACGGCATGAGAAATTTGTCATATCCCAACTGGTGAGGAAAAGATGAAGTCAAGGGCAAATGAACTGCAATGCTGAATATTTTAATTTGATTAAAGTGAAAATGATATCCGCAGTGTGTGTGTGTGTGTGTGTATGGAGACGAGAACTGTCCAAAAATAGTACATACTGACACACACACACAGGACAGATTTCCATCTAGAAAAAAATCCATCTACAGGTCGACACGGCCACTGAGCCACATATGAACACATGTATGACACAGTTCCTAGCCAAGTGAAATTGAACGTTCCTCCACTAACCCTGCAGGAGAGGTTCAGCAGTCACTCTGCAGTCCTGCAGTTGTTGACATCGATGTAAATGTGTAAAATGACTCACATACCCCATCGCGATGTAATTTAGATTACTACTACTACATCGAGATGCAATCTACACTGAGATGTAATCTAGAAGCTTGTCTGCCATGTGACACTGTGAAAAGGCAGTGTGTGACATTTGCAATTTAGCTGGGGTTTTTTTGTTTGTTTTTCTAAAGTGTACAGCAACCCAGGGTCTTTTGTTTCACTGAGGACTGCTGACAAAGAGAGGGACACATGTAGAAACTCTCTACCCCAACGGTGGGAGCTGAAGAAGCAAAAACAACCTTGACATTTTAAAATTTAGAGGATGGTTTTTTTTCTCTCGCACATTTTAATTGAGTATAGGGCTGACAATGCCAAATGGAGGACAAATGCAGAAAGTTGAACAAAAAGTTTTGGGGAAAAGAACATTGTCCAAAATCTTAAGGCATCTCAGGGCAGATACAGTATGTGTCATGTTTAGCTCATTTGAGTGAGAGATATTTCCAACATTGCCCAAAAGAAACAGAACAGTAGACCTGTACTAAACAATGTTTCATTATAATTCTATTGTTGATCCCTAAAAAATGGCGCCCAAGAACAGATTTCTTTTTTCTGTTTTTAGAGAAACATAGTTGAACATCTTTGACATGTGTCCTCTCCATGATTCTCTTTTAGATTATTTTAAATGATCAAGAAAATGAATTATCTCCAGATCTCAGGTTGACGTCTGTCTCCCTCCAAGTTTTTTTTTGTTTTTTTTAAGAAAAAAGATTGTTTGTTCTATATTATTTGAGACTCTGATTTGGTTTGTGCTTCCAAATATTCAGGGTTGTTATCACTTCCTCCCCACCTCCATGACTCAGCATGTAATGGTCTTTGTGTAAGAGCTCAGACAGAATCAAGGAAATGAAGAAATACATTCACCCAGAAAACTAATCTTCATTTCAGGGCACTTTGCAAACTGGAAAAACTCATTTATAAACATAATCAAATACATAATGTAACTGACATACACATAATCTATATTTGAATGGGACAGGGTTAGGTCAAGGCCAGTGAATGAAACCACACCCTCCAATGATTGACTATACACAAGGAAAAAGCCAATTGAAATAAACAAGCCTCAGAGTGGCAGATGACATCTGCCTCTACACAGCTGGGGAACACTGAAGGGTTACTTGAGGGAAGGTCAAACTCTCTTTCGTAAAACAGAAGTTTTTCTGTGCTAACAGCCATAATAGTGAGCTCATGTGGCATCCTTGTGACCTCACACAAACCATACTAATTTTAGAGCTCTGCCGCAAGCTTGATGTTCCTATATGCTATTGTGGCTTGCAGGACATATAAGCTTTATGGTTCTGCACAAATATTTGATTTGTATTTGTCTTTGTCTTGTGGGCAGACAAGATCTGACAACTATGCTCTGATGTCATCCTGTGATCTTTACAGGCCGAAGAATACAGGAGTGTAACTTTGTTTTGTTTGAGCACAGCAGGCGACCAGATCTGTGTCATTAATTGTTAAAAATTAGACTTTTCATTATGCTTGTGGTTGTGAAAACCTTACAGCCTCTCATTTCCAGGCTCTATTATGCACTCTTGACTCCATAGGAAGTCTCAACTGAAATAATTAAATCAATTAAAATAGAGGCGCTGGGTGCACTCCAGCAATAAAGAGAGCAGTTTTCTTGTTTACCCCGGTGAAGACGGTTTGAATGCGAGTCTTCTGTCTTGTTGTGCTCTTTAACTATTGCCAATATTTCAGCCACTACACACATCTGCATATCTATACTCCTGTGTCACACACTGGTGTATGTGTTTGTGGCTGTCTGGCCCCAACCCTCAAGCGGTGACTGTCAATGACAGACTGACAATAGACACTATGATACCAACAATATCCTGTAGTCATGCTTCCAAATATAATCACCATTGTCTCAGGACATTTCATTTGCAGCATTTGGATCTCGGGTAGAGTCATTTTCAATTAAATAAACTGAAAATGTAAGTAGAAATTTGAGGTTACTTATTAATTCATTCTTAGTTATTTCATAAGTGAATGTAACAACTTTCTCATGCCAAATGCTTTTCAGTATTTGAGTTGTTGGGAAAATCCACATCTCTGATTTCAGTGAATTGAGTTTTGCCTGGAGTTGGACACTGTGATAGAAAATGTGTTTCAAAAATCAATTGAAAAACAATAATTTGATCTGTTATACATTTTCAATATCTGACTCTCATACATTCTACTGATCATTTGATATTGTATATGTAAATAAATTGATTTATAATGGACTGTTTGTAAGTATATGACAGGATGATGGAGACTGAATGACCGCAAATATGGCAACAGTAGAGAAAAACAATAAATAAAAATCGTGCAGGTTAAAACAAATGCCTGAGGTGTAAACCTAATGCCAGAATGTTATGCGTGAAGTGTGAAACTAACAGGAAACGGGCCTGAAGACACTGAAAGACACACACTGAAAGCAGTTACATCTGTGATCTAAACCAAGTGCAGCATCTTTTGCAAAAAAATAAAAATATTTTGAGAGAACACTGCGAGAAATAACAAGCTCGGCAAGTGATTTGGAACTAGCCAATTATCTCGGATCCTGCAGACTCATGGGTGTTAGCAAGACATTGTGACTCAAAATACCAGGAAATAAGCGGAAAGAGAGGTCACACTCGCTAAGCTTGTGTATTTGTTGCAGTGAGGTTCCAGCATTGATAAACAGGATGTAACTTACTCTCTGCACACGAGGTATTTCTCAAACAATGGAGGGGCTCGGGGAGGGGCGGTAAGTGTTGACAACAATAATTGTGCATGTTGTCTACATACTGTATCTGTTCATCCACTGCCTTAAATGACCACTTCTCAAACAGGTCACGCATGCACTGTGCGCTCTTTAAAAAGGTGTGTTGAAAGACGATCATGCGCATCAAGATGACGCATGAACATGTGAGTGGTAAGGGACATGGACAACACATCTTTTTAAAGAGTTAGAGAAACAGTCGGAGGTTGTTTCTGAAAACTCATACTGTCTGCTACTGCAAGTCATTCACTGAGAAGAATAAGACTACACTGAGATACTGTTTAATCTTTGTGTGACGTATCTCAAACTGTGTACCATTCAGTCAACCATAAGGTGTGGAGTGTATCAGAGAATGACGGCATTTAATGGCTGTAAATAAAAGTAGCAGTGTGGCGCCGGTGTTTCAGTGGGACGAAGTAGGCTATAATGGAGGTGGGCGTCTCCGTATCTCCTCCACATCTTACAGCAGTAACAGCATTCAATATGAGCTTTCAGAAGCAGCCATTGCTCTAAAAATGGCAGGAGTGTGGTGCCAGTATGTGACACTAGAAGTTCAGAGGTCCACAGGGTAAACTGATCCCAACTTTCTGGTTGGGTAGCATGTTGTCATGGCAACAAAATAAACAACGGTATAGCATGTGGTCACACCTTCTGCTAACAGGGAGTGTGAAATATAAATGTGTATATACAAACACTCTGTAACCCTGTATTTAGTCGTTTTGTCATCTTTTTAAAGATAGAAGTTTTGAATAAAATTCTCTTTTTCGAATGACTCATTTTTCAAACCCATTTCAGACCCAAAAATTATTCATTTTTTCATAACCCAGTCAGAAAAACACACTAGTGCAAAATTTGTGCGGTTTAAGAGTTTATATAAAGTTTATATTTTGGGGTCCCCAGCAGCAGTGGTTTGGGAAGTCCCATGGGGCCACTGGGTTTTTGAACATAAGAGTCTGTTCATCAATATCTTCACTGAAGAAAAATGCCAGAAGAGACAACTGGAGACAAAAAATTGTCTCTGTTCCCATAGCAACCTGTCCTTGTCTCTTTATTCCAGCATGACTGACAGAGATGACTATCTGTCCATTCGTCTGTCTACTTTCTGTCAGTCAACTGGTCTGTCTGTTAATGTGTTCATCTGTTTCTGATTTTGTGTTGAGAGTATACTGTAGAAAAAAAAATCAGTCATCACTTGACTGACTGATAATCCCGACCAAAGTTACGAGAAGACAAATCATTTCCTGGATCTGGCCACAGCTGATTGCAGCAGTCGAAGATCTTGACAGCTTATTGCCTCCAGGCTTCCACACAGAAAATCCTGGCCAAGAACAAGACTCAGTTGTCTGACTCTTTGATTGTGTTAGACAGGCCACTGGAAACCAGTCCACTGTGTACACAAGCCTGGCAACTGAAGTGTCTGGTTTTGTGGTTCAGCACAGTCTGCCTAGTGCTAGTGTGGAATATTGTGTATGTGATTTATCTTAAATTTGATGTACCTTTATAGAATACTTTTCAAATGCCCAAAACCCACAAACGACTGGTTTTGGTCATGAACCAGGAAAAAATAACATCTGCAAATGATTCATTTGGTATGTTTTAGCCAGTTTCCTAATACTGTAGGCACTGTCATAGAAGGCAATGCAGCAAGTAGCAGAGGGTAAAGACAATGACAATGACAGGAACCCTTTTCAACATCCATTGTTAACTGGCCACACCACTTACCAAACGCTGTGATTGTCCTGCTATATATTAACCCACTCAGATCTCTAAATAGGCTAAAACATTTCAAACTTATCCGCAACTGTTATTTGAACCTGTTGTGGTAGGCTACCACTGGTTCATCGCTACTGATACCAACATCCAGTATGGATTAGAGATATGAGTTTCGTTAAAGGTATCGGTCTGGTTGAAGTTGTCACTGTGTTGACTGTGGTTGCCAGCTTTACAGCAGCCTGTACAATCAATATCGGATTCCACCAAAACAGACTGTGTAAGCTGCCGTAGCGTCAGAGTCCAGTCCTGTCAAGTTCAGCATGATGGAAGTCCAGTGGGAGGTTTTGGTCCAGCACCAGTGATGTTTTTTTTTTCTTTTTTTCTGTTGACATATACGAATTGTCCAATTACTATTCATTGTATGGATGGAGGCTGGGGAGTGGAATAGTCTATGTGCTTCCCCTACGGGTAGAGCATCACATTGGTCAAACCCATGTCTGGCCTACAGCTGGGGGAGTTAGCAAGCCTATACCACTGTGCAAATTTGGCATGAGGGCATGAGGTTAGGTAGGGGTAAAGCACTACTCAGGGTAGAGGGAGACTAATCCAGGGCCATATGACACTGCTCATAGAATAGAAAGCCCTTTCCATAAGGTGGTTGTGTCAAATTTTACAGTCAGTCAACTGACACTGGACGAGACACTGTTTTAATTAGGTTGTCGCTCATAGACTAAATTCAACTAATTGTACCATCTTTCTCTGATTTCCCTTGATCTTTGAATCAGAACAGTGCTAAGAGGAATTCTGGTCCTGAACAGCTGACTTCATCTTATTTGATGATGTCACTGTCTACTCCCTTGTTAATTGGTTCAGACTTATTTTACGCTTTCACTGTAAGGAGAAGTGGATGATACCGTTGTTCAGTTGTGGAGCAGGGCTGCATTACTGTGCAGATTATGCCGACTGGGGACCAGCATGCTGCAACACAGACTGCTCATGGCGACGCGTCCAAATGGTTAGTTTGTTCTTTCATTTTTGTTCGGTTAAGCCACACCGCAGACTGCAACATCGAGGTTGGACTGAACCACTTGTATAGTGGCAGGTTTGCTGGACTATACCACAGTGCAGACTGTATTGAGTGTGGTGTCGAATCGAACTGCCTTAGCCTCTGTGGGCTTCATGTTGGTGTCATACATTGGGTTTTCAAACGATGCCTGACCATTGGAGCTTTCGTGGCCGACATAGCCATTGAACTGGACCTTGGGACGTGTCCTGAAAAACATAAAAAGAAAGAAACAACATCAGGTTAATGACAGAATGATGGTTTCAGAAACTTTTTTTTGTTTTGTTGGATAGCACATAGTGAGATAGACAGGAAAGGGGGAGGCAGAGAGAGGGGGAATGACATGCAAGAAATGTCTGCTCGACACGGGGGGACTGTAGCCTCTACATGGGGCGCCGCTCTGCACCACGCACCGCCCCTCAGAAACATATTTTGCATTCAATGTTTGAAAAAATAAATATGTGCCAAAAGTGCACCGGCCTCTGAAACACAAAATAAACCACATACTTAATTGCGAGGTGAAGTTGCCTAAATTTGCTGATGTTCAAACATACAATGTGTATGAAAAAACTGACAAGGTTAGTCACGCTTATCTCACAGTGACATTGATTACAAGTGTATCCCTGAGCTGAGCCCACTGCAGCTCCATGCTGCTTTTAGGTGAGTGTTTTGGTCTTCTTTCACGTACATAGTTAGGCAGTAATTTTTAACAAACAAGCTCAAACTTCAACAGACGTCAGCGCATGTTGCTTTCTATATAGTCAACATGAAAATGTTTTTTTCCCCCTTGGTGTGAATAGTTCAGACATTTAAAAAATGAAACAGGCAAAATATTCAGTGTTACATGTGGTATTTTCATATCCTGTTCAACATCACTGATTTACAGAGCGCATGTACTCAGAGAAATGAAGGCCGTATGAGTTTAAGATCCATTGGACTGCAAAATGTCAATTTGAAAAACACTCAAAACATCCTCCCATGTTCTGTCAGATGTCTTGTTGGACATGTTGAGATTAAAGGAGCAAATTTAGCAAGAGCTGAGGTTTCTTGTAAAAAAAAAAAAAAAAAGGAGAAATCTACAAATTGCTTTGAAAATTATGGCCAGAGTAAGGACATGAACCATAACAACTGCCTGGTTCAGTGATTCAGCAGCCCAGTACCCATCTGCTGCTCTCATGCGAGTGTGTCTGCGTGCATGCAACCTGCCATCACCCTAAAAATGGTTCCCAATGCTTTTAATTCAAAGGAATATACTATTCCACAATCTGCTGGAATAAAGCTTTTAAAAAACTTACATTGGAAGGTTCAAACAGATCCACGGTGAAATGACAACCTGCTACTAATTTGTCTGTTTGTCACAGATTACGTTTTTGGATAATCGGGTCCTATAATCCAGTTAGATATAATCACTTACTCCCAAACCCTGTGGAACTATTAGTAGGAAGGAGTGCTGCAGCTGAAATGCTGCTTGACTCTGACCTCATTAAGAGTGTGTATATGTGTATGTGTATGTGTATGTGTGTGTGTGTATGCGTGTGCGCAATGGTAGAAATCCAACCCTGGGGAGCCACTAAGCCTACCCTACATGCTCAACCCATTACTTTACAAAACTGCGCACACACCAACACACACCGTAGACCTCCCTGCGTGGCAGTAGTTCAAATTGCTGCACTAGCTTCTGGTTGTGGCTGTAGGTGCAATAGTTTAATTTTATTGGTAGAATGAAATACAGCACACATAATTGCTTTGACAGTGTTATAGATACTGTACAGACACATGGGCCCGAGCAGGAACAAACTGCACTGTACACACTCACACCTTGCTGTTAGTTTCTCATTTAAGCCATTACATCGCTATGAGAAGAAATAATTTCTCTTTCTGCCGGCTTGCCTTTCTGCTTGGTTGTGTTATATTCTGCAAGCAATATTACCTTTACCATACAGTACATAATACAACAGATGGAAATAATAATAAAAAGCAACAGCAAACTGAAGTACTTCACTTGCTTTGATTAAACCAGTTTACAGCAGGTTGAATTTTTTTTTTTTTGATGGCATCATGCTGACAGAGAGATGACAATGAGATCAAAGACAAAATAAAATGTCCTCCATCTAGCTTTTAATGATTGCTGTTTTAACACAGTAGGGCTGCACTACCTTTGAATAAAATCAAAACAATGTGGCCATAGAGTGTAAATGTCACCCCACTTACTTTTATCTGATGTTAAGGTGTCCTTCCTTATTCCCCCCCAAAATGAATATTATCTTAAGTTTTCAGTTTTCTGAATGGCAACGAAACAATCCGTTTAACTTTGTTGAATTGTGCAGCCTTACTAAACAGCATGAGAAAAACCTAAAAATTAAAAACAAGAGATGAAAAAGTTTGACGGAGGATGTGGCGGCGGGCGGAGGTCTGGTTGCTGTTTGAAACCAGATGAATGACAAGTGTCAGTCTTACCTGCCGCCAGGCCCCCAGGTGTCTTTTGGTCTCTCATTGTCATCTGTGTCAGCAGACAACGTCCTGCATACAACCATCAGCTTTAATATACATCAACTAACATTGCACACTGCTAACTGGCAAACAGGCTGTGTAACAAGGCTTGAACTAATGTCATGATGGAATTACTACTGTAGTCTACAGGCCTCAGCAGCTATCACATGTTTCACATCAACTGTCTAAGTCTGCATGACCCTGTACACAGCGCCCACGATCTTAGCATTACATTACTATCTAGTCAGATTAACATCAATAGGTTAGGACACTGCAAGGCTCACTACAGACAGAGCACTGTAAGATAAAGCTATTGTAAATGACAAGCAACATGTAATTATGGTAATAATGACTATTGTTAGACAAGTGAGATGACTTTGTAAAATTCTGATGCGATGAAGAGCAGAACATCCGTTAGATGATGAATCTTAAACAGGAAACAACAGTGACATTTTACCCTCAATATAGCTCTGGATTATCTCACATCTTTCAGCTTTTAAAATCTTTTTGTGAACTTTCTGGCAGCAATAATTAATATCTTAGGTCAATCAGATTAAACCTTAAGGCTGTGTTTGGAGTATTAAAGCTATAATTAAGTTTTTAAATGTGTGTCTGTAAACCAGCCCGTCCTTCCAAAAAAGAAAAGAATAAAATATCTAAGTCGTCCTCTCAGGTATTTCACAAAAATCATATTTATTTTACGTTTTGGTAACATCTGAATGTCAATGAAACACATTTGTACAGGGACAGATCAATGATAGGTGATAGGAAAAACATTTGTGTCATGCAGGTGAGTTAAACAAGGATTAAACAAACAATATTTCAAAGATTTTAAATACCTATAAACATCATACTTAGGTAGGGTAACATCTAACTGAAGTATCATTATCCTTCACAAAACTCATCATCATCAGAACATCATTATCTAATGATCACTGTTATTTTAGTCTATTTTACTATACCTACCCTGCAGTGCTGCATAATAATATGTACTGACATACATTTGGCTTGTTACTCTGCACCGTTTTCTTGTAATACAAATGAACTGGCCTGGACTCTTGGTCTGTGAAGAAACTGCCAGGATGTCTTGTCTGGGTGGTGCAATGCAACACCACCTGCTGATAATTTATCTTGCCTTCTTGTGTGTGCTGCCCCAGGGCTGCGTCTGCACCTCTGGCCACCAGAAACGGGGAGTCTGTTGCCTCATCATTAAATTAGACTGCCGTCTCCATTTACACACAGTATGATTTTAAGTATGAAGATGATTCTGATGAAACATGAAAATTTAAACCTGTGGTATAGGATTACATTGTTGTATTGGTTCTTAGTTAATTCTAACAAATGACCTTTAAGGGATGTAAAAAAAACAACTACCCTACAATGTATTAAAACTGTTATTTCTCCACATATTTAGGATTTATGAGTGGTTTATTTGTTTTTCTCTCCACAAGTGTAGCTACAACTGAAAAAGAAAGTACTGTCAAAACCTAAATAACAAACTGCACCTCAGTCCTGATATTTATCAAGCATTTCAGAATCACTCAGAGAAATTGCGTTGTCAAGTTTGAAAAAATAAATTGAAAATAATTTCCCTCAAATATGGACTGTCAGAGAGGTTTTCTTTTAATTGATGTTTTCCAGTCCAATAAACACCATCGCATTAAAAGACCACTGCTGTGGAAGTATTTCCTTGTTGGCAATTAAGTGTAAATGACAAGAACGTGTTATGGAGGTTTGCAGATGCGGCACTATATCCCAAACACAATAATCAATCATAAGGCATTTTAATCTAATAAATATCTTTGAAGTTTGTTTTGTCGCTTTGAGAGGCTTGATAAATACCAGCTCACGTTTTGTTGTCAGCTCCTCAGAAAGTAATTAGAGGATTTTTTTCCCGCATTTTCCCCTCAAATGCACTGAAGTTATTATCAGCACAATCAAATAATTTATCATTCAAGGTGAATCTGTTTCACGTTCAAGTGAATCTCTTTAAGATTAACTGATCAGGATGTTTATTATGTGTACATATTTTTGTTCTACTTTTTAACTTTTCTATTACTTTTTTAGAGTTATTTCTTTGGACATTTTGCCTTTGTTTGGATAGAACATTGGAGACAGACAGGAGAGTCAGTGAGAAAGAGAGAGGATGGTATAGGGCCCAGGGCCACAAGTTGGATTTAAACCATGGCTGCTGCATTTAGAAGTAAGCCTACATGGTACGCACTGTACCAGGCGAGCCACTGGGGCACCCCCAAACTTTGGTATTACTTTTGATTGAAGGCATCAAACCTGCTTTTTTTTTTTATAGCGGACAAAGTGAGATGGCAAATGGCTGTTTTGTATTCTGCTCTGCGTGATGTCCTCTGTGATGGATTTAGGTTGAGGCTGGAGCTTACCTGTGCTTGTAGAGGTAGAAGGCAAATCCGGACAGGATGAGGGCAAAGAAAGGAACTAAGATGGCTGCTGCCACAGAGCTGCTGTTTGTGTAGGGGTTGGATGAGTCAATCGCTATGGTTACAGGGCCTGGGGACACAGACACAGAAAATCCCACACTTGCATGAATACACACACATAAACACCCCTTTGTGCACGCGTAACGCTTCTGTCATTCATTCTGAATGCTTGACCTCTGCGTCTCATCTGTACTCAGTCTGAATTTTAAGTTGCTTCACTATCTTGACAAAAACATTCCTTCAATTTGACTCTTTTAGCGTTTCCTCTGTGTCCCACTTTCGGGATGCTTCACAGGAATATGAAGTCTATATTGTCTGTTGTGTTCTGTATTAGTGCTAATGTGAGAGACAGACCCACCTTGCCTCGTCAGATGGAACTTGCCAAAATCTTTACTGTGAATATGCCCCTGGTAAACAAAAGTCTTCTGGTCTGATTCTGCCGTAACCTGAAAAACAAAACACACAGCTGAACATGAGAACTTTGCAACACACTGTAAGAGATACTGTATTTTCTTGCCATCCCTATAGAGAGGGTCTTTTCATAATTCACTTTCATATGAGAATGGTGCTGAATTTTAATCAAAGTGTCAAAAAAGCTGGCTTGCGGATCAAAAACAGGGCATGTAAGACAGGTGTGATTATGGGGTGAAAATATTTTAAGAACCGACAGGTGAATATGTAATTGCCTTCCTGTACAGTCGACTACAGATGGATGACAACATCAAGCTAAAAGTAATCAGCTTAATGTTGTCATCCTCCAGGTTTACAGTAGAAGTAAGTTCTTAGTAAGAAGTAAGTTCGGTTCTACAAATGTTATTTTTAAATCAAGTAGACATTCAGCGTGTTGCTTGGTTTATTTAGACCAGAAACACTGATCTCTGAACTCCATATATATATATTTTTTTTCTTTTTAGGATTTTACATAATGTCGTATACATTTGAACGCCAGGCTTCCCCCCCGTCCTCTCCCCTCATCATCAGGACAGTATCTCTCCACCTCCAACGCTCTGGCCTCTCTCTACCTGCCTCTGCTTGGAGATTGAAGTGGCAATATTTTGCCCACAACAAAACAATCAAAATTTAATCTTCTAACTGTGAAAAGATTGTTTTTCAGGAATCACACAACTTGGCCTCAGCCATTATCAACCTGACTCTTCTCCTCCTTCACTCTTTCTGTCATTCCCAACATGATAAATTGGCTGTCCATGTGTCTCCTTCATTTCCTTCTCCTTACAGCCTTTTTTTCCCCCTCTCCTATCTTTTACAATCTACCCACTTGGTTCCTCGGTGCCTCCTTCGCTTGTCCCATCTGTCAACAAGTCAAACAGGATCAGATTTTTAATCCATTCCCCAGTTGTAAAAATGATGTGTGGAAAGCTCCAACTTTAAATAGCATATCAAACAGAGTTAAAAAGTCCTAAAGGAACATCACACAAAGATGACTTACTTTCGATACTTTTCTTTTTTCTCTCTTTTTTTAGACACAGATGTAATGTTATAATGTAACTGACTGTGTTCATTTAATGTAAATAAAGAAAAAAACAACTTCTGAGAACTGACAGATGTGTAGTAATTCAACAATATCTCTGTCCAGATTAATGGTTATCATGCTCACACTATTTCTTAGCCAGATCTTGTAACTTCAATCACTGTCTTGTTCACTCGGCTACTACTGCTTATATGACAGACACATAGTAGCTCACTCTATGGTGAGCGATAAAGTGACATTTAAGACACTCATGAATCATCATGCGTCATCATCACTGACAGAGGATGAATTGCTTTGCATTACATTACATTACATTATGTGGTTGTAGGGCAAACGTAGTGCACATGTAATGGTACCTTTGTTTTTGCAATGTGAGTTTATCTTTTGCATGAACAATTAGTAGAACACTGAATAATTAAGCAAAATTATCTTAATTAGTGGATGTTAATGTTGGTGTTGGAAGGAGGATTTGATTTAATGGGATCTTTTGTCAGACTAGTTTCTAATTTCTACACTGAGTTAAGATAACTCCCTCCTGGCATTCTCTAGTGCATTGTACAGATATACAAGCCATATTGTATTATATTGTCTTGTATCTTCTCATCCAAATAAGCTATACCTTTCAATTACTTCTCAGAGTTTATTGGGCGAAGTAAAAGATGCTTCTTTACCATTTTCTATAGCCTATGTAAAATAGGAATAAATAGTTGTTAGGAAATAAGTTCTGCTGTGTCCAATGGACGGAAAAAATCATCCCAGATGGCTGATGGAAATGATATACAGTAGTCAGAAATAAACACAAGTTCTATGCTATCAGATAATTGTGATACTTTCACACAATTCTTGTACTTATTTCTCATATTTTTGATGAGAAGATGGAAACAACATTCCTCTATTCTGAAAGAGAATTAAATTTGTATATCGTACAAAATCAGTGCAATAATGTTACATGATATTTACCCATCTAGAGTGGTGGAACTGGGGTGAGTAATAATATTACATAAATATATTACATATATTATATTAAATAAAATAAAGACTGTTCAATATTTCTGTTATTGAGGACCAAAGGGCAACAATTCCAGTTTGATGACTGAGTAGTCATATCATGTTACTAAAGACTTCTAGACTTCTGTTGTCTAGAAATATACACATTAATATTATCATATTGATTGTGATTACCATTAAAGAGATCAGTAAAAACTCTGTTCATTTTAAAATGCTTAACATGTGAATATATTTATGAACCTGCTGTGTATTTGCACCTGCAGTAGTGCTTCCACTTGTGTTATTTACGCTGCATCTTAATTCTGCAAATCTGAAACATCTGGGCTGTGATTGTTCCTTTTTCCTCACTGAAAACAAAGGCTGAAAACAATTCTTCACATTTAAAGAGAGGAGGAAATAAGAGGAGGTTTATCTTACATATCCATCCATTGCCCAGTTGTCGTTTTTGAACTTGCTGTAGTAATGCTCTGTCGGCCCCTTCACCTGGTAGACTTTCAACAACAGTTGGTTTTCCTCTGACTTATAGGTACCTAGAGAGAAACAGAGTCAGATTAGTTCCTGATCCTGGTCCAGTATCAATACAGCCACTTAGTTTCTGAATTGTGTTGGCACTTGGCAGGAAAAGAGCAAGACATTGAGCTAAAGGAGCCATGGGAGGCTGGAAAACAGAAAGACAGGCAGACTGGGTGGAAAGCAAAACAGACAGACAGGCAGCGTGACAAACTGGGAAAGCAGACACATTGACATTTTGAATTATCATACTCTATTTTCTTCACCACGCACCTGACACATTACTGGGGGAAAAGTGACATTTACCCTTCAGCTACATGTCACCACTTGGTTAACTATTGTACCAATTCAGAGCTGTTGCTGTTCTATATGACAAGTCCATGTAAAAGAAATATCACGCATTCAAAATGAAATCATTTTATACGTTGGCAGGCCTCATTTCCCACCTGCAGGAGATCCTCTTTGACCCCCGGGTTCAAACTGAACTATTGATTGTAAAATGTCAAAACATTCATAAGTGTCAGTGGGAGAGTCGGACAGTTTTTCTCAGTTGCCTAAACGCTGTTTTGAAGGTTTTGATTCAAGAGTACAGATTTACCTGCTTTGTTAACCTGCCAGTCATCAGTATGCAATATTCTATACAGTAGGTATATCACAGTACATAAACAAAGCCTCTCGGGCACTTGAGAACTGCTATCTGATGTTGTTCAGGTAATAATTTGGCCCATTAGATGAGGTGTGATTCTGCAGATGTACTGGTGTAGAGGGGCCCTGGCACACAACTTGTTCCCACCAGTGCCCCTGCATGTTTTATTATTTAAGATATTAATGACCTGTTTCTATTCTCCTTATGCTCTGCAGCTCTCGCACCAAACCATTTTCTACCTTGCAGACTGTGAATGTTTATAAAAACTTGAATATACTTGTGTGCAATGCACCAATTTCAGTCTGCACATATGTGATGCCTTTTTTTTATAATGAATAAAATGTGTGAATGAAAGCTGGATCTTTATTAACCTGCTGTGTATTCGCACAGGCAGTAGTGCCTCCACTCGTGTTATTTACACTGCATTTAAAGTCTGCAAATCTTTAACCACTGGGATGTTAATGCTCCCTTTTTCCTCATTTAGAGCAAAGGTGGTGTTGCAACACTTCTTCACAGGCCCATTTTATTTTCATGCATTTTAGTACCCATGAAGTATTTTCCTTCTATCTCATTATGTTTTTATCGTGTTCTGGGTCTTCTTTTTTCTATTTTAACATACACTGTATGATCTTTAACAATTAAGAGAAGCTTTGTTGATGAAAGTTTAATCAAAGAAAATACTCAAAACTCAAAATATCAGTTTATTTGATTATTTTTTTGTATGTTTTTAAAAATTAAAATGACAAATCATAATAATAGCTTTTAAAATTAATGATTGCCTTTAAATAATAAATCTAAATAATATTAGTTATTTCCCTTGATATTACCTGACAGTCGGATTGACAGGCCGCTGGTCTCCAGTAATGTAACGTTAACTCGGCCACTGGTGGCATTGAACCCAGTAACTGTAAATGTGGTGGGCTGCCTTTTCCCCAGGTACTCGTAGAAACCGCTCCACTCAGAGTTTGGAGAGAACACATCCACTGGAACTGAGGAAAAAAGGGGGGAGAAAAATCAAAAGTAGCATTAGTGTCAGATAACTGTTCCCAGCGGCAACTAAAAGGTCATGAAGAGGGATGTTAGCCATGAAAGGGTCAGGGTTAGGTGGACCACCTTGTGTTTGCCAAACACAGACTAAACATATTTACCTCTGGTTCCCTCATAATAACTGAGTGCTGCAGTGGGTTATTGTCTGGATGTCTGAAACCATGACTCCAGTAATCTTGCAAACATTGCACAACTTTGGTCTGTACCTCTGGTGTTAACCTCTCTCCACTGCCCTCTAAATGCATTATATTGATTATAAAATCCTACCTAAAACTTACAAGGTATTACATGATATTGCACCTGAATGATTTCATTTACTTTAGCTGAGCCTACCAGGACCTGGACTATACACAGATAATGGCTGTCGAAATATAAATCTGAAAAGAGACTGTTTGTCCAGACAGAAGACCCCTGTGGACTACAACCTCTTACCACAAGTCCTATCTAGGACATATTATGAAACAATCCTGTTTATTCACGCAATAAACTGAGTTTGAAACCCTGTAAGGGTAAATTACCAAGGAAACATATAAGTGCACAGAGAACATTTAATGTCCATAATGTGGCACATGTATTACAGTGCATGTCTGTGTGGAGTGTGTGGGTGTGTTGGAGTTGTTTATTCTGCATACCACGAATCTTGTTCTTCTGGACATCTGATTCTCCTCTGCCTTTGGGGTTGACTTTCACTCCAACTAAAATTTTAAAAAGCATTGAATATTGATAGTTAAAGGGGTTAGGGATTGGTGAGAGATTTATCACATGAAGAAAGACAAAACGGAGACCAAGAAAACCATTTGTTAGTGTAGAAAATAATAATCTGTCAATTACAATGACACGGTCACTTCTGGGTGTTCCAGAGACAAAAGGCATCCACAGCACAAAGCAGAGAGCAGCTGGCAGCCTCCTCCCTGTCTGGTTATAAACCTCATTGTTTTGTTGTCATACATCACAGTAGTCACAGCCATCAGCTTCTTGTCTTTGAGACTAGATAGCACTATGAGTATGTGATAAAAAAAACATCACCCAAACATTCATGGTGCGCCTGGGGCTGATTTATGGAAGCACAGCAATAATATCAAGATGATAATCTGTATTTATCTTAAACCATATGGGATTATGACATCCAGTTTAGATTTTAGACTCAACATTTACACAAGCAAAAGCATTTTGAAGATAGGATCTGAATACCTTTACAGAGCGGGGGTTTGCCCGACCATCTCCCATCACTTTTGCAGGTTCTGTGCTCTGATCCCCCGGCCAGATAGAACCCGTCTTGACAGGTGTAGATCAGCGTGTATCCCAGGGTAGGCAGGTCCATTGATCGAACATCGACATTACTGGGGGTCTCTGGCTGTCTGCATGAATGGGCTGAGTGGAGAGGAAAATAAATACAGTTAAGACTGTTAACACTGGCTGTAATAATTATAAAATGCTGAAAGTTTCCATAATACCATATTGAAAGCTGAAAATACACACAACAAAATTACTACTCCTACAGTACTGATAATGAGGACAGCTATTTTCTTACCGATGCACTCAGGCTGAGTTCCACTCCAGGTTAGATTTTCTAGGCACGTCCTTGTGGTTGAACCAAGGATGTGGTAGTTTTTGCGGCACTTGAAGGAAATCTTACTGCCAACCTACATTATAGAAAATCCCAATAAAAAAGATCTTAATCCACTGTTAAATCCATACACTTTGAAATCGTGCCTCACTTCACTGCTGACACAAAAAATTGTAGATTTAATCTAAATGTAGTATTACTTAACAAAAAAAAGAAGGTTTTTGTTATTTGGATATCTTGATTGTTATTCTCTTTGTGTAATTTCCTTATTATTATTCTTTTATTGTTATCATTTATATATTTTTGATTGTTTATTTGTATGGTTTGTTGTCTTTTTGTTTGTCATATTTCATTGTTAACCCCAGGTTAAGAAACTTTAATGAAGTTTTTGCCATTTCCAACACTGTAAATTGTCAAATTGTTCCTTTTACTTGTGCATTTTTAACTGTGCAAAATAAATAAATTAAAAAAAATTAATGCTGTAAAAAAACACATTGCTACTCCTGCATCACACACTTAGCCGGATTTTTCTAATGACGAGTGAGTAACCATCAGTTCCTCTCTTTGTCGAGATGTCAGGGGAAATATGACATGTAGATGATATCCAATTATGCCTTCACAAATTGAAGGATTTGCATGTTTGCTCAAATTCCATTAAGGATTTGATAGCCAATATATTCCATCAAACTGGTTTTCATCAGAGAGTCCCGTCTCTAAGACAAAAGAAAATATTACCTGTCATTCCTAAAGGCTATCCTTAGTGATTTGGGAGTCACTTTTAACCAGGTCTTTAATTTTGACCTGCGTGTTGAGTGTTTGATGAGCTCTTGATTTTTCCAGCCAAGGACCTCTGTAAACCCTGGGCTCATTGTATCTCAGAGGGAGATTAATATTTATGCATTTAGTCATCCCGCTTGCATTATTTAGTGCTTCATTCAGCACATCACTGGATCACGTAAAAGTTAATCATGAAAACTTTAGTGTTTGTTGTTGTCACCGGACAACACATCCACAGGATGTACTGTTTTGATCAATTTGTATATTAAATTGCAAATTTCATGGAGAGAGTGGTTCTGTAGTGAAACCATTTGTCTCTCACCTGCAAGCCCTGGGCCATGATTGGGATACCATAGGCTGGAGTTCCTGGGTCACGGCAGTTGTTGAAGGCTGGGTCTACACACACACACACACACAAACAAACAAACGCACAAATTGGGAATTACATGTTTTCAAATTTTTATAATCATTCCTCAAAGAAGCAAACGCCCAGCTACTGTAGTGCAGTGTGTACATTTGAACAGTACTGTAAGGTACAGTAAAGCAGAGAGAAGAATATTTCTCAATGAAATGTAGTTGGACTAATGAATAAGAAAATGTAAAGTGTATACTGTAAGTAAAAGTGTACTGCAAAACTGCAATACAATAGAGTGCTTGTTCTTAAAGTGCAAATGTTCTTTCTTACACTACCTAATAATTGTAAAATAAAAAGCACTAGCCAGAGCAAATGGATAGACTTTTATAGTTCTACATTGTATGAGACACGTTTACTTTTACAGTAGCAGAGGAACATTGTGTTGCCTCAAGGCTGCATTACACTTCTGCTATTACACAATGATTGAGATTTTACCCAATGGTTTCACAACTTGTTAGAAAAAAATCATCATGCAATTCACTTCAGTTACCACCAAAACCTCAAACATAAAGGGGTGATTTTCAAGATAAAATCGTTAGAAATCAGAAAATCAAAAGCTGATATCAGAGCAGCGCACTTCAGTCACTGATTAGATCTCCAGCTCGATTTGCTCAGGTATACTAATGCTGCAAGGTGTAGATGAGTAAGATTCACAATCCTGTTTGCCAGTAATCTGATTTTACAGAGTTGTAGTCATTGCTTGTCAATGGAATGTTTTCCTATGCAGATTCTCTACAAAGGACAAAATATAATATGTAACATTTCAAACATCTACATGAACCCTCTGTCAGTGTAATATATTCTTGTGCTGAAGACTATGGCATATCTAAGACTCCTTTAAAAGTGAGCTTCATGAGTGACTTTCATGAGATTAACTGAACCCTTTTTTCTTCCAATTTAATATTGATTTATGGATTAACTGTGGTCATATTTAAGGGGTATGACACAATCTGCAGGAACCACTAATTCTAAAAAGTAACATTTTAGAGACACACTGAAACAAATGGAAAAAGCAATGGGAAAAAAATGATTTCATGTGTTACCTATACAGGCTGGTTGCTGTCCACTCCAAATCCCATCAGCCTGACAGACTCTGGAGGCAGAACCCACGAGCAAGTAGGGGGCATGGCAGTAGAACCTGACTTCGGACCTAAAGAGGCAAACAATAGGAAATACGAGTAATGAGCAATTATTTCAGGCTGTGATTAATTTAGTAAATTCTGTCCTGCAGCCATCTGGTATCCATCGAGCAGCTGAAGATGTGATAGGGGTTTAAACTTTGTTTTTACTCACAGATCAAAATCTATTTTGTCTTTGCAATGCTTCCAACTGACATCCAGACATGGGGGTCACACTGTCTAATCCACTTTCAGATAAACTTTCTTGAGTCAATATTTGGTGACCTTGTTGGGAAAAACAACACCTCCTGTGGTGGTTTCATAGTAAAGACCTACCTCCTTCATATTTAAACAAACCACAAGTTTTCATCAGTATTTCAAGCATTAATTTAGGTTTACAAAATGACTGTTGGCAAATAGAGATCAATGAGTATCTCAATGCATGTGTGACAGGAAGTCAGAAGTAGAGGAGCATAGTGGAAACGCTTTGTCAGATTAGCAGCAGTGCAGACAAAAAATCCTACTTTCAAAAGTAACATTTTAGGATAGAATGGGTTTTTCAAAAATATGAGTCCAAATATTACTTATATTTAACCACCTACCGGTATGAAAATATGTTCCCCTCTCTGAATCCTCCACCAGGAGAGCCAGAATCCCCACACAGGACAGCTTGAGAGAGACAACACTAACAGTTAGCACGGATCTGAGCTGCTGAAATGAGGACAACAGTGACGTGCATCAACAAAAGTTGAGTAGCAGTTCCCAGCTTAACTCACGCAAACACTGTGGTACGTCCCCAGTCCACGTGCCGTTCCCCTCGCAGGTTAACACAGCAGGAGTGGACAACTGGTAACCGTGGAAACAACTGTAGCTAACACTCGATCCCCATGAATGGTCTGTACCCTCCACTTTGCCATGATGTACTTGAGGGGGAGGTCCACACTGGATCACTGGAGAGCACACACATGCAAACATGCACTTAAAAGATCATCTACTGATAATTTAATATAAAATCAATTAACATACTGTACAGAGACTCAAGGGACAACATGGATACAGGCTCTAGTAAGTGTGCGTGCGAGCATTGTTCAGACGTTTTCACATTGCTACTGTACAAAACAAACACTCCAACAAGTAGTATGGCATTAATAGCTTATGCACACAATGGGGATATTTATACTTCATTTGATTTAGCAATTCTATCTTCAGTAACAACAAATAAATCAGCAGCTAGTAACACAACAAGCACTCACAAAGACAAAACAGCAGTTAAGACAAGTCCCCAGTGGAGGCAGCGCTAAGATGTGGAAGATGTAGAAGATGTGAACCAACAATTGAAATAATACCTTCTTGTAGAAAACACTGAGAGACCTTTTCAAAAATTGACATCATAAAATTTGCCCAAAGGCCAGGTACTTCTATATTCAGGATCAATGTATATGACAAGATGGCTTCAGATGGGAGGCGCGACATCAAGTGAAAACAAGCAGACAGTCATTCCTACCCTCACTCGGTTATTGGGATTTATCTGCCACATTGTTTTCCATTAGTCTGCCAAATGAGACGCTGGCAATATCTTCTAAAAGACAATTTCACCATCAACCTTCTTTTCATGAAATACTGTCCTACATTGGGATTTTAAGAAGAAAGACATGTTTACTGAGAATCACTATGTGGGATTGCTTTTTATGTAACGCAAGTGATTCACACACACAAACCTACAGCTACTTTGCAACTTGATTTTATAACCATTGCTGCACATAACTGATGTTGATATCAAATGGCGCAACAGATCAAATTCATTAGTTTGCATTAAAAGCACATCTGTTACGAGGTAACAGCATCTTTTAGAGATGTTAAGAAACCTCGTTTTGTTGATAATATCTGCGTGCACCTTTGCATGCGTGTTCATGCAAGTGTGGCGTGTGGGCATGGATGTCTACGCATGCGACTTCATACCACCCTGATAAACATCTGTGTGTGCCTGTGCATGATGGTGTGTGTGCCTAACTCCCTCAGATAATGATAACCATCTGCATGGTTTCAAACATCTAATAAAGTCAGTAGAATCCTCATCTAACCAGGAGACAGATGGTTTCACGCTCCATTCACTCTTCTATGATGATATACAGTGCACACAGCCATACACACAGAGGGAGCAGCAGATAGACACAGACATGAACACAGACATGCAGCAAGTACCTACATGCTGTACGAAGCAATAAGCATATGTTGAAATGAACAGGGGAAAGAACTAACTACTCTTTATTAGCAGAATATGACAAATATTGTCTCAACAATAAATCCCTCAAACACTTGATTTATATCTTTTTTTTTGCCAATCTTTACCCTTATATCCATGTTGCTTCTCTTTGTATATTTCTGAGGCTATTTTTCATAACAGCTAGTGTTTTGGATACAGAATCAAAAAAGAAAAAAAAATGTTTGCAACAACACAAAAAAACTAACCAAAAAAAGAGAAAGAAAAAAAAGAAAATCTTTTGTTTGTAACGTTGTGGTTTTTCTGGGCGACTGCGGGTGCTCACGGCAAACTGTCCTGAAGACGTCTTGCATTTCCAGTCAAGACTCAAAACAAGTGTTTGTTCAGTTTCTTGTTAGTCACATTAAAAAAAATCTACGGTACACACCAGCACAGAAGTCACTGCCAAATCTCAGCTTCTTAAAGCATGTCATTCATCATTTTTTGTTGTGTGACTTGAGGAGGAATAGCTGGTAGCTAGCCAGCAGCTAATGGGGATTCAAATTAATAAATGAATGAGTGTTTTCTTCCTCCCTAAAAACAACTTTGTTGTTTGGCATCAAACTCCATCTGTCTAGAAATAGAATAAAACCTTCTTACTGGCTTATTGACTTCAGCAGTTCACATTTTGGACCAATATTTCTGCAGGTCTCTGATGCCCAAAGAACACTTGTGTCTGTAATTGAAGGTTTCTGAGCTCTCTTATTTTTTCTATTTGTGTCTCTCCCTTGTTGTTAATACACTGGTTTTGCTTCACACGACTCTGGAGGAGTAACTCATCCATGCTCGCTAACCCAACTCTTCTCTTTGTCACTGCAATCATTGAATCCCTTCCCCGCCTTTCTTCTTTCCACTCACGTCTCCACATCCTGTTCTTTTTCTTACACTTTGGTCCCCAACCTCCTTTCTGTCTTCTTACTTCTTCTTCTCTCCCTCCCTCCAGCCCTTCTTCTCCTTCTCCCTGCACTGCTCTCCCTGTCCTTCTGTCCCAGCTCCAGTCCTCTTTTATTCTCTTGCTCTTGCTCTCTTGGTCTCTTTCTCACACCGTTGCTGCCTCTCTGTGCCTCCTCCATCTTTTAGGCATATGTCTTTTTGCACAATTCGCCCAGCCAACACATTTCATGGGCCTAATCCCTTTTCTCACTGTGTATTTACAGGTTTGGGGGCAGGTATTGATTTGCCTGTCTGTTTCTCCCATCACTTGCTTCCTCTCTGTCTCTCACTTGCTCCTCCATCGCCCCGCTCCACTGATGGCTCATCACATTCTCTCTTTTTCCTCTTTCATTCACACACTTGACTCTCCTCTTTTTCTGCCTCCCATTTTCTGTCTTTCTTAATCTCTGCATTACTCTGGGTCTTTTTGTGTTTCTGTGATGTTTTCTTCCACTGCACCTATTCATCCTTTCTGTTCTTCCTCCTCCTCCTTTCTCCTCTAACTCCCTCGGTCTTTCTTTCTCTATCTCCCTCCATTATCCCTCCACCTCACTGCTTTGCTTGCTCATTCTCTCCTTCTGTCTGCATCTCACTCGATTCATTTCGCCTGTCGAGCTACACTTTCATGTCTTACAACTACTTCATTCAATATGTTTCTGTGTGTGCATGTGTGCCTGTGTGTGAAGAAGCTGCTGTTCCAAAACAGGATCAAATGAAGACTTGTGGATTGTTTGAAGTGGATGAAAACAGAGGGGATGAAAACAGGGGAGATGAACAAAAAGACGTGAACAGGAGAACATAGAGAGCAGGGGTAAAGTGAGGAGGAAGGAGGGCAGAGAGGAAAAGACAGGAATGAAAGCAAAGGGAGAGAAACAGAAAAGATAAAGGACTTGCACCCTTTTCCTACTTGTATCTCTCTCTCTCATCCTCTTTCACATTCTGTCTTTTCCCCCTCCATTTCTCACTTTTCAAATTTCCTGCCTTAGTCTCATTTTCTATCACCTACAGTATCTTTTACTTCTCTGTTTTCCCTCTGTCTGCATCTCTCCCCAGTTCCCTCTCAGTAGCCTCTCTGCCCCTGTTTTCTCTGTTTTTTTTTCATCTCAGTTCAAAGCCTCTGCAACTGCAGGAGCCAGCCGGAGATTTTCTGTATGTGGGAAGAGGCGGCAGGGAGGATCTCAGGAAACATCCCCTTTTACTGTTGTTGAGTATCATAGTCTAAACTCTAAATATGGGCTGTTGTAAAACTCCAGCTCATTTTATTTTAATGCATTCTTTTTTATTTTTCCCTTTGTGTTTGTGAAAAACAGAGGGGTTTCAGGAAATAAACTCCATTTTAACACTCTGTTATTGTAAAGAGAAATGTTAATCTTTCCTTGGCCTCTTTCTGATGCACTGCTAAAGTCACAATCTGTTATTTTATAATGCCATCCTGCATTGACATGCTGCTCTTATCCAAATTGCCACTTGGATTTGTCAGGCTTTTTGGTGCAATTGCACATCTCTATAACAATAATTACCATTGTTATTATTTACCGTTAAGTACCTTGTTGTTAGATTTCTGTCACATTCAGACTTGACATCTTTTCCAGCTCAAATCATGTACTACATGGTGTTGAGCTGCGGTGTAAAATTGAACTACATCTTGATTTATATGTACAGTATATACAGTATAGGCCTATATACAGTACTTGCTACATGGGTTCAGATGCTCAAAATCAATAATACTTTGCTTGCATCACATGGACAAACACAAAAATATCAACAAATTAAGGATGCATTTATACAGTAAATAAAGATGAATTATTGATTGCCGATAGAATGTCAATAAGTATTACCCAAAATGATTAAATGTTCATAATACATGCTTGCCCACACCACACTGAAATTGATTATGTAGGTGAACACAGCTCAAGTTTTATACTCTGCACTTTCATATATGAGTCCTATCTTGTTTATTGACATTCATTGTAAAATGTTTCTTTCATTACATATTCTATGTACATAATTAACACTTCAAATAACTCTTGAATCTAAAAGCTGCTTTTGGCCAAAAAAAAAACTGTTAAATGACTGTGAAGCAGATCCCTTAATGCAGATTCTGTTAAGATGGATAAATCCAAAAGTTACAGTGTGTGCCTGGCGATGGGTGTTGTTGGTTTTTCTCACCTTTACAGCTGGGTTTGGTTTGGTTCCACGTTCCATCTTTAGTGCAACGCAGAACACTTCGTCCATTTGGTTCCATCAAGTGACCAGGGTTACAGCGGTAGGTCACCGTGTGGTTGAACGTAAACTCACTTCCGAGATAGATCCCATTGGCCATTGGCCCAGGGTCTCCGCAGCTGATCACTAAAGGTGGTAGGAGAAATTTTATAAGACAAACAAAATGACAAATACGATGGAGAGTGTGTGTGCGTGTGGTGATGTTAATCCAGCAAGTTGGCAAGATTGTAGTAGTGCGCTGGGGAAGTGACATTCTTGGATTTATAATCTTTTTTTTTTTTTTTTTTACACTGTATCTTACTGATATTTCTAACAGTGTGAAAAACTATGTTTTTACTTCTTTCTGCCTGCCCCTTAACCTCGCCCTCCCACTTCACTTTCTCGTTGTCTGCCTTTCTCCCTGAAGCACAGCTCCGCTTCATTTCATCTACCTCCCACCTTCTTTTCCTCCCTTTCCCCAACCCCATGTCTGGCTCACTTAAACTACACATGTTGAAAACTCACACACCACAACCTTCCACAATTTTGCATCTGCACAGCAACAGGCGTCCCTTGTCCTGCACAATTTATGCTACTTACTGTATATTATTTCGAGTAATATACTGTAGCTTTAGTGCTGTAGCTAAAAAAGCTATTCAAAATATAACAAAACCAAATGTTTCATGATAATGACTGCACCCCTGGTGTTACCACGAACAAAGACAACAGTAATACTGTAAAGCAACACCATTAAAACTTATCCTACCTGTGCAGTCAGGGGGTTGTCCTGTCCATGTCCCATTTGTTGTGCAGTGTCTTGTGGTTAGGCCTGATGTTTTGAAGCCTTCCCAGCATGCGTACGCCACTGAGTTCCCGAAGGTGATCCCATCACTGAACACTATCCTGCCGTGTGCTGGGGTTCCAGGGTTACCACAGGATACAGCTGAGAATTTAGGAAATATTAAACAGCAGCTATTAATCATACTGATAATATCAGTGTGAGCAATACTGTGTTGCTGTCACTCAAGGCTGATAGGCTGTAGGCAGCAATAATGAGATTATCACTGGAGTCAGCTGGAAATAACATAAAATATGTCCTTGAGGTAGTGAGGCTGATTAATAACTAAAGGTTGTTGGATTGATTCCCAGCACTGAATGGCAGATGCACAGCTTTCTATTCGCGTGCTGGAGGCTGACAGGAGGCTGGTGATATATCTGTAGCTCCCACTCTAAGTGCCACTGAGCAAAACACCAAGTCTTAAAATGCTCCAAGGTTCTTCTGTTGTTAAAAATCAGGACGTGATGTCTGCAGATATGCATGCATCAGTGTTTTGCATCAGATCATTACGGTAAGAAAAACAAATAAGAAGCATTGGTCATGCAGCAGGGTTGAGAGGCTAATTATCAGTCAGGACTTGTGGACAATGTCCTTCAGTGGTTATCCTGGGGGAAACAAAGTGTTAACAGTAAGAGTGCAGAGGAAACATATTTTGAAAATAGCTGTAGACTTGACATTGCAACATGCCTGATTCATCTTCAGGCATCTAAAGGCATCTTCACAGCTGCTGCACTACGCTGTGCATTAAAGCCCATAAAGAGTATTGTTCTCACAGTGTAAACGATTTTTTTTTGACAAGTCAAATCCCAGGATCTTTATCCATCCCTTTGTTTTTGAACTACTGCTGGTGTGTAAGACAAAACTGTCAGGGAGGACAGAAGGATGCAGCGGGAAGAAGGACTCGTCTCTAAAGCAGCGATCCATCGATCTTAAGTTTGCTGCCTCAGCACATTAACAGAACCGACAGGAATTACCAACTAACCACAGCACATTTCACTAATAAGATCATGACAGCTGTCAGCCTTTAACGATCAAACACCTATTGACAGGATTAATTAGTTAGAGCCCTTAAAAGCTTTGTCCAAGAGTGTGTATAGGTGAGTATGTACATAAAAGCAAAGCGATGTGTGTATGTCTACAGCAGGTTACTATTTATGCCTGTGTGTAAAAAGTACAGGTGGGGGGAGCCACAGTCTGCATTTGTGTGCAAATTTGGACGTGTTCATGTCTTTCTTTGTGTTTGTGTCCCAGTGATAGATGTCTCATCCTCCCTGAATCAGCTTTTAACCACTATTAGCTTAATGAAAAACAACTGTAGACAGATATAAATAATTAGCGTTGCATAGACACAGGTACACACAGACATATACACACTTCTACTGTGTGTGTGTGTGTATACAGTATGCTGCATGTCTGTAAAATCTTGATTTTGATGTCAGTGATTCAGTACGTGTACAGTACGCAAACCATGAATCAACAAAAGCAAAATTCATTGCTTAACTGTCAGTTTCAACCACACAGTCAACAAAGCTGCTCAACTATTTGGTATCATGTCAGTGCTGCGTCTCGTAGAAATGGTAAATGGTAAATGGACTTGCACTTATATAACGCTTTTCTAGTCACTTGGACCACTCAAAGCGCTTTACAATGTAATGGTCGCATTCACCCTTTCACACACATTCATACAGCGCTGTTCGCAGACAGGCTTTGGAAGCTAATCATTCACACAGGGCAAGTGTGCGTTCAGTGTCTTGCCCAAGGACACTTTGACATGCAGACTGGAGGAGCCAGGAATCGAACCACCGACCTTCCGGTTCCGGATGCAAAATGAGATACTATTGACCAGTGAAATGAAATGAAGGAAAGTCTCATTGTGGATTTCATGTAGATATAAATTCTATGTACTGTAGCAATATTCTGAAGATTGACATTATTTTTTTCTAAATGTAAAAATATTAATCAAAATATATGGCACTTTTCACAGACATTACAAACTAAAGCTGCAATTTAATATCTTAAAAGTGTATTGAAACTTATGAGACTAGATCCACTGCTTATTTTTTCCAATTTCAGTCAGCCTGGCCTTTATGCTCTTCTGTGTTCTATATTTAGTATACTGCTGGTGCTCGGGTCACAGCCACACAATATACATAAGAGAACACAAAACTGTGTGACTCACTCTTCCTCCCGCTATCCACTAAAATTACTGCCAGAAGAGTGCATCTATCTAACTCAATCTAGAATCTGCATCAGGGCACAACGGAGTTAATGTCAGCAGTGTTTTATTCAGCCCACCTCGTGCAGCCGGTAATAGGGAGCATAACACAGGCAACAGCTCAGGATTCCAGTGTGTCTAACGCACTTCGGGGACCCGCTTTAATTTCCCCTAAACTCCCATGGGTTTTCAAGAATGTCTTTGAAAACTGCTGTTGTATAGGACGCACTTTATTACCACCGTGCTGTGGAAGATCCAGCTCAGTCAGTCAGGAGTGACACACTTCAGTCCTTTGTATCTGGGCCACACAGATATAAACATGCACACACACACTCACTTGAATCCACCCCTATTTTAAGCAACCTATTCCCAATTTCCCTGTATGCCTCCTATATTATATGAAATATTTTCTGTTGAATGTCAAGTTAGTGAGCAGTCAGTCTACATACCAAATCACCACTAACAGCCACTATAATTTTTCACTTGTGCAGCGATTGTGTAAATAGCTCACTGCAGCAAAAACTACACAGCGGTGGCAACGGAGGGTTGTGCTCTTCGTCCTGTCATGAACAAGAACATGGTCTATTACAAACGTTCTCTGAAATGACAGGTCTTGTTCTTCCACCTCCTCTTCCTCTTCATTGTTTCTTTCAAACTTCAACCTTCAACAGCTTGCGCACTCTGAACTGTCTTAAATTGCTTTCATCATATCGTTGACAAGTGTGATGAGTTGTTTCTAAACCAACATCTGTGCTGTAAATGTACTTTACCATTGTCACTTGTGTTTACCAATATGCGCTGAGAGTGTTAAAAAAGGTGAAATGAGAGATGCATTTGTGTGTAACCAGGTGAAAAAATGTTTATGGTTTTACTATAAGAGTGACTGATTCAATAAATGGGTGAACGCCACTAAGGATTTGGTTCAGAGAATGGAGCTATATATTTCTGCAATTTACAAAAACTGTAACTGTGAAATAAGGCAAAGACAAACCATTCACATGTAGTTTTTGGTCAATTTCACCATACTTATATAATTATTCTTCTCCAGCTTTAGAAGTCTATCTATCTCAGTGTATGCAAGTAAGTTTAACTAACACAACAATTTATGTGCAACATATGTAATGTACTTCAAGCTGTTTGACGGTGTATTAGATACTTAATGTCAGTAGCATGTGCACCAAGTGGCACCAAGAGGCCAGATACTACTGATTCTTCAACAAAGAAATTAATCTGTTTGACTTCAGAGCCTGAGCTGATTTATTTTGACATTAAACACTGAATAGTTAAGTCTATATGCCACAAATGCCATGTATTTTTTTAATTCATTTTTTTTTACAAAATGTGTTACATACTTAAGTGAACTGAAACCACCAATACGTGATCAAGAGATATGACAGAATTAAGAAAGTTATTAAGGTGGTCTATGTGTGCTGCTTGAAGTGGCAGTTGCAGCAGAGAGTCTTTTCCATCTGTCAATAGAATCAAATTTAAAATGATGGCCCCAAGGGTCATCTAAAAACACGTCCCCACCTTGACAGACAGGCTGCGTGCCGCTCCAGGTGCCATTGTGCAAACAGGTCCTTTCAGCTGTGCCGGTCAGACTGTATCCCGCCTCACAGCTGAAACGCAACAGGCTCTTGGTTTTAAATTCTTGCCCTCCCAGGCGAGCACCATGTGGAGGGATCCCTGGGTCCCCACAGACTCCTGGACTCACGCCTATAGTGAGAAAAGAGACATAACGGTAATGTACTGGACGCACATCAACAGCCAGACGTACACACCACTGCGGCAGTGAAGGAGGCCCACACAGTCCTGAACTGATGGGATAGAAGCACACGTGTCACCACATGCACTGCAAAGCTGCGTTCAACTGATGTCCATTACCCATCTAATAGGTTGTACTGATTTATGTAACTAAATGGTAAAACACAGGATCAGGAGGTTGCCTCACACTAGAGCTACTATTGCTAGAAAAATATGTGTGCGTTCATGCTTCAGGTCAACAACATCCACAAAAAAACATTTGTGATGTTAGTCATCTCATAATCTATATTGCAGAAAATTCATAAATGTTTTGCATACTCAGTGTGTCACATACACTGTCACACAAATACATGCACGTACCGGGACATGCATACTTTGTAAAACTGTACTTTGCATTTAGGCGATGCCAAATTGTTCTAGCATTAAAAGCACTGAGCGTGTCACAATTTTAGCAGCTTAAGTTCCATCGGTGGGGATTTGTGAGTTTAACAGGGTACAGCTCCAAATGCAGCGCCTTGCATCTCAATGAGGTCTTCAGCTGCAAGATGGATTCTACCCTGCTGAGCGCTCTGTTTTGAGGCCAGCAGTGTAAGCTAATTGCATTTCAGCTGTAGAGACAGTTGATGCTGAGTTTGGAAATGATCAGTTGTAGTGTTTTGGGATCTGCGTAAGCCTACTGTAGAGCAGCACTTGCAACCTGAGTAGTAAACCAGCACTTCCACCTGCTTCCTCTGGCTCGTCGCTTACACAAGCAGCTCAGGCAGAGTTATACACAGAGCAGCAGAGAGCCAGTTTAAACTTTAGTCAATTTTGCAATCTAACCCCGACAATTACGGTATAGGATTTTCTCAAGATCACTTGCACAAGTGGGATTGTCAAATGCTAATATTAAATTTCATATATTGCACCAGCAAATTATTAGACTTTTGTTTAATGCTGCTGTTTAAAAAGATGGTGACGTAGGGATGAGGGCGGGGACTGCTAACTCCATCCGATGACAGGAAGTTAGCCAAAACGACCGGATCGCTTACTTCTGTTTTAACGGACTGAATTCATTACTGATTCATTAACAGCGGTTTCTTCTATTTTGTGATTAATGTCTGCAATAAAGGAAAGTGAAAAGTCAAGTCCTTGAACACATGCTCATGTGTGGCTACAGTAGATTTATTATCTATATTATACTGTACCACTGCGAATAATAACCCTCACCTCTGCAGGGGACTGGTTGAGAGTGCACAAGTCTAAGAGTGAGAACACTTTCAAAGCAATTTGCTATGAATTCCTGCAATAGAAATAATAAAGGTGCCATAAAGGCATCATATTTCACTGACAGGTCTTGTGTATTAATCCAGTAATATCTGATGCTGTCATTTAGCACAGAGGGCATGATTCTCAAGTGGAAAAACTCTTTTATTCAGCTTTTATCTCTTATAAAAAAGCTTTGAAGTCTCAGTTTTTATGCTTGCTGTGTTTGTTTATTTGTTGTTGTTTTTTCATTTCTTTTATTTCTATGTCTAACCCTGACCTTTTATCCCCTCCCTCCACCCTCCACCCCTCGTGTGGTGTTGTCTATGTACACTACATCACTTCACAAATATGGTTTGGAGACATGTAGCAGCTACGTATGTTTGTTTTCGTGTAAACATCTTCATCATATAAATTATACATATTTTCCCTGTTACCAGTCTCAGTCTTCATGCTAACAATTTCATTGTGATTGCCGATTATTGCTTTATACTTATTAACACTCTATAAAATAATACATGACAACATGACTGTCCAAAAATCGAAGATTTGTGGACCAAACAGGTTTTGTATTAAACAGACAGACACAGGATAATTCAAGGAGAACTCGCTCTGACAGGTGGTGAGTCATATTACATCAGAAAACATCAGTGCGATGTTAGTCAACCTAGATGCTGAAAAGGCATTTGACTCGGTGGGTTGGGATTATTTATACAGGGTACTTGCAAGATTTGGCTTCAAAGATGGTTTGTTTTCTCCAACAACCAGGATCAGGGTTAATGGACACCTTTCGCAAACTATTCATTTGGAAAGAGGGACACGCCAAGGCTGTCCCCTGAGTCCGACCCTATTCGCATTATTTATTGAACCCCTTGCTCAAGCAATTAGAGAGGACTCTGGCATAAAGGGGACTATAATTAGAGGAGAAGAACATAAGATTTGTATGTTTGCGGATGATGTTTTGCTTTTTATTCTCAAGCATCCCTAAACTGATTTCCCTGCTAAAAAAATATAATTTATACTCTGGATATAAGCTTAACCCAAACCCTCACATTTAACTATATTCCCCACCCAGATATTAAAGGGAAATAAAATAAAAATATTTAGGAATAAACCTTACGAAAGATATGTCAAAACTTTTTGAAAATAACTTCGGCACCATTAATGAAGAGATCAAATCTGTTATTTCTAGATGGACCCTCCTTCCGCTAGCGGTAGGAAAGCCATAACGTAGATCCTCCAACATTGATCCAGTGGCATGGGATCATTCACGAAATTTACTGTATGGAGAGACTTACTTTTGTTTCAAGACTTCAGTTGGAGAAGTGTATGGAACGCTGGAAAAAATGGATTGAATATGCGCCTTGAATAGTGTGACATTTGGCTATGATGTATGTGTGTGGTTCTTTGTGCATGTAGATAAATTAAAAGTTAAAAAAAACAACTAAGATTTGCTATTCTACTAGCTGGACACCACTAGACAAGTTGTTTCATTGACCAGTTTGCTGTTACCAGTGCAGTAAGGCGGCGCTCCGCTCCATGTGCCATCCTCCTGACAGTGGCGGGTAGTGTTGCCGACCAGCACCCCTCCAGGCAGACAGGAGTACTGCAGCACTGAACCATACGTCCAACTTTGGGTTCTGGATACGACAGCATTCGGGGGTATGCCGGGGTCTCCACAGGAAATGGCTACGGAGACAGTGATAGATTTAAAAACAGAGGGGGTGTTAGTGTTTGTGTGTTTGAGTGTGTGGGATTGTGTCCAACTATAGATTCCAGATACTACTGCATTAAGTGGTGCAGCTGGGTCATTGCAGGGGACAGCTAGAGGGAGAGGGTGACAGCAAAGGAGAGGGTGAGATTAACACAAGTGTTTGTTGTTTTTGTGACTGTGTGTAGTTGTCTCAAGGCACACACAGGAAATAGAAGAAGAAAGAGGGATCAGTGAACTACATCTTAGATAAAATATAAAAGATAGCATTTTTAATTTACTACCGTATATCAGTTAACTATTCATTAAATGTGATGGGAAAATATGTGTTTTTTTTTAATAATATAATAAAGATATTGACTTACAATTTTGTTATCAAGTGAATATTACATAGCAGTTTTTCTCTGCTTACCCCTTTTGTATCCCTTTAGCATTTTTTTCTTTGCCTTAATTTGATATAGAGATAGACAGTAAACATTGTGAAGGAGAGATGGGAATGACATGAAACATGGTCCCAAGCTGGACTCAAACTGAGGAATTTGTGGTTATGTCATCGGCATGGTAACCATTAGGTTATGACCATCACCATTTATAATTCCAAAATATCACTTGTACACGCATTATTAAACAATCTCCTACCGTTTTGATTAGACAGTATACTCATAGCAGGAAAGCTTAATTTTTCATTGAGTTCAGCTGCATTGCCCGAGAGAGAGAGAGAGAGAACCAATAACTCATCTCAAATTGAATTAAATAGTTAGAAAACTTAAAAAGAGCCGCCATCCCTCTCCCATCTGTACCGAAAACTACTTTAACAAAGCACAGGTTTCTGGAGGACACAGATGTGAAACCGCTCTCGATTTTCTATTTCTGCCAAATGACTGGCCCTCCGTTATCTCCCCTTACCCCAGATTGTATTAGTTCATACCCTGCGCTCCGCAGTCACCAACCCTCTCCCCCCAATTTCCCGACAACACCTTGTTTCTTGAATGTAATGCTCGATGCACAGACGCCAGCGTCTCTACCTCTCGGTTGCTGTTCTGTGGCCCTGTTCGCAGCTCTGTGTTCCTCTCTCCATCTCTGAGTCAGCTTTATTCTCTCTATATCGCTCTCTAGTTTAATCTCTACATTTCTATCAGCCTTGGTGGCCCTCTCACAAGAACGCCCTAAGAGACACATGCTCACCTATTTCTTTCTATTTTAATCCCCCCCACACACACACGCGCACACACAAACCTTAAAGCCTCTTTCTTTCATACTCTCACCCTCCTTTTATGATTGCTTCCCCCCTATTTTCTCCCTTGAACCCTCTCTTACTCTCCCAGTTTCTCATTCGCTCCTCATCTTCCTCCCAGTGGCTCCTCAAGCCATTTCACTCCTTAAATGGATTTTTCTGACAAATATAAAGAAAAATAAATAGAAACCCACTTTCCTATGTCATGTTCAACATGACCAACTTTTGTAGACATATTTTGTAGAACTAAAAAAAAAGAAGAAGTTGCAAGTAACTTTGCCAGCTATGAATTTAATTCTATTGTTCTCTCTCCCTCTCTCATTAGTCTCTTGCACCTCGGTCGCCATCTTTTCTCTCAGTTTAAATGAACAACCTAACGGTATTTGTCTTTCCATACCTTGGCAGCGAGGGATTGGTCGGTCCCACCTTCCGTCATGCTGACATGTAAGGAGCGCAGACCCCAGCAGGTAGAAGCCTCGTTTACAGTGGATTGCCACACTTACACCATAGCTGAAGACTTCTGGGTAACGTAGGCCCGACTGACGCACGCCATTCTCCACGTGGCCAGGGTCTGAACAGTTTACAACTGTGGAAGAGAACAGAAAACTCTGTTAGAGCATCCACTACTGAATACGTTCCTGAAATCAAGTCTATTAAAATAGAAGGAGATGAGATGAGATGAGAGGAAAAAACAGCTAAGTGAGATTTTGGATATCTATTAATCATCATCATTTTGTGTCATCATTGACAGGTTTACTGTTGCATGACTGCATTCATAAACTGTGATGAATTACATAGTGGGAAGGTGGCATACATGCAAAAGGTACACCCAATTTTTGACAAATTTTGTAACTAATTGTGGTTAATGTGTTAAATGTTTTCATATATAGCTTGTGCAAAACATGGACGTACAGTAATCAAATCAGAACAATCCCTCACAATAATGGGGAGCAGACTGAATACTTTTATGACAGAGAACCTTGAACCACAGTGTTGTAAATTCAGATCACCCTTGCTGCTCTGTCCTGTTTTTTTTCAAAACTGCTCTTTGTCATAACCTTCTTTGTTCTCTGGAGTTCTTCTTTGTTCTCTCTGCTCTTTCCTCTGGTCCCTGCAACTCTGCTCTGCTCTCTGGGTGGATGCCAGTCCAATAAGTGTGGAGTTTGATTTTCCACGTGTCACAGGGGAGACTGACATTCACTCAACTTCAAGTCCATGGGGGACATGGGTGTGTGTGCATGTGTACGTGAGTGTGTGTTTGTGTGTGAGTGTGTGGGTCTGGCACCCTATGGGAACAAAGAAAGTTTCAGTTTCATAACTGACAGCTGCTGCTGGGAGGGAGAGAGAGACACACAAAAAAAGAATGGGAGATGGAGAAAGCAAGCAAGCGAGGATGAATCCCTTCAATGGAAAACCCATGTGAGCAACTACACTGTATCGATCTGCTCTCATGACTTTGCTGAATGCCAGCGCGTTTGTATTTTAGTATATCATAACGGGGACACTACCAGAGTTCTGGGGAGGCTTGTAGTATAATGACCATGCATGGTTAGCAGAGGAGAGAAACATGTCTCTGGACATGTACCCAGCTGTGTGTGTGTGTGTGTGTGTGCGTGCAAATAAATTTGTCTACTTGTCTATTTATAGACATAGACACACACACACACATACACACACTGCACTCATTGAGGCTGAATAAGCTCAATGGTAAGAGTGTATTCATACTACAATTATTCAGTTCACAATTTAACAGTCTGCTGGCAGCACATTTGCACAACAATTTTCCAGTTGACATACTGTGGCTAGAAGAAAGTTGAGCCAACAAATACAGAGTTCACACTGACCATCTAAAGAGCTGGATCTAATGTTTTTTTTCAGCCACCATCATGCCATTTGATTATAATCTCACTCATTTGCTCCTGAGTGACGGTGAACATCAGTAAAAGAGAGTGAATGTTACAGTAGAGTGAAAACAATGAAGGTGCATGAAAGATGCATTACTGCATTGACAAAGCCTGTGTGCGTAAACCATAAACCAGCGGTGAAATGGAAGGAAAACCCACATCACCGTCTCACCCCATTGTACATGTAGCCTGGTCTGCAGAACCGATTCAACTAACGCCTCTAAGGGACGTACACTGGGTATAAATCTGTAACTCTGTTAATATATGTGCTTGTGACCTTTGCAGACAGGTAGGGGGCTGCTCCACTGTCCGTTGAGTCGACACTGAGCACGAGCGTTTCCACTGAGGATGTAACCTCTGTTACAGGTGAAGTTGACAACATCATTGAGGTTGAACTCGCTGCCATTGGTCCGTCCGTTGGATGGGTTGCCGGGGTGACCACAAGTGATCGCTAAGGGAGTATAGAGAAGATGACAAAGTATGACAAATTGCAGTTGTGGCAAAAAGTATTATTTGGAACATTATATTTGCAAGAGCTTTTTAAAAATATTTTTATGTTTTTGCTGAAATAATCAAATGCTGCAGGGAAAGTCAGTGAGAGAACTTTTTCAGCTCTGAAAAGAAATGAACAGTCAATTTCATAGTAATGTCGAGAAATATAGCCAAGAAATAACGATTGATTCCGTAGAAATAGCCCAGAAATAATTGATTTCATCGACAAATGCAAGAACTTTGTGGAGAAAAATTCTGGCCTTTCCCAAAAAATTCAAAGCATGTGTAATCTTTTGCCTTTATGAAAAAGGCAAAGTGTACTATGAAATTGACTGTTATTTCTTGACGCCATCACGTAATTAGCGGCCTAAAAATTAAAGGATTGCAAGATTTTTTAAATTTTTACTATGTCTTTTCACAGTAAACGACAAAGCAGTGAACTATGATGCGGTGCTGATGAACTGCAATGGTTTTGGCATCACAGAGTACTTACGGACACAGACGGGTGTTGTTCCAGACCACCGATGGTCTTGCTGGCAGATTCTGACGGATGTGCCAATTAGGCGATATCCTAACATGCACTGGTACACCACTGTGTCACGGTAACTAGAGCCATCTCCACTAATGTGGCCATTGACTATTGGATCTGGAGAGTCGCAGTGACCAGCTACAAGAGACAGAAAGATATAGAGATTAATACCCTGTACTTAACTTTAACTCACTCTATTCTCTTGAAAGTTATTGCCGTTGGTTTAATGAAACTGTAGTTATGGCCTTAAAAAAAGCTACTTTAAATCATTGTCTAAATGGTTAGACTTCCAACCAAGGTGCTCATTCTATACTCAAATGAGTGAGTGAGTGATCAGTGTTCAGAAACAGTGCAGCTCTGTGACTGCGGTTCTAACCAAGCAGCAATTACAGGCACAACTAATGGCCTGTTAAAATCAGCACATTTAAAGAATTTTTCTGCATTTGCTAAATGGCCACATCCTTTCATGATTTCTTAAAACCTGAGCATGTAAATTGCAGGACACAACTTGAGGGCTTAGGTGTGGAAAATCGTTGAATTGTATTCAATACCATTTCAACTATTAGCAGACCAATCACCCGCCTCTCACAGTCAATCCCTTCCTTCATGTTCGTGTGCCTCATGAAGTCAATGACTGAAACCCAGTGCCCTTTGATGTGTTTGGCATTTAATACAGTTTTCTCTCAAATGATTCGATACACTTTCTTGAATGATGATTAATGCTGTGAAAACAGACATATAGAAAATTCATTATTTCCCAAAACTCATGAGAGATTACTCATGCTGATATTTCTACTTTTAACACCATCTACGACCCACCAGATATAGAGGGCTTTTATCATGAATAACAAAACTGTTTACAGCAGTGTGCATCTTTGAGATTTCTTCTGAAACAAATTTTGATTTATTGCATCAATATATGTACCTCCAGAATGCAACACACAGAGGATTGTGTAAAACTGCCACGTGTTAAACACCGAAATACTTCAAATTATAGCCTTTCCAAATTTACGAGGAACAGATGCTTTGCTTTCAAGAAAGAATCACATTTCTTTAATGAACAAATAAAATCAGATTACGGATATTAAAGGATTGTGGAACATTAACACAAGTGTTGCTGTGTGAAAATAACTGACCATACAATCTATCTATTAATTAGAAAACGTTTGTGATGTTATTCTTTGTATTTTATGACTGCATCAGACCGATTGGGCCCCTAAATATAATTTTGGGGGGTTTATAAACCCAATATTTAAAAAGTAGTTACTTTATGTCAATAAATGCAGTATCTGGCATTCAACCAAATAAAAAAACTTTTGCAGTTTTTATTACATAGTGTGAATTTAAACTTGTATTACATTTATGTTCAGGTTATTTTGCACACTCTTATTAATATCATAATTTCAGAATAGTAACACAGACAACGTGGACATGCTTAATTTACGCATTCATCACATAAAATGTGTGTCCTGCATTAAATTCATTATTTAGCATGTAACTCCAAGGCTGAATAATCAGAGTAGAGTGTGTGAGTGTGTGTGTGTGCGTGTGTGCGTGTGTGCGTGTGTGCGTGTGTGCGTGTGTGTATAAAATCTGGATTAATCATCTCTGGTCAGTGCGTATTGAAGGTCTAAATCAAGCCCTTAATGTATTAAGTCATAAAATGTCTCAGTTGTAGATCATTTGAGTTACTGAGGCATGCGCATAGTTTATCTTACTTATTGCTGGTCTAATTTCCATAGACCTTACCTAGAGTCCTGCAGTAACCCCATGTAGTAATAAAGTTTATGTATAAAATCACTGTATTAAGACATCTCCATTAAAAATCAGTTAGTCTTTTTTTACAAAAAGAATTGAGACATACTGCCTTGCCTTGCGCGTACCAGAGAAAACACGTTTAGCCTTTAGTTCGCCTGAACACTGCAAAGACCACTAGTGACACCTGACACACTATACCAGGCATTGGTTGTCAAACTGAGATATATAGAATAGATCTTTAATGCAAGATGCCTGTAAGCCTCTGACTCTGACAATTATACTACATTTCACATTGTTTTTAACGTTTAATGCTCTTGAATCTGTAATTTTGCTTTT
The DNA here is from genome assembly GCA_030347415.2 of Decapterus maruadsi. Lineage (NCBI taxonomy): Eukaryota > Metazoa > Chordata > Actinopteri > Carangiformes > Carangidae > Decapterus > Decapterus maruadsi. The sequence goes on from CM064900.1 coordinate 4,571,008, forward strand.
ATATTTTATTTTTATTTTTTATTTTATTTTTTATTTTTTAAATGTGCTTTAGAAATTAGAAATAAATTTGATTGATTTGATCAAATTGTTCATTTTTATTTCAACGTATCTGAGGACAGGTCACTAAACAATATACATCCTATAACATTTAATGGACCTTACCCAGACACCTGGTTTCTGCACCACTCCACAGTCCATTAGCACCGCACTCTCTGACATGTGACCCCACCAGCGTGTAACCATGGTTGCACATAAAGATTGCCGTTGCTCCAAATGTGGTCAGTGTCCCCAGTTTCGTCCCAAAGGGTGGAGATGGAAGCTCACCACAGGAGATGACTAAATCATAAAATAGTGATAATGAGACCATGTCATTATAGAAACACACAGGAAATGAGAAAATTTCTGGTTTTATGAGGGAATACACTCGGCGTTATGTTGTTTGATGTTTTCATAGTGTTGAGTTAGATGGATAAAAGACTATAAGACCTGAATTTAAACACTTCATATTGAATGTTCCAATCTAATGCTGGGTTGAATTAGATTTAGGTCAGAAGATTTAAGATCCTTTCTCCTTAATATCATAGGAGACACTGGTTTTCAACCACTAGCCAGCTTGAAGAACAGACACATCCATTCTCAGGTCAAAATAAAATTTGACAACCACTGGTCTAATGTGAACTAGAATTCAATTTTTAATCATTTTCTGAAACTTCTCAAGAGTACACATTTCACTTTTTCATTGGAATATCAAACATTATGCAACACTTAGAAATTCTGTAGTCTATTGAAAAGTTTTTTTTCTGAAATAAGCAGCAGAGGCACATTGCACAGTAACCCTCTATTTGAAAAACCAATCTTCCACTGCCAACGTATACCCTGCATTTAGGAAGTACACTCAATTGGAAACAGTTATCACAGTCCCCAAGTCAGCGAACAGTGGTAAAGATCCTAAGGCATTCGGAAAAACATACAGTATAACCCCCTGTTGACTGGTTTTGCAAAGGAAGAAGTGAGGGTATTGCATAAATGCACTCACAGAAAAAGTAGCTCCCTCTTAAGGTGTTAACAGACATGCTTCCACTCAAACCAATTGAAAAGCACATGCTTTCTTGGCACAAAACAATCTAACTGTATCAGAGGAAGTACTTTCGCTGAGCTCCTGCACCGGGCCGGGTGGACACATACTGTAATATGGCAGCAGCTGGAATGCAGTTTGCATTGATGCAGGTGTGTTTGAGTGTGTGGGTTTAAGTTGTTTTTTTTATGACTTGGTTTGTATGGTTCCCCATCCATGAAAGTTGTTGCTTTAAGTAGCTAACACATAACATACGTGTGAAGTGTGTGGAGTGTGAAGTATTTCATGTATGTGATTATACAGCATGTGGGCATGTGTGTTGACTCAGTTTAAAGAGAATCTCTTAAACCCCAGCTACGGCTGTGTGCCTGTGTAGACTCATAAATGAAGTTATATGCTATGCCGAGTGCCAAGGGAGGTGAACAGGAGCACAAACCATCATATCATAGTGAAGTTTTATTACCTCATTCAGAGGGGGAATGGGTCAGATGATCCTGAGCAAAACAAATCTCACAGTAACAGATGTCACTTCTTTTGCCCAGGATAGTCATGATGACAGTGCTACGTATGTGTTTCAATACTTACTCTTGCATGTAGCTGGGTTATCGGATCCCTCCCATGTCCCGTTGGCAAGGCAGCGAAGGGTCCGATGCCCAAGGCCCAAATAGTACCCCGATGAGCACTCCAGCATCGCCATAGAGCCAAACTCTCCCGGCCTACCGTAGAGCAGGCGGTAGGTCATGTGATCTGACAAGACGCTGTCAATGCTAGGGCAGTGGACCGCTGGAAAGTAAAAATAATCAAATTATAACAAATTAAAACAACAATTTACTGTTTTCACTTTTCCTTTGTGTAACTTCCCATTTACCATTCAAATTTCCAGTTTATTTATAGTTAAAGGGCCTACAGTAGGTAACTGTCCATCATGCTTTAGTGATACAGTGGGGTCAAAAATTGCTATGGAGAAAATTTCTGGATATACTGTAGCTAGTTCATTTCAACATTTTCTATTTTTGATATCATTATACATTACTTCATGATATCACTGCTACTTTATAAGGGTAAAAAACAACAAAAACAAGGGGCAGTGTTTGGCTCAGTTGGTAGAGCACCCGCCCCATGTGTTGAGGCTATAGTCTGTGGGGCGGCGTTGAGCGGCCCCTCACCCTCTGCCTCCCATTTCCTGTCTCTCTCTCAACTGTCCTGTCCATCAAAGGTGACAATGCCCCTCAGAAAACACAAAACAAAACAACAAAAACAACAACACTTACGCAGACATCTGGGGGCTGAGGCAGCGTTACTCCAGCCGCCATCCTCCAAACACACTGCTGACACTGAAACATCGGGGTCAAGGTGGTAACCATGGTTACAGTGGTAGGTTACCTGGCTACCAACAGTGTACTGGTAAGCATGGAAGCTTCCGTTGCCCGGCGACTGGGGAAGCCCGCACGAGATCGCTGTCACGGGACAAAGACAGAAACATTATAGACACAGTTTGTAATTTCACTTGCAATCATCACTGCGATTAATTTTAACCTTGACAAAAAGGTGGCGGTTCATCCCATTGGAAAAGCCCATTGGAGTGGAGCCTGCAGGTGGCATTGGCTGAGCCTACAAGGCGGTAACCACGGTTACAAAAGAACTGAAGTCTGCTTCCTGGTCGGAGTTTGGTTCGGTTGACCACGCCCCCATTCACCGGAGGATCATTGATGCTACAGTAGGCAGCTGGAGACACAGAAACAATGAGAGAGACACAGGGAGACAAATTAGACAAAATGTGTTTCTCTGGGTTCACAGGGAACTCTGCCAATTAGTGGAAACACTGTAGCACTCATTCATCCATTTACCAGGCATTTTGGATAAAAGACAAGTTAATTATCATCTTTGCCCCTTATTGCTTTACAGCTGGCAACAGTGTCACTGAGTTTAGTCGACATGACATAACAGTGGCACGAATCACAAATCTATGAGGTCATCACAAGGAGATCACAAGCAGAATACTGAAAGTGCTTTTTCTGAAAGCTTTCCAAGTAATGCAATGTTTTGTCTTGTTGGAGCGGAGCATAAAAGCACAACTGTTAGAGCATGGACAACAGTCTAAACACGCCGCAAGAATGGACTACTTGGCTCTCTCTTCCCCGTCCGATGTGGTCATTGCTCCACCTGGTCTTGGCTCGTCTCCCTTTTGGCCTCACATCGGTGGAATGACTTTCCCGTTCCAGTCAGGACAATAAAATCACTCTGTAATTTCCATTTTCATCTAAGAACCTGTCTTTCCAAGAGGAAATGGCCTCCTTTTTGCTCACTCTATCTGTTCAAAAATCAATCTGTTCTATCTGCTCCGCTAATTTCATATCTTATCAAAGCTTCTCTGTAACATGATCATTCAGTGTTTGCAGGAAAATTCAAAGATTAGTGACGACTGCCTAGTCCTTAATTTCCTTACTAGTGAGTGTTCATAATTTGAATAAAGGGACGTGAACTCCTCTTGGATAGGATTTTATCCCAGCGCCTATATCATAGGATCAGTTGTTGTTTAATGCTGAGTTGCACTAGCAGTTTTATGGGGACTGTGGAGGCTTGAAATTACCTCTCACCCGGTCTATAGGAAACATTTATATGTGAAACGCTACAAAAAGAAAAAAATCAAATAACCCTTCATACCTACATACCTACCTGTGCTGAGAGAAAAATACAGAGGCAGTTCTATATTAATCACAGTCAGAATAGGATAGATAAGATGAAGCTAGATAGGTGCATGTGCGTGTGCAATGCGGACAAAACGAATGACATACACTCAGTTGGTGATCCAATGTAGGGTAATAATTGTACTTATTTTATGGTAACATCTAAAATAAATGTAAATGATTATCGATACAATTTGGTAGTGACGATGATTTGGTGTATTTGCTCTTTTATTCATTTCCCCCATTCAAATATTATAAAGCATCAGTTCTGTTGCTGTGATAACTTTCAGGGGTAAGAATTAATTTCACCAGACATTTTCCAGCAAATCAGTTATCAATAAATATAGAAAGGTGTAGTATTGTGGTGGCACAGTTTTCCTTAGGCCCCACAGTTGGCATCTAAACACTAGGAGGTTTTATATATGTGATAATATTTTAATTTATTCAAAATATATTTAGCTGATTAATCCAAAAACTTAAAAATGAAAAGCACTGTTCCGTCGAAAATATTACATACATTGTTGATACCCAATAAAAAGTCAGTGACCCACACTTATTTACAGCCCAACAAAATCACCACCTAACACACCCAAGCAGCAAAAGGGGAAAACACAGAGTGAGTGTAATTTCTTTCTTTCCAAACTGCTTTTAGAAAGGTCAGTGGATAAATAAATGTGACACAATTAAGAAAAATGGCACCAAGGTCATTTCACAGTTAAAGTGCATGGAGAATGAACAGAATGATAAGAAAAAAGGCACTGGTGACTGTAAAAAAAACAACAACAACAAAAAAAAACTGTGTGCAATACAGACCCACACAAGCATCAATGCATACACACTTAGAAGGTGCATCAGTGAGGACATATATATTCCCTTAATGTCATTTTTATCTGTTTCTGCACTGTAAAGCTAAGTAAATCCAAAACAGCCCACTGAAGAAGTGAGGAAATGATGAAACAAAACTAATAAATTATAAATACATGTTATATCAATTGATAACCACTAAAGGCATGTACAATAAAGTGCATGTCTTTGAACTAAACAGGAAGGACATGTCAACTCCACTCTGAAGAGCCCAAGACCTGGGGCCAACAGTGCTAACCACTGCACCACTGTACCACTGAACAACTATACATATACGGCACAAAATATGATGGACTCTGCGTGTGACATGTTTCAATATAAAGCACACCAGAGCATGAATGGTGTATAGGAAGTTAGAAATCTCTATCATAAATTCACTGCTCTCTGTATAGCTGCCGCTGTCAGGGCAATACAACACCATGGGGAAAAGACAATACTATTACTTCAGGCCATTGTGCTGATATAACCCACCAACTAAAATATATTGCACATTTTTTTTCAGTATACGGAGCCAGGACACTGACCTTGTGACTCACTCCTCTGAAGCCGAAACAGGATCAGTGTCGCTGTAAATTCTATTTTTTATAACTGAGACTGGTGGTCATCTTCAACAAATTCTTCAAGAGTTAAAAACTGAGACTGAGGGAGCTGCTGAGAAATGCTCCAACCTAAATTTAACTAAGCTAATGGTTTGAACATCACCGTGTTGGCAAGGACCTGCAGAGATAATGCACTGCAAACAAATTGTCAAATTAACAAATTGTTCTTACTCATTCTCATTTGCTCCTAATTAGCCTGATACATTACAAAAAGAAGGTTTCCAATTAGAAGTGCTTTCTAAATGATTGTGGCTTATGTACCTACACCCTTGATGCATCAATTTATTTTCATGATGAGAAGGCATTTGGGTTTGTTTTTTATGCATGTAGATACAGAAGATTTTTTCAGCATGGCTGGATGGAGCAAATTACATGTTTTCTTGACAAGGACACTCATCTGCTTGTTTGTCAGACTCATTGTAGCCTTTCCACTTGAAATGCAAGCCATGTCTATTCATACTTCATTTTAATACAAAAGGGTCTCAGAAAAAAGAAAGAAAGATGGATGTTAGATGTACCTGAATATCGTATCTTGAATCCTCTCTTGTTGGTTGCGTGGTCGGTGGACCATCGTAGATAGAGCTGGTTTGTTTTCGATGTGAAGTTGAGCTGAGATGAGTGGTTACCACTTAGAGCAACAAGCAAAGGGCTTTGTCCTGAGGATCCTAGAGAAAAAATGGAGAGAGGTTTCAGAATGGCTGCATGTTACTCTATGTGTACAATATCTCATTGTACTGTATATGAGGGATGGATACTACACACAATTTTTCTTTCATACCTGTGTAATTGTCAGTAAATTTGCAATTTCCAATAATCTTAGAATCTTCCAGATGAGTATTATCAGAGACAGAGATGAACAATATGCTGCAGTCAGGCTGAGTTTTATTGTGTCTGTGAAATGTAGCACATGACGCTGACAGCATCATTAAGTCACTAAGTACCCCAGGATTACTTGTTGTAAATGTGTTCTGATTGGAGCATATTATTTAGATCAATCTCATGTTCACAGACCACAACACTGACACCTGTGCTCATCTTGTCTGTGAAGCCTATAAATCCAAGCACCAGTAATAGCCCTGAGCAACTTTGGTCTTTTTTTTTTTAGAAAGATTCACCAGTCATTTATCTTCATACAAGAGTTTGTACATTTAGCGATGCACCCTTCATTTAAAAGTGTTCTCCACAAACATCAACCGTCATGTTGACACCTATACTGACATTTTGTTCCCTTCAACAAAGTGAAGGGAACACCAAATCAGAAACATCTCCAGTCACAGCCACCTACTCAACATTGATGCCGCTGCCGTCAGCAACATCAAAGGCAGCGACAGTCTGTTTTGGGCCAGACAAGATAAATGCAAATAGACTTGGCAGCCCACAGATATTAGTCGGATATTAAAGCCTTGAACAGGCATTGTGATTTAAAGAACTGATATAATATACTTGCAAAAACTTTGTTAGTTGTCACCACCCACTGTAGTTTTGTGAAGTTACACAAAGTTCTTAATATGCGCACACAGGCTGTTGTGCACACTTTCAAATTTACTCTCACAGAAACTTCTTGGAAGTCCTGGGGGGGACATTCCCAACACGACAAATGAAAATTAAGTGTTGTGCATCTTATTAAGTGTTGTGCTACTTTTCATAAACACACGTGAGTTAAAGCTGTGTGTGTAGAGTATGTGCCTGTGTGAGTGTGTCTTTGTGGAGTACAAACACAGAGAAAGCTTTGCATACCATCGAAAATCTCCAGCTCATCAAACTGCTTCTCACTGTGGAACATCTCTACATAGATATTGATGGTATAACCTGGGGGAACAAAATAAACTAATTTACAATCACACTCAAAAAAGCAGCAATATGCAATATATAGTGGAGACCACACACACACACATATGCACATACACACACACAGACTAGGCAGAAACATTCATGAATATGCATCATGCATATACATGTAAGTGCAGATGTACATACATAATGTGCACACTCATCACTCTGACACACTGTATTTTACATAAACTTATGTTTTCATACACCCACACAAATACTCAGTTTACATGAAGGAACATACAGATGGTCTCCCATACAGTACAACACAACATACAATCACTCACTCAAACTTTTTATAAATATAAATGCACACATGGTTATTTCAGTCCCTCAAACATAATATTACACACACACAAACTGTATGACCCAGGGATGTCAAGAGAACCGATACTTTGATGACAAAATCTACACTATCTATCTATCAAAAAAATTCTGTGACACTATTTCTTTGCTACCGTATGTAAGGTACCACAGGTGATGCTTCAGAGACTGAAAGGGGATGTATAGTCGTACTCCAAAGTGTGATATTTAACTCGAAGGCAGGTAAAGCAAACAACTCACACCAAGCACCAATGACAAGAGACGGTATACAACATGTGTATGTGTAACAACATGACTTATGGAATAAAAAACGTGGATCATCTGGGACAAATTATAGAAATTAACAGCCAGCCCAGTACACAAATAGGTTGAGACGACACTTATCTAAGCAGCTAAAAGACTCTATCTGCACAGGGTGTAGCTTATTCAGTTTGAGTAAGTTTTTGTAATTAACTTTATATAAACAACATGTCATCAAACTGTTCATATCCAAAAAAGTTAGTGTAATTGTTTGTCAATTTTAACAGCTGGCATCTGTTTCAACAACGCTTACACAATGTTCACAAAGGCTAACGTTAGCTTGTTTACACTAGCGGGTGTTCACAACATTAGCAGGCGAGAGTCATTATCTAACACCACCTTTCCAAATTAATATTTTCACACCATGCAGGTGTTGCCATCATATTCAATTTAAACCACTGCTGCACACCGTCTTGTGTGTGTTGCCTCTGTTGTCTTGTTCTATTTTTGGTCGGATAGAAAATGTAATATTGGGAATAATGGACATTCATTGATATTGGTATCAACAACCAAATTTCTGGTATCATGACATCCCTCGTATGGCTTGTTGACAGTTTACCTGGAATCATATGTAAGAGCCAGGAGCATGTTTGGCTGTTGGGGTAGTTGGTAGGAAACCCAGGGCTTAGTATGACTCCTGATGATGCCGTCCGCTCCTCATTGGCCGGGCACTGGGCTGGAGGGGTAACAGATAAAAGCCCATCAGTGAAAACTTTCAGGTTTCTTTTGAACTTTTTCGAACTTCCGGACTTTTCCTGAGTTGTCTAGCTGAGCACTTCTGTCTGTAAGAGTGTTTACTATTTTTTTTTCCTCCTGCCTTGTAACAGAAAGCACACTCTTAAAAGAGCATTTCCAATCAGGATTCTCTTGTGTCCTGGAAATATCAGAAGGGAACTACCACCACCTCCCAGAGTGGATGTGTTAATGCTGCAAACTGCTGCTAAAATATGTGCTTTCGACTTGGGGTACAAATCAATAGTAATGTGCACACAACACACAACAATGAGACTGTTTAACAATGGAAGACTGTATCAGTATGAACAGGCTACGAGAATTTTATGCCTCTTCACTGCTTAAATTGCCGTAAAACATGAGGCGTTTAAAGCCTAATTGTATTTCAGTCACTGATTCCCAACATTTCCCAAAATGACACATGACAACCCACTGAGAATGATGCTGAGAAGGCTATACACTGCTGAGTTTTATGTGTTGGTGGATAAAGCAATAATCACACAGCAATTGCACAACTTTTACAACACAACACACTTGCAAATTTAGGTCTTTATTTGGTGGAACGATGGTCTCCTCTGATTAGTCATATACCTCGATACGTTTTATATTTGACTAGTGCCAGCAGTGAATTATCGGTTAGGAAATAAGTCACGTTTTATGAGCAGACACAACGACTACTTTTAATTTTACTCATAATATCATGATGTGGAAAACCACTGAGACAGTTCAAACAGCTGTGTGATCTCTCCTGTGGCTGGGGAGAAAACTTGTCAACAGCATTGGGGGCCTGGAAAGACGTGGGTGTTTGCTAGTCATGGCACATCAGGCTGCATTATGGAAAGTGCAGGATTGGTGTTGTATGGAGCTCTAACATATGATCATAAGATTATAGAATAAAGCGTACAGTATGACTGAGGCTATGCTGTGGCACGGATAGATGCTAACATCAGAGAAATGCTCCAACACGTACTATTGATCTAGGATTAGATAGAAGTGTAATTGCAATAACTGTATGTGTACTGTAGTAGAATAAATTTGTTCCAATATGAGGCATAAATCTGAGCAACTCAACTTAAGCTGACTACAGATTCAGACCACTTTGATGAGGCGTCAAATAGATAATTGCTAAGATTCAGGGTTTGTCGTCTGATTGTCGCACTGATGCTGTGTGTGTGAGGGAGCTGAACTGAGCGTTGTTTTACCTTGACATGTTGGTGCTGGAGCTTCAAAGAGCAAATGGGAGTTGAGTTTGCACATCAGCTCTGCCTTTCCAATCAGTGTGTATCCAGGTAAACATCGATACTTTACAATATCACCTGTCACAGGGAAAACAATAAAACTCTTGTTATTTCATCATATACAGTACTGTTTATACCAAACCAAATCATATATGTTTAGAATTCTTCCATAATAGTCATGTTAGTTAGTCACAAAAGTTATATTGGCTATTTTACTTCATTTTAAGAGACATGATTGCCAAGGTTTTTATTTTAAAAGAGGCAAAAGTGTAATACACTTGTACTGTAATACCGAGAACACATGCAGTGAGTCTATTCTTATCAGAGGGGAGGTCTATAAGTTTAAAATTGCGGAACAGAACCAAAACACACAAGATTCAACATTGAGCTTTTTCAATGAGTGTATCATTGACCGGTAACAAAACTAGATCCGTCTCTATGGTCCTCTATGGTCTATTCTGCCAGGTTGTAAGGATATAAAATTCACACCACACGCTCTCAAATGTTCTGAGGGCTTGTGAGGTTTTTATGTCTTATTACCCCAAACTACTCCCCTTTGGTCTTAACAGAGAATAGCCTGAAGAGTTGCAGTCCTTATCCTGTGAAGCACAATTCTGTAGTTGTACTACATGTATCACTGTCTGGGTGACTGTTGTGTTTGTTTGTGACCTATTATGGACAAGTTATCTAATGACATTTTTTCCTCATATAAACTAATATAATGTGAACTTATGTGTAGAAAGAAAAATAATAACAAAGAACAAATACAACGAACGGTAATACAAATAATAATAATAAAAACAAAATAAAAAAATCTTTCAAAAATCAACAAGGATTTCTGAATTCATAAAATGTTGACATTTCAAAATGTAAGTTTACTGCAGAAAAATGTTTCTATATTTTGCCAGAAGCAACTAGGCTCTGCATACCGCTGGCAGAGCAAATTGATTATGCTGGGGTTTCATGAAATATCTACTTTTTTCAAAACTGCAGCTGCCATTGAACTAAAAGGTCACCAAACCTAGGAGTAAGATGCTTTCAGCAAATCAAATAATACAGCCGAGGGAAAATGGAGAACTGAGGAGACAGGCGATTATTTCTCCTAAAATGGATGTTATTCAAAAGCTTGGGGAGACATATTTGGTAATACATTTCATAAGCAGAAAGAGGTCAGTTCAAGTTGTGTTTAGCTTAGCTTAATGTCATTTACACAATACAAATAGAAGTTAAAACTATGTGGATTAATAGGCCGTTGGTTTTATGTAAAAGCGCTGTTTACTGACCACACAGTGGGACAGATTATAGCACACGACATTTCACACATTCCACATTTCAGTTTCTTTACATACTCGTGAATAAGACTCATGTGGTACTAAAACTATTGAACATCAGCTTGATAAATAACAAGATGCAAATTCAACTGTAAATACCATTAAGACAACTTAAATGTTGCATTTTCCCCATTGATAGAGCCAGCTGTTTGCCCCATTTATGCTAAACTACACACATTCCTTAACTCTCTGTATAGTGGCTGGGGAGAAATGCAACAGACATAGATCTTCTCATATGAAATAAAAAAACTAATGAGTTTGGAGCCAAATTTGCATTCTTTAAATTGCTGTTAAAATGTAAAGATGTTCAGAGACCTGGTGCCGTAAAAATGAAACGTGTTTAAACATGCACACAGACATAATAAATTGATTATTTGTTTTACGTTTATGTTTGTGTAGTGTCAACAAATGTGTAAAAAAAAGCTAAAAATAAATTACCTATCAGGAAATCTTCATCTTCATAGATCAGCTCTGCATTCTCCACAACAGGGGGAGGCGGGCACTTCTTGAGACGGTAAGCTGGGGAGAGGCGCAGGATGTCAGATGTCATTTGAAAAAAGTACAGTGAAGTGTATGTAGTTGCAGAGTTGCAGAGTAAGTAGAAGGGGTGAGGTTGTTATATATAGGTACCTTTTATATCTGTTGGTAGTTAAAGCAATATGCATGAAAGAAAAAATTGGAACCACAAAACAAAGATGTTACTTCACAGCACTTTGTTCTGACACTGCAAAAGGAGTTTATTGACATTGTTAAAACAAAAAACAAAAAAACAGGCTGTGCATTTCTGTCTTTGCAACAGCACTCATGTGGAGAGTCCAAGTGGTGAACGGTACAGACGGTCTGATTTGTGATTTATCATTTAAAATATCCAGACAGTTCCTCAGGGGATGGTCATGCCTGCATCATGGACAGCAGTCTGTGCCTCAGAACGTGGCAGGTGCAAAATACTGCAGGAGCTTTATATACAGTATTCATCTCATGACTAGTAAGAACCATATATTACAAATCCAGAAGGTTTCTGGGCAGCATAGTTTATCTGCACAGAACCTAGCCTGAAAATGCTGAACATGTAGAAGAGGGGATATGATGTATTTCAATGGAAATAAGACACGATAAAGAATAGAATAAAAGTTCAGTATAGAGAAACTGAAGAGCAAATCTCACATACAGTATAGTGCTGAGTCTGTAAGGTCAATCTTGTGGGATTAAAAGGAACACTGCATGATTGAATTCACAAGTCAAAAACAGTGTCAAACTCTGCAAGAACAACTTTAGAAGTGAATTCAACCTCAAAGGTATGTTTCTCAGTGTTTTTAACTGTGTCTGATCCAAATCCCTTTTTAAAGTAATGACTCCATGGTTCCATAAACAGAAAGTACTTAAACAGAGGTGGAGATGGTTTGTATGGTTTCTTCAAAAACAGTTGTTTGAGGTTAGTGGAAACAAGGCGCCCGCTGAGCAACAACACATTGAGCTGCTCTCTTTGTCACTGGCACTTTGTGATTATGACAAAACCCCAGTTTTGTCATAAAAGCTGCACCTCAGCGTGCACATGCTACCAGTGATTCCTCAGAAAATGTTCAGTGTTGAGGTAAACACAAACACATCACATGAAATAAACACTGCTCAGAGGTATGGCCTTGTTTCTTCTCAAAAACATTGAATAGTACTCATACTTTGTATGACTTAGTAGGGTGGACCTCCCTAGCTCAAAGACGTGATTCCCACATGCTTTTATTCATCTATAAAGCCCTCATTGGCAAACTTCCCACCTACATCTCTTCATTACGTGTTCAGTCCACAATCACTTACTGTATAACACCCGCTCTAGTAACTGGTTGCAATTACACACTCCCAAAATCCAGACTGAGCTAGGGAGGTCTGCCTTCTCAGCTTATGCCCCACACATCTGGAATCACCTACAACTAACTCTTAAGTTAAACTCATTTATCCCATGCAATCATTTCAAATCACTTATTGATAACTCCCTGTCCTCCGTTTGTAATTGTTTCCCCTGATGTCTTCTGTTCTGTCCTTTACTACTGTATTTTATTGTATATATCTGTTTGGCATTTTGTTTGTTGTGCTTTGTAATTCTTTGTACAGTAATTCTCGTCTGCACTGTAAATGAGGCTTGCCTCAGTGCACAAACGAGTTTAAATAAAGGTAACTAACTAACTAACTAACTAACTAGTAGTGGAGTAATGGAGCCAGTGATGGACTGGAGTGACAGAGGAAAAGTGACCACACTTTATCATCATCTTTTTGTTCCACTGTAGGAAGCCCCCCAACCTTGAGGTTTACAGTATTTGATGAAAAATTATAAAAGTACAATACACTCAGGAAAATATAAATTCTCAATTCAAGATGTATAAGGAAATTAGTTTGATATTGTCATGCAGAGATAAAAAATATCTATGTGTGTGTGTGTGTGTGAGAGAGAGATAGAGATGGACAGAGTGTGTATCTGTACCATGGAAGTTGAGAATGAAGAACCCTCCTGTTGAAAAGTCGGAGTGAAAGCGGATCAGGACCTTTGGGCTGGAGCTGTAGGCTGACTCTAAAGCTGTGTTGCCACTGAAGACTCCCAGCTGAGGGCTGGAGGTATCTGGACCGTCCCTAAATAAAGAAGGAGACACAACAACATCTGATGCTGAACTGGAGGCAGCAGGACACATCGACACCATGACAGTAGAGGGATGGAGACAGAAACCTTAAGAGTCACAGCCCTCTGACAAACAGGATCTAAGATTTAACATCACATCATAACACTCATATAAATTGAACAGTTTAAGAGTAAGAATTTATGATATTTTTTTACAATGGGATTATTTTTTGTGTGAAATTGTAATACAGCACAATAGCACTACAAAGCAATAGTTAACCTCAGCAACCTGAGTAACCTGAGGGTACCCAGTATTGAACCATCTTAAGCTGTATCTGCCCATGCTGAACCTCCATTATTTTAGCTTACAACTGTTTTCCTTCTGCTCTGTGCAGAGATGTTTCTCATCGATCTGCTGCAAGGATTCACCAACACCTCAATCCAAATGTATCTTATTATAAATCCACAGTTACCTCTAACACTGCTTCTGTAGATTCCTTATAATGCAAATCTATAATAGAGATGAAAAACTTAACTGGCTGCACTTGGGTGGGATCAGATTGTCAGTCACACAAGACAAAAAATATGCTGCCTGTGTTGCTACAGTATGCCATAGCTGTACGGGCAGGTCAGCGCGTGACATCAGCAAACCTTTTATGAATGAGTACGGTAGTGGATTTGCTTTCACTCACTGGATTTAATTACAGAGGGGAGGAGAAACCAAAGCAGCCTTTGTTAATAATATAAAACAGATATCTGGTAAGTCCACATGCCTGTTCATTGGGTAGCAAAAATATTTTACTTTTTTCTTTTCTTTGCTTTTTTTTTTTTTTTTACCCATTTCAAACAAGTTCATTGAACAAAGCTGATGGATTAAAGGCTTAACTTCACTCATTAAATATTGAATGTTGTTGAAAGGTTACATTTTCTAAAGTTCTTAAATGCCCAGTTTTAGGTTTTAATGAACATGCCATTGGATTAAACAAGGGTTTTAAAATTTTAATTCATGAAGAGTGCCTGGGATCTCTTGGCTCCTCAATAATTCAAGGTTTTCCGAAGGTGTTGGAGCTCATTTGGAGATTAAAAATGTGCTATTTGGGTCATTTAAATCAAAACTGTGTAAGGATTTTGTGGCTCTGTTTTTCCCTGCTAAAAAAAAAAAAAAAAAACACAAGTCCATAGCAGAAAAAAACATAATTTACACAATTTTACCTACTGCATTTTGTATTTCACGAGTATACAGAAACTGTGGACAGAGTTTATCTGTGACCATTTCCCAGGAGGTAAGAATGTACTCCAATGAAAGAATGGAGTCACAAGCCGTTAAATGGTTTGCATGCTTATAAGCATCAAAAGCTGCTAATGTCAATCCCAGCACCTGCTGAAACAACACACTGTACTCAGGAAGTATCAATGACATGTTTGCCCTCACTCTTTAAGTAAGCCTTACCTCTGAAAATAAAGATTACAAATAAACGTGATTTAGTGAGACTTGGCACTTATTTATCTACACTATCTACTGCAGGGGATTGACACCAGCACAGAACAGGGGTGGGATTGGGAGGAACACGTCAACAGATTGATATGGAGCTGGCATTCACCACCAAATAAAATCACTTTACAGTACAAGCAGTGCATTCTTTGCCACAGCACTCTCAGACTGGCTATGCACAGAGGATCCAACACAAAACCCCCTCTTTGAGAGTAAACTGATGCCTTCACAGTGGAGATGCAGCAGAATTACCATGTGAAAGGGTTGGAAATTATAGTGCGCTGATAGAACAATAATACTGCAATATGAGAACAGATGTTTCTGGGCCTTTGTTTATTAAAAATATTGTGGTGTATCTTAAATGTTTTCCCTTCTTGTTGTGAGAGGCTGCTTTACAATCAAATGCTGCAATTTTTCTGAGCATTTATGACAGTTTTTCTGTTGCTGGATGAAATAAACCATGATTTTCCCTGTACACATTTTCCATAACTCTCTTTTACCTTTGAAATTTGACACAAAGTTTTAATACATAAAACACCAATAGTACACAAAAATATGTCAATGGTGTCAAATAAAATATATTTTTTAAATCTGTTTTTGATTTTGTTTGCTCTTCACCTTGGTAATTAGAGTGAACACACAGCACATTGTATTGTGCTGATTTGGTGTTAGATCCATCGCATTCTCTTAGAAACAGTTCAGTGATATTAGGCAACGGGCCAAACACAACTGGTGGCAGACCACAGAGATGCGTGGCTTCAGTCCCTGATGTCTGGGTGCAGCTGCTGTCACATAAACCTCAGGGGTATACCAGGCAGGAATCAGTTGACACGTATCATTGAGTTATGGAGTACGAGACACGGCAAAGCACGAGGCAAAAAGAAACCAGAACAGAGGAAGGCTGGTGAATAGGGAAATCAGCATAACCACTAAGAGCAGGGTGGAATAAATGATCAGTGCAATGAAAGTCTCAGCTTGTCAGATCATGAAAATGCCCTCATTGACTTATTTGAATGTGACTGGTGATTGTAAGAATCAGCTTTTACCAGCTTGAATGCTCTGTCTGAGCCAAAGTAATGCTACGAATGTTAATTGTATTTATGTACCATCTCATGTTCATTGCTCGGCCTTTGAAAACTCCTCGTCCCACAGCTATGCACTGAAACTTGAATTCTTTTTTTTATCAATAATACTCTTGCTTTAGTCTACTTACTCAGATCCTACAGTATATGATTCATTTTGGGATCAAACTCTAAGACTTAACCATTAAAAGTTTCATATTACACTAAATTGAAATTATGCTCCCAATCAATTTCTTATTAACCCAGCAGCTCACATGGGACATAATGTGTCTTCCACCACATTCTGTCCAAGCAAATTCAAAAATCCAAACAGTCAAAAGCCCAATTCATGACCAAAGCGTCGGCCCAAATCTTATGCTCTTCTGAGTTCAATTAGATAATGTCAGCTATTCTGTTTTATTAACAGTTTGTTGCTTTATGCACATAATTAAGGCATTACAAATACAAACTATAAAAAAATTAGGCCTGTGTTCATGATCTAAATTGAATGATGGCCATTAATCCATTGGAAAAGCCCCATTATTCTTCTCACACAACTCCAACCTCTCACATGAAAAGCATTTTGTTTCCGTCTGTGTATGTTAAAAGGGCCCAAAGACACTGCAAAAAAGTAATGCCTCATGCCACGAGGATGCAAGATAGAAAAAAGGATCTGTTGAAGCGCAGGTGAGCAACAAGCACATCTCTGTCAAAGAGAAATGTCCCCGATGCGCTAACCTTTGATCTGGCTGACAACACCTGCAAGGCAATTACGGATGTTCCACCTTTGCTGAAATAACTATGATGTACATCTACAATACATCTACAGTGCAGCTGTCAGTAGTAAGAAATAAAAAATGACCTTATGAGAGAATGTGTGAGGTGACAGATATTACTAGGAGTAAAATCTGTGCAATTTAAATCAGACATTTATCAATTTTAACTAAAAACATTGTGTGGTTCAAATAAATCAACTCTAAAGACTGTGTCCTTGATGATTGTACAACTTTGAAACCATATTACCAGTGTGGGAGTCAGTCGAAATACTTGGCTATGATGCCGGTGCAATAGACTGTTGAAAGTCCAAGAATACGTGTCCAACTGGGTCGAAGAAAAGGACTTGTCTTCAGACTCAGCCGGGTGCATTATGTTTGCACTGATCTCACTTTACAGATGTCATTTGGGATCACATGGTCCACAAATATGATTTTGTAATTTTGTTTGCCATGAAATGTGGCAAAAACACTGAATTACTGAAATCAATTTGCAACTGCAAAAATAACTCTGATGCTGCACCTCTCCATTGCAATATCCATGGCCCCGGTAGCCGGTGAGATTGAAAGCAGGTAGTCACTGACTGTGAATGTATTACTTTTCCACCGCCTACATTTCAACTGCTCATTCCCTGGAGCTTGACTCTTGAGCCCAAACACTGAAGCCCGACCTCAAACAAATACCAGTGTGTCTTTACTAAACAAAATCTACAGCAAATGATGATGCTGTCCAACACTACATTTCTTCCTAATAAATTCACTTTTCAATAGTGCTTTTTGGAGACAATGTGATGAAAACTATGAAGTGAGAAATACCTCATGGTCTGACACAAACTTGTCAGATCCAGCCCAGTCCTGCTGGATTTGTGAACCAAACCCCACCACTCCTTTCATTACATTTCCCACTCCCCACTGAATCTCATCATTACTGCCGGAGTACCTGAGCCCTATCCAGGTCTGTGTATGGCCACGGTACTGAGGTAGATTGAATTGGTCAGTGGTCCCATTGTAAATGCATTACTCTCACACTCCCTGTATTACAATTTTACCTCCACACTGAATCCCATTATTACTGCAGGAGACTCTGTGTATTCATCACATAGGGTATATACATGTGTGTATGGATCAGGAGTCTGTGGAGCTGTGATCCTCGCTCATCAGCCATGCCATACACGCACCTGGGCTCATGTGCATCTTCCTCAAACAATTGACACATATATCTTTGCAGAGTCAAGACTGTGCTTGTAAAAAGTAAAATATATTATGAATAAAATACAATCAATACTGGGGACATCTGTTTAAAAGAGGCCATGTGAGTGTGTGTGTACTGTATATGTGTAACAGAGAGAGAGAGGGAGAGGCAAAAATGAATAAGAAACAAAATGTTAAAGTTGATACAATTTCTTATTAGTAAGCACAGGAAAGACAGGCTCTAACTGTATTCAAGACTTATCCGTCAGTGATGCAATCAGTCCCAGGAAAAAGGACAAGACTGAAAAGAAGCTTACGCATTTATGTGTGTATCTCTAAGTGTGAGTGTACCCAGACTTACCAGACAGCAATGTAATCAGTGACAGGCTCCGTCTGCAATAGGGTAAAGTTGATATAAACTCCATGTCCGTGGGGAACGGTGATGAGCCAGATACAGTCCTGGGAGTTGGGGTATTCATTGGGGTACTGAGGTGAATAGATCGTCCCATTGTCAGCCGTGACATTGTAGCCGCAAGGAGCTGTAAAAAGCAGAGTTATAAAATCATCTATTTGCAAATTTATCACTTTTTTCTAATGCGCCTGACCTGGAAGGATCAGGAGACAAGAATAATGGCTGAAATGTAATATAATCATTATCATTACTATGGCCAGTAATAAGTGAATCACCCAATGGAAGCGACCCCCTGCTCCCAGACCACCAACCAACACAGACAAGCCCCATGTACACCTCTCAATGGACATTGTTGCGGGACGGCTTAGCTTTAACTGTGACATTTCTAAGTCTACGGGTTCAATTTTATCCAGTTATCTCTCTTCCCCCCACAGCAATTGTCTTTTTATGAGTGTGTGTTAAATGAATGAGTAATACACCTTTAAATTTTATGCAGCGGACTGAGGTTTGCTCAGGCTGGGGTTTTTCATGTTTCTCACAGTACACTATAAGCAAGTACTTACTCATCAGAGAATTACTTGAACACTCTTCCTCTTCTAAGCATGAAGAGGAGGCAGCAGCAGCGTTTTATCATCCCAAATTGCAAGGAAAGCTCTCAGAGACATATTTATTAAATTTCCAAAATTTACAGTTAACCCTGTAACACTTTAACAAATCACTTTAATTCTGCCCTGGGTTTTAGATATCATATTAATGTCTTTCTATTAATCATGGGAGTAGGGCTCTCAGCACAAGGTCTGCAGCAAGTGTGAGAGGTTTGAGGCAGCACAGTGAGGCAGGAAGACACAGGGTTGCGTGTTGTTACTGGAGCACACCATTGTCAGCTAGTAGTAAATATTTTGAAGACTACTACAGAAGTGATTTTTATTTTTCCTCCTAATATGTTTATTGTCAATTCAAAATAATACTGTAATCCTAATACTTATACTACTGTCGTGGGTTTTAATAAAGCAAATGCTATTTGTACCCAGATGTCCACAGTCTACTATACTATACTACTATAATATTTACATGCAGGATGGATAACCAATGTGTCTATTAACATCCAGGTTCTACTATGGCGGAAAGGCTTTGTAACATGTGGTTAATGTTATTAGAGGGTCTCACTCTGCCCAAAATTTAACCAAATAGCTCACAGTGAGTAAACTAAACTGTCATTAAAATGACTGTAATAAGTCAAATGACTCTAAAAATAAGTTAATATTACCTTTGATTTCACACATGAATCAGACTCTAGTCTCCCGGGGGGAAAGCTCAATGCTTGTCTCATTCATCCAACATGACCTCATTTCTATGTTCACTTTGTTGCTCTTACATTATCTCACCTGACTCCCTTAAGCAGCATTTGGTGGTTGTATGGTGTGTATCCAATGGTGCACTGAGACAATTTGTGCACGAGCTCTGTGGGAGCCAATCGGTGTAAATGGCCTAATAGCTTCCATGTGACCATTTTTCTCTGAGAACTTTAACTGGGTAAAAATAGATACCCTGGTCGAATAATGCTCATTTTTCAAAACACTGTTTGTAATGTATTTTACTGTTTAATGTATACATGCAACTGTAGCAGCTAAGTACAGAGTGGTCAGTGCAGGTTAATTTACTGAGTCACATTACCAGCTCCATTCTCAGGTAAGTCTCCTTATGGATGTGGTTGGGTATATGATGTACTTTCAGCAGCACAGATAATAATAAATAATCACAGACATATGAAAGGAATATTATAGGACTGTGACAGGCAGCAGCGCCTCTCTGTGATCCTCTTGCTCTTCCATGACGACATGTTGCTATTTATCGCTTTGATCATGAAGGTGGCACTGCTCTAAAGAGCATATAGGCTACAATGTAGTATAGAATTGAGTATTTATAGCACATAGCTTAGAGAATATTACAGATCAGAGACGAAACTGACAAGAAGGGAAAAGGGTGGGACTGGGGGAAATAGGCACAATCACAAATCTGTCAGCCACTCCAGCACCGAGTCCATCACACAGAGAATGTGATGGATTTATCAATACTCAGCACAGTTAGGCGTCTGATATTTCAGAGCCATGGTCAAGGCTATAGATTCTACTTTGTATAAGCCTCAGTTAGATAAATGATCAATGAACCAGGCAGACTAGACTTTACATATTCAGCTAAATACCCCCTCAGTTCCTGCACTATAATTGCTATCAGGGGGTAGAGAGGCTAGATCACATGTGACTTTGCTACCAAGTGGGATGGCACCCTGTTAGGAAAAAAAAAGAAACTCGTATGCAGTAGTGTGTGGTTAAAGTTCAATCCCTCTGAAGGCTGAGCATTACTGTAGATGCCCCTCTCTGAGATATATTGCTATAGACAGTTATCTACCCCTGCACTCTCTCCCAGGAATATGCCAAGGTCATGGTCCCTCCTTTTTCGTCTTAAATCTCTAGCCCCATCACAGGATAACACTTTGCGTGCGAAGAGGGAAACCATCGTTACCTTGGTATCACCTACAGTAGGAAGTGTAAATCTTTATCTTTAGTGTTTATGCTCAATGGGCAATGGAGTTTCCCCTTACAGACCTTCCTGGTAGTGGTAATAATCTGAACTTGTGGTCTGGCCCCCAGAATTGAGATGACATCACGCATTTAGGTTGTGTTGATGACTCTTCTGTTCTCCTTGATCAAACCCTAATAAACTTCTTCAGTATAATATAGTCCTGAATACCTTATACTGAAGAAGTTTATTTGGTGCTTTCTCCTCTCTCAGCATTACTTCACCGCAGATTTTCTCCCAAACAACCCCCCTCTCTCATTTTGGCACTGATATTCACCATAAATAATCAAAGTGACAAGTGGATCAATAAAAACAAGACTTTTGAAATATCTAGATAATTAAAGAGACCCTGAGGAATTTGCTTTTGGTTATAAAAGAGTCTCATATTAATGTGGATGAATCTACGCTACCCACACATGTTCGGTAAATATATATATAGTTTTGTCTTTATTATTTAGTGGTCGAGTTGCCCAGCATTTCCTAGTTTCGTTTTCCCAGATGCTGCCCGGTGGGTCATGGGAATAACGGTGCCGGATCACTAGTTGACATCATTATGGTCGGAACTACGATGGTATCTGATCCTTTGAACCTCCGACTTTCATTTTGATTAATGAAAACAGTCTTGGCAAATGCTTTTGCTTTCGTCTGTCTTGCGTAGAAATGCACACAGAGGCTCATCAGGAAATTGTGAAAACACTTCGCTTTCCAAAATTCCTCGTAGTCCCTTTAAGTACAACTGGATGCTTGTGGGTTAAAAACTAAACTGGCTAATATAAACTGTGCATGTTTTGGTTGCACCTTGATTTAGAAGCCTTTAACAGAACAAACAGACATGAACATTTTACTAAATACTGTCCTATCAAAAAGTCATTGGTTGTCCTTACCCTCACAGCGAGGATATGGGTGGTTCCACTTTCGGTTTGTCCCATGCAGACATGTTAGTACTGGATGTCCGATCAAAACATAACCAGGGTAGCACTGAAAAGTTATTGATTGGCCAGCGCTGTAGTCACTGTTGATGATGTCACCATTGGAGAAAGGAACTGGGTCCTGGCAGTTTTGAAGTTGATAAGCTAGAGAGAGATAGAGAGAGATGGGGAGCAATGAGTTGCAGTGTAGAAATACAACAGTTGATTTTGTATGGTTTCAGCTGTTTTAGCATAAAAAAACAACAACACAGGAAGGCAGTTAGATACAGATTAATGGAGCTGTGTATTTATTCCTCTGAACTCCACTGTGTGGCCTTACGCAGCAGCGTTGCACGGCTGCCTCCCAAAATGTGATTCCAAAATGACAGCTGCAAATCATTTTATTCAAACCATTTTTCCATCTACAGCTAATGGACTTTAGGGGGCATTTAAAAAATCTATGACCCACAGAGTTTACCAGCAGTAAGTGCAACAACATCAATAGATCTAATCTCCTCCCACACAGTTCAATGAGACATGTATGCATATTGTGCCAACACTTGCTGGAGGAAATATCAGTATCACAGGTCTGTTTGGAGCATGTCTCACTCTGCATGAGTGTCATTGCAAGTCGAGACCCTCCATTAAATGAGCCATTGACTGAGAGCAGTGGTGGCTGACAATAGACTACAATTTACCAAAGGCTAGAGACAAGGGCAGGACTCCACAACACAAGGACAAGCACTCAGAACCAGGTCAATACAAAAAGGGTCTGTAGGGCCCGAGGTGCTAAGAAACAGTCCATGCTGTTGGTAACAGTATCCAAGATGTAGGAGGGACCTGCACAACACAATCAAGGCACTGGATGTGTGCAGGAACACCTGAATTGATTATTATACTAGACTACCCCATGTCCAGATGGAAGATGTCACAATGGATGTTTAGGAACGTCAGAATAAGCTCCTGTGGGATTTTTAGGTGCCAACAGATGAACAAATATTGACCAAACTAACTGGACATACTGAACATGAAGAGGCAAAAGAAAAGTGGTGACAGATGTAGTGGAGGTCCCATGTGAAGGCAGCATCTAGGGGAAGTAATATGACAGGACACACAAATAACCAGGGGCTGAGGGAGGAAGCAGTGAGAATGTGGGAAGTCAACATTTTTAAACTGAAACTGCCGAAATCTGACAAAACAGATATTAATAGATGACTAATAAATATATGAACGACTACTTACTAACCATTAAATGGAACAAAATATCAACAATACTGGCATTAACTAAGTAATGTAAGTGTGATATCAGATATTTTTGTTGCTTCTGTATTAGTTTAACCTTGTATTAATTCAACCACTTATTCACTTTCCATTTAAATTCCTATTTCTTTATTATTCATTCATCAATATATTTATTTCCCACAGACTTATATATTTCTTTATTTTGTTTTATTTTATTTATACATTTTGGTTTCATTATTTATGTATTTATTTATTTATTTATTATTCATTCAATTTACTGGTAATGCTGATTGAGTCATCAATTTATTTATGTATGATGATATGATTTTGGCAATGTCAGTCTTTGATACATTCAGCTGTGAAACTGTAACCAGGAAGTTGGCTCAAACAGATTTCAGGGGCAATACTAAGCATGCAGTTCTCAACTCTACAACTGGAAACAGAGCTTCCTTAAGCGTTTGGGTCAAGGCACCAGTGAATAGGGATTTTTCCATTTTATTCATAGTGACTTTTTGGCATCCAGGACTTACTCCACTAAGCTTTAATGTATGTGCACACAACTCTTCAGCCTATTGAACCCTAAACCTCCAAGGCCTTGAGTACAAACCGTGAGCTTGTACTGTATCTTGGAAGGATGCAGGGGTGAACATATACACTCAGGTTGGAGCCCTGCCAGTCGTGTTCATTCAACACAGTCTAGGGTATCACTGTAAACCTTCACTCACAGGTGAAAAAAAAGCATCTGGTGCCACTCTATGCGAGGAAACCTGTTCACACTGCTCACAGTGATGCCAACAGTGGGAGTTAGCATTGACAAGGACAATGGTGTGAAGGAACTTGGACATTGCTAATTGGGAGAAAAGGGGGAAATGATTAAGTGCATGTGAATGTGGTTTATCTTATATGTAAGTTAGTAAGTCTTGTTCTAGTTATGCTGGCATATAAGCCCACAGTGCATTTCTTGTGTCTTTGAAGTGAAGCACAAGTAAAGCCTGCTGGACAAGATGGCAGTCTCTCACAGGGGCTTACTAACAATCCATCTCTTTTAATGATGAGAGGAAAGCCATAAGGTTTTTTTTATAAGTCTTTAGCATGACTCATCCACAGATCAAAGCTCAAAACCTCATAGCAATATGTTTTTTTCATCCTGCTCTTCATTTCTTGGAGTTGAGAAGGCTTTGTAATTTGGCCACTAGGTTTGGATGTTAATTTATTCACAACATTTGAGAAGACCTTTTTTTTTCTAAAACATTTTTAAGCAACTTGTGTTCCGTATCCCAAATATGGAGAAACAAAACAGCTCAATTTGAGAGCAAGTGTGCTCTCACCGTCCCTTGAGGGGCAACTTTAAAGAAAACAGGCAAAGCTAGCAGATGTTTGACAGCTCGTACTACGTGCTGGGACCCTGTATGTACTATTGATGAACTTTGGTGCAGTTCTGAGCATTATTTGTGGCTAAAAGTGGCGTTTTGCGGTTGGACAGTGGATCCGCACAGCGCCGTGTGTGGCGATAGTGCGGTCTTTGCTGAAGTTGGTGGAACTCGTGAATCTAGCGGTCGGGTAAATTGATCTCTCGAGGGGGGGTCTGACTCGGTGTTACGGTGTGTTTAAAGCAGAAGTAAGTGATATATTTGTGTTAATATAAGTCTTAAATAGTTATATCTTCCGACAGCAATCACTTACATAGAGTGTTTGGACCAAAACACGGGTCTGTCAGTCACTCTGCTCTGCTCTGAGCCGAGGAGAAAACATTTATCGTATCCTACAGTTTTTATCCAATGAGGAGAGAGAACGGCATGCAGGGCTGTGTGTGCAGCCAAGGAACGCCGTGAATGTGGCGACGTAGGGACGAGGACTGTTATGGTGCGTTCAAGGAAACTCGTATTTTTCCGACCGTGAAGTGGTACCAGTTCGATCTGGTACGAGTTCACCGGTCGGAAGTTACGAGTGGCTGTTATAGTGACTTTCACCGGTAAAACAGGTCGGAGAAACACGAGTGGGTTGCCTGGAACGCTACAAAGTCGTAAGTTGTGACTTGAAGCTGTAATTTAATTTCAAAAGCCTGCCTGGCTTACACATTACGCGACCGGACCACTTACTTCTGCTTTAACTATGGCTTACACTTACACCGGAATATCGCTTTAAACTCGAAGGCACCTACAGTAGTAACTATGTACTACTGTAGTTATTGCCATAGAAAAATAAATATTAATCAAGTAAAAAAAACACATGTGAACTCACCCTGGTAGGTCAGTTTGAATCCAGGCCTGTTCTCAGAGTGGTCACTGTAGAAGTGGATGATCGTCAGGTGGGTAGTGCTCAGTAGAGGGGTTGGGATCTGCGCACCAGTAAACTGACCAATGAGAGCAGAGCTGTGCTGTGCTCCAGCTCTGACCTCCAAGAAGTCATGGTTGTCTTCAGAGGAGAAGTTTTGGAACTGAATATGAGCTCCTAGAGGACAAAGACATGATGTGAAGATTCTTACACCTAACAGGATGTCGGGTGGCCTAAATTTTATAGATTTAAGAATGGCCGCAGAAAATTTACATCAGTTTACATCTGATGTAGTTTGTAGTGTGCAAGTACAACATACTGTAAGGACAAACTGAACGCATAAAGATCAAAAACATTGTGCTTACATTATTGCACATTTTAAAATCACATGTCAATCTGTGTATTTGTATTTGGTTCTTTTATTATGTTTTTTATTTTACCTGCACCAAAGACAGAATTGAAGTGTTATTGCCTGAGAAAAATTACAATAAACCTCTGTCACCTCAGTGTATTGTTATCATTTCTGAAAAGAAAAAACAAAAAAACAAAAATCATATTATATGGTACATAAAAACCAGCAGTATAAAGTGACTGGTAGAAACTGCGCCCCAGTTAGCACTGTCATTAAGCAGCACTATGTGTCACCCCCCAATGAAACATGTGGTGAAGCTTTCATATGTGCAACAGATTTTGCCCTAAAAAAATGCAATGTGTTTCCTGAATACACCAACAGATGTCCTGAAAGTGACATATTCCTTTTTTAGGAATGCTCTTACACCCTACAAGACTTACCATATCCAGTTGGCAGGGTGATTTGCCAGGTGCAGTCCAGGTTGCCAGGGTAGTTGCCAGGGAAACCAGGACTAAGGATGACACCACTCATCTCAGACAACACCCCGCCACACCGAGCTGACAACACAAGCACAGCAAGCACTTTGTTAAAACAGGCAGCACATGAGCAATGCTCAGTAAAGATTATCACTTTGTCTTGTTGGGTTCAACACACACAGACGGTTACGGCACAGATTAGAATAAACAGCCCCATGCAGGAACAAAGGCTGGTGATGCTACATTACCCAACTGAAAAAAACTGCTAATATCTGATAGGCAAATGTATGATATTTTCAGTTTATTGCAGATTAGGGAAAATTATGTTATTAAGTCCACTTATTTTGTTTTAACTGAAGCATATAATACAAATAGTTTTAAGGCTGAGTACAGCATACAAAAATATATTCTGGTTCCCACACTGATCAACAGATTGAGTTAATGCAGCTTTCTCTAACAGCTTTCTCTAACAGCTATGTGAATGTTGAATTTGACGCCTAATGCAAGGGAGTGTGGCAGATTTTAGTCCTGACGAATCAAGATCGTGGCCGTCCAACTGTGATCAACTTTCTGCACCTGCTACGTCCTCACCAAGGACTAAATTTTTCAGGCCTAAACAAATATAAATATAATCAAAGTTCTTCAACATCATTGCAGAAGTTAGGAAGCAGGGCTCTCAGCACAAATTTGATTTCAAGCTGTGAGCATTAAACGTAAAAATTAATTGCTGGTACAGTATTTTTTATTTCTTTATTATTTATTTTCTTTATTATTTTGATCTCTAATTAAAAAGAAAACATTTATATTTCATTCATTCATTCAGTCATTCATTAAACACTTTAACTTGTAGTTCAATGTCTCAGCGTGAGTGTCTGTACCTATACAAAGAGGAGGTGGGTAGTTCCATCGTCGCACAGTTCCAGGCATGCAGGAAATGTGAGAGTGGCCCTGAAAATGTTAATGTGGTTGGTTAGTTTAAAAGAAGTAGACAGAAAAGGGAATATTTGGCTAATTTTCAACAGTAAAGATGTTTGGTTTTTATTTAATAAGTTGAGGAAAGTATTTCTATGGCTGGAGTCTTGTTGTACATTTAACTGAAGCAAAGCTGTAACCTTTTTATGTTGCTGCAAGCAAGCATACTGAAAGTGACATTTCAGCATCTAGTCTGCATGTAATAAACTGCAAAATCAGATTAATACTAGCCAGTAACCACATGGTGTAAAAGATGTAAGAATTTACTAATATTTTTTTTTACTGGTCAGTTTTATGTGTTTTTGCATTTTGTATTACCTGTAATGTGTACCCGGGCTCACAGGAGAATGCCACAACTTCATTGACCATATATCTGTCTCCTGTTTTAATGCCATTGGCTGGGATCATTGGCTCGGGACAGGTGGTAAGGCCAACAGCTACAAAAAAGAGAAAAAGAACAGAAGCATAATGAACAATTTCATTATTATTATCTGTTATATCATTGAGTTTTCTATGCAATCATTACTAAGCCTCTGGCTCAAACTGTTTGTCCAGTGCACATCAGATGATGATAATATTTACAGCAAAATGTGTAAAGTTAATCAAAACAGCTAAACCACCATTACTGCCTTGCCTGCCTGCCTTTTTCAGTACTTGTCAAGGAAACCTTCACCATTGTCTTTCCCATCTTCCTCGTACAGCTGTACGTGACCTTTCTCTGGACTTGAATATAGCATTTACAAGACACAATCAAAGCTAAACACAATATTATCTGTTACCCATATGGTCATTTTGAGCTACTACTTTTAAACTACCAAAAATCTAGTGAACCTCATGGGATGAAGTTTCATTTCATCATTCATTTCAAAAGCAAACAGCAATAGCACTGTTTCATAGGATGTATCTACAGGTACACGCTTCTACTCACAGTATCCAGACGCTTTACTAGGTCAGATAGACTGTTTTAACCCCTATATTAACATTCCCACCCTGTTAAATACAAGATCCAGTTCAAATGTCTTATTCTTACGTACAGTACAGCACATGGTCAAGCTCCTGTGTTGGTGCAATAAGCTAAATTCACTGTCTGATTTTCTGACTGTACCTGCTGAAAAGTAAGGAAATAACACTTCTGAGGCCATAGCAACTAAACTGTGAAATGTTCAGCCCACACTCTAAAGGTTGCTGAGTCAGTGGATTCTTGAGGTGCATCTGTTTAGACGTGGTTGTGAGTCTGTGTGTCATGTTTTTATTTGTTTTTTATTTTAATTATGTACTGTGTTTTTTGCATTTTCACATGCTTTTGTTATCTTAACTTTGTATCTTTGATGTGGTACAGCGCTGTGAAAAGTGCTGTATTGTACTTGAAATGAAAAATTAAGAGAAAACTAGATTCATTTGATGATGAACTGATGTGACAGATTATACTCAAAAGCTCATTTATAAATTGTTCAATAAAAGTGTGTGAGCATTGTCATCACTGACAGTGCCACTTAAAGTAGGTGAAAGTAAAACAATGACTTCATGTATTCCAGCAACAATAAAGCTAAAATACAATCCTTCATAAGTTTGACAGCAGCCAGCCCTTTATCAAATAGCATCACTAGGAGAGTATCTGTGTGTGTGTGTGTGTGTGTGTGTGTGTGTGTGTGTGTGTGTGTGTGTGTGTGTGTGTGTGTGTGTGTGTGTGTGTGTGTGTGTGTGTGTGTGTGTGTGTGCGTGCGTGTTTGTGTCTGCTTGTGTGTTTCAGTCGGAAAATTCCGCAGGAGACTGCCCTAGAGCAGTTACCATGGCAACACAGGGGTGGAAGAGGGGTAGAGAAAGAAGGGGGGGGGGGTTGAGTGTGTTTGTGTGTGTGTGTGTGTGTGTGTGTGTGTGTGTGTGTGTGTGCATGCGCATGACTGACTGTTTCAAGAGTGTGTGTTTGCAGAGGGGCATGAACAAGACTTTTTTTTTTTTTTTAGAAGAGCATAAGTGAAGAAGCTGCATGAGACTGTAACTTGCAGACACACACATTTGCACCCACCATGTATTATTAGGCAGAGCATCAGCAGGCTGTCATGACAACTGATCAATGAAACTATTCCATTAGGCTGACCATCTCTCTCCCCCTCTCCCTATCTCTCTGCGTGTGAGCAAACTGCTCCCTCTTTTTCCTGGTTATGAGAGAGCAGTGATGCTCTGTAAAATGCTGACAGCACCACAAACCACCCCACTAGGGCCACTAGACTACAACTAGTCAGTGTCAGCATTTAAGTCTAACTGACTGGATTTACTATACTCCTGTTTCTGTTTATTTGATGACAGTCAGGGGAGAGAGATGTCTCACTCGGCGCTTTAGGAGAAAGACCCTTAAGTCAGCTTTAAATGATGAGAACAGCATCACCACAATTATTCACATGTCCCCAGCACATGATATTATCTTCTCTTAGAAACTACCCCATTACTGCGAAACTGGCCTGGAGATTGTAGCAGCACAATAGCTAAAGACGGGGTAAACTTTGACGGTATGTAGCTAAATCCGGCAGCTGGTAAAATATTCAAGAACATGTGAAGATTCTGTTTTCTCTTTACTGTTTTTAGCTATGAGGGATATTTTTTCCAGGTTCTGCAGTAAACATAGCGGAAAACAGAAAACAGCACAGTGAGAGATCAGTGAACAACATGCATTGTTCTAGAAATAGTTACACTATTACTGTTTTAATTATTCAGCCCATAAATTCCAAATTCCAAATAAAATCATCAACAAGATTATCTTTTCTTTCTTAAATAATAATGTTGATGTCTCTGTTCTCATCATGTACAGTATTTGTCAGATAGGTTGCCCGATTGCTGCATGCCTTGGTGTTAAATGAAAAAAAAGTTGAAAGCCTACTTCGTGGAAAGACTTCCTGTTAAGAACCTCTGAGGCAAAGTTGGAACAAATTCTGCTGGAGATTAAAGTGTTGGCACTAACTTGTGAGATAAGCAAAACTACCACCTGAGAACTGTAGGAGCTCTTGCAGTGATGGTTAAACGTATGCCATATATTTTGAAGGGGAACTTGGAAAAACCTCAGTGCTTGGCATGTTTTTCTTAAAAGAGCACTTGCTTTTGGTTGCCATGAAACCAGCCAATACTTATTATGGTTTTGCCATAAAAGCACATTAGAAGCATCTTAAGGACATGGTTGATGGGCATTCTTTATAACATAGACCCATTAGCTACTGTATTCTGCTTATCCTTATAGGGTTGAGGAGAGGCTGGAGTTCCAATTGGTGAGGGCAGGGGGTACTCTAGACTACACTACTATGCCACCGTCAACAAAAAAGGTACTCCAAACAAGAAAGCCTGGTAAAGCCCCAGAACTGCCTTGGCGAAAAGGGGTATGAATGACCAGAGGTCCACACTGGGTGACAGGTAAAGATGAGAACCAGAAACAAACACGGTTGGCAAACAACAAGCAGACAGCCTCATGAAACAACAGCATCAGGATCAGACTAGACACAACAACTGAGATAAAGTCCAAGCGATGATCTTTTAACTAGAGATCAGAGATGGCCTGTGAGTGGACTGTGAATAAGGAGGTTCGGATGTGGGCTGATTCAAGAACAACAACAGGAACAGACATGGCATTTGGAAGACTTGGAGATAAGCTTGATAGTGAGTGGAAGGCCCACTGAAGAACAGATATAGGACAAGTGAAATGTTAGCTGGGACCTGTGAGTCAATAGAAGGTGAGACATCAGTTGGACAGAAACAGGCAGGGCATTTCCGATCTGACAGGACGTCGGTGGCGATGGCCCACATCCTGTCGAGCTGGGCATCAATTGTGCGACTCTGCAATAGAGGTTTGGGCTCAGCGGACAGCTGAGGCACATGAACTAGGCAGCTAAGCAGCTGACTCTCTCTGGACTCTGCTTTCTTTGATTTCTTACTGGGGCTCCAAACGCTAGGTACCTCCTAGCAAGACCAAGGTGAGTCTCGGGGAGATGGGACTGATCAAGGTCTTTAGGATCAAGATCAAACAGGATATTAATCGGCTCAGATGCAACCTGAAAGTTAGCAGACCAGAGTCTGGCTGACTGGTGCAGGTTAGAAGCTGCAGCCCTGAGGGTTAACAGGCCAGAGGCGATCTGACTGAGGCATGAGCAGTAAGAAAGAGGCAAACTAACTTTGTCATTTACCATCTGAGAAGCAAGTAGAGGATTGGCAGACTCTGGAGCATGCTGGTAGCTAGTCTTCTGGGAGACTGGCTGATGTCTAGCAGACTGGGAGATTTGTGACGAATTAGGGATGTTTAGAAAGTTTTGGAGCCCATCAGGAAGGGAATTCCTTAGCCATGGTTTTCTCTACACGCTGACTTTAGTGGAGTCTCTTTATACTCTCTGCTAGGGGCTCTTTTCCACTCCCCATTCCAGCACACAAGGGATGACAAATCATAACGTTCTTCTTCAAAAAGGTCTGCTGGGTCCATAACTGGTCGGATTATACTGTCAGGTCTTACTGATAACAGTGTAGACACACAGACACACAAAGATGGGCTAACACAGTGAAGAAGTCTTTAATATATGAAAACAGGCTTACAGACAGATGGGTGGATGAGCAGGCAAGCGGAACAGGAATCCAAAATAAAATATGTAATCCATAACACAGGAAACAACAACTAAGGTCAATACACAGGATCACAAAATAACACAAAAACAAAAAAGTTAGTTGAAACAGAGAGCTGAAGACAGTGATAGGCTTGAATAATGACTGGAATGATGAGCTACCTGGGAACAGGTGTGTAAATGGGAGGAGAAGCTAGGTGGTTACAAATGGAAAACAGATACGTTAGTGGAACAGGAAAAAAGTATGGGGACATCTAGTGGATGGATGAAAAATGTCAGGTCCAAAGGGGAGGACATCGGAGATCAAGTAAAGTGTGGAACAGTTGGAGACACAGGCCAAGATGAACCAGGGAGCAGAAAGGATCCACACTGGTTATTACAAATAGGTAAACAATAGAGGCTGAATCATTTGACCCAAGCCTGACTCTGGGTCTTACAAAGAACCACAAGACATCTAATCCGAATCTTCCTGCAAGCACAGTTTCCCCAAACGCCCTCTCTCCATAGAGACATTCACCTGCACTGCCCTCATCTCAATAATATATGTGTCGCTAAGCTTGACCAAAATAAATGCTAAAACATAAAAATAGAAGAAGTGGCTTGTCCCACGCTGGGTGCAATTTTCTGCTGCAGATTATTTATGATACTGCATATGAAAGGATTCAGTTCTAATCATAGTGTCACATATGGTGTCATCATCGCATCAAATTTGGGTTGGATCAGCTGCATTTGCTAATAAAAGCCTTATTGAAAAGATAAACACAGTTAAAAATACACTGATCCAAAAATATAGACTGACACAGTGCACAGTGTACTTAAGTGACCCTTCTTCTACTGTAGGTTTTCACTCCTGGTGATGGCATGACGACACACAGAATCAACGAAAATACAGACCACTGAGCCACAGTTCTACATGCACATGTAGAAAAGTGCTACAACTGACACACATACCTACAAAAGGGGACATGTTCATTGATCTAGAAGTGATTCTAAGCTGAAACAACTACAAAGGACTGAAAAGCACAACCGTGCCCTGACAGGTGCGTATATGTGTAAGTGCACAATGTTAATATCCATGTCCATACTTTTGTCTGTCTGTGACATATTTGTGCGTATGTGCCTTTCTTTTGCACTCCTGTGTGCGTATGATGCAGGCAAATTCACTTGCACACTCACTTCGTGTGTGTATTTGTCTGACGCTACATGTTTCTATTTACATCATCATCTCTACAGTAGGTGTGTATTCCGTGTGTGTGCTCCGTGTGTATGCTCTCAGGCGCAACCAGTTCAGGTCACTGACTCTTGTTATTTGATGGTGAAGTTTTGTCTGCAATGGTGTGTGCGTGCGTGCTACGTGCATTTCTACCATAGGATCCAATATTCACTGCTTGATTGTTTTGCCTCACCGAGTGAAACGTTTTTTAAACCGATCAATTTATCATTTTGTCCATCAGTCTTAAAAGGTTTTACTTACTCTTGTATTCTAGGTGAAAGCCTGCTGCCACCACACTGATGTCACTCTGAAAGTGCAGGAGGAGCTGATTTGATGTCGAGTTAAGGAGGGCTGGAGCTGTAGTTCCTATAAAAACAAGAGATGAAGTTTCAACAGATTAGCATATTAAAGGGGAATTCTCACAAGATATGAAAATAAATTGCATCTAGATCCATGCAACACAACACAGGCATACAGAATACATAGTGAGGCTGTCTGAGCATTGGAGACTTTGATCATAACTAACTCCAGAGACCAGATGGGAAATTATGTGTAGAGAAGGTGAACGACCCCCCGCCCTCCATGGACAGCTAGCATTTTAGTGTCCTTATGTGAAGCAACTCTCCTGTGCCCCAGCGAAGCCGCTCAACACCAGATCTTGGTGGTTATAGTGGGCAACTCCCCTGTGTGCCTTCTTGAGAAGGGCACAGTCGTGTGCATGTGTGTGTATGCGCAAGTGCATGTGGCCCTGTGGGTGGCATGTTTTATGTGTGATAGGTGTGTGACAGGTATGTGCTCGGGGCAGGTCACAGGGGAAACTCTGCTGGGAAATTGTAAAAGGTTAGATCATTCTTTAGCCCCCCCCTGTCTTCTTTCTATCCTTCCTTCTCTCTTTTTTTATCCACCCTTCACTCAAGCTCATGGTTAAACTCTTCTCTTTTCTTCCATCCCTTCCTCCTCTCCTCTCTGACTGCCAGGAAAATGGAAGAATTCTAGGTCTTATATATTGTATTTTTTTGTATTACAACTCATCCATCACAGATCACCAGTAGATGCTCTAAGTGTGTATCTATAGTTTAAGGCCTGTCATATCTAATTCATCATAGATCTAGCGTGTGTGTGTTTGTGTGTGTGTATAAGTCTGTCAGTCTGTATGTGCATGAGCATGTGTGTATGTGTGTGCCTATAGTTTAGAAGCTGTCATATCCCATCCATCATTGACCTCCGGAGTGTTTGCGTGCATGGGTGCCTGCACATGAGTTTGTGTGTTCACATGTGTTGCCAGCATATTGTCATACCAGAAAATGACCCTAATTTAGGAGCTGTCATGTCTCCTCCATCGTAGATTTCTAGAGAGTCCCAGTTGTGCTCGGTAGCAAACGTCATCACTTGGATCTAAATAGTATACAATGAAAATAAATGAATATAAGAAGAGTTCATGTACATCCTCCATAGTACGGTAAGTGTAAATAAATATATATATACAGTATAATATATAGTGTATCTTCACCTGTATCCCAGCTCCTTCACTGACATGGATCCTCCACAGACAGTTGAGACTGTTTGGGTAGGGTTCAGGATAGCCAGGAGACAGTATTGTACCACGACGTTCAGTCAGATTGCCACTGCAGGGAACTAGAAAGAAGATATAAAATATGGATTTCTTGGCAAAGTCTATCAACTAAATGGCTAATGGATAGGGCAGGTGGTTGGAATATAACAGTGAAAAAGCCAGGCACAATATGGTATTCAAATTACCACTACAGGGAGCCAGAGAAAATATGATAACAAATGTTATTTATGGTATTAACTGAGGTGACAGTTGAAGCTGTTTGCAAGAGGCTTGGTCTCAGCAGAGAGAGATTTCATGCAGGCATACATTTAGTTTAGTTAGAATTAATGTCAGAATCTCAGCTCTCCCAGTACTGGATGATTTAGAGAGAGCCAGAAGCTGGGTGCATTGTTTGCACTAGATCACTGGGTATCAGCCAGACTTACCTATACAGGTTGGTGTTGTGGCGTTCCATTGTGCGAGGGCACCTGGCACGGCCTGGCACCGGATAGCACTGGATCCTTTCAGTAGATACCCTGGACTGCACTCGAACCGAACCACAGAGTTGGCTGAGAACTCTGAGCCGATTCGCCTGCCGTACCGAGGCTCCGGCACTGAGCTGCACTGACTGTCACTGGTGCGAGGCACAGCTACAATGATGGCAGTAATTGAATAACATAAGAAGAATGAGGAAAGAAAAAACAGAAGTGCAGTTGTCAGCAGAGAGACTCGGATGTTGAACCTGAATTCGCACTTCATGCAAGTTTACATGTGTGAAACAAAGACAGACAAACAAAGTGAGCGTTACCTTGGTAGACGAAGTGAAAGCCTTTAGCTGACTGGCCACTCTTTGCGTTGAACCTCAACATGATCTGATTGGAAGTTGCCAATGGCAGTGTTTCTCCTGGGACACACACACAGAATAAACCGTCAAACACGAGTTCTGTTAGGAACAACACACAGCCAGTACTGTGTATATGGCACATGGTTACACAGTCATGGCATGGCACTTGGGAGGGGATCTCTGTCATTTTTGCCTTGAAGCAAAATTTTGTCCTCTCATGAATAAGAAAAGCGCACCAACTCAGAAGCACATACACACAAATTTAGTAAAAGTATACACATGTGCAAGCAACAGTGATAAATAAGAAAAACGTGACCCGGTGTGGCTGACATTTAGAACCATCATTAGCTGCGTGAGTGTGTATGCGTGTATGTGTGTACGTTTGGTGTGCATGCACTGTATGTGTGTGTTACTGTAATGAGTCAAGTTTGCTGAAACAATGTGCTGCAAATCTGTTTGCCAATGCATGTGTGTGCATGTCTGTGCATGGACACATGCCCGGTAATGATAGTGTAATGATGTGGATAACATTAATTTTGTAAACCCTGGTGTGTTTCATTATTTGCTGCCTGTTTTAACCAAAGGGAGAATTTTACACTCAAATTAACCTCAAGGAATAATCTACCCATACTACATTATACAACCTGGCCTCTTTAATAACTTAAAGGGATAGTAGTTTGAAAGAGAAACATTGGACACAGTGCAGCTACTTTTAGCTGCATCTTCTCATGCTGAAAAATGCCTCATTGATCCCCTAATTAAGGAACCTATTTAAAAGCACATACAGTAGAGATGAAACTGGATATTATATTAATTATGATGATATTTTTATCGTCAAACTCTACAATGGTCATCTTATTATTGAGATAACTTCACTGACAGCTGCAGTCTTGTCCTTTATTACACAGTATCATTTTTTTTCTACCCTTGAAATTCTACAAATACACAACAGAATAAACAAAACAGTGAAAATATTTTAAAAGCCCTGTTTTTCATAGAAAAAACTAAAAGTCAATTCCAGTGGGGTTACCCTGCAGCATGCCCCCTGGCCATGACAGACAACAGAGGAACATGAAACTCTGAGGCAATGAGAGCACATTTAGCCAGAAACTATGTTAATCAATATTTCTTCATATTTCATTCTTCACACCATGACATTTACAGTACGTTGAGTTTTTGCCTCATCCACTCTTGGTGTGTTACTGTGTGTACAGACCTAAACTGTTGCCAAACTGGGATTAAAGTTGGAGGATAAGGAAACCCAGAGAGGATTGTGTTGTAACAGTGCTGCCTGATGTTGTACGGGCTCTACTGCTGATTTCGTCTTGTAAAGATAACCTATAATGGATTTTCACCAAATTCATCACTGTCAAACAAACGGCGATAACGAACACTGGTGCTGTGTTCTACAGGCCCTAAGAGCTACTTCCTTACAGACGATTTCATTATTTTCCTTGTTCATGCGTTCTGGAGCGCACAAAAGCAGAAAATGGTGGGAAAACTATTTTAAAACTAAAATGCAAGTTTTTAAACACATCAACATTTTAAGCTAAAAAACACCAGTTGCTTTTACTGTATAGTAGTAGCATGACCAAATAACACACAGCACTGGATTGGTCACATTCAGAGACTCACCTGAATGCGACCCGGCCAGCGAGCTAAGCAATCGAGCGTTCTCATTGGCTCCATCAAACAGCTCCACAGAGTCATTCATTGCTGTCTGGAAGATGGCAAACTGGCCAAACACCACTGAAAAAGATAAACAAACCAAGACAAAAAAACAGAGAAATGAACTTCTGTACCTATCTATTTTAAGTATGTATGGTATGCTTTTTATTTTTTTATATATGTACTTACCAAACTGTGGGGACACTGTGATGTAATAGGAGCAGGTCTGTCTTGTCGTGTAGTTTAGGGGATAATTTGGAGACAAAACAACTCCTTCAGATCCACCATACTGCCCTCCACATGGAGCTGTAGAAAAACAGATACAAAGAGATTTCCTTGCATAAAAATCATATTCATAAAATCTATATTTCATGTTCTGGGTGCTGTTTATGTGTGTTTTGTACAGTGATGCACCTTCTCTTCAAGGAGAGAGGGCAAGATCCATAGAGGCCTTTGCACTTCACTTCAGACAAATTTTGTTCCTCAAAGACATGCATAGCATTATCAAACAGATTCACCAGTCTGGAAAGGCACTTTATCTGTTTACCAAGGTGCATCTTCCGTGAGATCAGTGAAGTGCCCCTCTCCACTTTATGTGTATGCATTTAGGGAAGGATCGTGTAAACGGCAGGATGATATTTAAGTGTGGGTGTATCTCCTGCACTTCATAATGTTCACACAAATTATGAGGGTTGTGTCAGGAAACTTATTCACCTTGAAGAGCAAGTGCACGTTCGCATAAAATGTGCCAAAAGCAGGTTGTAGGAGGAAAGAGAAGTAAATTAACCTGCAATGTATTCTACAGAAATATCAGGATACAGTGGGTT
This sequence comes from Decapterus maruadsi, assembly GCA_030347415.2. Lineage (NCBI taxonomy): Eukaryota > Metazoa > Chordata > Actinopteri > Carangiformes > Carangidae > Decapterus > Decapterus maruadsi. Next base: position 4,609,022 of record CM064900.1, read on the forward strand.
AAACCATGGCTGTAAAAGTAAATATCCATCCACTGGCTAACAAAAATTGAAATAGAAGTATAACTGCAAATGATTCTTGCTGCATTATATGTTAAATATTATGTTCTTGTAATATGCCAGTGTTCTTGGCTGTGCAGCCCTGTAGCTTTTCAGATTTGACTTTGTGAAGGTGATCACTTAAAAATCCAAACACGGATATTTGATCTGATATTTGATATCTGATGAAATGTTTTTGTAACAGAACCAGATTGATACTGCTGCACATGCTCCACCTGCTACACTGGACGAACACTGACTGGTGTGAAGACCTAATTGGATATGATCTATTTATTTTTCTTCTTCTCCCTGAAAATAGACCGCATTTTGAGGGCTCACACATTCCAGTGGGGTGAAAAAGCTTACATGATTTGTGGGTCTAGCACATGGGTGTTGGAAAATGGCTTGAAGGTGCAAAGGTGAAAAGCATACACTAAACCCAAAAGGAAATCAGCCATTTTTGATTTTACTCCGCAATTTTGGCACTGCTATTGCCACGGTAAATTGCACTTCTTTTGTTATTTACATTTTGGTATTCATTTATACCGGTTGTCATAGGTTTACTGCATGGCAACAAGAAATGCCATGTTTTAAAATTGTAGATGTTCTCCTCCAGGCAAGTGGACCACAACCCAACTTGTGAAGACCTTGATGGTGCTTAATTGTAAAATATAAATATTTGCAGTGCTGATGTGTACTCATGGAATATTTGGATGTGTTGGCATAAAACAAGGTGAAAAACATAAAAAAAAACATAAAACAAGGTGAAAAACAGTGAAAACAGGTAACCCTTGAGTGACAATTAGATTTCCATGAAATGTTGGTGATCTGGTCCACACCTGTTGTCAAGGAACATTGTTAATGTTTGGTGCATGTTCTCTTGCACCACTCACATCTTACTCATAAAAGCTCCATTACGTCATCCCAGTACACCCCATGTATCCAACAGTGCGAGGGCCTGCTCAGTGTTGCAGAAACCAAGATTTCATTTTTGTTTGTTTTTTCTTTAAATACATTCTTTTGCCCCTATACCTTTTGAGTGTTCCAAATGCATACATTCACTGAGAGCATAACAAGCCATTGCTCTAAAAACCAGCTCTAATTCAACACTGCAAGCACAAATAGATTTGCAATGTGCTCGTGCACATACAGCTGTATAGTGTCTAGAACCGCAGCAAAACACACGGGAATTACGTAGTTTAAATATAACTTGTGCTAGCTAAGAATTTGACGTTTAGTTAACTAATCACTTAACGCTGTCATCTTAATGTCAACCACTGAACAATACACGTTAGGCAATCCAGAAACCTATTGAATGTGTATGGACCCCTGAATGTGAAAATGTTAACCCAGTGATTAATTAGCATTGTGTCCAGGTCATGCTAGGAATCCCCCCATGACTCTGAATACAATGAACGGAAGAAGAAAATAGATGGCTGCAGCCACTTCACACAGTGGTCACAATATACAGAAAATGTGGACTGTGACACATTTTTGCACTACAGCGTATTTGTAATGAAAAGATTTGATAACCCCATTCCTGGAAGGTTTCGTGTGGATGGAAAAAGTAAAAGAGCAGCACTTTGCCCTCCCTCACTGCTATCACTGAGCAAGGCCCTTAACCCCCAGCCACTCTAGTGGAGCTGGTCAGTGGCCAACAGATCAGACCGTGGTTGTTGTGGATGACTTAGGTGTGAATGTGTGCAACTGTATGAGCGTGATTGTGTCCTTCCTTGAAAAGAGAACTAGGTTCTCAGTGAAATTCCACTAAATAAATAAAGATTAAAATAAATAAATAAATAAGCGACTCACTCAGTTCTAAAGCCCAGAGATATGAGCACACACTTGGTCTCTTCCCTAGTGATGCTCTGCCAGGTCTGAACTACAGCCAGCTTCATTTACTGTTTGTTTCCTGAAAAGCATGATTAGATGGTCTGAGATTTCTCTATTTGGTCTTTGAATACATATGTCTTACATATGTCGAATGCATATGCTATAGGATCTTTGTCCTGATATTATGAACTACACCAGCACTGTAGATGGTAACAAGATGGTGCTGTGCCCAGTTTCATCCACTTCACTTCAGTCATTTAGAGACATCATGCTGCAATGAAGCATTCAGATTTTAAACATGGATCTTTTTTTCATTTGTTTCCTGCTGCTGGGAGCACTGCCCATTGCACTCAAAGCTGGCGAGCATATCACTCCTCTAATCTGTTATTCTTATGTATTTTTCAAAAAAATCCAACTGACTGCATTTGGCTCAAAAGTTGTTTAGTTTAGCAGAAAATTCATGTTGTCCCCAAATATCACTTGGACCCTTGTGGCTCCAAGGCTTTGTTATATAATGCTAAAGGATGGTGCTTTTCATGTCTGTCTTTCCATGAATGTGTGTGTGTTTGTGTGTGTGTGTGCAAGTATGTAAATAACATTCACTGAGAATATAGATCCAAACCAACCTACATTTCTCTTGTGCAATTAATAAAATAGTACCAGAGAAGCTATGTCTCTGATTGATGTTAAAGAACACACATATGTAATCAATACTTCACTACATGGTGTGATGCAACCATATATTACACCTACTGTACATTACAGTATGTACCATAACTTGTCTAGTGCAAAAATGCAGTGGCACACATTTTCTTTTATATCCGCAATGGCATTTCTGCTGCGTCCTACACAGAGTACATGTAGGCCCTTCCTCTTCAGAACAACACAGCAGGATAAAAACTTAAGTGAATGAATTTATGTTGTGCTGAGCCGGAGCACAGTGTGGGATCTCCTGTATTAGAGTGGTGCAATTTTAAATAGAAAAGCCTATTAATCCCTACCACGGCTACATGACCCACGAGGAGCAGACCTAACAGTAGCTTGATCCATCTTCAGCCTGCTGTGCAAACACTTTTGTGGGCGTGTGCACATTCATACTCCAGGGTAGACGAGCAGAGGTCAACGAAATTAGCGGGAATGTTTGTGAATGTGTATGTATTGTGGTGTGTATCTCTGTCAACCCCTGCCCTCTACAAACGCTAATGCACACACTATGCATTCCTACCACCTCTCTTTTCACCTCCTCTGGCCTCTACAAGTCTTGTCTTATTTTGATTGCTTGTGTGTGTGTACCTCTGTGAATGTGTGCGTACCTCTGCGGCGGCCCCATCCCCGTGCCCACCCACGGTATCAGCTGTGATCCCTAACAGACTTTAATTACCATCAACTGCTCGTTGAAAATGAAAGCGTGAGAGCGGGAGAGTGCAGAGGTTAAAGAAGCTGTATGCAAAAGGAAAGAGCTCCTTTTGTATTAATATGTTGCCTATAGGTCACAGATCTGTCCATTGCCACTATGATGTGATGATGTGATTTTCATGTATACTCTAATAAAACAAACTGTTTACTCAACTATTACAATGTTAGTATCCATTAGCTCCTTATTTCCCTCAAGCAAAGTCTGCAGCCTTTCAGTTTTGAGGAAAGTGTGCATAAAGGGCTCAAAAAGTGCAGCAGAGAACCCTGAAGCACTTTCCAATTTCACAGTGGGGCAGGCCTGAGCCTTGCAGGCTTTTCTGTAACACATGTCAAAGTCTATGAGAGCGTGAATGTGGACATTAGAGCTGGGCCTTTATTCTTGGCTAAGGCTTGCACAGTAAAAACTGATTTACATGCCTGCAAGACTTGGTTTGGTTTCTTCTTCTTTGCTAGACAGTTGCACTCCCACCTACTCATCATCTTCCTCCCCATTACTATCCCTTCCTACTTTCTTCTTGTTTCCTAAAGCATCAGAGAAATAATTCTCTTCCTTTCCTCTCTTCCTAGTCCCGCGCACTGACATCGATTGATATTTTTTGGATTGATTTTTGTTGTGCTGCCGCATTGAACCCCTGAGGTCTAGAGGTCTTGTCTTGATCTACCCACAATCCCCCAGTGGTGCTGCTCTAGGCTCAGGTGTCAGCCTTATCAAAAGCCTTGACACACACGTGCTTTGATCACTCTCTCTCACACACACGCACATACACACATAAAAAAATGCAAAAGAAAAAAAAACGCAATGCAAGTCATTCTCTTTCTCTCACGCATCCATGTTCTTTGATCATCTTCACACATACAGAAGAACACACACATACACAACATTTTCGCAGTCCTACCTCTCACTGTCTGTGTCTCATTTTCCTTTTCCTCTTACCCACACAGTGGAGGCTTTGGGGTGGAATGCAGAAGATCTATGAAATACCCCAAACTTTTAAAGTTGTTGAACACGTCATATAGGAGCATTTCAATAACCTTAAACATAGCAACTACAATTAACTTTTTGGTGAAAGGAATCCATCTTGTGGTTAGTTACAGTGTAATTAGCATTATACGTACACAGCAGTGTCTTTATCTTCATCCCCTTCCCATTTACTCTCTATGTTAATAATCTAAATACGTTTCTGTTATCCTTTCTCACAAAACTGATTGGAAATAGAAATGATTTTTCCATATATAAAAGGTAATACGAAAAGCACTACTGCACTTACAGCCTGTGTATCTTCCACTACCAAGGCTGCAGGTGTACTTGAATCTGTATTTGCACTTGAATGAGTTATGGTAAAAAAAAAAAAAAAATGGTGGAGAGGTGGAATTACCTGTACTCTATTTAAGAGCTTGTACAAATTCAGTATGGCATCTTGCTGCATCATTATTGTGCAAAAACTGAATCTAGTCAATCTATCCAACTGCCACAAACGCTGTTTTTATTTTATCCCTTTTTATGTTTGATAATGTGATCAGTGAAATGAAAACCTTTTCTCCTTTTAAATGAAAACCTACCAAGAATAGGGAGTGTCTCCCTTCTGAGCCACTGGAAAATTGTTGTTGTAAAAAAGGAACTATGCCAAATTTGCACCTTAATTAAACAGCTTCGGATTAATTGTGATAATGAAAAGACTTTTTATGAGGAGAATGGAGCTGTTCTGCCTTCCACCTATAGTGTCTCTTGGCCGAAAACCAACCTTGCAAGATCAGTGCCTCCGACCCGGTGTCCCAGATCTCATCACACGAGAAACATAGACTGCTTTACGGCACTATGACACAAACAGCCTTGGTAATCCATTATCTCTTGTTAATGTTACCGACCTCAGTAGACATCGCTCCACGGATTGCCTCCCTGGTGAGGAGGCAATCCGTGCGAGGGGGGCGGGGTTTAGCTGTAAGTTTTTATAACAGTGAAAATATGCACTCTGACATTGAGGGAGCTCCATAAAGTAAAAAGCAACCAAAACAGAGAAAAAGCAACCAGACTCAAAGGCTGGGCCTCGGTGGACATTTCTTCAAATTAAACAAAAGTCTGCACCACTGGAACAAATGCAGAAAATGAGTCAAGTGTGTTTCCTTCTTAAAACAACTTTTATAAAGCCCATTTTAAAGTATCCTAAATCTGGCATTGCTTGCAGTCTTCTTTATCTTTGTTTTCTAAGTGCAGCATTACCACCGAACATCACCTGCGTGCATGCACTAAATCAAAATGGCATTTGAAAAGCAGGAGAATTGTACCATCTGAGTGACATACAGATCAGCGTTGTGGGCTTGTGTGACTTGCTCTGACACATACTGTAACGCAAACAAGAAAAAGCCTTAAAATACACACGAATCGTCTGTGAGGCTCCTGACTCTTGGGTGAGAAGAGCAGTTTCAGGGTAAAAAAAAAAGAAAAGCATTTCAGTCTGGAGAATCAATCAATATAATCTCAGTTGACTCACAAAATAAACAAACTTTTTGGGTCTTCATTACAGAACACAGACACACACACAGACACACACACACAGACACACACACAGACACACACAGGCCAGCTGTGAACTTCTTCTGACATGTATGCTGAACTGATACTGAAACATGGAGTCGTCAAAGAGTGTTGAGTTTTGAAGTGTGTTTGTATCTATAACTACTAGTGGAATATTGTATTTGGTATGCGTGTGTGTGTGTGTGTGTGTGTGTGTGAATACTGCCTCTAGGCGGCACTCTGTAATAGCTACGTCTCTCTCTCACTTTACCTCTATGTGTCTTTTGCTCTCTCTCAAGCACACACACGCACACACGCACACAAACGAACACACATACACACACACAGACACGTAACCCTATCAACAGTCACGGAGAATTCCTTCTTTCTCGCACCAGCTCTTAGTTACCATGGAAACCAATAAAAGAGCGGTTTGAGATGGGTGGTGTGTGTGCGCGTGTGTGTGTGTGTGTGTGTGTATGAAAGCGAGTGAGGGTGAGAGACAGAGAGAAACAGAGGCAGAGAGCGAGAAGGGGAGAGAGAGAGAGAGACGATGAGAAATAGTGAGGGGAAAATATAGAGTAAATCAGACACAGACAGAGGAGGTGGGAGGAAGACAGAATAAGAGAGAGAGAGAGAGAGAGAGAGAGGATGAAAACATGAAGCGGAAGAGGAGAGTGAGAAGTAGATACAGAAAAGGGAAAGAGAAGGAGGAGAAAACAGGAACGTGTGGGGAGAGGAAGAAGAGAGGAGACAGTGGGAGTGTAAGTGGAGATGTATTATTTAAAGAGGTCTCACCCTGTCTAATGAGTTTGGTCTAAAAGCCCCAGGAGCTGCCCAAAGATAGAGAGACAGACAGACAGAGAAACTTCCCTAACTATGTGGTGAGAAAATTCAATGTGCAATACGAGCCGAGGGAGGAAAAGAGCGAGATTACTGGGTGGGACTGGATTTAGATACATTGCTCTGTCTTGATTACGTGAGCCGTCCTATCCACAAGTTTCCGAACGTCATCCATGGTCAAAGCCGATTTTGCATTTCCGGTGGAATTGTACGTTTACGTTTCCACGGTTTTCAGTCGTTGTCATAGTTGCCATAAACACATGGATCTATTAACGCTGGCTTTTAACATTTGTGTGATATCTATTGTTAAAAGCTGGTGTGATGATCCATGCGTTTTACAGATTTTCATTGAAAAAAAAAATCTATGCATTTACTGCAACTACCAAAACCATGGAAACGTAAACATAAAATTCCACCGGAAGAGCAAAACCGGATTATGTTTTTGTAGTTCGGAAAAAGGTGGATAGCTTAGGTGACAGCACTCTCAACAGATCAATCCATGTATGTGGGACACAGAACAGGTCTGGGGCAGGGACCAGATTGAAGACCTCTGTCCTGCAGAGCAAACACCTGATCCAAACAACAGCAGGGCCAATACTGCTGTGATATGGAGGAATCAAGAACTTCTAAAACCAAGTGCACTCAGTCACGACATGGGAATATGAAACTGTCAATGTTCAATATATTTTTCGAGCGAACCTAGAATGACAATATGGTAATTAAAAATCCATAATGTATAATGACACTGTGTATTGAAGTCACAATGCAACTGCACTGTATTAATCTTTTATTCACCACAGTAACAACTTGATAGAAACACACCTTATGGATAAAATGATGTCAAATTCAATTTCATTAAAAGGACATGAATCAATTGCCAGATGAAGTTCAATACTATTCTGAGTACCAGATCATTTTTTATTTGATAGAAAACCATTCTGTGGTCTTCCATTACTAGCCCTCAAATCTGACTAAAATGTCAATACTTGGCTTATGTTCATAAATATATTATTGTGGGGGAAAGCACCGGCGCTCATTTGCTAATGAACATCACTTCTTTGTGTTATCATAGAGGAGGTTTGGTTGAAGCTGCCAAACACCTCCTTTCATAGAGCTTTCGTACTGACTGTGTGCGCATTCTTTCAGATGAATATCTAGCGACAACTTCTGGAACTGAGAAATAAAGCATAGAAACATTTATGTGCCAAACACTGCAGGCCACTTAAGGCTGGTTGCAAAGGTGAGTCAATCTATAGAGAAGCAAATATTAAAAATATCGACAACAAATATGTTTACTGTACAGCCGGGTTGGCTTTGTTGTCGGCATGGCAGCTTTAAATCACAGGTAGGTGAGTGTATAAATTAATAAATAGATCATCAGCTCAGCACACGCTCCACTTTTACCATTTTTGGATTAGAAGTTATATAAAATTGGGCTCTGCCCCAAGCCTCAAAAGCACTATTATATGTAAAGGTGACATCACAGAGGATGCATCCATCTTTATATACAGGCTAACATCAATATTCTGTAATATCTAATTGTCTTGCTGTCTAATTGATTTGTTGTTTATGTAGATTTACCATATCATCTGGTAGTGACTAGTTCTGTTGAATGTTGTTAACAGTTAAATCTTCCACTAACCACAGGCCAAAGGCTCACGGCTTCATTGTGCGTATGCATGAAGGATGTGCCGATGCTTCTGCCTACAGCTAGAATTTGAAATTCTGGCTTGGTTTTTTCAAGCCTTCTGTTTCCTCCAGCTTTAACTTCGTTGTCTATTAACCTAACGAGTCAGATTTTCCACACAGATGCATCTTCATCTTCAGCAAGCTGAACTTTGCATTTATGAGGCTGGTTGTAGTAACTGTAACACATCTTAAGTCAATAAGTGGCCGTATTATCTTGAAATAAACTAGATGAATGTGATCACGAGATAAAATTACTTGATGAGCTTTTTTTTCCTCCTTGCTGTCTGTTATTCATCGCTGTCCTCAAATAGCTACTCTGAGTGCAATTATCTCATCTTTATTCTCTCCCAGCCCCCACCACTCCCCTTCACTGTCTCTCAGACATTATTAAACAGAGCTTTCACGGGAGCCTTTGTCAAATTGTTAAGAGGTATAAGTAAGTGTGTATTGTCCGAGTGTGTGCGACTGTGCGTGTATTCTGTGCTCATTTTAAAATTCCTCCCCTGTCTTGCTACCTTCCTCTGTGGCTTATTTGAATTTTTTTACCTACATGGCACTAGGTCAGTGTCTGTCACTTTGGAGATCACACACACACATCCAGACAATGCACACACAGCCAAACGCTCATTGACACAAATAAGATGGAATGTATTGGATTTTTTATTCTATTTAAATAAAGTTTTGGAAAAGCAGATATCATAATTTAGCATTTTATTGCTTCCTCAGTTGAGTTCTGTTGTAACCACAACTGTCCGCCCAGTGCATTCCTGTTTTTTCAAACATATTTTTGTGGCTTCTCGCTATTATTGACAGCACAGTGGTAAAACATGAAACACCTGCCTGGAATCAAATGGAGGACACTGCGTTTAAATGGTGTGCAACTTAAATATTAAGTTACCACAGTGTCTGTTCTACTCAGTTCTGACAGTAACACTGTGGTATACGATACATATGCAAGCATGTGTTATTTTAGGCTTTTGGCCTTTATTTGACAGAGTAGTTGAGAGAGACAGGAAATGGGGAGGCAGAGAGAAGGGGAATGGCATGCAGTAAAGGGCCGCCCGATGCAGGATTCGAAGCGGGGCCAACTGTAGCGAGGACTAGCGTCTGCACATGGGGCTGCTGCTCTACCAGCTGCGCCACAGCTGCCCCAAGCAGGTGTGAACCAACATGTCATGCAGCTTTCCAAGATCATGGTGAATGTGTTAGTGAAGATATGTCTCCTACCTTTACATGATGGCAGAGGCCGGTCCCACACTGGTTTCCCGTCATGACCCATGACACAGGTGATGGTATCCCCGCCCACAGTTGTGTAGCCATGGTGACAGTTGTATGAGACCTGAGATCCCAGTTTGTAGTCATAGCCTGTCCGGCTGCCGTTCATAATGTTGCCAGGGTCGAAACAGGCCTCTCTTGGTTTTTCTGTGAAAAATGCAGTAGGTGAGTTATGTTGCACAAAGACAATGCCCCAGCAACTTGGACTATCACTAATTTGAATTAAAGTGTTTTTATTTTTCATAGTGAGGCCATTAGAACCCATATTAGGGCCATGCACCAAACCACAGTCTCCCATGTGGTGCAGATTATTGTAACGATTAGTCCTCTACATGGTGCTATTGATGAGAAGTTCATGCAATTTTTATTTGAATTTAAACATACAGTTACAGCTAACAGGTACAGATTTCTAAAACATGCTTAGATTGTGTGTGCAGCTCAACAGAGAACAAGTCATTGGGCCAAAACAATTCTGGTGTTAATTTAGTTAATGGGCTGTGTTTTGTTGACCCCAATGGTATCAAATCCTCTATTTAATTTCAACATATATTCTCAGGAGGAGTCTAAAAATGAGGAGTGAAAAATGAGGAGTTAAAAATGAGGTGTCAACCATGGTCAAAAACTCTCTTGGATCTTTATGACTTGGCGTTGGTCCAGCTTGTTTGCTTTCCTGTGATCATCCATTTTGAATTAGATATTGGGCTTGATGGAGGGAAACCGACAGACAGAGAGAGAGTGAGGTGGAGGGCAAGATGGAAGTATAACACAGAGATGATTAAGGTTGTATTTTAATTAGAGAGATGGCAGATGAAAGGTAGTGAATTAATGACAAAAGGACAGAGTTGTGAGGTAGCATGAGTAGACAGACAACAGAGGAGGAGATAATCTTTTTTTAATTAGAGATAAATGGAGTGAGAGAAACAAGAGAAAAAATAGTTTTTACTTGACAGAGCAGATCTAGTCTAGTTAGTCAAACAACAAATCATCAGTTCTGCATCGACTACAGTGGTTAAATCAACTGAAGTCAAGGAACATCTGTAATTAAAGCCGCAAGCGGCGATGACGGGCCCTCGCTCGACCCATGCGACCGCGGGGGCCTGAGGCGCGCGGGGGCCGTGGTGCATGCGGGAGCGGGAAAATGCAATGTGTTGTTCGTCCACCAGGTGGCGCTATGAAGCCAGATGTGGGTAGGGGTGTTCAGGGGCTGACCCTGATCAAACATGTGAAGTTTCGAGCAAATCGCACAATGTTGATGTAAAACACTGCATTTCCTGTTTCCACAAGGGGGCGACATGAGTGAGATTTCTTATGAGCACATGGAGACGTTGAGGGAGGGGCTCTGATCATGTACAGAAAGTTTGAAGCAGTTTGGATGAAGTATGTAGGAGAGAGAGCTGCTTGAATATGCATGGCGATGGATCAGAAATGGCGGCGCCATGTTGGCCACGCCCCTTGACGTAGAGATCTGAGCTGCACATCCAATGATCAGCATGGCATCTCGATGGTCTGTAGCCAATTTGAAGTGAATTGGACAAAATCCCAAGGAGAAGTTGATTAAAGTACTAAGTGTGGAAATCACGCCAAAATGGCGAGTAAAATCAAAATGGCCGACTTCCTGTTTGGAGTAGACCAATGGTGCAAGAGACTTTTTTGTTCGCCTTGACAACTTACACATGTGTACCGATTTTCATGTTCCAACTCCAAAAAAACCCCTATGGGGAGGGGTTTTTGAAAATTTCAAGGGGGCGCTGTAGAGGCATTTGGCCCCGCCCACGGGCAGATCAAAGACCATCCCACCCTCGACCTGTGTATCAATTTTCATGATGATACGAGTTTATTAAAGCCATCAAAAGGGCAAACGTAATTTCATGGCGAGGGACAACAGTCGCCGCGTCGCCACGCGGACGCCATTGCTCGTAGCTTCACAGGGTTCATGGTGTAGCTTCATCAACTGGTTCTGCATGTTGTAGAAGTGGAATGAAGTTGATGGGGTCAACTATGTGCCATCAGTACACGTTAAAGGAAAACCTGGCCACTTCCTGTTACCACCGGGGGGCGCTATGAGTGACGTGGGAAAACAATACATCGGAACGTTCAGGGCGGAGCCAGCATAATCTCCAGCAAGTTTCAAGCTGATCGGATAAAGTATGTGTGAGTTATAGGTGTTCTGAAATGGCGAGGAAACGAAAAGTCTTCTCATGGCTCCAGAAGCCACGCCCTTTGACCTAGAGACTTATAGAGCACAACATTTGTTCAGGATGACATCTCGATGCCCTGTGGCCAATTTGAAGTCAATCGGACTAAATCTGTAGGAGGAGATAGGTCAAAAAGGTCAAAATTTCAAATCAAAATGGCCGACTTCCGGTTTGGATTTCACCATGACAATAAGAGGCTTTTTTGTGTGTCTTGCCATGTTCTATAAGCCCACCAAATTTCAAGCCTCTAGGTGAAACACACCGGCGGGGCTGATCTTTTGAAATTTTCTAGGGGGCGCTATTCAGCCATTTGGCCACGCCCATTTCCAACGACTTTAAAATATCAAATTTTTCGAGAATGTCCATGAAAATGTACCACGTTGAGGCCATGAAAAACGCGATCATAGGTTGACTATAATAATAATAATAATAAACATAGCAATTACAATAGGGCTTTCGCCTGCGACTTGCAGTCGCCGCTCGGGCCCTAAAAATCTGTGGAAGTAAACAACTCATGGACTGACACGGAGCAGCACGCCCTTTCAACTGAGAAAGACCTCTGTCACGCAGAAAGGATGGAATTAATTGATTTAGCAGCTTAAAATCTGCACAACAGACACTCCTGGATCAAGATTAACACAACACATACAGTGACAGTACAGTAGCTACATCCATTCCTAGTAGTTAAACAGAGCCAAATTCATTTTACAGTATGAAGAACCACGCTTATCATATTCAGCACCTGATTATCTCAGATTGTGACTCATCAGGTGGCTACAGGATCTGGACTTTATGCAAGTAAATGAGAAAATGAATAATAATGCTATGATTCTGGCTACAATAGACTTATTTTAACCAACTGAAACAGACTGAAAATATTACTCATAAAATGAATGTATATTCTTGAGAATATTTAAGGAAAACAGTCATTGGAAAAGAAAAGGATGACAAATCAAATTATTTGTTTGTTATTACTACTGCTACTACTGTAGGTTACTATCACTGCTGCACTGCTACATTACCAACATTTGTGTCATACTACAGGTACTACAGTAGTACCACCATCCTTCTTACAGCTACTTTACTTTTACAACTATTGCCTCAAGGAAGTACAACTACATGCCATGTGTTTAGATGAAATGGATTTACCAAATTAGGTCATTTTGTACCTTAAAAATCTGCATTATATAGATTTAGTGTTCAATTACCTCTATATTCGATGGCGAACCCAGACATGCCCAGTGAGGCGTCGGACCTGAATGCCAGGAAGAGACTGTTTGCGCTGCTCTCTATTCGCTCTGGGGCCTGGTTGCCTTGGAGACTTGCTAGTAACGGCCCATTAGAGTCTTCACCCTCATAGATGTGCAGAAAGTCATAACTTGGCTCCATGTTGAAACTAGGGTAAAAAGACAAAACACAAAGACAACAAAACAGAGAAGAATAGGTTTCTGAATAAAAGAGGGACGGTCGAATGGTTTGTGTGTGTTGAAATATGAAAATTATTAATTCAGTATGTGCTAAATTAAAATACCTGTCTCATTTGTGACTTCAAATTAGTTTGTGTTATCTCTTTCTTATGGGTCTTCTTATCTTACTATCTTGATTTTCTTTAATATATATAATACATTTCTTCATCATATTGAGTTAGTTGAATTATTTATACTATAATATTATTATTATTGTTGTTGTTGTTATTATTACAACAACAACAACAACAATAATGGAATTTTTGTTTGTTTGTTTGTTGACGTTTTAGAAACATATATAAACGTCTGTGTTATCTCAAGTTGTCATTCTGTTGACTCATCATCTAAAGACATGTCATGATATTTTTGTATCCACAGTGTGTGAGTTTATGCATTTGCATTGAAGCCCAATACAAAAATTTAAACTGAATTTTTAATTCTAATCAAAGTTCTTCCTGGGTTTCACTTTGATAACAACTCCTCTTCTCTTTACACATACATGCTGCCATTTGGTCCTCATGAATGTAAAAGCACAAGACACATGAACAATGAACATGCAAGCACATGGACACACAAAGTCTCTGTATTTGCTTTGACAGTGGTGGTGTTAGGTCTGTCTCACACTTATCACACAGAGACAAATCTATATGTACAATGCTGTGCATGTGCACATAAACACGGACCAATCTCTATGTTTGCTTTCAGAGTGTGTACGTGCATATTAGCTGTCTCCTACTTAAACCAGCTGCTCAGCGCTTGGCTGGAAGTCATAGAACTTAACTTTGTGTGTGTGTGTGTGTGTGCGTGCGTGTGTGTGTGTGGCTTGTCAGAGAAAAGACAGATGAAGATGAGGGGAAAAGGAGAGGATGTGCAGCAGTATTGACAACTAGTATAAAGAAACCCTGTGGCGTTTTCATGCATGAGGGATGCTGTGGTGCAACATTTAGAGAAGCAAATCCCTATATTGTTGGCATCTCCTCTTTTATCATAATGTACACAAAAAGCCATGCACTCATGCCACAAACACACTCATGGTAATGGTAATACCACAGTTCTGAAAAGAAAGAGAAGCGTTGTTGGAGGTAATGCTCCTAAAATGTAACAAAATGCCAATAAAGGGAAGAAACGCAGGTTTCAGAGAATTTCAAATACGCTTTCCAAACATTTTATGAGTAAGGCAATGCATTTGACATAGTTGTTATACCTTTAGGATACATACAATTTATTTGTTTGGCTAAATGATTTTGACAAAGGTCTAGATTTATACTTTTGCTTTTCTTAAAGGGGAACTATGCAAGTCCTCTCGCCTTTCTGCTGTTTCGGTTACACTCCTCTCGCCCATGTGCATCTGCTTACTACAAAGCAAAAATCAATAAATGGAGTGGTGGAAAATGTTACGAAACATATACGATGTCACGGCACGTGTGTTTGTGTAGTCTTAACTGTCATGAACAAAAGATTGCTTTTGTGTGTGTGCAGAGACGAGAGCTGGGACAACGGGGCGGCGGCCAGGTACTACACTGATGATGCAAGGTTGGTTTTCAGCCGTGAGATGCCAGGTGAAGACAGAGAGCCTCTGTTCTCACTCGTAACAAGTCACAAGTCATGTAGTTAACGATCACAATTACTCTGGAGCTTTTTGATTAAGGTGAAAATGTAGCATAGCCACGAGAGAAATCCTGCTTAGTTCCTCTTTAAAGACATGAAAATGTAGTCAATACTTCCTAAATTTGGGTCAAAGTGGTGTTGTGGCTGATGACAATATCTTCTATGGCAAAGGAGATGTTGACGTTATATATGAGTTATATCTAAGTATATATGCAATTGTTACCAAAGTTAAAACTAGTGCAAAGAATGCTCAAGCTTAAGCCCTGTGTTTATATCTGGTTCTCATTGGGCTTAACTACACATAAGCCCCTTTTGTAATGACAAAGCATTAAAATGATCCATGTTAATACCTTTTGCATTAGTGATACATTCTGGGTCTAAATGCTAAAACCACAAAATGTCATAAAAAGAACACAAAGATCTCACTGAGCAAAAATGGGACACCACCATAACCTCTTGTTCCAGAAGAAGAAGAAAAAAAAACTTGTTAAAACTTAAATGCACTTGATTGGAAAAAATAAAGTTAAAAAAAAAAAAAAAAAAAAAAACTTAAATGCACAACTTTAGTATTTTGGACAAAAGTAAATGTCACAAAATAGTTCTGTCTTTCATATTATTTTCGACTGACTATAAGTTGTAAGTAACCGGCACATTTACAGAAAATAAACATCACTTATTTTTCTAACTGATACCTTTTAGCACTGCTATAAACGAAGGGAACATACAAATAATTATAGCACAAAATGAGGAAGTTCATTGGAGAAGAATTGTACTATTGTGTGATTCAAAGGCACAAGGCATTCGCAACTGGGTCAATAAAAGTCTATCTCAGGTGAGCTTAAAAAACACAATTACCATGTTAGAATTAGATAAATAGTGACGAAGAAATGACATACAGGGGCCACAAAACAACCAATATCAATACAACTTCATTAAAAGTAAAATAAAACTGTCTCACAGTTACAACAGAAGGGAATTATCTCTCCAGCTGAAAAACATGAAGCTAAAATTGGGTCATTTTTTTTCCTTTGGCAATCTGGAGAAATTCCGCTTTGCTTTTATCTCTTTACTACATATGAAACTCCAATCTTCACTTTTGCTTTAGTCATAGGCCCCTAACCACTGTGACTAGTAAAATATTCACCATTGAGGCACCATCAGGACTTGGGATGTAAATAAACACTGCCCTGTTACTAAAAAACAAAAGTTGGAAATGGTCAGAAATCCCTTTCATTATTACATGAAAGAGACCAAAATATACAGTCGCAAAGTTCCTGCTGAAATGAATTTGACCCCCGTAATCAACAACAAATTGCCAATAAATTACCAAAAAGTCAGGAACTTGACAGCCTTGGCAGTCTTAAGAATTAATTTTGATTTCTGAAAGGATTGTTTCATAATAAATGAAACACTAAACCACTGTAGTTGTTAGTGGATTTTGCTGCAGTACTGGCTAATAGGGATTTTTATTAACATTAATGATGTATAACTGTATGCTACAGTAGATGACATTAGGGTAAACTGTGCCTCGTCTCCGACTATATGGCACAGACCTTTTTTTGACTCTGTATGGGCCACAGTGAGTCATGCAAAGTCTACACTGAAAAATAAACTCAGAAAACTAAAACTAAAGTCATGTACCATGTCCATGGAGGGAGATACATTTTTTAATCTAAGCCCGAAGAGAAATATATTTTAGAAGAAGCTTGGGGGACCCCATCCATTCCCCAAATCTAGAAGTCTGTAATGTTTTCTCAGGTATATGGATAAACTAATTAAACATTAATAACATTAGTGAGACCACTGCTCTGCCCCGATGTATTTGCTGAAGCTGTATTGCCTCAAAATTAGAGAAAAATACAGAAGTTTAGCAATTGTTCCTCTTACAAAAACTTCAATATCAACCAGAAAGTCCCATTAACTAATTAACATAAGGCATCAATGCTTTAATAACTTTGTTATTTTCTCAAAGTAACATTCACATCCTCAATCAGCGTAATTCAACATCTGTGTCATGACAGCTTTTGTTTCAAATTGCATAGTACTTTTATTATGTTTCGATTATGACAGAAATAGAATAATTAACAGCAGATTATCATAAATGTACCAGTTAAACTGATTTCTTACAAATTACAAATCTCTAAAAACCACTAAAAAACTGTGTACATTGTTCTGGTATTTTATGGTATTTTTATTATTCTAAAATTAAAATAAAATGTTTGGGTGAGTGAATTAAATTGTTAGAAATACCTGAGAGGGATCAGTGTTTATAAATACTGTGCATGTTAGGACAGGTATGTACTGTAGATACAGCGACTTGTTTTGAATTTAGCTGACCTACCTTTTGAAGATGAGGGCAATGACAAAGTCAGGGTTGACCCTTATTCTCCAATCACACTCTTTCCCAGGTGGATACGGCTGGGGGTAGTTAGGAGACAAAATTACTCCAGAGGGCCCACTGATGTTACCTCCACAGGTTGCTGTAGACAGAGAAAAACGAGAGCGAGAGAGACACAAAAAGAGTGAGAGTTAGAGAAAAGATGATTACACAGCAGTGGGCTTGGGGTAATTTGGAAAGAAAATCACCCCTGACTGACCACTCATATAACACCCACAGGTAGGTAGAGCGAAAGGAAGGGAGTTAGTGATTGGAAGTATAGCCGGAGTTGGTTAGGAGAGGAGGAATTACCCCTTGTGGACTGCTGATATTACCTTCACAGGTAGCAGGAGAGGGCAAAAGAGCAAAAGTGAGATAGGGAGCAATGTTGAGATTTAGTTACAGAGTGTAGAACTGGGGGTAGTTAGCAGGAGAATCACCCCTAGCGGCGCTGTTATTCCACAACAAGCCAGAAAGCAGGAGAGAGACGCTAGAAAGACAGACAGATGCATTCAAGCAGCAATTTGGTAAAGGAAGAATTTGAAACACGGGGAGGTGTCTTGGGGGTGGCAAGTGGGTGTGAACGGATTACCAACAGTGAAATAGAGGTAAACAAAGGCATTAACAATGGCAAATCACTGACAGACACGCGCACACATACACACTATAGTCTATTGTGTGCAATGCTGTTTTAATCTTAGGAGCTGCAGAACACCCAGGGATTCAACACCTGAGGTTAAAGTGCAGGAGAGGGAAGTGCAGGCTAAGCTTAGAGAAAATGGAGGGAGATTTAAGCCCTACATTTTATCTACAGTCATGTAAAACGTGAGGTCACTGACAAAGAGTCGGAGGCAATATCAGGAACAGAGCATAATGTGTTTCACAGGCATGGTTACAAGGCAAATTGCTGGTCTCTGTGACCGTGGTGGAGGACTTCCTGATAGTGTCGGCTGATAAGGAGGAAGAAGGTAGCAGAGAGGAAAACGTCTGTCCTTTGCTGAAAGCTCGGGGGGTGGACTGCATGCTAGTTACAGCAGGGATTTTCATCGGCTTTTACGTCCCACCTTCGGCTATATGTGACGACGTCATACCTTACCCTGGTCCCTGAATAATTAAAAACCCAACAAATCAACACCTTTATTTCCTCATCCATCTACTCTGTCTTAAGTGACACTTGCATTTTGTGCCCCCTTAATAAAGTTGTGTCGTTCACAAGCAGCCTACCACCAAGAGGAGAGGACGTCAAGTGTGTCGGAAAGAGCCGAGGAGGAAAACAAAGGAAGGAGAAAGTGGGAGACTGAAAAACAAAATGCAGCAGAATCGTGTGAATGAGGTGTGGAGCGGCATGTGGAGGCTCACTCGGCTGTAAGCAGCAGGTGGGCTTGGTGGTGATAATCGGGGAAAAAAGCAAACACGCTCTTATTTCTCAACAGCTACCTCTTGTGTAATTCTATGAAGCTGACCTCACATTTTTAAAGTTAATCTTCTCATTGTTATGAAGTCACTTTCTGATTCACTGAGCTGACCTGATCAGCTGCTGTGAAATGCAGTATGGTCTAACAATTAAAAAAAAATGTAGGGACCAAGGAAAAGTGCTCTTTTCACTGGAGGCTAAATTGCTGAAAACATTCTACATGATGTGCACATTTCAACAGATATTGGATTGTTTCGGTGGCTGTTTGTTCTCGTGGGTTTTTGCAAGGCAACATAAAGCTCTGCTAATCTGCTGGTAGTCCAGGGCAGCTGTCCTAATGAGGAGCATGTTGAGTGGAATCCACTGCAGGGCATGCACTGACTGTACATGACTTCCACACACAACCCCATGCCAAAAAACCCATAGGATACTGTATACCTCCACTTCTAGGGGTTATGTGTTGTGTCTTCCATATTATGTGTTGTGTTGAATATATTCATAAAAGCACATGGTGCAACTGTTCGTGTCTGATGGACATTATCTAAAAATCTTAATGTCTACTGCCTTTTTTCATATTCAGTCCTCATTCTGAATGAAATATGATATAAATCTCATTGACGTCTGACTCATCACACCACTGCTTCATATTTCAACCCTCACTTCCAATTTAATTAAATTGGGAGTCGGTGATCCACAGAGTAATGTTCACCTACCTACACACGTTGGTGGGTCAGGCTGCCAGTAGAATCTGTTATCCATCCGTACACATGTGATAGTGTCCTGGCCTTCCAGCTGGTAGCCCGGGTCACACTGGAACGTCATACTGTCACCAGGCTCTTTACTGTCCCCGTATCGAGAACCATTTACAGGGATGCCTGGGTCATTGCAGGTCGTTGCTGTGGTGGCTGAGTAGTGTGAAAAAGACAAAAAGAGACAGATATTGACATACCTTTGGTAGAGGGTAAAAGAGGCGGTAAGACAGGCACACTCCAACACAACAGCATTACCATTGCTGGCAGCTGCAGACAAAGAGAGTCTGAGTCCTAATGGGGCTTTCTGTCATCAAACTGACAATGACGGACAAAATGATTCTATTAAAGGTAGCTGTGGCAGCTGGAGGTACACGTGAAAGCTCACCCTCACCTTGACTAGTTAGTAACTAAATGATAAATGGATCATCCCTCAAGGTTTAGTCAAAACTCACCTTGTGATGTCTTTTTTAACTTTCAAATGATCGGCTGCCACTTCAGACTAAATAACTTAATGTTGAACAATGATAATATAAAAACTTGTTCACCCTGTCACTGCTTTGTAGCCACTACTACCACCTTCTCTCCAAGAAGCCAGACTTATTTTTTTCACCAACTGAACCACACAAGATTTCTGTTTGTTATCTCACTCTGACTTTGCAATAAAACATTACGTGCATGATAAAAACTGGAGTTATCAAAATGGATGGCTGATTAGCAACAGGAAGAATTAAAGGGAAAGAGAGTCAAGAGACAGATGGTGAATTGTCAAAATAAAAACGGCGCTTCCCCTGCTTTCAGTTCAATTGTGAATGTTTGATGGTTATCATTAAATAAAAAGTGCTCCTGGAAGGCCTTATTTGGACGGTGTATTGTTATGGTGATGTGGGCTGCCAACATTGTTTAACTGGGCTAGGATTTCGAAAGGTTTGGTAACCACTGGCTTAAAGGCTAAAATACAGCTAACGTCGGTGCTGTTTGCAATATGTGTGTGAATGAAACCAAAACAAAAATTTGCATCATGGTCTAGTGGTGTACAGAAAGTGAGTGCTAAGATTTAAAACTGTCATTTTGTCATTCGTCCCTTACCTGGATAAAAATCTCAAGCTTGACTGATCTTTATTGGAACAAGTTCAGAAAGCAGAAATAAGAAAAAAAAAAAAGTTTGCCACTATTTTTTCTGCTTCTCCCTTTTTATGTGAATTACTATCAAGTAAAACCCTGTGAGAAGTCTCACGGATGTCTTCTAAAACTTTTAATTTTATAACTCATAATACAGTGCGTAAATGTTGATAATGGGTTGCAAGGGGACACTGCTTCTTTTTAAGGTGTAACAAGCCAAAGATGTTGGAAACGACTGATCTATGTGATCTGCCAAAGAACAGGGCAGCATTAGCTACTGCTTGAATCCTCATTATACGGTAGAGTTAACAATTAATCACAAAGCCTCAGATTTAGTGTCAAATCTTGGCCCGAGCTGCCATTATAAGTAGTAGAACATGTTTGCATGGAAGTCAATTTTATGAATTACATTCTACATTTAATATGTAAGAAAAAAAGAAGAGAAATATTGTGTTATATCATACCTATAGATCAAATAAATCCACAAACTGTCATTAAAATAAATACATGTGATGGTTGCTTTAGTAAATCAGCATGGAGGTAAATATAAGGAGGCATTACCATATTAATGGAATAAAAGTGTTTTGATTAGCAGGTTAGTGAGTGCAAATATTTATTGTTTTAAAGGGGGGCAATGGGAAAAAATAAACATGCCAGAGATTTAGACAGACTGGATGTTGGATGTAAATATTTATGACTAGAAATAAGGATCTCTTATAGCCTATATGTATATATATATTATTCTGACAGTTATTTTGTTTGGAATTTGTGTTTGTTTATGTAAATGTAAAGTGTGTGAGATACACAGCAAGTGGAGGAATGTTAGTTAAATAGCTGTTTTGTGTGAGTGAGTGAGTGAGTGAGTGAGTGAGTGAGTGAGTGAGTGAGTGAGTGAGTGAGTGAGTGAGTGAGTGAGTGAGTGAGTGAGTGAGTGAGTGAGTGAGTGAGTGGATGCACTCATGCAAATAAGCAGCTGTGAAGGAAAGTGCTGCTTCACTGTGTGTTCTCCTGCTTCACAACTTCTTCTTACTCTGTATGTCTGTGATTGATTTTGCTGCTAGAGTGCATCCCAGTAACTTAAGCCAATGATTCTGAAAGGACAGTGCACCATGGGACCAGGGGCTCAAATAGCAAAGGTTACCTCTATAGTAAAGGGCACAGTTATTGTGCAGGTTGTCATTTCTTTAAAGGAGTCATCACCCGGAAATCGCAATTTCTCTTGTTAAAACATGCATATTGGTGTTTGACCTCAGTTGAAACTTGCCTGAAAAGCTGGAGTTTGAAAGTGGCGCCGTTTTTTCGCTTCGGCTCTTTTTCCGAACAGGAATAGCACACAAGGTTGTGCCTTCCTAAAGCACGAGATTTTGATTCTGCTCCTACGGTGACCTCACCGTGGAGGCTACTTGCCTCTTTCACCACCCAACCCCGCCCCGTCCGCTACCTGAAATCGCCGAAGCGGTACCAGGGGGCTGTTTATGTTTTGGAGTCTGCATGCAGGCAAGCCCCCCCGGCTCTGTCCTTCCTGCGGCGAATCAACGCGCGCCTCATTACATATTATACAATGCACATCCGGACCAGTCAAAACCTCGCGTATAATCTCGCGTGATAAAGTCGCGGTACGAAAAAGGGTCAGAACAAGCTCAATGTTTGATTAAATTTTTTTTTTTTTTTCTAATAAGTTTTACGAATTGATCCAAAGCGATCCAAGGGGGGCTGGATACGTAAAAAACCAGGTGATGACTCCTTTAAACTAAATGTGGGGAGGAACAACAGCAGTACACTTGTGTTTACTATCTCAGTTTGATTAAAAACTGAACCCTTATCATTTGATACTGAAAACTAAAGCCTTTAAAATGGATGGACATCGATTTTACTCACTACTTACAGTATTAAATTATTTATACCTTTATTATAATCATTGTTGTTGGTGGTGTTGATCACGTTTACAAAAAATTACAATAAATATTTAAATATTTGACTCAATGCTTACATAACTAACCTGAAGTGAGGTGGAACTCACAGCTTTGTTACCATACGTCACGGTTTCCTAAACCCTGAGATACAACCAAAGCCGAGCCACAGGTCTCTGGTGGACTGTTTCAGTACTTAGCGAGCTGGGTCCCAGGGTGAGATATTACATTTTTCATTTGATTCTTAGGCTAAAGGTTTTTTAGAAATCCTGTTAAATGTAGCATTAATTTCAGATTAATTCTCTTCTAGCCAATATAAATGAGGCTTATTTCATAACTAAGAAACTATATGTGTGCGGTGAATCCTGAGTTTGTTAATTAGCTAATTTAACTGCTAATTCAGTAATTGGTTTTTCTCCATTCAGTAAATGGATCTTGGGGATATAGTGAAGAGGACCACACAAATTGAGAGGAATCATGGTACTTTTCTGATTTTTTTTCTGAGTTTCCACTGACATGTGAATCTTATGTTTACTCACTGGAGAACTGTATAGAAAATCCTTGCTTGCTGATGAAATAGTCTGAATCAAACTGCAGCGTGAGTATGTTGAAAGTCGAGTGGATATCTTCAGGCAGAGCTGGGCCTGACCATTCTTTCAACAGGATCCCCCCATCTGATGGCCCAGATGGACCATCCCAGACTCTCAGGATATCGTGGCCGATCTCAGTGTCAAAGACGATGAAGTGGAGGCTAAGAAAACACAACAATACATAGGACATCAGAGCTCCTGTGCTTACATACTTGGTTTAAGCTCGCAATTTCACCAAATATCACTTCAGCTGTGAGATAAAATGAAGCCAAGCAGACAACAGACATCACACGCACACAAAGATGTCAACAATAGCCATAATGTGTTTAGGAAACACAATGCTGGCATAATGACTAATGCGACGTACTCTCCAACACAGCAGTGCCTTTGACAGTGAGTATCTATCTCTAATTAGCAGATGTATTATTACCTGACAGTCTTGTGAGTGTTTGCCTGTAGTGCATATACTGTACGTAGAGTTAAGGTTGGTATTACACAGGAGAAACATTCTATAAAATCCTGTTTCTCCTATTTCTACTCTTATATGCATGTGATGTGAAATCATTATTAACTATCTTGACTAGTTACCAGAAATACTTAAACACAACTGTAAACCACCATGAATAGGAGATTCTGTGTGCTTTATAGTTACCTGATGGTCTTGCCGGTATCAGCCTCTATAGTCCAGGTGCAGTGGAGGTTGTTGTCGTAAGGAGCAGGATAGCCCGGAGACAAAATCCGCCCAGACACCGCTCCAGTAATGTGACCTCCACACTCGGCTACAAGGACGCCAGACAAAAGGGATGATCAAACATTTCAGAGAAAAAATACACAGACATTTGGTCTTCTTGTTTTACCTTTACCCATTGCATAATTTACAGGTATTATTGTATTTTTCTTTGATCTGGATTAAGGAGTAAAGATATATCATACACCCATAGTTACATAATCTTCACATTGAGCTGGAAAGAGCAAACAGACAAAAAAAAAACACCAGGGCATTTTCCAAGGGCACAGGATAAAGCCATATACTGAAGGATTACTGCAGGGTTACTATGAATTATAAACTGTGAAGCAGATATTATTGGTGACCTGCAGCCCTCTCAGCCATAAAGCTCGCTCTTCTCAATCACAAAGACATTTGAAGTGTATTGAAGAATATGAGTCATACTGTAGCACTCACTTCTTATGAGGTGACCAAACAAATACAATAGATAATACAAAGTTACACCAGTGACACCATCTCCTCGTACACGGTGAAAAACCTGATAACCCCATCCACCTCAGAGACATGTACAATGTAAGATATGCTGTTCTGTTCTGTGGATTAGTCATTCTGGTGCTTTCCATTTTGTACAATTTTTTCTATGTTTTCCTGTTTACAACCTATGTAAAAAAAATTGATGTTACTGAATAACAATTATACTTTTCAGAATTAGATTAATAAATATAAACTTGGTCTCTCTATGGCCCAGTTGGCTGCAGAGTGTTGGTGCAGGAGAAAATTCAATTTTCAATAATTCATAAAAATGACTCTTTAATGTATGTAAACAAATCATTTTCAGAATTAGCTCCTGTGACTTAACATTCATTCTAAAGGACAATATTACACTGCTGATTGTTCAACAGAGCCACACTGCTGCTGCTCATGATGGTGAATTGGGTCTTATCCTTGGGTGTATTGTAATTTAGTCTGACAGTGCACAGGTCCCCATTGGGAATTGATGCATGCCAGGTTTAGGTAGACATTCTACCATTTTTAGAACATTTGGGATATGCGCATACCTCTATTCTTAATACAATCATATTCTTTGTATTATATTTCTGGTCGTCTTTCCAGCCATATTAACATTTCAATTCATCTCTGTAAGAGGTGGCTCTCTTACTTTGCTGTAAATTACTCTGAGGTGTGAAGGTTGAGTTAAATGAGAATCGGTTTAGAAAGGCTTGAATCATTAAATCAACCTTGGATTATCCAAGCTCCTGCTATACACTCTCAAGGTTGGTGAGCAACTTTGATGGCTGTTTTCCCTTAAGGAATTCTCTATAGTGTGCAAAGTTCAAGAAAAAAAAAGATGCTGTTTAATGCACAAGGGAGAACACACTTTTTGTGTTATTTTTATGTTGTTTTTAGAGGTGAGGAAGACATGAGATAGCAGGAGGCAACAGAACAGGCTGGGAGGAAATTTAAACTCATCATGGAAGAACATGGTACACATGGTAGCCGACTGAGCCAGCAGATCGCTGCTGATTAGAAAACACTTTGGTACAGAGAGTGCTGTATAGCTGTGTGTGCATTGTGGGAGTTAAGGGAACACCATTAATGCAGCTCTGCAATCTACATAACATGACAACAAACTGCTGTTGCATTACCTTAGGCAGAATGCACACAAATACGCACTCACTTGACGACACCAACGCAAAGAGAGAGACCACACGAGTCGCACACAAGGCCAGGTAAAATACTTGAAAAGACTTATGCAATTATGCAAGCACACAATTTAACCAGTTGTTTCAATCCCTGATGATAGAAAACATAGGAGTAAAGGCAATTACTGTGTTGCGTTTTACTATGAAAAGCAGGTAGAGAGGCGAAGAGTTACAACACACAAAAAGAGAAAAACAAGAGTTATTTAGTACGCCTGTGCCCTCGACAAACTGCAATTTCCCAAGACAGAAAGGAAAGAGAGATATATACGCATACAGAGTGGCAGACAGACAGGTGTACGGCATGAATAGAAGACGAGAAAGAATGAGAGAAAAGAGTCCCACAGAGGTAGACCAGCGGTGTGGGAGAAAGAGGGAAAGGCGGTATAGAAACAGCCTGAGGCAAAGCCATCTCCTCACCTCCATACAAGCACACGCAGATATGGGGCCAAGACAGGCAGAGAGGGACGGAGATGTTCAGAAAGACAAACACTCCAACAAACAGACAAAGGAGCAAAATACAAATGTAGCTATAGAGGTAGTTAGCCCAGGGCTCTGCCGGCAAGTATTCTCCTGGTTGCTGGCTTACCTGAAATAAGGCAGCGACAGAGCAGCTACAAATTAATGACTGACACACTGCAGCGGCACGCACACACTTACACACTGAGATTTACACACATCCAGCTTAAAGCGTACACTCATTCTCATTCCCCTCACACACACACACACACCTATGCACACATTCTTTTTAGTTGCCATTAGCAACTACATGAGACCCCGTCCCACCTCAGAGAGCTCAGGTGTGTTGGCAGGTTAGAAAGACACAAGTTTGGCTCTGCTGTAGGGACTTCCAAATGAACATGTGCCAAGTGCCCACATCTGCCCAAAGAGGTGGAAATACTTACAGGGAAAGTGGTTCAGCATGTAAAATATGCAAAGCCAAAAAAATATTCATGGACGAGCAGGAATTATGGACAATAAAAAATTGTGAATTTGCTTTAGGGATTTCAGCGTCATGTTTATGCTTCACCGGTGGTCGCTGGATGACAACACAGAATCAGAAAGCCCAGCTGCACATGCTGAAGCTAAAACACAAAATGACTTTCACCGGTCCATAAGCAAAGGAAAAATAAAAATATCACCATGTCAAAGCACTTGATCCATTTGGCATTCTAGTTTCCGACCTAATTAAGAACTGCCAAGTGCCAACTAAAGGTATATCTGGCCCCTGGCAGCTTATCCACCTCAAGATCTGGGAAATATATCCTACAGATGCCAAATGAGACACCTTTATTCTGTCATTGTCACTGTTTGAAAATTAAAACCTGATATTTTGGGATTGCGCAGCAGCAGTCACATCCCTACTGTGCTCCCTGTCTCATAGGCTTCCTTCAAACTTTATTAATTTACTCCATGTTACGGTCTTTCAACTAAACCAAGTGATATAACTTTGATACAACTTAATAGTTCAGTTGTATCCCCTTTATTCCCAGTGTTTTAAATGACAGTTATTGAAAAAACACCTGTATGCATGATTGAGTTTTTTTTTTTTTTACAATTATAATAAATTGTTGTTTTTCTCATCACTCTCTGTTGAAGGCAGAGTCAGAATTATCAGAAGTCTAACTCTAAATCCCATAATAATATTTTCATCTTAATTAGACATCCTATCACAGTCGATGAGGGTAAACTAAATTAGATGAGAAGCGTTCAATTTCTCTAGGTGGAATTACAGTATTCCCACTACTGTGACTATATTCACATAAAAGGCGAGGGAAATTAAGAGATGAGAGTCTGAGAGTAAGACAGGAGGCAGTCATCAATTTTGCGTACATGTGGGTAAACTTTCACCAATGTTCAATATTAAAAATAAATAAATCTTGTCATATAAGCTCTTGAATGACGTGACATCTGTGCAGAGTTCAATTTCATCTTAGAGTTGTTCAAGAAGCAACAATTCCAGATGAGTCAATATTGTTTTTACGTCACATCACTTTCTGGCATCTGAAAAAAGTCTCTCCTGATAGAATATTCTATTTATCTGTTTGTGCATGCTCAGAATAGAACAGAAAGCTACGGCTTCTGTCAAAGTCCTTGGCATAAAATACTGTGCGCACCTTCGGGGTACAAGAAAGTAGTCTGGCTTACATTATAAATTTATCCAAGTTCAATTCAGACAGTCATTGCCTATTTTTGCACCCTCACCGTGTCATCTTTAAAATACGTAGAAGCCTTATGCACTAAAATCTCATACACAGTGACATCCTGCTGTCCAAGCACAGATGCACAGGCTGTTTTTACGCTCAGAGGCATATTAGTACCACTACAAATATCTCCCAAAGAGTGTTGAATCAGCCCCCATTCCCACTTTTTTCAGTATTCATCTGAATTGACTCAATCACTTGTTCACTCACTCACTCACTCTCCATTGAATCATCAGGCTCTTGGTGTGGCCCAGAAACAGACAGGAGTTGTTTTGATTGCTGCTTCTTCCTGCTTTTTTTCCTCATTATGTATAACTTTTTATTGGAAAAAACCCAGGATTGAAAAAACCTCAACCACAGGTTAATAATTCAGACTGTGTAGTTTTGAATTATTTACATACAGTACACACGGTGAAACATAGACACATGAAGACATACTGACCGATACAGGAAGGAAGTGGTTTGTCCCAGACACGTCTGTCCCCACTAAGACAGGTCAGTGTACTGCTGCCATGGAGACTGTATCCAGGGTTGCAAGAGTACAGGACGAAAGTGTTGGCGTAATGACCATCGTCCTGGATCTTATAGCCATAACTAGGGACACCTGGCTCCTCACAGCGTACTAAGTCAAAACCTAAAAGGAGACACACAGATACACACAAACATACAGATTAGGTTTTTCTGTCCATGCAGGAAGACAACATTGCATAAATGAAGAGGATGATTCAGACTTGTTTTGGACAAGATGACATAAGGTCATACTATTCCTCTCCTGGATCCAACTACGTTGAACACTCACTGTTCTGCTGAAGCACGATGTGACAGCTGCAGTGAAACCTACTGGACATTTCTAGAGAGTCTGCACCTCTGTGCTTGTTTTTGCGATATTTTAAAAATGTATGGATTTCTGCCATTTCTGAAAGGTGCATATAATGATGTGAGGTGAGCAGCAGCGGTGCATCCTATATGAAACTGTGGAAAAACGTCAAATGACCATCCCACACAAATACAAATGTACTGAATGAGCACACTGCGAGGGATGTCTGTGTTCTTTGAAGATAACAAAGACCAAGGGAGTTTCCCACCTCCAAGACAGATGGATCAACTTGAATACCGCCTTGAAGATTTATTGTTGTACCAAGCAGTCGAGTTCCAGTTTCTATCCATGTCCTTCCAGATTCTGGATTATACTGTGTGAGTCATTCAATCAAGTGAATGGAAAAGTGGTCTCAGACTTTTGGACCCCCGAGATAAAATGTAGTATAACATTAAGATATGACAGTGTAGTTGACCTTTGACCTTGTGCATATCAAATGCCATCACACACACATTTGTGTGAAATGTCCTGATCAGTGTGTGTGGATTTATGGCCAAAAAATGTCCTTTGTGAGGACACAGTGACCTTAACCATTCGCCTTTGACAGATGCATCTCACTTCTGTCTACCTTGGTAGTTAATTTCTTCGACAGATGTTTGAATCTTTATTACTCTATTAAAACAGCTCGAAGACGGTGCACTATTAAAGCTGTTTTATCAGTTCCTGACCCTACTTAAGAAACCATCACTGCCTCTCTTGATCAGATGCTTCTCTCTTCTTTCTCCTGTTTAAACCTTCTATCAATCTCTCTTATCTGTCCATCAGCTTATCCATTGTAGCAGAACTTTGCAGAAGGTGTCACCTTCTCCAGTTTAATGATTTGCAGATTAACGGCTGTCTAATGGTTTAGCTGGCATACAGAGCATCCATCTAGTATCCATATACCATCTACCTTCATCCGTTTGTCCGTCCGTCCAGCAGCTCCTCCACTCCAGATGTGTCACTTTCTCGCCTTCTTTTAATGACTTGCAGATAAATGCTCCCCTAATAGCCTCTTTGACTTACACAGCAGCTGGTCTTACCTTCTTAACAGACTCTCTTTGAAGCCATTAAGAAGCGTGTGTGTGTGTGTGTGTGTGTGCTCTCTTTCAGAGAAAGAGAGATAGAGAGGGAGGGAGAGAACTAGAGAGATACAGTGCATCTGTATGTGTTTCAAGTATTCATATGCTCATTTCCATTCTCTGTACACTTGGTAAACCACTATTGCACTTTGGACTCCACCTTCAGCAGAAATTGTTTGCTAAACTGACTGCTGGCCTCTTTTCAGCTGTCAGAAGTGAATGAAATAGCTTGGTAATTCGCTGACAGAGACACACTCTCGAGTCTTTGTAGTACATGACACCTATTTTGGTCTGGTATGTAGCACTCAAGATTTACTTGACTGAGGCACAGGGCAGACGCAGGATTCATCCATAAGTGCAATCTAGCACAATCACGACCACTCTACTTTTCAATTAAAAACATCTCCTTACAAGGACCTTCATGATGAGCCACTAGCATTTTACAAAATGACTGCCTGCCTGCATGTGAAAAAGGAAAAGGTATGTGTGCAATGGGGAAAGTGTGAATGTGTATGTAAACTTGAACAAATCCTGAAACAACCTTGAACAAACAAAAAAAAACAATCTATATTGCTGCCTAGTGTCTTATCGGTTCATCTAAAGTTATAACTTCTTGAAGATTACTCACTTGTGTACGTGAGGCGAAAGCCCTGATTGGTTCCAGAGGCGTTGCTGTTGAACTCCAGCCACAAGTGATCGGATGTACTATTGATAACATGGCCCATCATGGCATCATGTGTGAAGTTTCCAAGAAGACGGGACGAGGTGTTTTCTCCATCATATACCTGTCAATCAACACACGGGAGCAAAAGCACAGATCACAAATAAAAAATAGAGTTAGTTTGTGTACAGTAGCTCTTTAGAGGTTTATGTGAGCACAAACTGACCAAGGTAAGTGATGAGGATATCACAGAACGTGGGTGCACAATAGACTACTAACACGGTTTGGAATACAAAGCTTACAGGGTGATGCTGTGTTGCCTGTGCTGTGACTCCAATACCAAAAAAAAAAACTCACTGAGCCTCAGGAAAAAGCCACTTTGCTCAGCTTTGCATCAGCATGGATTTTGTGAAGCACCTCAAAAATCACATGAAAGATGCTGAAGTCACAAGTGAGTTGTTATGGGGTGTACAACAGTCGGCAGAACTGAAGAAGCTTCCCGTTATGTTAACCCATCAAGATTTTTATGAAACAATTATAGAGAGTAAAGAAACACAGGTTGGATGCTTTCATGGTTGATGAATTAATTGGTTACTTTACTTGAAATATTGATTGCCACAGTTAAAGGTAGTGGAAAGAGACTGCCGTACTAACTCATCTGCAGTCTTAGCAATTTAATCCTTGTCTAGCACCAGTGGGAAGCAGCAGGTTCAGGTATCACTTTAATTTGTGCATTTGTAAGGAGGATATTACAGTCCTCGATGGAAAATAAAAAAGTAGCTGCTGCTCAGTTGAGGATGTCTCCAGCCCCGTTCCAAATTTTTGTTTATATTTTGAAATTGTGTGTTTCAAGAGAATGGTCAACAGAGGATATTACTATTTCCTTGAAACAGTCAGTAAAAGCTAGAAGCTGCAGTATGCATGTTCTCTAATTTTTAAAAAAACAGCAAGTGTGTGACTGGGTTGGAGAGGCTGCACATTAAGGGAGATGAAAATAGCAAAGTGAAAAGAGGAAAGTAAAAGCAACAGGACATCTAGATCTAAATTATACTTTCAGTGTAAAAACATCACTGGACTAGTTTTGTTCTGCAGGACTTAGCTTGTAATTCTTTTATTGATGAGGTTTTTCTCCATTCCCTTTGTATGAATTATGAAATAGATGAAAATGATAGGAGTATTGGCTCTCCTGACACAAGCTTACTTTTTGATCTCCAAGCAATTTTGCTTCTCAACGTTTGCAATGTGATTATCAACCTGTTGCTGGCAACACAAACAAGAGACAAAACAGCTAGAAGTCATTTATTTCAAATGAGTGCTATAAGACGAGGAGATATGGAGGGTAGAGTAATGGCTGCCAGAAAGATCTTTGCAACTTGGCAACAAATGACGAAGTGTAACAGCTTCCAGCTGAAGGGTTGTTGTGCACACATCACCACTGCAGCACATTTAGTCTCAAAATGCATCCTTTCTATGTTCTAGGTACTTTGGTTTTCTCCTTGACGCAATACACAGCGATGTTGCGAGCACAGTAAACACATTGTTGTTTGGAAGCTAAAATATAACAAAGATAAGCATACAACAGAGTGAATGCAGCTTTCAACAAATGGAAACTGTGTAGTTAACCATATTTGAGCATATTTTAGTGAAAATATTTGTGAATAAAATTTATGGAGAATAGAGTTTGATCTTTTCAGAGAGACTTTGTGTCTTACAGCCATAAGGTTAGAGATGGAAATGGTTTCTTTCATAATAAGAGTACTCTTATTATGAATACAGATTTAGTGTGACCAGTACAGATGTAGTAGTTTGGGAAATGCTGTCTACTTTTGATGGCAGTTTGAAGGGAGAGAATTAGGGCTCTGAAGTACCCCATAATACTACCTCACAGCTGGGATATAAATGTGAACTGCTCATGCTTATATTTGGCAGCCGGGGACATTTTCACAGATTGGTGGAGACAGGTCTGCAGGTGGCAGGGACGCCATAGGAAAAAGAGCGAAGGCGATGTGCTGTTTTTTCTCTACAAGGATTGCCAGTCAGAGGAGACACCTCTACATGAAGCCGGAGCAGGAGCTACAGTGTGTTGAGTGTCTAGTTGGGTGGAACACATACATTTAAAGAGGATGAAATGACACGAGAATAAAAAATATATATAAATAAGAGTAATATCACAACATCTGTAACATCAACCCCCTTCCAAATTTTATTTTTCTTCCCTCTCCCTGCCTTCCCACATCCCATTCGTTCCGTCAGTGCCGCCCTGTTTTGCATCTCGCTGTTTGTCTTTCTTTCGTTCTGTTTGTCTCACGCTTTCTCTTTATTCTTCTCTCCTGCTTTCTGTGTTTCAGTAAAACTCGATATGGTTAATGAAAAGCCCTGCGGCTCATAAATCAACATGTCACCACCACCGCTCTCTCTTTCTCTCTCTCTCTCTCTCTCATTCTTCCACCACCTCTACTTTCTGCACAACCCCAATTTGTTTCCATCATCACCCTCTCTTCATTTCTCCTTTGGACCTGGTATAACATCTAAGTGAATTTGGTCAAGGGCCATATTAGTGGATATTTTATGGGAAAGGGTCTTGGTAGCCCTTTCTAGTTAGAGCAGCTGTAATGAGGAAGTCCTTGTGTTACAGGAGATTTAAGCTCAAAACCTGCTGGAACTGAAACAAACGGTTTGCGCTCAGTGTTCAGCCACAGCAACAGACATTACCTCCATTACTGTTAGCCTGGGGAGCAGTATGCTAATTGCTAGCTTAAGTGGCACTTTGGGGCTTTCCTTCCAGTTCATTATAGTTTGCATGGTGCTTTTTGTTAATTCTTTTCAAAAGTTATAATTAACAGACTTTCTGTACATCGCTTGCCATTGCGCTTAATAAATGCTCAGTGCATCGCATAAAATGACCATATAGTGTCATTTAATGAAAGAAGAAATGCCTTTTATACAACGGTAAGAAAAACTGCTGGATTTCTGGATTTTCCTTAGATCACTGAAAACTTAAAACTATTAAAACTGAAGATTCCAACTATTTATTTCCTAATTACTATTCAATTTAACTAGTTAAAGATTTTTCCTCCAACATTTTGGTGACTGCAATAAGCAGCTGATACATGTTAGCATCGACAACAATTTCATCAGTTGAGAAGAAACACTGCAAGTTCAGCATTCAACTAAATTTCTTTACTCGTTAATAAATGTATCTTGTGTTTGAAAAGCAATGCCAATATAAACTCCATTATCTTCTCTGTTCTCTCCTGCATCATTTGTTTTACTGAAGTTAGCATGTTACCCAGCTAACCCAAATCCAATCAGACCATCTTTTCACAATCCCTCACCAGGAGACATATAACCTCTTTCATTGTAAATTCAACAATGGCTGAAGCTCTTGTCAAAACTCTAGAGATAAACACCAACACTGGCTATTATGTAGCAATGACAAAAATGTATTTTGCCCCTTCACACATTCCAGCTGCACATTCTGTTGATGTGAGCGTGGTCATCATCATCAATGATAATGTCTAACTAACAAAAAGTGGCTTGAATTATCATCATAGCAATTTGATTGTAGCTACCATCTGTACAACAGGCATACACTACAGTACATCAATGCATTGGAATATCCTGCACCTGCACTTTAAAATACAGTGCAGCACATGCGTTTATTTAATTTACAGGTATTCATCAATGCTTTGGATTGAAAGTGGTAAATTGCATCCAAAAATAATATTGCTGTATGCCCTGAATAAATGTGAAGTGGGATTATTGTAATCAGCCTTTGGGCTTCTTTGGTTTTTGACTGCTATGTTACAATCCAATGTATCCTCATTAACTTTTGTGATCTCTAGTCACTCTTTATTCTGCTCCTCTGTTCTTGTTATTTTCTGATAAGGAATCAATCTATTGCAGTAAATACCATGTCAAATGCCTTGTGGAGACCAGAGTTTTAATTTGTAAAAGAGCAAATGTCTTTGTCTCCTCTCCATTCTTTGTTATTCCAGCCTCATCTTCACAAATATATCAGAAATATTCCTGCATGTTTATGTCTGTTAACCATCCTGGTGTCACACCTTTCCTTAAGAGGATTTTCTTTTTATTTAAAACCTATTCCTCTGGGAACGTGTCCACCTTGTACAATGATGTTCAGTCTCTCTACAAGTCAGATAGAAACCTACTAACACAATCTAACCACAGACAGGCTCAGCCAATGCTCTAGGCCTAATACTGATAATACACTCTAACCACATACTGGCTTAACCATGCCCTCAGGCCTAATACCGCTAAGAGACATTGTGAATAGAAACAGTTTTAGACGATGTGTGTAGGACAGCATCAAGACTGTAAAACAGCTCACACAGCTGCTCCTGACTGACACTGAAGTGGGCACATGTACTCTTGGGAGGAATTATAAAGAATTAGGAGCCTTGGGAACATCTGTAATTCACTTTGTAGTTCTGACATACACAAGTATGCCCATCCAACTTTA
Source organism: Decapterus maruadsi (assembly GCA_030347415.2). Taxonomy (NCBI): domain Eukaryota; kingdom Metazoa; phylum Chordata; class Actinopteri; order Carangiformes; family Carangidae; genus Decapterus; species Decapterus maruadsi. The sequence goes on from CM064900.1 coordinate 4,643,770, forward strand.
AACCATGTAAACACCTCAATCTATTCCTGAACCATACATTGTGACAATCCAAACTCCATCATAACATATTGCAGATCAAACCTGTATCTAGTGGTTCTGATACGATCAATAGGAGTGTCTCCTGAAGTTACAGCCCTAGTGGAAGACAGAAACACTTGGTTATGTTTAGTCACAAAATCTGCTTAGTAAAGGATGCTTGTTGGAAAAGTGGTTGGAGGGGATGTCCCGTATTGGCATAATAAGCGCTGATTGCTGGTTCAACTCCGAGACGATCTTCACCACATGTCATCTCTCTAATATCTCTCCCTGCTTTCCTGTCTCTCTACGCTGCCTGTCTAATAAAGGCATACAGTAAAATGCCGAAAAGTTGACCCATCTATCCACTTAGCTAATATTGGTCAGTGTGTGATACTGTATGTCATCCAACATGTAACCAGGCCAACAAAACAAATTGCAAAATTCAGCTGCTTTGTTGTTCTCCCTCTCTCCTCGACTCCAGCTGTGGGTTTCAGCCCCAGGTTAGCACGGCTGCTACCTGAAAGATCTTCTCTGCAGGCCTGCTCAGTGCACACTGCTGCACTGCACACTCTCTCAATAGCAGGGGCACAGGTGTGCCTTTTTAAGATTAGTCAAGAGTGTATGACAGAAAGTCTGCCAGCTGAATTTCACAAGACGGGGTCTACAAAACAGACTAAGTGTTGCGCACCTACAGTAATACTACTACAAGGACAGAAAAGAGAACCGCAGAGCCCTGTAGGACTATATCCCACCAGGCAGCCACACTGGACTTTACAACGCTGCACACTTGACAGGGCCTCTTATTTTCCATGGACTGGTTAAGGTTGACTGAGTCTAATCTAGCGCGGCACAACACAGCATGGCAATCAGCCAAGGGCGGGGTCTAGCATGTAGTTTACCCTCTCTTTTAATCTAGCACTTTTCAGCCAACATGAGATGGCTTCAAACAAGGAAACACGCTCTCTGCACCACATGTCATGCAGTCCCAGCAGCCGTCTTTGAGTCCGCCATCTTGTGTAGTTTCCTTTGTTTACCACCATCACAGATGTTCACAAAAGCACTTATACACAGTGCCTTTGTGTAATCTCACCGCATGTATCATTTATTCACAGATTGTGTTCACAGTCTCTTCACACAGACTTTCTTCATTCATTCCTATTTCTCTTTCTCTCACACAAATTACTACTGACTATGGAATTCTTGTTGAACACCTCTTCACACAACACTCAAAAAATGTTTCAACCCTCACTGGTGTTCATGTGTATCCTCTACCAGGGTGCTCATGTGTATAAAAGTCCATTAAAGACGAGGGTTAACCCTCACATCCAACAATAACCCACTGCAGTGTGTTCCACAGAGGGTTAAATGAGTAGGGATTGATCCTTCTGTGCCCCTGTTTCTCATGTATTCATTCAGCCATGGATGGCTAATACAGCAGGGGCACCATCTGCACTAATAGAAAACATGGGTTATAAACCCCTACAGGGATGTTATTGCTCCTTACAGCAATGTTTAACACATCTAACATCCAGTGCAAACCTTGGTAATACAATTTAACTACATACTGGGCAAACCAAGGATTCAAAGCCCTTCCTGTCATTTGTGTTTTTACTCCTGCCTTGTTCTTGCACACCTCATATAATTAAGGGCTGCACATTCCCTGACATCTTAATTGGACCAGGTGTGCATGGCTGGAACAAAAGCTTGCAGAATGGGCTTTGAGGATTGTGTTGAGAAACTTTTTGCTCAGCAGTAGGCTACGACATAAAAATGACTGTGGAGTACGGGCATAAAATATATTGAGGAGCAATTCCCATCAAATGTGGATTTTTGCATTTTTTGTTCAACAAAGATGAAGGAGGAATCAAACATCCCGGGATTTTGTTCAAATTCCAACTGGTCTGGCATCATTCAGGTAATCTGCTCCCCTTGGTGAACAAATTTATAGGATGCAAAGGGAAGTGATGAAGCGGCTAACATTAGTCAAGTGTCAAAATGAGGCTGGACATTCTGATACTTCTATTGATATCATTCAATGATATAACCCTCTCCAAAGATGAAGGTGGCTACTTTTGGTGATACTTTACACTCTTTGATATCTCTGAATGAAATATTTTTATATTTCAAAAATGTAAAAACTAGTGTACTATTACCTCAACTGCTTGTCATAGTGTGATAAAATTGTATTTGATTTCATCACCTCATCATCTAAATATGCATATTTGTTTGAGAATAGTCAACCCATAATATCAGTCGGTTTGAGCATATATGCCTCTAGATATACAGCCCACAATGTGCTCATAGAAAGTTTATAGTTATGCTATTGGTCCCACATGTGCGTTGTATGTATGGTTTCTGAGTCGGTGAGTAAATTAAATTATGCATTTATGCACTTGTACCATCTGATTGGGAGAGGCTGATCTTATTTGCATGTCTGTGTGTGTGTATATATGTGTGTGTGCAAATACATGCCTTGAGATAGTCTCCATCTTGCAATAAGAAGCTCTCAGCTTTCAGCCTGATTCCTTTGCCCTTTTCAGTGGTGATGCGGTAAATGCACTCGTGGTTATTATCGTAGTTGGAAGGGAAATTCGGCGAGAGGAGAACACCTTCTGGTCCTAGTGAGGAGGCTCCACACTCAGCTACAGTAAGAGAATAAAGGAGACACATACACTATGTTGGCTTGTTGTGTAAAGAAATTAGAGACACATAGTTGTACATGAAAAAAGGCGGATTAGACAAAAGTCCATGTCCTTTATAACCACAAACCTTATTCAACTTAGCAGACATGATAATAATGATGATAATTATAATGAACCTTACAGCATGGAGTAGCTTAGAAACACAATAACATCAAGCAGGACGAAAAGCAAAACATACTCAAAAGCAAAGCAATTAAGCATAAACTGCAAAAGATTAAAAAAAGAGGGCAGAATGAAAAACACTGCATAAAAGCAGGTCTGGATTAGTTTGTTAGAGAAAAAAGTATTTCCTATAAATTATACAGAATTATCTGGCAGGTGCAGTGCCAATCAAAGTTTAGGAATTCAAATAAGTGGTACTTTGTGCAAATAGAGTTTTGTCATATGTAAATGAGGAGAGGAAAAAAGAAGCGAGCCGAGCAGGCTTTTAACTCCCACTGAGAAGGACCACCACTGCTTGGAAGGGATAAAGAGGAAATGGAAGTAATGAGATAGACAAGAGAGAAGGCGGTGTGGAACAATATGGAAAAAAAAAGAGATGCAGTCGTTATCAAATCTGAACAAATCGGAAATCCAAAAGAACATTTCTTTTTTTTAAATGTTATGTAGTTTTTAAAGTAGATTAGGGCAGGCGATAAAAAGCATAAATTCGAGGATGCTACCAGCAATTCTTAAAAAATTCTTTTGTTGAGTGAGAACAGCACCGAAGAGTGGGAGTGAGAGAAAAGAGGATAGCAAAGAATGGAGAAGAAAGAGATGCAGAAAGAGCTGGGAAAGAAGAGATGACAGCAGATGAACCAAGACAAGAGCTCTTTGAAAATATGCAGAGAAATTAGAAAAGGGAAATGGGGAGTAACAAAAGACACAGTATTACCACTTTTCATAAAACAGCTAATGCCCTAATTATCTACTACAGGACTGTCCAAATACAGAGGGAGAGGAGGAGAACCAGTTAGATTGTTAAAAAGCATGACAGAGAGGTAAAGAGGAGGACGTTTAGAAAGAAAAACAGGGATGAGATAATCCAAGTGCATGCTTCCAGCTGCTGTTGCTCAGTTGCCTCTCAGTCAGGCCTGATCCCTTGGCAGATAATGCTATTACACTGTATAGCAGTTTCAGTCTGCTCTTGTGGAGGCTTGAAAATTACCAGCAGTCACCAGTCAGACTCTCATAAATTACTGATACTCATCAAATACTAGCAAATTATGAGCTGCTAAAAGCAAAATCCCAGCAAATAAAACCAACGTTCGACCAGTCAAATAACAGTAAATTGCCATTGTGACAGCAATAAAATATTGGTGAATTACAACCATGAACAATCAACCAGAGACACTTTACGTCTGGGCTTATTGATAAGGTAGAAGAAGTTCATTTGACAGTTTTATTTTATGAGCTAATAGTTACTGTCACGTAAGATAAAGCAACCCATTTGTATTGAAGGTAGAAATACTTAGATGCAGCAGCAATAATGTTGTATACAAAAGGCAAGTTTTACAAGGAAGATTAGATGACAATATAACTTAATCAACTATACATCTGAATAAAGGAAGAAAAATGCCTTGATTTGTGGTTTGTTTGAGTTTCGTGTGCGAGCCAATCACTTCATGTTTTCATGCTGACACTAGTCAGTCTGTCTCCTTGACTATCTTACCTATACATCGCGGTAGTGTGTTGCTCCAGACGCGCCTGCCTCCTCCCAAACAAGTGATCTTACTGTCTCCCTCAAGTCGGTAGCCATGGAAACAAGAGAAGGCCAGCGAGTCACCGACTCGAAATCTGAATCCCATTCTCCTGCTGAACGCCGGTACACCAGGATCCTCACAGGGCTCTAAGTCGTACTCTGTACATCAGGGAGAGGTAAATAACATTGTTGAGGAGTTAGACTAAAGAGACTCAAATGATGCTGAATTTATCCTGATGGTTAAAAGCTCAAAGATGTCAGATCACAACAACTGCAATACAAAGTTGAAAAGTTTCAAATTTGATCTAAAAACTGAATTTTTGACTGCATTTTACTATATGACTGTATATTACATCAATAATATGTCTAATATTTCTACAAAAATCTAACATACTATTTGTTTAAATTACAAAACATAGTTTGAATCCAAACAGTTACTGCCCTTCAGCTACTTATGGCTAGCCCAGGGTTCCCCAATTCCGGTCCTCGAGGGCCACTGTCTTGCATGTTTAAGTTTCCTGCTACAACACACCTGATTCAAATGATCAGCTCGTCATCAAGCTCTGCAGTGGCCTGATAACGAGCCACTCATTTGAATCAGGTGTGTTGTAGCAGGAAACTTCTAAAACATGCAAGGCTGTGGCCCTCGAGGACCGTAAATGGGGAACCCTGGGCTAGCCGATGATAGCCTTAACAAAAGCTAGTTTACCAACATATTCAGAACATCTCATTACATCCTCATAGCCTACTGTATAGAGAATGTGAAGCTGACGTCACGCCGCTTTGCCGTTGTGGGACGTCGGCGCCATCTTTGGAGGAACGCAAACGTAAACAGAGTGGGAAAAACGGAGGAAATCGAGCAAAAAGTAAAAGAGAAAGAAAAAGAGATGAGGAAGACAGACAAAAAAAGAAAACAAAAAAGAAACGGAGAAGAGGAAGGGAAAGGAACCACGAACGTATCATGATAAACTCAAATTTAATGAGAAACAAAGGTAAACAGAACATATTATTAAGACAGAACATCTTATCAGACATTGTGAACTTTCTCATTTTTCCTATACTGCTGTGGCATTTTTTATGCAGCAGTACTGTCCCACCATCATTACTTTTAAGCGACTTTGGGAACTTTTTTCAGGGGGCTGTTTATCCTCCAAGACAGTCCAACGCTAAATCTAATCATAATGGAAAAGTAGCTGGAAAAAACTGACCTGCTTAAAGTAACTAGCAGTTCCTAAGGCTAACTAACAAATCCTTAGATGTTATTGCAAAGTTGTTTATTAAAATGTCATAAATGCGGGGTGTCGTTTATCTCAGTTGGTGGAGCAGGCGCCCCATGTGCAGGATGCAACTCAAGCGACCCTTCGATGCTTGTCATTCCCCCCTCTCATTCCCTCTCCATTCTTGTCTCTCTCTACTATGCTATCAATTAAAGGCAATAAAGCCCCCCAAAACATATACTTAAAAAGAAAATGTCATACATGCAAGAAAAATAGACAAAAATGTGGAAGAACAAAACAGTTCATTTGCAAATGTGTTTTCATTGCAATAGCCCTGCTGACACAACCCTGGAAGGGTCAGAAAAGTAGCTGTGTTAATGGAGGCTAAGCAGTTAACCAGATGTTTAAAGGCTAAGGCAGCTTTTTTTTTGACAGTATTAGGCAAAAACCTACACACTAACCTTGGGGATAATGTAAATGAAGTGATGTGAAAAAAGATCAGACGTCTGCATCTCCCCTAGGCTCTGTTTTCAGCCTGCAAAGAATCTACCCGTGATGGTAGATTTTGACCAATCACAGAGCAGCAGCTCTTATTCGTATTATTTGAACGTTTTAAAACGTAAGAAAGTGACGTTATTTCTCTACTCGCTGCTCATAGATAGTCTGGCTGAGAGGATGAGAACCGTGTGGACTCAACTCGAAGCTTTTTTCTAGGTTTCTGTCTACCTAGCCTTTAATTGACAGTCTAACCAGTCATCATCCTCATTCCGCACATTTGAAAAATAGAAAAAGTCTCTTTGAAAAGACCTAAAGCATACATGTAACCTTTCCACAGTTTGACAGACATGTGAGAGGTACAGTATGGTAACGAGGCCATCATAGCTTAGCACATCACAATAACACAAAGCTGTGACAAGATTTGTGCTTTATCAAATTGTTTTTTCTCAGTTATAAAAGAGAAAGATCTCAAGGACGAACACTCGCAGTGGTTAGGGAAAAGCATATCTGGTTAATCGGTCTACCTCCATTTAAGAGCAGAGCAGAGCTGTTTCCCAGAGCAATTTTATGAGACCTTCCTGAACTGTCTCATTCCACCGCGTGGGAGACAGTCCCAAATGGGGCTAAGAGTACAATATAATAATGCTTTTTTAGGTTTTATGTAAGGTCTGTGATGGTGACTGTAAAGTTCATCAGCCTAAACAGGCATAAAATTATGTTTAAGAGCTTAAGAGTATGGTGAAGAGCCTCCCAACTTTAGACCTTTTTTCCTTCAACTCTTTCGTTTCCTCCGCCTTTGTAGGTTAAATACTACAACAATGCAACACAACCATTCCCATTGTTTATGATATCTGTTCAGTCTGTCCTCTTGGATCAGAATGATCTAAGCCGATGTCTGGCTAAAATGACAAGTTCAGTCTATCCAGTAAACAAGAGTCAGACAGATTTATTGTCCTCCAACCATGTTAACAAAAAATAAACAACTTCTAAGCCAGTGTTCTTACCTGAGAAGGTAATATTAAAGCCTTCATAACTCATGGAGAAATCTGATATAAATCGTAGCTGAGCACTGAAGTTCCCAAAGAGTCCTGCTTTGACACTCGGTGGAAGCACTGAACCGGTGAGTCGAGCCACTGGGACCAGGAAATTGCCGTCCTCAGTGATGGACAGGTAGTCGTGGTTCTCCTCCAGATGGAAAGTATGAAAAACAAGATGGACTCCTGGAGATCCATGGACGAATGGATGGATAGAAGTACAGATGAATGCATACATACAGTATATGGAAAGATGTACAGTACAGACACAGTGTAATAAAACGCTTTCTTACAAATTAAGAAAGAATAGCAAATGAATAGTAGTTTTCATCATGTCTTACCTTTTCCATGAGACACCTCTATAGTCCAGGTGCAGTTCAGAGAGTTAGGGTAGAAGTCAGGAAAGCCAGGAGAAAGAATAGTCCCTGTTTTACCGTACACGTAGCCTCCACAAAGAGCTGAAGAAAAAAGTGATGGAAAAGAGAAAATGAGAATTTTAACATTGTAAAAAGGTTTCTGGCTGGAAAACAAACAACATTTCAGAAAATTCAGAGATACAAGTTAAGATGTCACTACTAAATGACAAATTTATTTTGCTCTTATAATAATAACATGTAACACAATGTGCTATAAATGCTGTTTTTTTTTCAATAAACACAATTCTTAATAAACCATGACCTCAGCCATATTGTAATTGTTTGTATGAAATGAAATAAACAGGCATTAGATAACGTTTTCACATTATGAAATAGTCGACAATGATCATCATCTACTTCAAAGTAGTACCAATTTCCGTAATCATATTTAAAAACTGAAAAAGTTTTTTTTGTTGTTTTTTTTTGTCCAAAACATGCAGAAAATAGCAGAGGATAAAAAATACAGCTTACAGCTACAGAGTGAGAGAAACAAAAGGTGAAGGCCAAAAATGATTTAATGTAGAAACAAAAAGAAATGGAGGAGAGGAGAAATGTGACAGAGAAAGAGAGTGGTTTGTTAAAGAAGAGACAGAGAGATCAGAAACTTCACACAAAGACAACCATTATCAAATGGGACAAAGCAGAATAGAAAATACTAAAGTAACGTAATTGGAAAGTAAATGAGGGCTCGCATTTCATTCAAGACTGTTGAACTTCGTTAATTCATTTACTTTTTGTTTCTCTCTCACTGTGCTTCCATCTCTTTCAATTCAAAACCTTTTATTCTAAGTGCTTTAAGGTGTTCGGCATGAAAATTAAAACTTTGATTTCTTAGTTACGTATGAAATAAAGTAAAGATTTTTCTTTACTGTTTTTACTTCACTATACTGTTACTGCATGCATTAAAATCACCCTTAGTTCCTCAAATTAACACTGAGATGATTAATTTGGTGAAAAGTTTGTTTAATTACTATTTATCACTGGGAGTTAATGAAGACAGATGTTACAGCTTCTCTTACGTCTTCATAATGTAGCGACTAGTGTGTGTGTGTGTGTGTGTGTGTGTGGAGATAGGTGCTGTGCACCCGCCTCTCCCTCCCAGTTTTTCTGTCAGTGTCTTTCCCTCCATCTCATTCTACATCATATTTCAACAGAGCTGCAGCTGGATTGAGTAGCTGTGATGAGAGCTGCTCTCCCTCTCCCCCTCGGTCTGACTACAGTAGCTGTCTTGTGTGTACTGTGGTAACCAGTGCCAGTTTTTTTTTTTTTTTTCACCCTCCCACCAGGATTCAACTAAAACTAGGGCACTGTCTGACTAAATGACCCTTGAGGAAAACATTTCATGATGTCTGTGAGTGCATGAGTGAGATCTACTATAACCTGCAAACTTCAGTGTATGTGAGTGATTGGTAAAGTGTGCAGGCAGATGCACTTACAGTATGTGTGTGTGTGCGTGTGCGTGTGAAAGTGGGCTGTATGACAATGTGAGAGAAAAACATATGAGATAGAGAAGCAGAAGACAGAAAGACTATTCATTACTAACAAAATACTGTGAGGCAAATCAAAGTGTGGTGGCCTTCAGTGTTCAGAGCAGAAGCACGACTCTGAATTCTGAAAGAGAAACGGATAAAGAAATATGTGTTTTTCAGCGTAGAGTTGAACAGAGAAATGTGTCACACCTGTTTTCCGCTGAATTCCTCTTCCTGTATTTCTAATATCCTCGTCTTAAAGGATGTCTGGCCATTCTTTAAGAAGAGCTATGATTTTGGCCACTTCTAACAAGTTGTTGTCCTGGCACCAACTGCAAACTTTAAAATGTCACAGTGGCTCCTCTCTAAGTCCCTGACACATAAAAGAGCAGCCAGTGTTCTGTATTATCTGTTTGGCAATTTAGCTGACCTGCAGGAAGAAGATTAGTGGTTTGGGTCCAACAGACAATGTGGCGTTACTGAGAGGGACTGGTCTCTGCATGCCTTTGTGAGGACTACACTTCATTTGTTTGTTTTTTTCTGGTAGATATAATGTTGTAAAAATGACAAATTTTGGTGGCTGTGCACTGTGTGTGATGGTAGCAAGAGGTCTGAGTCTGACTCCACTTCATAAAATGTTAACTGTGCCTCTGAGACGAAACTGTAAATAAGATCATTGTCACCTAATGTGAGCATGTGTCTACACATTGCTGTAAGTACGGCTTTGGGAGTTTTTGAAGATGATTTCCTTCCTCTTTCGTCTTAACTGATGTGTAGTAAGATCTCAAAGCCCATTCTGAGTGGACAATGGAGGTTTTCTCTGTGTTAGCTGGGATTTTAGTTTTGGTTTCTGTCCACAGCTTGAAATATGTGTCAACGGAACTGAATATTCAAAATTGTCAATAGGTAGGAAACTAACAAAGTAGGGGAAGAGTTTGAGCAATTTTCAAGTTAATAAGGATGTCACAAATAATTCATAGGAGTATACCATGACCTAAAATTTTAGTCAAGGCTTACACAGTGTTAAAGTGCCTTTCTGAAATAGTATGTCTTATAACGTGACACCTGTCTGGTAAGATGGGATGCTTGCCTGAAAATTGAAAATGTCAGAGTGGCTGTTTAAAACTGCTCATGTTATATGGCTGACACAGCGAGATCTGTCTCAGTATGTACTCACTCCTAAGTTGAGACATTGTGACTTTGGGTTTCAAATTGGATTCTTTTGAAATGGCAGATCAAATCAGACGCTGTGTATTCATCTCCCATGACAGCATGAGCTGTGGTAAATGTGGACTGAGAGGGCCTGTGAGTGGCCACTGAGCATCTGTTTCAATAGTGCCTGTTGACCTGCATAATTTTACTGAGGCTGGAAGACCAGGGCCATTGTGGTCGCGTGTATTCTGGAGTATGGGCATTTATTGTACAATTACTGTAGTTCCATTGAAAAACACAGAAGACTGGAAATAGTAGAATTTGTATCTTAGTTTGGATGGAAGAAGTCAAGGTAACAGCTGCACCCACTCCCTCATCTCATCTACTGATGATGCTCATACTGTATGACCATATTTGTCCAGTATTTTCGGCCGTAACAATGTGCTAACCAAATTGTATTGTTTAATGGGGAAACTTTTGTTTGGGGGAGCAAATCAGACTTTTGGCGAAACATGTTTGAAGAGATATTGATATCTAATTAAAATGGAATGAAATAAGCTAAACTGAGTTTGTATTGATATCTAATTAACTAAACTGAGCAGATGCTGTAGTACTGGTCACTCTTTGTCAGTGTCATCAGTGGGTCAGTTGACCAAGAGCTGTCTGTTGTAATGTCAGCAGCTGAGGTAAAATATGTCACAGGGCAGTGTACTTAACTCAGCTGACAAAACACTTTGTGTTGTTTAGGAATGATATCTATTAACTGATGCAAAAACATTTAGATGCAGTAGTTACTCAATATTGATTTGCTTTTTACTGAAAAACTAAAAGACAATGGTATGATGGTTAAGCATCACTGACTCATAACAAGGTTTCTGGGCTGGAAAATGTTGGAGAACTGGGGCCTGGGGTCAGATTTGCTTGTTTTTCCTGTGATGCGTAGATTTCCGTTGGGTGCTTTAAGCTAACTGGTGACTAAATTGTCAGTAGGTGTATGCCATGATTAACTAGAGAGCTAACTTGGGGGCACTGAGCCAGTGTCAGCTAGCAAAGGCTTCTCCCCTTCATGTCAGCTAAGTGGATAAAGAGCTACGCTACAGACAAAAGACGCACGGATGGACCTTTGGAAAAGATCTAGATTAATGTTGTCATGGTCTAACAAACTAAAATTTTAATCAGTGTTTCACTGTTTTTCCAACGGATAATGTAATACAGTCTTATTCTGCAGTGCTGGAGAGGCTCCAAATAACCACAGCAATAAGCTGTTGCTAGTTTTTCTTTGCTGCAGTGTTTAGGTGGTGAAAATTAAAAACTTCATCTCTAACGGTTACATAAATCAGGCACCTTGTTTTTTGTCCTATATTAAATTCAGATCAAGATCATTATATTGGCAAAGCAAGATTTAGTCTTGCTTTTGACAAGAGTATTTAGAGACCTCTTTTTTCAGCTGTGTTTTGCTTTAAGCACCTCAGGGGGAGAAAGGGCTTTGTCCTCTGTGGGAAAGGAACAAGGTGACACTGACCTGCTGTGCCAGTTCGTACAGGAAATTTATTTTCCTTCCTCCTTTTTCTGAGGTGTTGCGGTGCAAACTTTTCCTTGATAAGCAAAGGAGAAAAGTGCACGCACATCTGACTAGTAAGCAGGTGCAGGACAAAAAAAAAGTAGTGAAAGAAAAGGAAAAATGTCCCAGTTTGCTCCCAGTTTTTTTTAAATTAATAAACCACAACGTTTCGACCACCTATTGGTCTTCTTCAGGTCATCTGAAGGTATGTTTGGGGTGAGGCCTAAAAATAAGGAGGATGGAAGTGGGCAGTGACTCATGGTTTTCACCTGCTGCTATCACAGAACCCCATCTTAGTAAGTAATACAGTATGTACAAACAATATATCTAATTAGATCACAACAATGACGACAACTCAAATAAAGGAGGAAGGTAGCAAAAAAACATATGAAAGACCTGGAGCAATAACGATTATAACATTATAAAGTCATCTTAAATAAGAAATAGAAAATAACTAATCACCACATAGAAAATTATTCAAAAAACATCAAACTAATTTAAACTAACAAGACAAAATAAGACCCTCACTATAATAGCATTTAGAATTGAATGGTAAGTTGTTGCTACCTGGTGTTTGAGTTGTTGTCATTGTTTTGTTCTAATTAGAGATATACTGTATATTGTTTGTACGTGCTACTTACTAAGACGGGGCTCTATGATTGCAGCAGGTGAACATTTCATTGACAACCACATATTCACTCTTTCCTGTATTTAGAGAGCTTCACACTCAACTCATATTCTAGCGTGCAAACTAGTTCCTCACATTATCACAAAACTGTTGCGCTCGAATCCTTTTTGGAATATGATGCTAAAGGTGTAAACCCACCGGGGGCCCTGATCAAGAGGAATGAAATGAAAGAAAGAGAGATTCTCACCATCACAACTGGGGAGAGCGTGACTCCACTGATGATTCTGCTCACAAACAATTGGCTCCTGATCACTCAGTGTGTATCCTGGGTCACATGTAAATGAGACGCGGGAGCCAATGGAAAAGCTGCTGCCATGGCGACGGCCATTGACTGGGATACCAGGATCAAGACAAGAGTCTGACTCCATTTTTACACCTGAGAATCACATCACACAAGCACAAATAGCACACAGTGTCAAAGGTCAAGAGGATGAGAGCACATGTGTGTGGGTAATTACATACTTTTACGTGAGTCTGAGGCTGAACTCAGAGAACACTGGAAAAAACAGTTCTCCACTCTGTATGAATGTGTGCATGCAATTCACAGTGTGTTGACTAAACATCCCTATCGGTCCGCAAATCAGGCTTACTTTCATATCTGATGCTGAAGCCTGCTGCTGAGCGACTGTTGTCTGTCGTGAACAACAGGAACAGGAAGTTGGACGTGGAAATCAGGAAATGAGGTGCTTGGGTGCCATGGTATTCACCAATCAGTGGAGAGGAGGATGAGGGGCCATCCCTGATTTCCAGTGTGTCATAGTTGACCTCAGTCTGAAACCTAAAAACACAGACGCACGCACAAACAAACAAGCATGCACATTAACCTGACATTCGGGAAGATAACATTTATATGACTGACATACAAAATCTGTGTGCAGGCAACTAACAGCAAATATTTGTTTATCATCAATAGCAAAAGATATTAAACCAATAAACACATCAGACGCTGGAGGATTCAGCAGCAATGTTAATTTTGTTGAAGCCATCCATCCATTATACATCGGCACAGAGCATTGAGCAATAACAGATTGGTGACCTCTCTAGCAATATCCTAGGCTAATTGAAGTAACAAAAGTGACTGTCACATTCTACCTGTCTGTTTAAACAACTAAACACTTAAACAACCATATACCTATCTTGTGTAACTAATTACCTGAACAATTGACTGACTTGTTATCTCCCTCTTACTCAATTTCTTCAGCGCCTCAATTCCAGTCTGAGTAACTGACTTGCTGACTGCCTGAGGGATCACATCCACTTACGGCTGCAGCGCTCTAAGAGGCAGAGTTGGTTCTTAGGAGTCTGGTTATCAATCTATGCATGAAATCCATCAAGTAGTTCACTAATTTACTGAAAGGGCAACACATGGATCAAATTAACTACCTGGTCAGATACAGATAGACAATGGCTGGGAACCACGGATACATCATGTAACACTGACTTTACATGGCCCTTAGTTTACCACTGAATAAGACAGATATCCGCTTTATTGGTGTTGGGCAACACTGTATCTTCTATTGGCTTCCAGATGAAAAATAGAGAAAGCCCACATCAATCATTTAGCAGAATTACTTATACTTATAATGCTTCTGAAGGACTAAATAAATGATGCACTAGCTCACACACCTGGAAGGAAAACAAATTTAATACTCCATGACTATCTTATGCAACTCCAAAACATTTGACTTATTATCTAAAAAACATGAGGAAACTTTAACAGACCTAGAAAAACATCTCTCTGTAACTACCTAACCAAATAACTTCACCTGTCGAAGTGTATCTTCACAGCGTGGTCTGTCTGCGCTTCAATCACCCACTGACAATTCAGAGAGTCTTTATAAAAAGAAGGCCAACCAGGAGAGAGCAGTACACCAGTAGAAGCTGTGAGATGGCCTCCACATGGAGCTACAGGAAAATAAAGACAAGCAGACACGCACACACACAAACACACACATACCAAAATTAATTTTTTTCTTGTCAATGTGTTACAGCATGAGCACGACACCCATATTTCATCGAGTAAGCAGATTCATCATCTGCTCAATTTATTTTAGCTCTCTAATCCTTTCTGAATTTTTATATTTCATACATAAACATTTACCTTCACAAATTATGCTGTGCCAATCTTGTGCTACGGTAAACAATTTTGAGTTGCTCATGTTTGAAGAAGGCAAAAATAATTATAGCACGATCATTTATAGGGGAAATCAAGTATATTTATGTGTCAAATGATGCAAAAAAAAAAGCTTCTCATTTTCTTGCATCTCAGAGGGCTGCAGGCTGCAGGGCTGGCACATCTTAACTCAGTTTATAGTTAACATTTAGAGCTCTGAAATCTCAATTATGCTACATTACAATGCAAGACATTACCTTTAGTTGGGTTCATATTCCACATCAATAACCAATAAAAGACGTTATACAGTATGTCCCTTGGGTTCAATTTCCATTTTAAGTCTGTCTAGCAATTGCATTAAGCTGACATTCAACATACTGTAAGAGCTTTTACAAAACTTTAAACCTGGAGTCATGATCATCTGCTGCTCTTTCAACAATATGTGATCTGCATTGGCTTATCTGCCACACTCTTACCACTTCTTCTGTTCTCAAGGAGCTGATACTTTTACCCCTTTAATTGTTCTTGCAACTTGAGACTTTCAGCAAAAAAGAAAAAGAGACACTCAGTTTTTCTTCTTCTGTCTTTTCTTCTGCAAGCAGCAGTGTGCTGCACTCCCTCTAGAAGTTAAACATAATTATCCTTCACTGTCCAATGGGAGAGATAATATTTTCTCATGCTCCATATTTAAAGAAGAAGTAAGTGGTCCGGTCGTTTTCGCTAATGCTGCGTTCCAGGCAGGCTTTTGAAATCGTAAATTACAGCTTCAAGTCACAACTTACGACTTTGTAGCGTTCCAGGTAACCCACTCGTGTTTTTCCGACCTGTTTTACCGGTGAAAGTCACTATAACAGCCACTCGTAACTTCCGACCGGTGAACTCGTACCAGATCGAACTGGTACCACTTCACGGTCGGAAAAATACGATCCTTCACTGAACACCATAACAGTCCTCGTCCCTACGTCGCCACATTCACGGCGTTCCTTGGCTGCACACACAGCCCTATTGGATAAAAACTGTAGGATACGATAAATGTTTTCTCCTCGGCTCAGAGCAGAGCAGAGTGACTGACAGACCCGTGTTTTGGTCCAAACACTCTATGTAAGTGATTGCTGTCGGAAGATATAACTATTTAAGACTTATATTAACACAAATATATCACTTACTTCTGCTTTAATAAGATGACAACCCTATTCAATTTGATTGTCTCCATTCCATTTATTAACAACACGCAACTTTTGATAATGTCATTTAGACAATACACTGAAGATGGAGGGGGAAAATAAAACAACAACAAATACTCACAGGCCAACAGGTACTGTTCCCCTTCAAAAAGTGTAGAAATAATAGCGCATTTGCTGTCCTTTTTTATTATTACTTCCGCATATTAGCTTATCTGCACAATATGGATACATCTCTATATAATAAGTGTGTCTCACTGAATGAGTTTCAGCAGAACTTGTGCCTGTCTCATTTAAGATTATTGTTGAGAGAGAAAGATGCATGCAAATAGCCTGAATATGTGTGGGAAGGCTGGAGGCTAAAGCAATTACAAGAGCAAATTTATACAATTTCTAAGGTGCATACGCACACTTAAGATGCACAGCAAGAAGCAAATAGTTGAATGTTTTGTCACTTTACAGTCTGGCAAGTGAAACATTTTGAATGATTCCCCATTACTCACACGCACAGTAAATAATATCTGTGTGTGTGTCTGTTTATATTCACCTTCACACCGGGGCACAGCCGCAGACCAAACGACATTTCCATCCTGGATGATGCAAGTGACTTGATCTGATCCCTGGAATAAGATAGTAAGATAATAATATAAAGCTTTGTTACTTTTGTTACCTACTGTACACACATATACCTATATCAATACTACAGTAAAAATAGCAAAATCCAAATTCTAACTGCACTTTCCTCTGTTAAAGTATCCGTTTCTTACCTGTGTCCTTATGAATCCTTGATCACAGCGAAAAGCCACAGAGCTGCCTAGTTGAAACTGGTCACCATACCTTTGACCATTGACAGGAACTCCTGGGTCGTGACATTCATTCTGACCAAATGCTGCAGAGATAACAGTAAGAGAAAAGGTACAATCAATGGACATAGATTTGAATAAACTATGAAACAAAAGCAAACTGCTGTGGAACTGAATGTGCAGAGAGAAAAGAAAAGGACATATCACACATATGATATACATACTGTATAATATGGATATTTGAATCATTAGTGTTTAAAAATATGTGTGCGTATTTACTAATTTCAACAGTCTTCCCTGGTTTTTCAATTTATTTCAATACCTGAAAAATTGGTTCCACCAGAGGGGAAAAAAAGAGCACTGTATCACTGTCAGTGAATGTGACATCTCCACTGATATGGAAATATGGGAATGGAATTATCTGCACGTGGATTCAACCCTGTCATGTTTAGCTTATATTATCCCCATTCCAGAGATTAACCTGATCCCACCCAGAGCACAAACCCAGCGATTGGACATGTCTTAGGTTGATTAGCTACTGATGGAGAGGAAATGAGAGTATAGAGGGAGAGAGAGAAGGACAGAGAAGAAAAAAACAGCAGGAGAGGAACCTTGAAATTCACACATGTATTACATACACTGTCATATGGAGTGAGACACATTTGCATACGCGAGCATGTGTTCAAATATGCATGTGCAGCACATACGAACATACAAAAGCCAAAGGTTCTCACAGGGGTAACATGCACACATTCACAAGCCTGATATACAAGATTGGCAGGAAGACTGGTATACATATATATGAGACACTCAAAATGACAAAATATTCAAATTATATGTGCAAAATCAGAACAGGGAGATGAGGGACAAAAGCCAAGGTGACAAAAACAAAACAAAACGTAGTTATGAGTCTGGCTAAAACACCAGAAAAAGTGTGTGACAAGGTTGTGTCTGAATGAAAAAGTGAAACAACAGAGAGGCGACATGAGCCAGAGTGAAAACCAGAGATCAACATGATGAATTGTAGAGAAAGGAAAATAAGGCGGAAAAAAAATACAGAATAAGAGGGCTGGGATGGGGAGGAAGAGATGACCTCTAAGTCAGACAACAATATGTTGAATATTTTGTGTCAAGGAGTCCCAAGTCTGAAGTGAGTGCATTGTGTACAAGGTGTAGTTTTGTATTAGCAGAGCGTGACTTTTAAAGAGGTGCGAGGACATATTTCCCGTGTATCATCATTATCATTTTAGTTTCTTCACCAAGTGGGTTTTGAGGTAATTTTGCACCAATCACTGCATACTCAGAAAAAGGTCTACCCACAATTATAATCATTATGACTTGCTGACCTTTGACTAATTTTCAAGCAGTTTGGTTTAAATAAATGCCAGACATGTTTTTAATACAGGGTAATTGGTTCTCATGCTAGAAGGAAAATCATATCATATTTCCTACACTGTATAAGTAATATTTCAATATTATAACACTTTATTCTAAGAAACTCTATGATCTGAATTTCCCTCCTATTATATAGGTTTAATAAAGTATTTTCTATTCTATTCTATTCTATTCTATTCTATTCTATTCTATTCTATTCTATTCTATTCTATTCTACTCTATTCTATTCTATTATATTCTATTCTATTCTATTCTATTCTATATTATGTACTCTTTTTTTCTTGCATATGGAATAGTTGCTTGATGTACTGTTATCTACTATATGAATTTTCACATTAGATTAATAAAAAGAACATAAATACAACAAACACTACTAAGAAAGTTATTGACAGCCAAACATTGGAAAGCTGTGCATGGGTTGAAATAGAAAACAACTGATGAGCCAACCAGGTCAAAATGGCAGACAAAAGAAAAAAGAGACAGTAAGGGACATCAAAGGAAAAAAGGTAAAAATCTTATCTCATGAAGAGAAAAAAAATCTCATAAAGGTATTGAATGTTGATGGAAATGTTTTATGATGGTATCATTAGACAAAGCAAAATAAAGGACATGCATTTGAACATGTTGGTACAACTCTATCAATTATTCAGCATTTACTGTGTGGTAGTAATGAAGCTTTCCTCTACAGTTCTTTTGGCAGCACCTTTGGTGGCCACCTACTGTACAGTATGGAACTATCCTGAATAATGTTTCTGTTTACTGTATTGCCACCTTCCACCTGCAACCCAATAGTGAGATGAAAAATCTGCCCTTGGTACTGCAGCTATACTGTGGCTATAACAGCAACATCACAGTCCATCAGAAACAACTTGAGATATAGGAGTGTAATCATAGCTGTTCATAAAACAGTACTGGTTACATTTTGCCAGTGTTGTGAGAGAAAACAAGAATTTGTAACTGAAAGAAAAAATGCATCTGCGAATATAAGAAAGCATTGGTTTCTACAAAAGAAGTTAAGCCTAACAGAGATTATGATTTAGTTTCCTTTTAGGCAGCTCTAACAATACTGTTTGGGCACAGCTTTATTTATATGTACCACTGATAATCAAAACTGTCATTAAACCAAAGTAAATCTTTAGACGAAGCACCCTATACCCTACAGGATCAATTTACCTTGACTTTATGCCATAAATTAAAAATGTATTATTTTCTGTAACCACTCTTTCGCTCCCAGTGCACTGCTCTTAGCAACGTCTGGTGTGTCAAAGTTCATATTTGAGTTTCTAACATTATTCATATAAATAGACACTGATATCCCCACAGCAACACCTATTGATATTCATATATGCATTAAAATGTTAATAGACCAAATTACTGAAAGAGCACAAAGATGTCGGATCTTTTTTTAAGTCGCAGAGTAGAATTCATGTGATCTGACAAAAGTGCACTTTTAAAAAGTTCAATCAAAAGCTATATGATTGTTGTTTAGCATTTGTCTCTTTTAAAGAATGGGTATATAACGACAAGACATTGTGTTTTTTATAACTATTGACAGTAAACACTGCATTACATTTCCCGGGAAACGGGGAGTATTTATAAATAGGATTTCTCTATTTGCATATTACTTTCCATTTGTGACTGAAAAAGACTCTATAATGGCATATTTTTGCCACCAATAGTGGCTCAAACCTTTCATTTGTGTTAGGATTAGTGTAGAAAAAAATGTTTGTGCTGGGATTAAAGATTTGTTACAGACTTTTTATTAAATAAATTGTGGCGCTGGAGAGGGAAAAAAACACAAACATTTAACATTTCCATTTTTCATATGTCCCCTCTCAAGGAAGAGTCACAGATGAGGTCATTTGGATGGTCGTTTGTGAAATGGTGCAAAACCGTGCAGAGATCACAGAGAATTAATCAGAATCGTTCATGCAGAACTAGTTCAGTTTAGAGCCGATAAACACACTGGCTGCAGTAGTCGGTTTGACAATGGGACAAGCTTAACTGCTGCAGGTGAAGCATCAGTAAGACATGAAAACAGATGATGATTTGGGAGGAACTCAGGACAGACAGTCATGTCAGCAGTTTCTCTGGTTATTGTATAAATTGCCAGTCTTATTCAGTTTGAATTTGTGCCAATTACTGTACTGTAGGTATTTTATGTATATTGTAGGTTTTCGTGATTATATCATATGGAGACTGTTATGCAAATACTCGAAGCCACTGTAACCCTTCAAAAATTGTTGCCTAAAAACCCACAACTAAAAAAAGAAAAACAGCTAGCGAGAAGATTAGGACGTGAGATGTAAGGAGTCACCTGGTCAAGAAAATGTAAGATTCCTCCCTATTCAAAGCATTCTATATATTCCTGCTAGAATGGACAATTGACAAAGACAACATGCTTTTATGTTTTCTTGTCATGTGATTACACACTGGTGCAGCAAACCCATCCTCCTCCATTCTGGGTAGCAGAGCTAAAAGAAAAATCTGCTGCTCATGTTTACTCCTGTCATTTTTAGATTGCTAAACAATTTTCTGCTATCAAAACTCCACTGAAGCTGCTCTGGAAATATTTCAAATGCGATGCCATGCTGACATCTGACTGGATAACTGAAGAAATAAGGAAAAGACACCAATACCAAACAAAACAGATGCACCAATTAATGTCACAGCACAAAAGGCTGTTTTTAAATCTTTCAGGGTGCATTTTTTGTTGCATGTGATTTTACACTAGCAGGTACATTCAACTGTGTTCAAGCTACCTGGATAAAAGGTACAATAAAGGTGAACAAAAACTATATGAGCATGTGATGTAAATGCAAATACTGTCATAGCAATATTTTACAGGCAGACCGACAGACAGACAAACAGACAGAGAAAAGGGTAGGTAGTTTGTACGTACTTGTATAGCTGATATTGAAGCCTTTTCCAGTATTGGAGTGATCAGACTGAAATTCTAGTCTCATGATGTGTCCATTCGAGGCGATCTGAGAGGGAACATCCTTTCCTGAGAACGTTCCAAATGTCGTTGGCTCAGACAGACCTAAAATAGAGCAGAGTTTGAACAATCTTTTTAATGCTGCCTCTCTGTGGTACATCCCATTAAGGCAAGGACACACTTGGAAAGTGAAGGACTGTGAAGGAAAAAAAAACATCCCCCAAGACCTCAAGAGATGTGTTAGATGTTATTAGGGCAAGAAGAGAAAAAATGAACTTGGAAAATCATATATTATGCTGTATTGCAGATAAACCCAAACAGTGTACATCTGTCTACTTCATTACATCGTCTACTTCTCTAGAAGTCAAAAATGATATTGGTAACACTGCACTATTAGCTCATTACCTGCCTGTCCGTCAGTCATTTTGGATTTAACAATTTAATGGCAAGAGAAGGACTGATGCAATTCCCTTCATTCAGTCTACTAATACTGTCAGTGCCAAAATGGGGAAATAATCCATCACAAGTTCTGAATTCAAAACTGTATTTAAGAAAAGTAAACAAGTATTAGCATCAAAATGTGCCTAAGTGTCAAAAGTAATCATGCCGAAGATTGGTTTCTCTCGAAGTGACAAATTATTGGCACTGAATGTTTTATTAAAATGTTGTACTTGGTCCTGGTAGAGCCCAGTTGGACTATTTCATCACATCGTTTGGAAGTTTTAATGAAAAGAAGTGAGTTAAATTGTCAAAAAAAAAGTCTCACTTTTGGAGATGTTTTTGTGTTAAGGCCATTTAAGGATAACCTGTTTCTCTACAGCTTTATATATTTTTTAAAAACTACTGAGATAATGCTGAAATGTGAAGTCAGTGCGCAAAAACAAATGCTGTTTTTTTTTTTTGGACAGATGGCATTTTGGAGATTGTTATCCGACAGTGTGATTTATCAAACTCATCTCATGTTGACTGTGTAATCTCATTCGGCATAGCAAGTAATAAACAAATAATACTGATAAAAACACATGAAGTAAACATTAGATAGTCTTCAAAAATGTGATGCACTTAGTTTCCTTCAAACTCTAGTTTAATATTTTAATTAATGTTTACAAAATACTAAAAATACACAGAGAGCGAGGTACAACTATTCTTACATATCTGCTAATTAAACAAGAATGATTCATGAATCATCATCTCTAACTCATGACTTTTTAAATCAAATTTGATTATCCTCCTGATGCCTCTATAAAAGCATTTTTCCAAATAAACAGACAAAATATACAATCAGTGACCTGAAAAATACAGACTCTTGCTCAGTACAGCACTGAACCACCTTTAGCCCTAACAACAGCTTCCGCATGTCTTGGCAGTGATTCAGCAAGGGACCTGCCAGGTTCTGGTGTTCAAGCAAACCAATCTGACTGCCAGTCCTTCCCACAGCTGACAAAAAAAAGATGTGTTTTTTTGTACAGATGCTGCATTCAAGTGATTCTCACAGTCCAATGTCTGGGGATTGTGGTATCCATGTTATTAATGTTATTTTGCCTGAATGTTTTTTTGAACCATTCAGTCCTGGACAATTCTGTCACCATGGCAGGGAACATTGTCTCGCTGAGAGTAGCCATCATCCCCTCGGTGGTACATGATTGCGATGAATAGCTGAACCTGGCTGCTATGTTAAGGCATGTTCTGGCATTAAGGCATTGCTCTATAGGCATTCAAGGACCCGCTGTATACCAATTGAACGGTCCCAAAACCATTAGAGCCCCCCTACTGGCCTGTACAGCTGTAAGCATGCATCACCTCATTTCTGTCCGGAACATTTATGTCACAGCATAGGGCCATTTACTGCAACAAATGGTTATACATTTTTGTTTGGCAGTATACACTTTGCCGTTGAGGGTGCTCCCCAGTGATCTAATCGGCAGCGACAGATTCAGTGGGGAGCACAATAAAACCCTAAAGGGCTACACAGAATAGAACCCAGCAGGCCCATATCAGTGAGATATGGAATATACATAATGCACAAGGAAAGAAATTCCACCCCCAAATATAGTAATAAGACACTAGAACAGGAGGAGGCTGAGGTGGTTGATGGAGAAATCAATCTTCACAGCCGGTAACAGCAGTTTGTAGCAGGTAGAAATAAACAGATTAACCAGCAGCAGCAGCGGCAGCAACAGCGCCATAATGATCAAGAGCAAGTGTGAGAGCTTGTGGGATTATAAAGACCACTTTATTGTCTTGATTGAAAGTGATTGGAAATTTGTTTGCATGTGATTGTCGATTATAAGTGTCAACTGATGCTGATAAGCAATTGGCATGCACAACTTCAGTTCACTGCCAGAACCAACACAAAGCTTGTTGCTTTTGATTGCCCACCAGGAGTCCACCAGATTGATGTTTCAGCAGAGACTGTGATTCATCAGAAAACACCTGCAGTTTTGCATGGGTGGGCGAAGCAGGCACCGGTGATTATTCATTACGGCTTTTGCTGCCTGTCGCATACTGTGGTGATCCACTGGGGGTCATTTCCCACATGGTTAACGGTTTGATGTGGGGTCTTGCATTCTGTCCCCTTCATTAATTACCTTTGAGGAAAAACGCCATCTAAAAAAATCCAGCAGCTATGGCTAAGTGAAAACTCTACAATTACAGCTTTTCTCAAAGTCTGACACCCAACAATCTTTAATTCATCAATCTTCTAAAGTCACTCTTGTTGCTCTTGCATGGCCTGTTCATGTCATATTTTTTTAAAAGAGACAGATACTCTACTGATAATACAGCTGATACTAATAATTATTCATTATTTAGGAGCTACTTCAAGGGCATTTAGAACACCAGATGAGATCAATTACATGTCTTATAATAGTTGAGGATCATAGCACTGACAGTTGATTAATAATCTTAATCTTTTCCGACCCTATTTAACATCACTCCTGTTTCGTATCATTCCTGAGAGAGCAAGTGAGCGAGTGTGATCCACTGCAGAGTGTTTTTAGATCCCATTGTTAAGTACAAACACTCTATTGAAACTAATATTCAAAATCCTCTTATGAATCCAACTACAAAAGGTGCAATGAAGAGCAGTGTGAGCTGACAACCCTGCAAGGGATAGAGAGGGAGCTACAGAACCGCTTCACTAATAAAACACAGAGTATCTGAAATGGGTAGTCTTCACCAACACTCCCTCAGAAAGTTTTCTCTTTATTTCCGTCTTTACTTGGAGTTTTGTATCTAATGCACTTTGACTCAAATAAGACACACGGTGACTTAGTTGCAAAGTACCAAGTCTTTGTTCTTCAGCAACGTAAAAGCTCTTTTAGGTATTCATTATTGTGTTGATAGGCATGAGACCAGGAGTGGAGAGAGAATCAATGGAACAACAGCAGAAAGAATGACAAGATCCTACATTGTATTATCTGAGGGGAGAGATTTGGAGAAAAAGCCTTTTGTCACCATCTATCAACACGTTCCCTTATATTAGATGGCAACAATGGCTTTTTGATTATGTTAACTGTTTATATACTATTCAAAAGCATATCTTGAAGCTTTATTAGATTTGTTAGGTTGAATTTCATGTTGCCGTTTCCTAGCTCAGGAGATTTATGGGTTATTACTGTGGTTGCTTGATTCACTTTTGCTTTCTATTTGTTTGTATTTCACTGTTCTATTATTCAGGAATAAAAAGAAGACAGAGTCATGAGTGTCAAGGTCCCATAAAAACCTCGGTAAATGAAAAAGCCCTTGGGTTTTTGTGATGCAAAACCTTTTCTTTCTTTTTTTTTCCTTACTGCATTGGGATGCAGATTTATGTTTCTTCTGGAATATGGCATCTCCTGTTTTATGTATGCAAAAATCATAAAATCAGACTGTCACTCATCATATTGGCGGTGTAGCTGCCAAATGATTGATATGTCTTACTTTTAAATGAGAGAAAAGAGAATAAGACAATGCTTAACAAACATCAATGTATACCATTTTATAGGTTTACATCTGATTGTGGCAGGATACTCGACTCGTCATGATAAAATATACTACTACAGTATAAGGCTTTACTAAGAGCACTCCATTTAGTAAGACAAGTCAGTTACAGTTTTTGGTTTCAGTTTCTGACAGCATGTGATTTATCACCTGGAGGAAAATTTATGGCAAGTTTAATTTTGCTTTATAGCACTAATCGCCCTGCAGATTTGAAAAGGCTGCTTCAAAATAACATAACACTAGGTTTACCACCAGTCAATTAAACACACACCTTTAATGACCAGTCAGTCAAACCAGGCCCTCGGTTGATTCAGCTTAAATCAATATTTTTTATTACAATAGGGAACAGTTATCTAATTGCCATGTGTTCTGTGTGAATTGAAAATTATGGGAGTGTTGAAACAATAAAAACATTATGACTATTCATCCCCCCCAGCTTTCCGAACTGCCATTCATCAACTGTGCAATTTTCTGCACATACTGAGCTACATTAAGTCGAGCAACCAACTTACCAACTTACAGTATGACGATTTTAGCTGTATACTAGTCCACCAATAGTTCAAAAATGTATAATGTGCATATCAATATCCTGAGCTTTGAAACTGCCTTCTTGAAAAAGGTTTATACAAAAGTTTTTTTTTTACAGAATTTTGGAGAAATATTAAGAAATAAATACCTTCATCTTTGACCACCAACCAGTCAAACTGTGGCTCCAGGTCAAAGTCAGAGAAGAGGAGATGAATGCGGCTTCCTGGTTCAGAGATAATCAACCACACACAGTTGAGGTTGTTCCCATACTCCTCTGGGTAGTTCGGGGACAATATAGTTCCTGATGGAGCCGTGAAGTTGAAGAAACATGAGACTAAAACAAAGAGGAAAGAAAGAGGTTAGGTTGATGGGTAATAGGTTAAGAATGAAACCCCTGAAAAAAACAAAAAAATATTACTACAACCAAAAAAGTGTACTTACAGACACAACTGGGTTTGTTTCCAGACCACTGGTTATTGTGCTGGCATGTGATGGTCCTTTCACCCACAAGTTCAAAGGCCGACTGGCAAAAGAAAGTCAACACATCGCCGTGTTGAAAACGATCGCCGCTACGACGACCAAATGCCGGCACCCCAGGATCACCACAGCCTCCCCGTTCTATCTCTGTAACACACATAGCAGTCGACACCATGTCACGCTTTTAGGTAGATCATTGATGTTTAAAGACCATGCATAGATTGATTTCTAGATCAGTCAGTGTGTGAAATCTGAACATCTTGATATAGTGATGCAGCCATGTAGTGTTTTCCCACTGCAACTTGTTTTGGGTACAAGGCACTTCTTCCTCTCCTGAGTGGAGGACCTCTTAATGCAGCACTGTTACAGTACTATCGTGACAATGCATGGAGCTGTAGTGACAATTATCTTCATCATCTTCAGCAGCACATGCACGTACAGTTGAGCAACAAAACAAAACAACAATATTGACAGGATGTTTAAGAGAAACATCTACTCCTCTTTATTTGATCAGACATGTAACAGGAGACTATGAGCAATGTACAGTCACTTGTTTTTAAAGGGATAGTTCACCCAAAATTCAAATTTCACTCATTATCCACCTACCCTCATGTCGACTAAGAGCTGTGAGAATTTTCAGAGTCCTTCGTTCCTTCTCTGAGTTACGGGGGGGTCCACGCAGCAGTATTTGTCCATATAATGGTTGTCAATGGACACCAGGTTTCTTTGTCCAAAAAGACACACCAAAAAATATCCAAATACCTCCATACTGCTCGTCTGTAATGTCCCTCTTGTATTGAAGCCCAGACATGAGAAATTGTTCCGCTGGTCAGTGCAAATCACGTGAGAATTGCACTGACACAGGAAGAGCAGTGAACTGAGACACTGGGAGCTTCCGTTACAAACAAGCTTAAAATATAGACTCATTTAATTTTTTTCTGAACAATTTCTCATGTCGGGGCTTCAATACCCCCCTGTAACTCAGAGAAGGAACGGAGGACTCTGAAGATTCTCACAGCTCTTACTCGACATGAGGGTGAGTAGATAATGAGTAAAATTTGAATTTTAGGTGAACTATCCCTTTAACATGCACGGTAATGGTACAGGAGTCACAAATTGTCTTGGACCAATCTGTTGTCCGCAGGGTTTTCATATCATTTCTTGCTGTTGCCCAAGCTCAGGTGTGGATAACTCAAAAAAAGAAACAGGTGTCAATTACTATACACAAATTTTACCCAAAGGCAAACTAAAAAAGGGCCAGTAGAGTCAAATTACTGTAGGTTGTGCTGCCATGCAGTCTAAAAGGGCAAGTGGGTTAGTGATTTAGCGTATTTGTCACTAGACTACTCCAGAAAATACACTCAAATACATAACCCATGTATAGACAATTATGGTTAGAGTCAAGACTGTAGTGGGTGTACAGTCTGAACACAAAGGCTTCAGTCTCACAGGAAAGTCCAGTCAGCTGGGGACCGGGGTGGGAGAGGAGCCATACTTAAATTTGTGTAATAACTACTTTCTTTGATAGAGAGCTGGCAGCAGTCCTCATTAGGCTGTCAACACGCTGACAAATGGCAAGACTTTTCATTTTCAAGCCTTAAAAGAAAGATTAGCATCAGTGTTAATAAGGCTGTGTAAAGCAGCAGCAACTGTGAACAGTGTGGCTAGTGTCTGCTATTTCACATTGTTATATTAAGAAACAAAATACAACCTTTGAGAAATTAATTTTATTGTTTCCCTCCTTGCAGTTCATTGTCATCAAGGTAATTGTACTGCAATCCAGCTTAATTGTGAAAGGCAAAACAATGAGCAGAGGCGCAGTTAGATGCAAGACACATGTGCACACATACACACACACAGATCCAAACCGTAGGAGGTAAAAATGTGATATCATATATGATACTGTATGCATGGTGGCATACTGAACTTGAACATGGGGGGGTTAGTTTCACTAATACGTTATCCTAACAGTCTTCTCTCTTTCTCTCTCTGACCTTTCTGTCTCTCTCTCAATCTTGTTATTGGAATCAAGGCAAAAAATAACTTAAAAACAAAAGTGATGGACCTGCTGGGACACACTTGTTATTCAAGGTAGGTTTACAGTAGTTACTGTACCTGTACTTTCTGAGTTCTGTCCAAATATTCTATGAAGGGCTGTCAGGTTTTGCTTAAGACTTTGCCGGAACCCACCAATAAGAATCTAATCTTTTCAACTTTTATATGAGTTAAGATCTCCCTTAGCCAGCTATTGTGTGAAGGTGGGGTACACAACGTTTAGGTGTTGTAAGTGGGGGGGGCATATCCAATGGGGCCGCACAACATCCAGAGTTAAGGTCCATGTTAAACACAGTTGCAAGCGTGCCAAAAATTTGGCCCCTGAAGTCGGTGACAATGCAATGGAACAGAAAACACTGGATTGAATGTTTAACCAAAATCAGCCATAGCATCATGGTAGGCCGCACACATCTCTAAGACCTCAGGGCAGTACTCCTTGTAGATACAGTACGTACTTCAGGTCATTCCTATGAGCCTCTCTACTACTAATCTTTGGTTTGGTGCAGGTGAAAACATAAAATCACAGGTCTGAAGAGTTTTTTCTACCTTTAGGCTTAGCTTATTTCTCAATTGGCCGCTATATTAAGTTGTATTTTCACCGTGAAGGCACTGTTATTAATGGTGCACATTTACCGAAAGTTGGCAAGTTTGCTGACACACCCCCGCTGCTGCGAGTAGGGGCATGGGGAACAGGGAGGGAGGCAGGAAGAACTGCTGCATCGTGTTGTCATTGTGTCGCACATTTCTCACAGAACTCATAGAAGTCGATAGCTTTTTGCGTAGTATAGAGGCGAATCGTACCAGCTAATTTTGATGTGAAATTGCGTACATGCTGTGCAAAATGCATACAGGTTGGCAGGTCTGACAGGTCTGAGAGGCCATGACCTCTAGTGGTGGCTTTTTACTTCGCCAGCCTGGTTCGCGAGGCCATTGAGCATTATTGTAAAGAGTTGGGTCGAATTTGGTTGGTTAAAAATATTGTTTTTCCGATCAGTGTGGGAGAGCGCGATATATGCGTCTAACTCCATTCCTCTCTTCACCAGAAGTCTACAGTTAATCACTTTTAGTGTTCCCTGGAAACACTGCTCTTTTGTTGTGTGTTGTCATATTGATGAAGATGTTTTCTCTATTTGCAGCGCGCTTGATGTATTTGCATATGTTTTCTTAAGATGCAGTACAATGAGCTCTCAGGGCCATCGTAAATAGTACCTCCTGCATACAGAATTCCAGATATATGTTGTGTCTGTCGTTTGTTTCCTTATTTAGACTTTTTTTCTAGCCCTCATCTCCGTCAGTCATCCTTTCAAATCGTTGGCGTCCTTCTCGCCCATTTTGCCCTGTCTTCTTGTTACCGCTGCCACCTGATTCCTGATTCAATATACTGTGCTTTATTGGCACGAATGTGACATTAGCAGTAGTGCCAAACTGGCCTGCAATCATATTCCATTCAATTTGTCACTCTTTGTGTTTCCTTCACCTGGGAGTGTGTTTTTTATCCGTGGCTCTTCCCCTTCTCCCCTCCTAAAATTTGACATTCCACCAGACATCCGTCATCTTGTAACACATGCTCCACCATGCTCCTGGATTCGCTTTGGGCAAATACATCTCAAGGTGAGCTGCGTGCGTGTGTGTGTGTGTGTGCGCGAGCCTGCGTTTGTGTGTATGCATGCTACACTTTTACTATCTGTTGGGATGTAAGTACAACCACGAGAATAGAATACTCAAAGAATTGGCAGTCGAGTGTGTGTGCGTGTGTGTGTGTGTGTGTGTGTGGCCCACAGCTAGCTGTCATACAGTTGACGAGTGTCAGGATGGATATCAGGGATCTTGAGCCACCGGTAAGACTGTCATTATGGTAACTCATCATGACAGAACTCTCACTCTGAAGCTTTAGTTTTTTTTTTCTCTCTCTTTCTTGTTTTCTGTCATTTCTTTCCATTCTTTTCTTTCTATGTGGACTTTTATTGAAGTACAGAATGTAGATTTTACAGCTCAGTGTGACATTTTATGCCTCTTTTTCACTCCCTTTCCAACAGCCACATATCATACAGAGTCATCTACATAATTGACAATAGAAAATGAAAAAGCAGAATTACCGCCTCGCAGTTGTGTGCATCTACCCACCAGTCGACTTGTAGTTTACAACCCCACTCATAGATGTAATGAAGACTTTCAAGGAATATAATACAGATCTGCAGCAAACATCATCAGCCTGGCATCGGTCATATGGACCTAACCCTTTTTTTCCCTCTTTTTTTGTTTGTTTGTTTGTTTGTTTGTTTATTTTTCATTTTTGAGACCCTCATTTGGAAAGTACCAGTTTGCGTTTGTTTGTTTTATTTTATTGTTTGTTAATTTGCTTTGTTGATATACACTGGGGAAAAAAAAATGCAAGGTACAATAATACAAAGAAAATGAAATGATTATGACTATGTTTGTGAAAATGAGAAACCTTGCAATAAAGTAATTTTAAAAAAGTCATATGGAGTTATGGATCCAAAAATGTACTTGACTATTACATATAGACGAAAAACATCAGCAAAGTAATGCATCTATCAATTGGATTTACAAAACAATAATTATATTGTTTTATTAGATTAGTTCTGTCACTATCAGACAGCTCTCAGGGAAATAAAACTACTCGAAACACTTTACATGAAGCTTACATTTTGCCACATGCTCCAAGTAATTATGATATCTTTTATCTCGACAAGTCAAATTAAAATGAGAATTTAGAATTTTTGCAATTTTAATTAAGTTTTGAGTCACCTGGCTAGCACAAATCTTCTCTAGAGTTATCTATCAAAAGTTAAGAACCACAATTAAAGCTTTATTCTGCATCAACCCACAAGAGATGAAGGAAGACGAACATGATCAGCACCTGACGGCACACAGAGAAATCAACAGCGGTGCCAAAGCCTGCTGGCAGACTGCCAAGCGCCAATCTGCAGAGAGATCCACTGGAGCCGGCTGCCATCAGCTACATGTTGCCTCCAGGGAAACCACACCAGAGTTTGTCATGAAGAAGTTCCCTGAATCCCACACCAACTATTTCTCTTTCACACCAGGGAAATCCTCAGATTTAATTTGTGACGCAGTTCATTTTATCCACTATTGATTAACT
This sequence comes from Decapterus maruadsi, assembly GCA_030347415.2. NCBI lineage: Eukaryota > Metazoa > Chordata > Actinopteri > Carangiformes > Carangidae > Decapterus > Decapterus maruadsi. The sequence goes on from CM064900.1 coordinate 4,674,801, forward strand.
CTGTTCCACTTTTCAACTTGATAATTATAAAACATTGCATTTACCCTGAGTATTAGTCAATCAATACATTCCTTTATTTGAATGTAGTCATTGTCCTGTTGTGTTCCTTTGAACTAGAAACCAGAGATTGACTTGAGAAATAACAGCTTCTGATTTTAGATGGATTGAATATGTTGCATTGCATCTTTTTTTTTTTTTTTTGTAATTCACAATTTATTAATTTTCAGCAAGAAAATACAGACACACCAACCATATGCTGGTCGAACAAAGCTCCAACAGAGCCTCCAAAAAAAACAAAAAAAACAAAAGGAACAAATACAAACACACAAAGGGAGTCTGACAGAGACAATGGACCTACACGACTATGAGTATGTGCATACAGATGATGACTGGTGACAGAAGTTAGCCTAAGGGTGCAACCCGCTATTATTATATTAGGATGCTGCGGTATAAGGGCCCCATATTTTCATATATAAATCTTCTTTTTCTTGCAACCTATAACTAAGACGTTCATAGGAAGCAATCTTGGCCATCTCATCAAGCCACTCCCTCATCCGTAAGACTTCCTGTGTTTTCCAGTGTCGCAGTATTATCCTGCAACCAGTAATAAGTGCTGTTCTACACCATATCATCTGGTGGACAGTTAGACCACTCCCCTTTGGTAACACACCTAGTAAACAAAGCTGCGGTTGTTGTACCAGAGTAGCAGACATTACAGTGTTAATAAAGGAGATTATCTCAGACCATAGTGAGTCTATCATGGGGCATGAATACAACATATGAACAAAAGTACCACGAAAAGAATCACATCTCCAACACAAGTCAGAATTTCTAAGTCCCAACCGTGCCATTTTACATGGGGTCCAGTAAGTTCTATTAATTATTTTATAATTAATCAAACGGGTCTGCATTTCCCTTGATACTTTAAACCATGATTCGACAATTTGCACCCATGTTTCACCCGATATCTCTTCCTCTATGTCCCTCTCCCAGCATCTCTTAAGACCTTCATAACTGGGTGACTGAGACCCCCTCATTAGGTTGTAAAAGCATGCTGATTTCCTCTTAAAGTGCCCATCCTGTTCCAGTCTGGCTTGTATTTCAGTTCTAGATGTAAGTGGTAATTTTTTAAGATGTGACAAGATACAACTCCGTAGCTGGAGATATTTCCAAAAATCTTTGTTTGAGAGTTTATACTTCCCTCTCAATTGTTCAAAAGAAAGAAAGTGGTCTCCATCAAATAAATCCCCAATATAAACAATTCCCAACTTAACCCAACCAGCCCATGAAAATACTTTTTTACCTATCTTAAGACTTTTATTGTACCACAAGGAAGTTTTGGTTGTAAAATTAGGATTTAAGCCCATGATTTTGTGCGAGGCTTTCCATGTCTCCTGTGAGAAGGCAAGGATTGGGTTGTCATAGGGGATCATATCACTAGTTTGAGTAATAAAGGCCTGAGTCGGGTAAGGGTGTGTAAGTTCCTTCTCTATGGACACCCACATAGGCGCTTGCTCAGCTGACATATATAATTTTGACAGTTGTTTGAGACAGAAAGCATAATGATACCAGGCTATGTGAGGGAGGCCTAGGCCTCCATCCTCCACAGCGGCATAAAGTTTTGTTTGATTTACATATGGTTTTTTACCTGCCCATAAAAAGTTGTATACAGCTTCATTATATTTCAATAATACATTATGTGGCAAGCTTAATGGTAGCATATTACTTATGTAATTAATTTTGGGGACTATTACCATTTTTAAAATATTAATTTTACCTAGCAGTGACAGTCCTAATTTTGTCCAATTTTGTAATATAAGCTCAATTTTTTGAATTAGAGGAAGAAGGTTAATTGTCATAATACTATCCAGCCGTGGAGTGATCTTTATACCCAAATATGTCAGGCCAGCTGGCTGCCATGAAAATGGCCATCCTTGCCTGATACTAGGTGGACAAATTCTAGATAGGGGCATTGCTTCAGACTTTGACCAGTTTATTTTATAACCTGAAACACCTGAAAATGAGTCAATCAGAGTGAGGATATGAGGTATAGTTGTTGATGGACGCCTGCAGAGTAATAAAATATCATCCGCATATAAAAGTAATTTGTGCTCCTTGCCACCAGCCTTAATGCCAATTATATTATTATTTTGCCTAATCGCAATTGCTAATGGTTCGAGAACCAGAGCAAATAATAAGGGGGACAGAGGGCAACCCTGCCTTGTCCCCCTATGAAGCTGAAAAGAAGGAGATTTCCTGCCATTTGTTACTACAGATGCCTTGGGGCTAAAATACAATAGTCTAACCCAGTTAATAAAAGAGGAACCAACACCAAATTTTTCTAATGTCTGAAAAAGGAACGCCCACTCCACCCTATCGAATGCTTTTTCAGCATCCAGCGAAAAAGCTACTGTTATGTCTGTTTCATTTCCAGCTTGCCACATAAGGTGAAGCAGCCTGCGTAAATTATCAGAAGATGTCCTATTCTTAATGAAGCCGACCTGGTCTGGATGAATGAGTTTTGGTAAAAAAACTTCCAATCTGGATGCTAAAATCTTGGCAAGCAACTTAGCGTCGACATTAATAAGTGATACAGGGCGGTAGTTGCCACATTGTTGTGGGTCCCTGTCTTTTTTATATATTAAAGTTATTATAGCTGTCTGCATACTATCTGGGAGAGAACCTTTCTCTAAGGCGTCCTTAAAGACTCTGTGCAGTTTTGGGGCAAGAATTTCTGAAAAGGCCTTATAGAATTCAGCTGGAAGGCCGTCTTCGCCTGGAGATTTCCCACCCTGCAGGTCCTGTATAGCCCTTTTAACCTCTTCCAATGTAATATCTGCTCCAATTTGATCTCGCTCCTCCTGTGATAGAGTTGGACAATTCACATTAGTTAAAAAGGAAGTGATATCTTGTGTATTAGGGTTGTCTGATTTATAAAGACTTTGGTAAAATGTTGCGAATATAGCATTTATGTCCATGTCATCTGTTTTCAGTTCACCTTTATCATTCTGCACCCCAGATATAATTGATTGAGTGTACTGCTGCTTTGCTCTCTGAGCAAGAAACCTCCCTGTTCTCTCCCCTTGTTCATAATATTTTTGTTTAGTTCTGAATAATGTATATTCCACTTTCCTCTGTAATATAGAATTGTATTCTACTTTTAATTTGTTTAGTTCCAGAAGCATGGAGTGGTCAAATTGAGTGGAGTGCATATTTTCCATTTTTTTTATATTCAACTCTAGCTCATGGAGACGCTGAACAGATTTCTTCTTCAAATATGAACAGTGTTGGATGAGTCGCCCTCTGATAACCACCTTAAAAGCATCCCACTCCACGGCTGAATTTAACACTGAGCCTTCATTGTTCAACCAATAATCCAGTATCTCGCTTTTGATAAATTCCACTGACTGTTCATTCCTGAGTAGAGATGAATTAAATCTCCACCTTGTGGGCCGGCTCTTTGGTAACTGACCCAAACGAAGTGCCATCGCTACCGGTGCATGGTCGGATATTAAAATAGTACCTATCGTTGTTTGTTCAGTAATGGAGAGTAATGATTTTGAAATCAGAAAATAATCTATTCTTGAATAAGAAGTATGAGGATGGGAATAAAAAGTAAATTCTTTGTCTGAAGGGTGGAAAAATCTCCAAGCATCTACTAAATCTAGCTCCTCTTCCAGTGTATCAATTGCTTTTCGTGCCTGTGAGGGTCGGGAAATGCCCCATTTGTAAGTTTTATCAGCCTCAGAATCTCTAACTTTGTTAAAGTCTCCACCCAATATTATATATGAATTTCCAAACTGTGTAATTGCATTACTGATATCTACAAAGAAACCTGGCAGGTCTGCTGTTGGAGCATATATGTTCATAAAAGTTCATAAAGCCTCCATTGCTACCCATCTACCTTCTTCATCTGTACACCTAATCCCAAAAAGTTCAGCCTCCATTGCTACCCATCTACCTTCTTCATCTGACTGTTGTTTGAGTATTTTGATATTAAAATTCTTACGAATTAGAATAGCAACTCCCCTCTGACTAGAGCTCCCGGCACTATAAAGAACTTTACCTACCCAGTCCCTTTGCAGTAATAGCGAATCATTCTTTTCCAAATGAGTCTCCTGTATAAAGACCAGATCTGGGTTTTTCTGTTTAAGATATGAAATAATTTTTCTCCTTTTGATGGCTGAGTTTGCACCCTTAACGTTCAATGATGTCAGTCTAACTAATTCACCCATAGTTTGTTATTAAATGTAAAATGAAACCAGTACTTAAGCACACATAAGCATTTATCCGAAGATATTTACAGATTTCCTGTCCTGTCTGATCTCTCCCTTGCGAAACGACTAAACTTACATAAAACTCAACACTTATTAACAAAGCCCTAACACAAAAAACAACTGTGAGCCAAAAAAGAACTTGAGGCTCTCCTGCTCTAACTAAGCTGCAATAATGCATCCGCGTGAAAGGGGCACCTGGCCTGCCCCGGCTCCCCCTCCGCCCCCTTCCCCTATCTTTCCTCCCCTCTTTTTTTTTTTCCTCTTTCCCCCCTTCTCTTCTTCCCATTCATCATATAGATGTGCTTTTCATATGTTTGATCCATAATAACTAGTTAACCACAGCAGAATATTATGTCTTCCAGGAGGAAAATTAAATAAAAACGCATAAAAAATTATTATGAGATAAAAAAATAAAATAAATAAAAAATAAATAAAAAAAAATAAAAAAAAGCACATTCTATACACGCATAGGCTACTCAAAATAATAACCAAAATGGCTCTATATTCACTTCCTGTAAATATACATGTCTATTAAAAATAATAACATGCCAATAGCGTGTATTTGTCCATGTAAGTGCAAGTCTTTCTCAAAGTCTGTGTATAGTCCTCTCTGGAGACAGGTGTGGAAGTAACGCACTGAATCTGGTGCTTTATAATAAACACCCAGAAGAATAACAAATAAACATACCTATATTGGCCATCATGACTTTCAACCCAAAGCACAGTCCTATATTCTGATATTTAGCCCTGTGTTGTGAGGAAGTCAGCTGCTGCATCTGGCGAGGTGAAGGTGTAGAACCTGTTGTTTACAGAGACTTTCAGAGTCGCTGGATACGCCATGGAGTATGACATCCCCCGCTCCTGGAGCTGTTTCTTTACCATGTCAAACTTCCTTCGTTGCTGAAGCACATCTTGAGAAAGATCCTGAAAGAAGGAGATCCTGTTGCCTTCCCATTCGACTCTCCTCTTCTCGCGGGCCGCTCGAAGAACTGCTTCTCTTGCGCTGAATCTCAGAAACCGAGCCAGGACATGACGGCTGCGCCCGTCGTCTCGCTTCGGGCCGACACGGTGGACTCTTTCCAATTCGAATCCCGCATCCACGTCTAGATCCAGTTTTTCAGCCAGAATATGAAGCATGAAACCACTTAGATCCTGTTTCTCTGTGTTTTCGGGTATGCCTGCCACACGTACGTTATTTCGCCTGCCCGCATCTTCCAAGTATGTAACTTTATCCTGGAGCTTTTTCAAGTTTGATAAGGCAGAATCCAGACTAGCCCCTCGGCTATTGCTAGCATCCTCGAGGTCAGAAATCCTGGTCTCTGCCTCCGTCACTCGTCCCCCAAGCTGTTCCACAGTTGTCTGTAGCTTCTCCATGCCTGTCTTCATGCTACTCACATCAGCTGCAATCCCGTGCAGGAGTTTTTTTATGCTGGCAAGCTCGGACTTCGTGTTGTCGGCTGTGGTCGGTGCTACGGCCGTAGCAGTCTGCGTCCATGGCCTTGGGCTCTGCGCCATCCTGTCCTCCGTCGGGTTCTTTTTAGGTTGTTGTTTCGCTGAACGAGGAAGGTTTTGTCTCGGGTCTTGTGACATATTTATTTCTCGCCGTTTCCAAAACTGTCTGGTAAAGTTTAGTCGATATATGACGGCTATAACATGGGGTTAGGGAAGCCTAGCAGAGCGGAGCCAGAAGCTATGCAGCCATGTTGGTGTCGCGCCTCACCGGAAGTCCCTGCATTGCATCTTTTTAAAAAAGACATCAACTGTGTTTTGCGCATTTGAACATTATGACTGTTTTGGCTTGTTTGATTTCTATGACTAATTTCCTGGTGAGAAACATTGTGTCTTTACTTAGAGACTATTTTTACAGAGGAGTAAAGAGAACTAATAAAGAGATTTGTCCCACGGGGAAAGGACAATCACCCAGCTCAATATCAGCATTACTAACGTGTTTGTTCCTATCCAAGGAACAGGAGGCCACCTGTCTTGGTTGTCAGGGAAAGGAAGTGAATAGGGAAGAGTCATACGAGTCAAATCAATAAACTAAACAATGGGACCGGACTCACAATGCTAGGCTGACAGACTTACGAAAAGACAACCATGGTGCAGAGAGAGTGGCTCTCACACTAGGCTTCATAAGTATGCAATGTATGATATTGACATGGAATGGTGCCTCTCTTTATGTTATTGCCACAAGGAATGTGGGGCAGCTTAATCTCATTTCCTTTTGTAAGGATGCTCCAGCACACTAGAGGAGATAAAATAAAAAAGCACTGAAGCACCTTTACTTAGCATTCAGAGGATTTGACTAGCTCTTATCATGGATGCCACTTCGCCCAAGTGAATATTTTTGCTAAATTTGAAGATATTTGAAGACATTTCTCATATATTGTGTCACAAGAATTATATGGACAAACTGCTATCAAATCAGAAGATGAATGTTTTCACAGGTAAAAGGAAGAATAAAATACCCACATTGGTACATTAAGGACCTTTCCAGTTGTTGGGATGACTTTTTCTCATTAATTACACTGCATTGCATTAATACAAAGGTTTAGATGTATCAGGGCTGTCAAAGTTAACGTGTTAACCCATGCGATTAATCTGGAAACAACAACGCATAAAAAATATTGACACACGATTAATCATGTCACAAGGCTAAGGTACCACAGCTGGTAACTCTTGGTTTGACAGTGCTAATGACCATCAGACCTGTAAAAACTATGTCTGCGAGTGTTTCCTTTTGGCGGACTGGCCTGTCAGATGTATGGCAGCTTCAGGAGGACGACGCTCCATTCACAACGAAGCCTGTGAGGGGTTTTGTTTATTAAGGTTGAGGTGTGCAGTTAGATACATAGGCATTTGTTTAATACACTCATCAAAATATAGTGCTGATGTGAAAAAAAATAACAACTATGATGCGTTACTTATTTTTCATCTGTAAAATGGCATTCTTAAATTCTAATAGATTTTCTGTAGGTACATAAATCCTGTCCTTCAATTCTATATAAGAAACCATAGAGGAAAATGAAAGTAATATCATATTTTGTATATTAGTATTGTGATTAATCAAGTTAATCTTTTTAATCATTCAACATTTTTAATCATTCTATATCCTAATGTGCATTTGGTTTCAGTTCCTGCTGGTAAGATAAATCAAATTACAGAGAACAGAAACTGATTCTGGTACAGGAACAATTTATAGTCTTTAGTTATGCTAAAATCACACGGCAATGCAGCGCTATACAGGGAAACTTAATTACAGCCTTCTGTGTTGGATTATGTAACTGCTTCTGAAAAACCTGGGAATCAGTTGCCAAAATAACTAATTTATCCTTGATTTTTTGCAACAACAAAGTCAAGTTAGAATATGTACAGGTTTTAATGCCAGGATGGCATCCAGGCACACAACGTTTTCTAAAGAAACATAATCACACTGATACCAAAAAGAATCTAAATACATTCAATGCTAATTTTCACTCCTTTGATGAGTTAAAAAAAAACAAAAAAACATTATTTACGTCATTATACTTTTCACAGCCAGTTGCCATCAGCCTGAAAACTTGGCAGCCGCATTTTACTGAAAGCTTCAATTATCATAATGGGCTGTGTGTGTTTATGAAGTTAACTCTCTCTCTCTCTTTCTCTCTCAACAATTCAGTTCGATTAAAAGAGGCTTTACTTACATGTGAAACAGACATTTACATTGCCAAAGTGTGAAATAATGTAATTTAAAAAAGATGTTCATAATTAGGAGAATTGTGTATAATTGTATAATGTATTTGTATACAGTAGGTAAATAGATAGATCCCCAAAACCATAAAGGGAAATAAACTGTGCAGTGAAATTCAATATTTTAGACAGATTTGAATTGGGATGTCTAAAGTGCTGTTTCTTTTGACGGCATAAAGCAGCCTGTCTTGTCTCTTAGGTTGTTCACAGCTTTTTTTCATCTTCAGGAACAATGGTATCAAGTTAGCATTTCAATTTGTGATTCTGGAGGTTGGCTGTGTTGTGGAATAGGCCTATGATAATTTTTGGTGAGATTCCCTGTGGAAGCTCTGGTCTGGGAGAAACACAAGCTGCATCCCCGTCTTATGCCCAGCTTTAGAGAAAAAAAGTCTTTTGCCAATGTTGATGGTGCACTTGTTGTTTGTGTGCAATGTCAGCCCCACGAGCCTTCTGGGTTTTGCATGATTTCATTATGTCCTGTAGTTTATACTATAATTATGGAGTCTAGCAAGTTCTGACAGTCTGGTTGACTCTGAACTTTGTTCTTCATCTTGTGTGTGTTTTTGATGTTCATTTTTCTCTGTTGGACCAAAGAGATTGGAAGTGGTTTACCCATACATCTCCATTTTGAATGGTAGGTCCTCATGTTTTGTTTGATTAGAGTGTTCCAATTTTCCCAGAAGTGGTTTGTTTTCATGAATCCTTTCCCTCTCCACAATCTCCTTCTCCCCTCTCTCCCTCAAATATGCAAACACACACAGACAAAATCACAAATGCAGAACTGCAGTGATTAACTGTGAAGTGTTACATGACAGCATTCAAAAACAAGACAGCTACACGTTTACACACACACACACACAGGCACGTATAGGGATTTCCTTCAGGGCAGAAAACCTAAAAGCTCTCAGGGGGTACCACTGATCAAAGTGTATAACATGGTGATATTATACAATGTGACAGCATCACATATATGCACGCAAGCAAGCTCACATAAAACACACCGCAGGCAGTTGTTTAAGTCATCCTGGGGAAAACTAAAACTAAGGTCATTTGTTCGTTTCTTCCTTCCTTTTTTTCTCTTTAATTTAATCATATCTGTGATTGCCTTCAATTTTATAAAACTGGATAACTAAGGTGGACAACCCAACCAAAGTGTGGGGGAAAAGGCTCATATTGCTATTAAATCAAGGTTAATTCCACTTGGACTTACACTGAGCAAAAGTCCTGTAAAATGATATTAAGTGTCTCCCAGTCACAGAAGTTTGGGCACACACACAGAGTTTCTGCAGTTCAGATTCTTTACAGGAGGAACTAACCCTGAACAACACTGAGAGCAACATCACTGAATCAAACACAGCTGTGCAGTATCAAGAGCGCAACCTTTATCTCTCTCATTCTCTTTCTTCCTCTCTTGCACCCCCTCACTCTCTCTGAGTCAGTCCATTTCTTCTCACTCAATTTGTCATTCTGTCTGCTACTGTGCCACTCTGTCAGTTTCTTGTTGTCCCTCTTCCTCCATGTCTATCAAATTACCTCTCTCTCTACCTGTCTCATCCTTTGTCTCAAGTGAATTGCATTTAGTTTATTACCAACTGAATTTCATTTAAAGATGCACTGGCATGGTAAAATGCAGTATGTAATAAATAACGCATACCTCAGTAACGGAGAAATATTTTCTTCCACTTGACCTGGATTGTTATCTACATTCGCACCAAATTGTACAAACTCAGATATCTCAGCGCTATTTACCATGTCAACAAACAAACAAACAACGATAAGCATTTAGAGGGAAGCGTTTACACCTGTCTCTCTCACCTTCGGTCACTGTGACTGTCACCAATTTTATCTCTTTCTTTGCGTCAGCTTTGGCATAATATGAAAAACACGCAAGCAGAATGATCAACTGATTACCTCACAATTAATCTATCACCTTCTGGTAATGCACAAACATCAACAGTTGCATTGCTACTGAATCTCCACGTCAGCAACGCCATGACTTTCACACTCCATTACTGTGTGTGTGTGTGTGTGTGTGTGTGTGTGTCTCTGTAATGGAAGCCATACCTTCATAGACTGCCTTAAACCCAGCTGAGCCGATTGTATCATCTGACTGCAGGTGGAGCCACATCTGATTGGACAAGCTAACGATGAGGTCAGGAACACTGGAGCCAGTCAGTCTACACAAACACACAAATACGCAGACATTAACACAAACTTTGAAGACTGGTTTATCACTTTGTACTTTTAATTAAGTCAATTCTAATTATTGACAAATGCAAGATAACACTATATTGATAACAATCCTAGCCTAATATTTCACACCCTTTGTAATGTCTACCAATTCACCTCCAACAGTTACAACAAAACATAAGTCAATAATGCAGTGCACTGTGTCCAATATCTCCTTGTCCAAAAAAACCCCCTGCGTTTGCATTTGCAATTGTCCTTGTGATTACAACCATTAGCTTGTTCTAACAACATGACTATATTGTACAGTAGGGCAGAATATGTAAGAAGTGCTTACACGTAAAGTACTCTCCGAGTGTCTCCTATCTTGCCTCCATCTCCCACAGTCAGTGTGTCGTATCCTCTTTCCAGGTCAAACTCTTCAAATGACAGCTTTATCACCTAGAACAACAAAAACAAGAAGAAGAAAGCAACCACACAGACATTAAAAAACAAAGACTTGTAGAGATGAGGATACAGGGAGGAAAAAAGCAAAATGAAAAACATGGGTACTAAGAGATTTACTATGGGTTCAAGTAATTGAAACTAATGATTTTATCATTGGGGAAATTTGAAAGCTTTGCATCGAAATGTGAGTTCTGCTTCACACACAACTGTCTCTAAAGCGGTGACAGCTGTATCTGACATTAATAACAATAAATTAATAACAAGCATTCTAAAGTAGCATTGTGCAAACAAAACAAAAAAAAACATCCTACACAAAAATACTGACTGCATCTGTCAACCTCATGACCTCATAACTTAAAAAAACCTTATTTATTATTATTATAGGTTACTATCTTGTGTGCCTGTCTTTATCTGTATCTGCTGCTGTGACAATGGGAATTTCCCCCTTGGGGGATTGATAAAGTTCTATTCTATTAAGTGGACTTCGATAATCTCTGTTTAAACAGGCCTAAAGTTTCTTTACACCGAGACGGACAAAGGTTCCGTGCTTTCTGTTCATCATTGTTCTACATCCAAAATTGGTTGTATATTGGTTATAGATGTATATTTCTATCCAGTCTTTGAACAAACAACACTAAATGTTGGAAACTGATGAAACCGACAGAACCATCAAACCTAGGAATTCTGGGTATGATCCCAGATATGCCACAATGTGAAGCGTATCATAGACCAACAGGGAAATCATCACAAAGAGCTAAAATGCACTAAAGATCTATTACAGTGGTCAGTCCATTGCTAGTCAGTGATGTCCAACATTACAAAAGGGATATATTCTGCACGAGTGCACTGATCCATCTATACACAAGGCAAGCTGATCATTTCTTGGATGGCTGTATAATGGCCTCTGAGATGAAACCAGACCTCATCATGTTTGCTTACATGCAGGCAATCTCAATCAAAAACCTGATGGCATTAAAAAAAACAGTCATAAAAAACATGTGTGGAGGTCTTGGATGATCGTATGTGCCCATTTGAGGACTTGTTCAGTACTGCATAAAGCTGTGATACAATCCTTGTGCTTTGCTAAAGATTTTAGTGTTAAGATTTTGTCCTTTCGACAATGGGAAGTAGATATTCTACGTATATTTAAAACTACATCAGTATTTGAAGGTCTTAATGATTTACAGTGAAAATATGCTGAGGTCAAAGAGCAAAAAATGCGATGGAGTCGGGTTGTGGCCACATCCTCTTTTAACAACAACAAACAATGATAATGGCACTTTAGTCCTCCAAAAAGAAAATTACAACTCTGATAACATCCTTTGGCATGTTCCTTCTTTAAATTCATAGAAAAATCCTACAAACACACCTGTGTTGTTTAACACTGGGAAATTGGGTGTTAAATGCATTATTTGAAGTCATGATGATGACTGCTGCTGCATACTAAATTTTGTGCATCATCGATCTGCTGTGCGCTCTACAATGCTGTAATACTGGTGTTCTATTATTTGCTGCTTGTCCATTATTTATTAGCAGTAGATCATAACCCTGAAAGAATGGAGGATGGAAGATTTCTTCTGTATTCAGGAAACCACAGAGAAAAAAGAGCTGGTGAGCTTCTTGTGCATTAAAGGAGTGAGATGAACCATGAATATGTGATATTGTGGATGAAAATCAATCACATGGCAAATCACACTGTGGGGAAGAAAACCCTTTCGGCAGGTGACAAGTGTAAAGACCCTTCCAACATGCGAGAATCAGTAACGCACAGCTAAGCCTTTGGCCGTGTTTTGTCAAAATAAAAATGGCTAGCAAATGTTCAAATAATGTAAAAGGATATGGAACCGTCTGAGGGATTAACTGCAATCACAACAGGGTTAGCAAAGAAGCCATGTATAACTGTAGAAATCTGTATTCATACACGTTCAAATGTGCCCATACACTCCAACACAGACACACACACACTCGCTCTTCAACTGCTCTAACTGTTATGCAAATAGGCTAATATTTAAAAGAAAAAAAAACATGTTTATTTTTGACTTCAGCAACTTACATTCAGGACGCAGCTCAATAAATATGAGACTGATACTTGTAGAAGGAATTCCACTGTCTTATTATACACTGAATGTTGCCGCCTCTGGCAATGTTTAGTCTCTGCAAAATGGCCAAAAAATAATGGGGAAAAGATGCAAAACAACATGGTGAGGTATTATCTCCTGGCTAACAACAAATCACAGGGACCATTAATAAACCATTGTGCTTTATTCGCTGATGTATTTCTGTATTATCTTTTCCACTCTGTTCACTAGAGCACTACACTTTCTGCAGTTTTTTTTTACAAGATGCATCATCACCATTGTTAAGCTCCTCAGATGTTTCTTAACCATCATTTAGGGAAAGAATATTTTATCCACCAGCAGTGGTACTGTTCACATCAACCACACAGGCATTACAGGGTGATATTATTTGTTGATTGTCAAACTTCAAACTGTTTATGTTATAACTAGCCTACTTGAACAGGCAGCATGTCATTGCCTGCCATATACAGTATCCACAGGCATATAAAAGGGAGAAATATTAATTTACATCAGTGTCTTCTTTTTCTATGCTGACAGATTTTTCTTTTTTTTGCCACACTTACTTAAACAACATTTACAAAAAGCAGTATTTATCACTGACTAAAAGAAGCTGTAGTTGCAAAACCCACAAAAAGAACATGCAACTCACTGGAGCTTTATAGCTAATGTCTTCGTGCCATCTTCAGTGGCATCTTGGCTTGTCTATTTTCTCCCTCTCAATCAAAAGAAATACTAACAGTACATCTGAAAAGACACCTTCTTGCGAGGGATGTGAAACATGACAAACAAAGAACAATAAAAGATGGTGGTGTTTGATACAGCATTGTTGTGGGCTGCATGTGTGTTTGCGCTTGAGAAGTTAAGGTTGTTGTTAAGAATGTACAGCTGCAGCAGCTTGTGGTCATAAAGAAAGGGAGTGAAGCAGAACAGAATCAGAAACAGACTGGTTTTCGGTGCATCCAAGCGTACTTGTGTGCATGTGTCTAGAAGGTGGTTTTCTGCCTTAATGACTGAAGAATGATGGGCATGCCTGTTCCACTGAATGTGTACAGTACTGTAAGTGCAGTTTGACTGTGTCTCTGTGCCTACATGTTTCTGTCTTTGTTTACCTCTTTATGTGTATGCTTGTGTCTAGACACTGCTTGGCTGCTTGGCAGCAGACTTAAAGGAGGGAACTGAAGCGTTATCACACTAAGGTCATTAGCAAGAAGCTCAGTGCTGTTCAATAGATCCAAATGAGCCCATTTAGAAAGACATTAAGAGCAGCCTGCAACCCCAAACCACATCAGATTAGCTTTATTTTCTAAAGCAAAGAAAGAAAAAAAGAACAAAAGGAAGGAAGGAATCAACCATGAGAGGGGGAAAAGACAGGAAATGTAATTTACTGTAGCCTTTCAACTTAAACAGTGTACAGTGAACACACAATTTACCCACAGTTTAACTACTTTACAGTTTTGTGTGTTTTTCTTTGATTCCATTAGCCTACTAAATGATTGAGTTCTGTTTCTTGTTGTAGTTTTAATATATTTAAAAGAAACCCTGCCAACTTGAAATGGGATGAGACCAAAATTGACATAATGTCAACATGTAAGCTGTAAATCCCATGAATAGCCTACTCAGTGGCTATTCTTACTTGTTATTACATGAATTGCACTCATGGAATCAGTGATTACTGCCTGTCCCTGGATCTGTTTATTATTGCTGTTATCACACCTTAAAGTGATTAACCCATGGTCCAACGCACTGTAACACTGAGTTAGACCCCCCCCCCCCCCCCCCCCTTAAGAACCTGTCTACTAGGTTAACAAAATAAAATAAAATACACAAAACAACCCTTAAAGTGATATTCCGGCGTAAATTTAAACATGGTAACACCAAGTTCCTCAAGAGATGAAGTCTGCTAACCACTAGCTTCTCTAGTTGTAGCAACTTTAACAATGACCGCACCATAACAAACAGCGCAGTATACTGATCCATGCGCAACGGATCAGACAGCCACTTATAGCCACAAATAATTCTGAGAACAGCACCAAATGTCATCAACAGTACAAACAGGGTCCCAGCACATTATAGGAGGCATCAAACATCTGTTAGCTTAGCCTGGTTAAATTGAAACGAGACGAAAACTTCTCACCCACTCTGCTCCAGTTATACTATGCAGCAACTTTCCGACAACACACGTCCATGGCCGACTGGCAGCATAATCATCTGGTTTCAGCAGTCACTGACTGGCACTGACCACACCCTGACCACTTGATTCCCCCAGGTCCAGCATTTAGACTCCACCGGCTCTCTCCCTCTGTCACTTTTGCCTCAATTTCCAGGACATAGCCTCCACCGCAGCTGCCCCTCTGTCACTTTTCTCCTCCATTTCCTTCAGCTTGTCTTAAGTAAACTCGGTCTCAAACTGAGAGTGGTGCCCATCGAAATGAAACCCTGAACCCTGTTTGTACTGTTGATGACATTAATGACTGTTCTGAGCATTATTTGTGGCTACAAGTGGCTTTTTGATCCGTGGCGCATGGATCCGTATACTGCGCTGTTTGTTATGGTGTGGTCATTGCTAAAGTTCTAGCTACAACTAGAGAAGCTAGGGGTTAGCAGACTTCATCTCTTGAGGAACTTGGTTTTACGATGCGCTGGACTATGGGTTAAATTTACGCCGGAATATCACTTTAAGGGTTGTTTTGTGTATTTTATTTTGTTAACCTCGGACAGGTTCTTAATAATGAAACTTAATAATGAAATGAAATTAGGTCACTCTCTTTCGCGATACTTCCTTCGAAGCTCTCTTTTTCCTCAAGTAGCAAGAAGGGTCTAGCTGCCGCCAGGGCCAACCACAGGCACTCCAAACCATGCCTCCTTCAAAACACGCCCCTTCCAAAACATACACACATAACGCTAACCCTAACCCTACCTAACCGTAACAGACGGGGGTGTGGTTTGGAAGGGGCATGTTTACGAGCGGCTTTGGGTGTGTGGAGTGGGTGGCTGCAGCTAGGTATTATTGCAAGAAGAAGTCTGCAGCCATATTGCCATCCACGCCTTCACAGTTTAACGGCATCATCTGTAAATTCCACATGTTTTTTGTGATGTTTTTGGTTCTGTATGTATATAAATTAAAAGGGATGGATGCTTTGTGAATATTTGTTTTGTCCTACAGCATATTGATGCAACATTTTAATTTGTTATTTCTATTTTTTGTTGTTTGTAGTTTCACACTTTTTCCAGCTTAAAACTACTCAACTCTTACTCAACACAGCAGCCTGTTCCTTCAGTTTGATTAAGAGAGTGTTTAGCTGTCTGTATAGCTAAGTACACGTTCAGTCAAACAACACTTAGTGAAGACAGAACACTGCCTTTGTCTGAATGTAACACCTGTAGTTTCATGACTGTATCTTGCACAGCTGCAACACTATCACACTGACAAATTTGTCCACAGACAGACAGACATGTCAACACCTGCCAAAACACTCAAAACAGCCTCTGTGGTATAGTTTCCCTTGATTTGGTAGTATTCCTTGATGACTCACACAAAACACACTCAAAAGTTGAAAACAATACCAGCCATGCTGTCATGGCTGGTTACAAAAGTTTCTGTTTAACAGTGCATGCTCCGTGGAAGCTCTTTGAAGGAATAAGTGAAGCGTTATCACTTTAAGGTCATTAGTAAGCAACGGAGCAGAGAAGAGCAGCTCAATAGGCCATTTAAACATTGTTAAGAGCACTGAGAAATCCAAACCAACAGTGAAATACCTTCAGTCAGCCAGTGAAGTTGTAACGCCATGAAATGTTGGGTGTCCTCAGGGGACAATCCCAACACAGGGGAAACTGATAATAATAATAATAGATATGTGTTTGCCACTTAAGTCAAACAATGTTCGACATCCTTTGGGGTATCCGAGTTATCAGAGCCTTAGAAACAATACAAGTACTATACACTGAAGACATCAATTTATATATAGCAGAACAATAATGGGGTGCAAGGCTACCTACAGTATAGATCCCCCCCTCCACCTTCAGAAAAACATCTCACTGACAAACTATATTGTGTCTGCTGATCTTGCCCTCGTTGTTGTGACCTTATGTCAGAATAGCACAAGAGAACACACAGCCATAATTAGGTGGATGACTTCTTGGATCCCTTTTGTTGCACTGAGGCTGCAGCAAAGCTGAGTCACTGCTGAGTAACCGCGTCTGTCTGTTTGTCTGTCTATCTATCTATCTCTTCACAGCAGCCTCATCTACCAATGGCCTGTTTTAGGTTCACAATTCTGCTCAAGGGCACTTCAAGCAGGTCAGATTCTGCTGTATGGTTTTTCACACTTGGGTCCTTTGGTCAGAGGGCAGCCAACCTGCCATACTGCTGTTGTGCAGCCCTTGGTTCCCCTAAAAAATAAGAATTGATTTCGGCCCTGTTAAAATGTCAACACTCTGCACACGCCTAATGAATTACATTCAGTCAGCCATTTCAAGTACAGAATAAGCTGAAGTGACCTCTGCCAAGGGTAGCACACATGGGTGTAGGTTTCATTTTAATCTTGGGGGCAGTGCTGCCAATCTCCCTTTTATGATCGCACCAAACAAAACCACAACAAACAGGTTATTTTTCCCACGTCAGTAATTTCAAACAAAACACCAGAGGGTCAGCGTTTTCACTCTCGACCTCTCGACTGACCAAATGGAGCTTTTACTCTCTTAAACAAAGTTAAAGCATTTTCTTCACACAGCTTTTGAAGACATTAAAGGGACAGTATGGGACTTTATTGGCTTTTTATTGACAAAAATCAAATATCGCTTTCATAAATACGTATTTCACTAAAGTGGAATCACACCCGCATACAAACGAAAGCTTTCTCGTACCTTAGAATGAGTTGTTACAAGTCGTTACAAATATACAAGTGGGGGTGCACAGAACCTTCGCTGCCATGTTGAATCTGCATTTTTTACGTTCAGTGTCAGCGTGACCGTAGGTAACCACAAACTCACCTCACCGGAGCTGTCAGCTCGGGGAGAAAGTTTTCCAGACAGCGCCTGTTAAAACTGGGTACACCACTGTGTATGCTAGTGTGAGGAAGGACGGAGGTATGAGTGCAGTCAGACACCTGAATGACGCCGTGAGTGACGCCGTCGGCAAAACCAACTGGATGTAATTTTACTCGACGAGAGAAAGACGCTAAAATGTGGGTCAGGTAAACAATACGACATTACCATGACAACATATTGTCACGCCTGTATTGTTTTGCCTCGTGCTGGTGGAGCATTTCTTTACATATAGGCTTGTTTATCCTGTTACATGCAGCGTTGGTTGTTTTTCTGACTTCTGCCCGAGTTTACGTAAACGCAACAGCAAGAATACGTGCCGACATGCAACGGCACCGTTAGAAGGGGGTAAATGTCACATACTGGGGCTTTAAAGAAAACCATGTCACCATATGACTTTACGCAAAATAGCACGTTTATAAACTGTAACTGTGTGTGTGTGTGTGTGCAGGAGGATTTTGCATCATTCATCAGACAGCCCCAAACATGTCTGAGCATAACAGAAGTGAATTTAAAAATGGAAAATCCAATACTTTGAAGCTACATTACATATTTTCACAAGTTGGCAGCACCAAACTGACATGAGGGGTAATATCATTTAAAACACTTACTTATGTACCCAAAATTTATACAATGTGATATGAGTAAATGCACTGATGATTACAAACTTGGACGGATAAGGACTGACCAGAAACTGTCTGGAGAGTCAAAATAATGTTGACTCCCTCCTACTAGAAAACATATTTCATTAATTTTATCACTTTCTGTCCACACTGACAATGCTGCACTAATGCCTACTCTGAACACAACAATTCTGGTGATCTACGAGGTCTTCACAGGGTCAAATTTTTTCTGGAACAGACTCAATGGGGCGTAAGAGTGGTGTATTTTTACATACATAGGCTATTCTTCCTACTGGAGCTTTAATGCATTTTCTACAACCCTGCCTCAAAAACAAACTGTCAAGAAAAAGTTTAAAACATGTACTGAGGTGACCCCTTCCCAGAAGTAGTGCAGAGAGGGAACAGCTGTCCTGAAAAAAAGAGTGTGCGAGAATTCCCTCGCTGACATTGTGCAGCTATGTTGAGTCATTGGTGAACTGCCACAATGGCAGTTTGGGACCTTTTTTTCTTCCAATAGATTACTTTTCGTCTTGCAGCCAAATAAACAAGCATAAAATAACCTGCAACCCGACTTAAGGACAAAGCCTTCCGCACACCTTCATGCCTGGGCGAGACATTTTCAAAGAGCAATCTGTTACAGAATACTAATCAGCTATAATCGATCCATCAAATGACTCAATTGATTAACAGAATCTTATCAATGCATGTCTTCTTTTTTCAATTCCAGAGTTCATTTCTCAGGAGCATTTCACTAACAGTTTAATCAGAAGTTTTGAAGGGTTTGTGCTACTCATTGCAGCTCAAGAGAGCGTTATAAATCATCTTCACAGTGCACTGCATCTTGCAGGTACAGTGAATTGTACGATGGATACGCACCATGCAGCGGAGCAATGAGGGACAAACACACAGGAGCAGTGTGCCTTGAGGGCCACTGCTTGCACATCCTCATCCTAACAATTCATTTAAGCACTGAAGAGCTCCAATGAGATGTTAACCAGCACAAAGTAGAGCTCCTCCATGCATAGAGGTCCTTGTCCAATGTCACAGCCCCATGCAGTCTACTGGGCCAGAGTATCAGACAGTAGCTCAACTGTAGGGTCAACTCATTAGTCAAATGGAGGTTAAGTCTGTTATAATAATGGCATGGAGATGTTCAAGTGGTCTGCTGCCATTAGAATAAATCTAGGAAGGAATTTAGATCTCTGTGTATAAAAGGCATTTAGCCTTCATTCATTGCTTTGCTTTGCTTTTGAGTCTCTAACAATAGTACTGACCTGAGAGTGACCCTCGATAGATGGCCAGTTAACCACAGGGCTGACCGAGACAATCGCTCATTAACAGTGACTAACTGACATGCATGTCTTTGGACTGCGTAGGGGAAACAAAACAGGGACAAAATGAAAACAATCAACAAACTGGAGCCACGGCAGTCTAGCTCTGAGCCAGCGTACTTCCACTTGTCGAAAGTATTTTCACATAAACTGAAGAACTAGTTGCATGTCCTCTACTTTAGAAAAAAGAGCATGATTTAAACAAGATGTTGATCATTTAAAATACAGTGATTGATACCCATGAATAGCAACGTGTGTAGTTAAACATGATGTTGGCTCTTCCACTTGATCTCAGCTCAGTGGAAACAGCTGTGGTGATGGAGATAAAAGATGAAAGAATGGTTGAACTCCTCGAGGTCTGGCCACAAGAGAATCATTTCCTTGAGTGTAACAAGGTCACTGCATCTGTGCCGTAATAAAATGGTTCCATAGTTTAGTAAAAGGTACAATATTTGGGGCAACTATTACTTATTTATATGAAATTCTTTCAGTTTATTTATTGTATTAGATTTATTAATTTATCGTTGTGCAGTTTACAACAAAATATTACAATATATCCCTGTTGTTTTACACTTGGACAGGTCATTTTTCCATGTGGGAAAAATAAAGTACAAGTCAGTTTTAAAATACACTAGCAAGGTTGCAAGTATGTGGGCTTTAGACAGAAAATACCAAGATGTATGTGTTGCAATTTTTTGCCCTGAGGTGACCTTTGTCTAAATTGGTAACAAAACAAAAAGCTGTTGTCTGGTAACATTACTCCCTTGTTGAGGTGTTACAACACCTTTGAGGGTTGTTGACCTGTTACCTGGACAATTTGGGAAAATAAACTGCATACTACTGTATGTTTGAGCTGCAGCTGCATGACAGCTCTGGGGAAACTACATCAAAAACTACTTTTTGATACAATAGAATACAACATGACAACAGTGCACTGTTCCCTTTCATTTGATTTTCCTCGGAGCAGTATCAGTGTTGATAGATTCCCTTCTATGTTCGAGGCAAAAGTCAGAGGTAGAAGTTCACTACTGTCAATAAATACAGTACATGAACACACTTGTGTCTTATTGCACTCAAAACATACTGACTGCCTTGTGTGCACGTGGCAGCTGCATCACTGAACCGCTTCAGCTTGAACAGCGCAAGTTTATACTTCTACTTTGAGTTTCCTCTGACTTGTATTTACCCTCATTTAGAGTGAGACGCAGAGACCATGCAAGGCAGAGTTGGAGAGGTTGCAGTTAAAGTACACTGTCCTTCACCTGTTAAATTATTGATATAATATAATTATAGCCTATGTGGGGTTACTGCTTTGGCCTTTTAGCAATGTGGCCTGTCTGCCTGCCTGTCTGTCTGTCTGTCTGTGATCTAGACATTGAGACTACAATGAAAGGTGACAGTTTCATGTACTGGAATGATGCTGGTATGATTTCACTGCCAGCTGGTTTTCCATGTCTATTTTTGCAGGGAACTGCACATATCATGCATGAAAGATGTCAGATCACAGCTGTCTCACAAGATGACTCACACGCGTCATGCAAGCAGTATGTCCACTCAAACCTGTTAAGATGGGCACTAAAATGAAAGCCAAGATGTTCCACAGCTGCCACACAAACACGCACACACGCACACACACACCATGCAGCCATTGCATTCTGGGCCATACTCCTCTTCACTGAAACAACACACATGATGACGTAGGCGTGAAAGGAAAGGAAGACTGACGGGTGGGTGTTCCTTTTGAGTGTAATGTCTGTGCTACTTTTATTTCCAGGACAGACATTTGATAGGTTTTATCTAAATTAGATTACAATTGTAAAAAAAAATAAAAATAACTGTGATAAATATCATGCATTATGTCCTCATTACATAACAGGATTAGCAATAATAAAATCCTAAATCAGACTGAATTTTAACATGTTCTTTCTGAGGCCTTTATTGGCCTCAATTTCTGTATCAAGTAAAGTTTAACAGAATCTGATAGGATGTCACAGAATGTGTCCTACAAACACTCAAGTAATGATGATGAGGATCCATGCATGAAAGGGACTTGACTACCATACAATACACCCAAACCCACACACACACACATTAGTGTAATAAGTATTCATCAGGAAAAAGACAGCAGTGATTATAGGTCTAATGGGCATGTGTGACAAAGCTTTTCAAGGTGTATGTGTGCGAGCAGTCAGGCGTGGTTCAGACTTGAAACAAAATAATTATCTGCTTGATATCAATTAATCAAATGACTGACAGATCTGCATGCGCTTGTACATGCACACATTATGCACAGATAGTATTAAGTCATTTTGCCTTTCTCATCATCACTACACAAAAGTTGACAGTTGATTCCACAACATATTTTTCACAACCTCTGGCACTTAGCAATTAAGTTGGCAAACAGAAAACAGACAGTAGTAGGCATTTATGAAATCAAACACAATCAGATGTGTATACACACATTATAACACAAGTACACGCTCAAACAGAGGCCCATTCACAGCATTGTACCAAAAGCCTGTCAGCCCAGAGCAAACTGTATTGATTTTGCTTCTTTTATTCAGAACTTAACACAATGACAAAATACACACAACGAGCCATCTTCACTTTCTGGCTATTTAAACATCTGCACATTAACCCACACGACGGTGGAACAAAACAGCACACACACACTTCAATAATAACACCTGTCTCTGTCTCGTTTTTGTGTAACATGTTATTGATGAAAGAAGTCATCTGGATTAATAGGCAGTCAGAGGCCGAGTGAGGTGGAGAGAGAATAAAGACGAAGAGGGGGAGGAGATGAGTCAGCGAGGGACAAATCAGGAGTTTGAGATGGAATCAGATAATTAGAGAAATAACAAAAACAGTAAAGGTCTACAAGAAGATGAATGTTATTTATCTTAATTCATGCTCATTTGCTCCATACAAATATATTCTTCCCTCCCTAAGTCTTTATCAGTGACCACAAAAAGCTCATAGACATCTTTTTTCTTCAGGAGGGGGGGGGTTATGTGTTTAATCATCTGCATCATTCCCCACACACACATATTAAGTCATGATTAAAGATCAATGTGAAGCAGGAAAGCTCATGTCTTTTAACTTAAAGAAAATGTGCTTTTAACAGGGTTAAGAGAATTCAAGTCAGGGCCCTTTAAGCAAGGTGTCCGCACAAAGGGGTGCTTGCTGACAGAAAACATAGAAGAGTTTGGGGTTTGTGGTCTGTGATGCGTCCCACCACATGCATGCTCTGATGTGCAATGATGTGCACACGCAGGGAGGGCAAGACAGAAACAACAGAAACAAGCCCAGGTCTGACCCGAGGTTCTTATTTTGAGAAAAACCTGCAAGATCAAGAAACAAGAGCCTGTTTTAGTGGTGAAAGGATTATGTGTATTACTGCATAATCCCAAGAGAAACATAAGTGGGGGTGGGAGAGAGAGAGAGAAAGAAAGAGAGAGAGAGAGGAAAAAACTTGGTTTGGTAACGTGCCAGTCTCTTTATGGACATTTGGTTGACAGATCAACAAGACACGAGTTGCGTGGTATCATGAAAAATTGCATCATTCTACTAAGTGGTTGAATGAGGACGACTGAGGATAAGGAAAATTAGAAAGGCAAAAAAGCTGTTCAGTAGCTGTTCATATGAAACGTCCTGCTAATGCCTTAGACTTCTGTATTTATGAATTGTATTCATTGTGTGATTCTATTCTACTCTAGCCTACTCTACAACTTGTCTACAACTTTCCTTATCCTCTTGTTTGTCCCTGTCCTTGCTGATCCCTCTGTGTATGTAGATAGTGACATTCAGCAAATGCCAGCAGCTGTAGTAGCTCATAATCCGTCATTATAGTACATTCTTAAAGTGCTCTCACACCTGAAGCATTTTTAACACACATGCACACCTGACACACACACACGCGCATGCACACACATGCACGTAACTCCACAGGCAGTCCACATAATAGATAAAATATATTTCATCTGCCATAAGCTCAGGGTACATGCATCTATTATTCTCTATTGTGATACTGTTCCATTTGAAACCATAAGCAGCAATCTCTCTCTCTCTCTTTCTCTCTCTCACACAAACACACACGTATATTCTTCCATCTGTTGCCTGACACCACGATCACCAATCATATGAAAAACATTTCTCATCAAAATTTCTCATCAAAATAGATGTTTACAAATGCAGCCACGTCAGCTGTTGCCGTGAAGCGTCATGGACATCCATCCATTGCTGCAGAGCTGATGTTCATTCAATAAAATCATGACTCTCATGACTGCCTTATGCTCCTCTGATACAACCTCCAGAATGCTCACTGCTCTCAAAATACATTTTGAGTAAGTCATTGATTCATCTGAGTTCACTGAACGAGATAATCATTGCACTGACATATGCGGCTAGCATGTGGGTCAAACTCTGTTGATACAAGTTGTTGGATATCTCACAGTTTCGAGGTCAGAGACACACACACAGGAAACAAAAAGCAAATTCCTCTCTAATTTTCCCACTCCCTTGACTATTTGTTCTCTCTCCTCACTTGAATCTAATGCTTTCTTCATCCCACTCACTCACAGGATCAGAGGAGAGAAGATCCATTTCAATCCATCTTTGGAGACAACTTGAATGTCACATGTCAAGTACCTGCTTGGACATTCAGTACTTTTCACTCTTCTTGATGCAGCTGAAAAAGCAAGCTGAATATTCAGGCTCATTTTTCTCTTCTTTACTTTCCCTTTTTGCTGCAGTTTTCAATGAGCTCAATGCTGGCTTGCTCTTTTTTTTGCTCTACTTTAACCATTTTCAAACATTTTCGACAAATCAAAATGAAAGGGGGAAAGAAGATGATAGAAGAAGAAAGTAGATGGTGAGAGTGCCGTGCAGAGCAGAATAGATGAGGAGAGAGGAGTAGAGAGTACAGAATATAGAGGGAGATGCTATAGCAGAAACTAAGAGGTAAGCAGGGGATAAAGAAAAAAAGAGAAGAGTGGATACAAAAAGTAAAGACGCTGGGCAGGGGAGTAGAAGTGGAGACAGGATATGTGACAGACATGAAAAGAGGATAATACCACAAAAGAAACTGTAGATAGAGAGACTTGAGATGTTGTACCGCAGGTATATGAATATTTAATGTCTATATGACAATGACTCAACAACAAAGTTGCCTCTGTAGGGTGTGGTGACCATGAGCTCAGCAACAGAAGGGAATCCACTCAGCATGCAGGAAAAAAAGAGAGGACGCCTAAAACAACAGTCTTTCAGCTTCCTCCTGTAGTGGCAAATCCATCTTCATCACAACGTTGACAACCACTATAGGTGTTTGGAAGTCAACACCGGGGCTAATATTTTAAACCATACAGCGAAAAAAAGGTGGGTGACAGAATAGCCAATATCTCAGATTGAAAAATAAAACATTCAAATATTAATCTGGCAGAAAATGGGCAAGAAAATTGGCAGAAAAATACTACCCATAAGGTCAAAGGTCACATGCTGACATGTTAGCATCACTACTTTTGACAATACAGTGTGACTACAGGTACAGATGTCAGCTTATAATGAATGTTGACACTCTTAGGGAAATGCACGTCCAAATGAAATACTGAAAATGCTCACCTTTCCAGAGTCCATTGCAGTGACGACCCACACACAGTGTGCGTTGTTCTCATACTGAACAGGGTAATTAGGAGACGTTATGACCCCTCTGGGGCCCCTGAGGTTGCTGCCACAGGTACGAGCTACGGAGGAGGACAGAGTGACAGAGTTTTAAGAAAGATTCATGAGGTGATGAAAATCATGCTTGAAGAATGCAAATCTTTCCTTTGGAAGAGAAAAGAGTTAGTGATGGAGAACTTTGGAGAACTAGTGATGAATTAATGTGTACCTATTCAACATTTTTCTGCAAGCAAATCCAACAAATTCCTTTCTACTTTTCACAGGAGAGAACATTTTCAACAAACACCAACTGTTGGTGAGATCAAACTACTACTTCTTACTTCTAATCAACTGTCAAAGTTCAGTTTTTTTTTAGTTTTGATAAAATCAGTGATTCTTGGTGAGTTTGGTTCTACAAATGCCACTGGAACATTTGATTGATTGATGTTACTGTCAGTGCAATGATGACTCCAAAGCGCGTGGTGCAATGTGAGCATTCACATCAGTCAATCACAGATACAAAAAAAAACAATCCTCTCCACTCATGGGCTATCATACTGCTGCTCTCCAAATAAAAACCACCATTGCTTGCCTGAATCCACATTCATATGGGGAAATGTCTCTTGGGAACAATGTGTAGCTCTTTGAGTGGTACAGTATTTATCTGTACAATGTGAAAAAGATTTTATAGAGAGACTTAAAAAACGTTTGTTTGTACAGTGGATTTATTTGGTTGGATGCATAACTCAAAACACCTTCCTTGTTAGCTTAGGTACAAAACCTAAGCTCCTCTTTTCAGTCACTGTAGTTTTGTAAAAACAATCTGAACAATTAACTCTCCAGCTTTTACTCTGTTGTATTCACGCTGTATTTGTGTGAATGTCCATTCTTTCTAGGTATTGTCTATAACAAGGTTTGTTTTACTTCTATGCACTTTATAAAACAATGGATTCAAGAGAGATGAGATGTGTATTTGTCCAAATACCCACCCGTCTCTACTGCATTTCCACACATCAGCAATGAAAACGTTGGGACTCGAGTTATGCTTCATTTTTTTAACAAAACTTTGTGGGTTAGGTAGATGTATAATACTGTATATCATAGGGGTGTGTATTGGCAAGAATCTGGCGATACGATACGTATCACGATACAGGGGCATCGATACGATATATTGCGATACTATAGGAACAACGATACATTGAGTTTCTTTGAAATAATTTATTTGTAAGAAAATTGTAGCACATAGCACACACATGGGGCTCTATTTTCGTGAACGAGGCGCAGGCGTGGCGGATTCTCCGTTCGCCTCATAATGTACGACGGAGCGCATCCCACCCACATCCCTCCCACAGGCGCAAGTAGGAGGGAAGTGGCGTAGGGGGCGGAGAGTGGGTTTAACTCAGCCGAGTCCGTTCTTCACCAATCAAATGAGCTCCTCTCCTCTCCTTTAACGCGGGAGTTTTTTTCACACCGTGCAGGAGGAAGTAGAGAGACGGGAGGAAAGTGATGTTCTGATCCGGTCCAAGCTGCAGGGTCTGAACATGGTCTACGGGATGACTATAAAAGTAGTCTGTGAAGACGTCACTAACATTGTTACCCAGGTTTGCTCTGACATAATGAAGCCCAAAAAAAAAAAAAGAGGAAAAGAAAATACACACACACACCTTTTTCCATTAATAAAGACACTTATATTTAGTAACCTATATTTAAACGTGTGTGCACAGACAAACATCTGCCATGCGTAAAGCTGTGCGTAAATGACTCTCTTTTCTTTCCTTTCTTTCCTGAGACAGGAGATGAACAGGTGAATATCTGCTCACGTTGCAGCACTATCTGATGCAGAGACTGATTGTGGTTTGCTGAGAGAGATTATAGTTTATTTGTTTTCAGTTTTTCGTCATGGTCTCGTGACGACACGGCCGCTCCTCTAATTAATCAATAAGTAAATAAATAAATATAGCGGATCATCGTAATGGCACAGTGCTTAATGTCAACACAGCAGCAACATGCAGTCATCCACCTGCTCGTAGAACATCCACAGCTGCTTTTTTTTTTTTTTTTGCTCCTGGTTTCCTCTGTGTTAATTTAGTCAGGTTGAGTTAACATTACGCACGCGGACAGCCTTTGATCTGTCATCAGATGTGAACAGTGACATAGATATAAATGTGTGTGCAGATTCAGATAGTTATATTAAATAGTGGTTGTTGTTATTGTTTATTGCATTTAAATGTGCCTGGAACTGTGGAAAGCTGCCCGTTAGATCTTGGTGACGGTTGCGCACTAGACCCTGGGCAGTCAAAATACGACTAGACTGGCTGCGCTCCGCCGTGCGCCGAGGTTAGACCTGCTTGGAGCTGGCGATTTTTTCGGTGCAGTCTCGACGCGGCCTTTTAGCACGAAAATGTCACTACGCCAAGGTGAATCTGTCGACACCTCCTCCTGCTGCGCGACCACACCCATCTTGGCGCACAGAAGTCTGCCAATTTAGCAAATCCGCTGCGCGCCCTGGTACACTGGAGCAAAATAGCTCTCCGCCAGCTGCACCAGGGTTCGCCTCGCTGCGCCACCCAGAGTTGCGCCGGCAAAATAGAGCCCATGCTGTTACATGCTTAACATCGGCTTGCTGAAGAAATACAAGCATTGGCAGGAATTTTGCATGAAGAAATGAAAAAAATAAGACTAAGTAGTGCTTATCCCCCCCTTGTGTTTTTGTATTTCTGTACATGTTTTATTAAAAAATAAAGTAAAAAAAAAAAATTGATACGGAAAACCGAATATCGATACCGTATCGCGAAAAAAATATCGCGATATTTAAGTGTATCGATTTTTTCTTACACCCCTAGTATATCAGTGTAGATTTAGTATACCCTATCTATTGGGGACGGGGGTGGAGACACTCTATGGGTCGACAAACAACAAGGCTTTCCCAAAGGAGAATGCTGTTCATTTTCATTGTGAAACATCTTACTGTAGTTACTTCTTTTATCCACGACCGCACCACAACCTTAATTATGTTTATTAGTGTAACCATGGTGCTGATGGTCTTCTAACCATAATGAGGTACATCTTGTTATCTAAACCATGATCTTTCCCCAATTCTGACCATGTTGCTTAAACCTAAACAAAACATACTGTAGGCTTGACTGAAAGTAAAGTATACTATTGTTATAATGATGGCAAAGGTTTGATGCTCCTGCTGCTTGTGTCCTGTCCTCGTCTGCTCCTAAAACATTGAATACTCTCGCTCCTTAAAAAGCTTGCAGATCCCTATATCAACAGCATTTTTCACAATATTCTTCCTAGTGCTCTATATTATCCATATTGATTTTGTCCTGTGTGATCTTCAAGGTAATATTTCTTGCCTTCAGTACCTCATTAAGCCGCCTGTGTGTTATTGCCTTAAAGGGATATTTGGCAAAAAAAAAAAAAAAAAAAGCCATATTGTGTCAGAAGTCCCATTAAAACCCCTCTCTTGAGTGCAGTAATGTTAAAGGGTATACTTGACATTTCCAGTCAGTTTTAGTCAACAAGCACTGTCACCCTGTGGAGAAAGTGCCACCTGATCATATACAGTACATGCCCTTTATGTCTCATAATAAGTTAGCTGGAGGTGATCACTGCCATTAGAGGGAGAGAGGGCCAATGACACGGGAGCAGAAGCAACAAACAAGACAAGAGAGGATACGGTAAAAAAAAATCAGAAAAATAAAGATTTATAGAGAAAGAAAGCGGTTAAAAATGCATCTAGGGGTGGAATAATAAAGTAAAGCTGTTTGTACATACAGACAGGCTTGTGACTGAGACCACGTGGAGAGGCGTGAAGGAGAGAGGTCACAAAGATATAGAGAGTAGAGAGGATGAAAGAAGATAATGTGAAAAAGGACGAGAAAATAAATCGAGGGAGGAAGGGCGAGAGGCGAGACAGAGACACAGAAAATACCACAAGAGAAAGCGAGGCAGAGGAGGACCTCGGAAGACTGATCTGCCTGTTAATTAGAAAAGGGAGCAAAAACACACTGCGATACACACAGGTACACACACACACATTTGCGGACACACAGAAACACATTCATAGCGATTCATCCTAGAGACCAGCTCCTAATTAACAGTAAAGTGTCAGTAGAGAATGAGAGAGGCTCATGGGTTTGAATCCCAGGAGGGCGATAACACCAGATAACACACACACACATCGGGGCTACATTATAGGAATTTTAACCCCTACCTGCCCACTTATTTGTGTGTAACTGCCTATTGATCCTGTTTTTTCTCTTCATCTTTCTCTCTCCTTTTCTCTCTGTATACGTATACTTCTTTTTAATTACATGCAAGGGAAAGAACATATCAAAATACTCACTGTAACAAAAATCACTATCAAACCCATTTCCTTCAATGTACAGTTTCCAGTTGTTGCTATGTTGTGTAATTTTGTGTCACGCTGGAAATTCACTCATCTGAATTATGGTTTCCCTTCAAAATGAAGTTGTCTGTTGTTTCAAAGTGAAAGAAACAAGTTGCACCCAGTTCAAGCATATTATCTGTTTTATTCTTCCTTTTTATTGAATATAAAATGTAATGCATATTGAGTGAAATGTTCAAATCTAACACCCACTGTACTGTTGCAAAATTCATATGGAAATATTCTGCCATGGATGTTTTTCACATCATTTTATACATATCTTTTTTCCTCCTCTTGCGTAAACATATGAGGCAACCTTCAAAGCTTTGGATCAATATTCTTTTAAGTACACTTGAGTTTAAACAGTGTTTTGATTGCAACACAGGTGTTTGAAGTGACAAATCTACAGGTGAGTCCAGCTCTTAGAGCCACTCACAGGGTGTGGTGTGCCATTAGGACCAGTTTGTGCCACTCACAGATGAATGTTTTCAACGATCACTTTGTCTTTTAGGGTTTTCATATGTTTTGTTGTGCTTAAGTGCCACTCCAGCTGTGTAAATTGTGTGTTAGATTTGCCATGTAATTGTGGATTCATGCAACGTTTTAATGAACTGCCAGATGAAAATACAAAACAATAACAATGTTCTACTTTATTCTTTTCATTTTCATTTCAATTAAATGTACAGTATGTGGGTTACCATGGATTATTTTTTATTTCTTTCTTTACTGAAAAGCTTACTACAAAAACCTACAACAATCACTTGCTCAAGGTCACTCACTTCACTAAAACAAAACGTATAATTTATCAATAAAAAACAATGAAAAGCTAAGTGTAGCCTCATTATCCACATGTCCTTCCACCTCTCTCACTTTCTCCATCGCCCTCCAACTCTGCTGCCTCTTCCTGACAACAGTAGCCAGTATCATGTGGTCTGGCAGGTTCTAGCGGTCACAAACAGACATATAGAGACAAAACAGTGACTGACACGCACACGCACGCGCTCACACATACACATACAGTATAATGCGATGTGACAGGGACCCTACAGTATGTGTCTGAGCACAGGGACTGCCTGTCTGTCAAACACACACACACACAGCTCAAGGCAAATGCTGCTGCAGCTATGAGGTGTGTGACATTGTCCCTTGGACACTTGTTGTGTCAGTGCGAGTGTGTGTATGCACGTGCACACTCGGGTGTGTATGCTAGCTGTCGCTGCCTTTTCATTGTGGAGCAATAAACCCAACAGGGTATTGTCAGTAAACGTGGGCAGTGAGAGCTCGTGCATCATTGCTCTGCCACTCACACAGTTATTTATTTAGCGACTGTGCCAGTCAGTCAGAAGATGAGTTGTGTTTTAACACATCGACAAACATCAAAATGTAAATCACAGCGATATTATTTATTACGTCTCCATGGCACTATACTTTCAGAGCCACTGCATTAGCAAATAGCAGAAATGTAATATAACCATCCACAGCTTTTTGGAAAATTTTGGCTAATGTCTCTCTGATGTAAGCTGTTACCACTTAATGTCTTAAAATGAGGGATCATTATTGTACAGGCATACATTTCTGTCTTTTCACCTGACACAGAAATTATATCACTTTCCAGGAGTAGTTAAAGTGTCATTGCGTAAAGTAATAATAAAAAATTGCAAGTAGAGAACTCAGAAGTTTTGAGACCATTTTTCTGGCTCTGGCACAAAAAGAGCCTAATAATTCTGCCTACAGTGCTCAACACTAGATCTACTTCAAATTGAATTGGATTCACTTAAATAAAACTATAATCAGGGACATTAACTATGCATGCAGTCAGAGTTCTGAAAATGTATGTACTCTACCATGTATACTTTTATTAGTTTTATTATATGATTGATACCTTACTAACATTCTCAACCCTACCTGAATCAGACTCCTTGCTTGAGGAGCTCAAACAGTAACTTTCTTACAGTGCTCAGGTGTCCAGCCCCAGCCTAATGACTGGAGGGGGACACGTTTCTGGCTTCAGGGTTTCAGGCAGCAGTGAGGAGCATAATTTGGTTGATAAGTTTGAAAAGGTTGGGGGATAACATTGTGGCTCACTTGGCAGAGTGCATGCAGAGTGCAAGTCTCAGTCCTTAGCACATGCAGCAGCCTGGCTTCAATCTGTGGCTCTTTGCTGCATGTGGTCCCCTCACAGTCGGTATAATAAAGGCAGAAAGGCCTGAATAAAATACAGTCTAACAAATAAAGTTTTGTCTTACTGTCAACAAGTCATCTGAGGTAGAAACAGTGCAGTGGAATTTGTGGAATTTATCAATAAACCCTCTTAAATAGTCAC
Source organism: Decapterus maruadsi (assembly GCA_030347415.2). Taxonomy (NCBI): domain Eukaryota; kingdom Metazoa; phylum Chordata; class Actinopteri; order Carangiformes; family Carangidae; genus Decapterus; species Decapterus maruadsi. The sequence goes on from CM064900.1 coordinate 4,706,893, forward strand.
AAAATAACAGTGGAAATCACTTAGTAACAGGTTTCATCTGTGAAGCCACTGCACAATAAAACTGCAGTCTTCCTGCCGTATCACTATGACCATCCAAGAGCTATTAAGAACACATTAAAAATTCACACTGCTGTATTTGGATGACATATTCCTGCTTTATGATGAAAATACAGGTCCTCTTTCATTTCTACATCGCCTACAGCGCCGGAGTCTCTGATGACATTGAGGGCATATTTTAAACTTTGGCACCTCTGGGGCGATAATAGTTGGTAAAGCGGGTCATCAGGGTTGATGGCTGGACTTGTGCTTCCTGCTTTCAGCTTTGCAGAAGTGCCCTTGAGCATCGCACAGAATCCCAGATAAGCAGGTGGGTGCCTCACTGGGCTGTACCCTCACCATCCGTGTATGAATGTGAACTCGTGTGGAACTCTTTGCTTTGTAGCGATAAAAACCTATTTACTTAAAGGGTTAATAATTTTGGTATTCATGTGGAGTTGCGTGAGGTAGTCGTACATAGTCATATTTTTCTGATGACGTCATGCACACAAACTCATTTCTCTGCTAGTCTGCCAGTGCTGCTGGTCTGCTCTCCTAACTGCCTGCTCAGGATTTAATGCAGGTAATGTACCGACTATGCGTGACTACCTCACACAACCCCATGTCGAAACATCCTGACTATCCCTTTAATGCCAGCAAAATCAGTCTGATATATTTCAAACAAAAATAGACTTGTGCTGTCAGTAGACATGAAAACACTGTGTAAAGCAGTTTCATTCTCGCTGTGATGGCTGAACACCTGAGGAGGCTGAGTCGGACTGACGGGTGAAACTTACTTCTGCAGATGGGTCTGTGGTCACTCCAGGCAGCCAGCGTGTCAGTGACTCGTTGACAGGTGATACTTTTTGATCCTTGTAGTACATAGCTGTCATCACAGCTGAACTGGACGCTGGAGCCGACTCTGGTTATGGAGACACACGAGTAACAACACTTGTCAAAAACAGTAATAACAGTGATTGTGATGCTGCCTCGCTCTGACTGCTTCACAAAGTCACATTCAGCTGACACTGTGATATTTGCAGAAAGCTCTTACATCGTCACTGGCATTGCAAGACAAGAGGACACTTTCAGGGGATAATTGTAGAAATAATGTATGAGTGATGGTCACAATATTAATGATGCAGCAGCTTTTAGATCTTTGTGGAAGATAACTGTCATCACAAATCATCCAATTAGGATCTATAATTCTTCTCTTCCTGTGAGACACTTTTGTCTCTGTATCTTTTTTCACCCATGCCATTTCTTCCATTGTCTGCTTTTCTTTGTTCTCTCCTGTTCTCCTCTCTTCTCTCGTCATGACTTCTCTACATTTTCTTTCATCACTTGTTCTGACTACCCTTGTATCTCCAACACCCTGCTGTCTAACACGTGAGAGGGATGTTCAGCTATGTAAATAGAAGTCTGCATGGTGTCTTGTCTCTAAAGCTTAGTGTCTCATCCCTGCTGAGACACACCACAGTCTACCACCTGGACAAAACATTAGAGTTGTGGTTGTTCAGTAGCTCTGCCCTGTTGTTAAATGCTGTAGACTCTTACAGCCTGGCCAAATCTGTCTGTTAGTGTCGTTGTCACGGAGGGTTGGGTCATTGGCTTTACAGTTTTCTGCTACTTTGGCGAAGCTGATGACACTAAAAACACCTTACATCCAGCACCACACTGTGAAATTTGCAATTACAGGAGGTAAACTTTGTTGTTGTTGTCATTTCCTTGAAACTGCTCCATGACAAATGTGAACGCGTTTGTCTATAGATCAAAACTGCCATGACAAACTAAGTTACAGCCATCTTGCACATCTGCAGAGAAAACTCCTTAGTCTTCTCTACATCTGTGTTTCCTCTCCATTTCTCTTCAAGCTTTATTTCATCACAGCTCCAGCATCTCAGTGCTTAATGATGATTAGATACAAACCTGTAACACACATCCAACACAGCCATGCCAACGTGCACACAACCACATGGACACATGGAGGTAATGACTTTTCACTAACGCAGACAACCCCACTAATGGTCCTGCAGAACTCTTAGTTCCTAATGGTAAAGAACAGCACAGGGATGATAAATGATTACCATTTAAATGTTGTTTTTTTTTCCTTTTTTTTTTGTTTGGCCTGAAAATTGTCACCAAAAAAGGTAAAAATGAATAGCCTGTCTTGATTCGCTCATAATCATTAGTAAAATGTAAGAACAATTTAGCGCTGATGCTAAGTGGCTGTGTCGTAGGGAGAGGTGATTATTTTATAATTGCTCGCTCCTGATTAAATAAAATTATGTCTCCCTTTCTACCAATTAGATGACAGACACCATGGAGCGAAACATTTTAAAATCCATGCGTCCATCAAGTCCTTGTTAATCACCCAAGATCCATATTCTGACACCCTGCTTGGCCTCCCTATGTGTAACTCACACATGAACAGGGACCCTTGTAAAGCCAATGTAAACAGTAAATAGTGGTGGTCAACAGCGTGTCCCTGGACAGAGGAGCCGCTGATGATGGTTACAAATGACATTAAACACACAATGATTTAGATGTAACAGCAGTGTTAGACCTGCAGCTCTGGTCTTAAACACTGCAGATGGCAAAGGAAGTAATAGCTGCTTCAATTTTGATGATCAGGCCACCTGTGGGGAGTGACAGTTTCCACCTTTGGAGAATTGAAAAGACTGAAAATGTGAATTACTGAGTTTTTTTAAGTTTGTTACACACCAGTTACATAAGATGCTTCACAGCTAAAAAGCCAGAGCTGTAACAACAGGTCTCCAACTGACGGGAATTATTTATGATAATACACAAACCACAAAACACTTCAGTCTTCCTTGCTTTGGGAATGTTCCATGTTCATTGGACTAATTCTGGGACCAGAACAGGGGCAGACTTGCACTCACTCTTTGCCTGCCGGATAGACGATGCTCATGACAGAAGATGAGAGTGAGGCAACTAAAAAGAAGGTGTTTCTGAAGAAGTCAATTTATAATCTGAGCTGGGCCCTAAAGTCCCCGTGTCTGTAACCTCAAGATAATCTGGACAAACACAGACAGTCCTATTTCAAACACAAGGCGTCCTGAGGCCTGAAATAAGCTCATCTTTAGTCCCCGACTGCGCCCATTGTCAATCTTTCCTGTTGCACAGACAAGCATTGTGTACAGCCAAAGCAGGCTAAGAGGGGGATCAACTCACCTACAGCAAACAATGTGTGTTTTCACAGTGCAACACCCTTACAGTCTGCAGCAAGGCTCAGCATTTTAAGTGGTAATCATCAGTAATCAGTCAAAAAATAACCAAACTGTTCTGACTTCTGAGAATTTAACATGAACTGAGCACTTAGAGTAATGTATAGGAACACAGGACATAACTGCAGTCTGGTTTCTACACACCTGACACATGTACAACAAAGGTCCCTTGCACTGGATCAATAATGGCCACTTTCGGAAATGTTGACTTTACCTTCATTGACGATGTGGGTGAGGGGAGTAGAATAACGTTAGGCTTGAGGTAAGTTAGGGTAAGTGAACTTACTGGAAGGCCGAACCTATCCTCTTGCCATTTTCTGGAACTCCAGGATCTGGACAAACATCGCCTGCAAGACCACTTTGACTCACTGAAAAAAAGAAAACGTATATCAGGTTAAACAGTGTCTGCATACTTTAAGTTATTAACATTTGACCACATCTAGTGATTTTTTGAGGCATCAATAAACATTTTCCTTTGAAGCATAATATTTCTGAATCACCCTGTTGACTTGTCACAGTACAATTGTAGTAAAGACAGAGTATTTATGGCTTTGTTCTATTTAAGTGTCCTCCGATTATATATACAGATAGTCTAATGTCAATTTAAAGGTCTGAAACAAAACTGAATAAAAAGTCTGATAGATGTCCACATCCCCATTCCACACACTCAAACTTCACACATTGGACCAGTGTAATAGAGAGAAAAAAGTTTGAGTAAAATAATGAATAAAATGTTGGGAAAAAAAAAAACAATCATCAAAGCATAGCCTGGGTTACTTCCTGTAGCCACAATCTGACAAAGCTCAGGTCATTTAAAAAATGTTGGTTAACAGTGAAGTTTAATGTGTCCACTATTTTCTTTTATTGCATAGAGTGCATTTAGAAGGATAATAATAATTTCCATTTCATTTTACTCTACACTCCATGTCCTATGGATAAATACTACTTTTCAGCCCTATTGTATCTATTTTTAAGGTAATTGTGATTAGTTACAGTACCTGACAGAATACATTTTCTATACAAGACACATGACAAGCATATACCTATTAAATCTAATGTAGAGTATCCTATGCTGTAATTATTGCCTTTGTCTAAGCATAATGATATGTTTTGACTTTTTTTCTCATATAGTGTGAATACATGCATTAAGATTTAATAAACATTCAGGGAGAAATTGTTTAAAAAAATAGTTTTGCATAAACTGATGGAGCAACTGTTGTGGTGGAAATGGAAACCAACATGCAGAGATTTAATGAAGAGAACTGGCTTCAGCTTTCATATTTCAGCCTCATCCCCTCCTGTTTTTCTCATCTATCTGCATGATCTGTTCGCAACGCTAAAAAAAGCACAAACGCACAAAAGCAAAACACTTGGCGATTTCTGGCCAGCTCATACTCTGGATCTTGTATTGGTTTAAGACTTTGCTCTGGTTGGAAGCATCTGTGCATGCCTAAAACATAATGTAAATGTAAATGAGACCAGACAACATGACAGAAACCAGTTTAGACTCGGTCCGTCTTAATGGAACTCCGTGGATGAATAATGATGGTTAGCAAAACACAAAAAATAAATGGAAAGGAATGAGAGAATAAAATGCAGAAGATGATAAGACTGCTGAAAAAGGAGCTCAAGAGCACAAAGGAAGAAAAAAAAGATAATAAAAGAAAGAGAATCCAGGAGAGTTATAAAATCAGACCTGGAGAAAGAGCAATATCTGACCACCTAATGCACCTCTTTTCTTTCTGTCAATCTTTTTTTTTTTTTGTATCTTTCACATTTTTCTTTCTTCATGGCTTCTGCCTCTGCCCCCACTCGCTCCATCTCTCCACTTTGGTATTCCCAGATTGCTCATCCTCCTTTTTCTCTCGCATTCGCATTAGCTGCAATTTACAAAGGGAAGACGAAAGTTTTGTGCATCCTAGCATAAAAGATGGATGAATGATTTGCTGCGTTTGTGTGATTGTGTTATGTGTGTGCTGAGGGGTTGTGAGTGTAAAGACGCTGTGTATGTGTGTTTGTGTGAGATATGATGCAAACAGAACCAGCTGTCTTTTTGCTTTGCTGTCTTTTTTTGATGTTCTGTCCAAAAATCACCACACAAACACACTGTAAAACACACTTTGTCTGCTGTGCTCTCTCATCCCTTTCTCTCTCACTCATGTTCAAATGGTTTTCATTGGCATCAAATATAAAGGTTCATATTGCTGAAACAAATCCAGCTCATGCAAACAACATGAGATTGTAACAGGAACAACGGCTGCCAAATATCACTGCTGGGCTGATGTCAAAAATCCACAAGCTGACTTAATCCCATATTTGCACTTAAAAGACCATTCAACATTTAAACACAAGCTTATGATGCATAACGTCATTTCCATATCATCAAAGTGTCTCCACAAAACCTTTCATCTCAAAAAGTCAACTTTTTGGGAATTGGTAGAAAGTGATTAATTTCCTTGTTGGTGCCCATTCTTGTTTGGCATTTCTGACTTCTGTAGTAGACTCCACATCGCAGCAGGCGCCCACTTTTCTGAACAGAGTTTCAACCCACACATGACTCAGATTCTCCTGACATTTTTCCTGGAGGCTGCACTCACCCCTAAGAGTAAGTTAGGGGTCCCACTGACCCTGTCAATAGGAAAAAAGAGATTTTGTGCTTACAAATGATGGAGTGAACTATACATTTAATTAAACAATTTTAAGCTATTTGTTTTTTTTTTTGGTCTCTTTTTGTGCAAGAAAAATTAAGTCACTGATTTTGGTTCCCATGTTCCAGCCATTATATTCCACCATCACAGCGCCAGTGGTAGAAATTTCCTCCGCGTACTCGCTTTGACCTCTGGTCTCTCGTGTGCAGTCTCTCAGCCAATCCAATTCAAAACTCCATATAGGGTCTGGCAACGCTAGAAGGGGAAACCTCTCTCCTCTTCTCCTGTCCCCTAGTAATCCTTCCATTGGCACCAGGGCATCTGTTAGCATGTGCCTGGTTCACCATCTCTAATGTAATTCCCACTGCCCCCTCTCACTTATCTCCCCTCTTTGTTTCTTCCATTGTCCTGTACACAAATGTCCTGTTGCTGATTGGCTGGAATAGTGCTGTGTGGCTTGGTTAATTGGTTAATTCCCTATTTATGTACAGAGCAAGAGCCCTGTGGGAATACCATTTTTTTTCCCTTTTGAGCACACACAGAACAGACAGCTGCTGAACCACGGGGAGATATAGTGAGTTGGTGCATTAGATCATTTACTGGTGCTTTAAATATTGAATGGCTGACTTTCCCTTGAAACAGCTTAATGTGACATTATGACGATGCTACACTTAAACACTTTAACAGTTCAACAGTTGTTCCAAACCTGAAAAAGTGTATGTATTTTTCAGCAAAGATTCTGTATCATCCTGGATAACTTACAACTTTTTTCCAATGTTACCATTTGCTCCACTATTAGGCTGGTTTTATAATGTGCATATCGGTTTGATTTCTCAAAGGAGCTAAATCTATAGCACACAAAATTTTCACTTGTGGGAAGTGTTATATAAAAGTTTAACATGGCTTGAAAATCAAGAAACATGTCATGAAATAATGTCTTTATGAACCCTAAGTTTATTTTTTGCTTTCTGCACTTGGTTTTGTTTTCCTGCTTGCATTGTATTGTTTCCAAAGGAAACACTTACAAACCACTGGCCCAGGGAATTGGAGAGCATCTGGCTTAGAGAGCAACATAAAGAAGAGTAAACATAGTCGACATTTACAATTAAAATCAAAAGCCATGTAGTACAAAGGTTCAGTTTTTACAACAGCTGATGGATTAACCCTTGTGGTCAAAGATACAAGCGAGAGCTACAGTAGGGAGGGAGAGAGCATGTTTGTTTCTGTGTGTGTGTTTACGCAGCTGATATCTGGTAAGATATCTTGAGGTGCTCTTCAGATGACTACTGGCTGGAGACAGAAACATGTGAAGTGCACTTTATTGATAAGATGATTGATTGATCTACTGTTCTTCTTTGTTTTTCTCGTTTCCTCTCTTCCTCTTCGCTCTCTCTTTTTCCTCCAACTTCTCATGTTCAGGTCGATCAAGCCAGGAGCCATCTACCACTGCATCACTTTTTTGAACCTACAAGACTCTGATTGTAGAGTACATTACCGTGAGATTTTTCTCAAATCTATTTATTAGTGTCACTGTATCATCTTGAAATGTTAAGTTTCAAGTTGTCACATCACTCTCATTTGAGTAGACAGTGGCCCAGCAAAACCTTACCAGGCAATCATGAAGAAAACACTGATTATAAATCAGGTTACACAGCGATGATGATTCATTATAGTTCCAGGTCATTGTCTAGGGAGTAAAACCTCTTAATCACAATCTTTCAGCCTCCCTGTAATTATGACACATCCTTAGCAGTAAGTTAACGTTACTGCTGAGAGAGGGTCACTATAAGATGGGTTTCTTTTATCTGCACCATTTTACATTATTCTAGATACAACTGTGTGTTTGAGTATACGTCTGTATGCTTGTCTATCTATCTATCTATCTATCTATCTATCTATCTATCTATCTATCTATCTATCTATCTATCTATCTATCTATCTATCTATCTATCTATCTATCTATCTATCTATCTATCTATCTATCTATCTATCTATCTAGTATCACATAGGATTTAATCAATTGTGAGAATTAGTAGTAAACAGACTGTTCTCAAAATGAATTAAACTTATTCTCAAGTGTGTGTCTCTCCATTAGACAGTGCTTTAATATAGGCTAGGCTGTTGCACATAGTCCTTTAGATTATGATTCATAAGCACTCCATTCTCTAGACAGGTAAAACTCATTATCATCAGTCTCTAGTTCTTTGTAATGATTATATATTGCATAAAGACTCTGCATTATCTACCATACAGCTATGATATTACCCCTGAGAGGCATGCAGTGTAAAGGAATGGCGTTCAAAGACTGGTTCGGGACCAAAATTGGACCTTGACTTGACTTTTTTTTCACCACATTTTAATGATCCTGGCTCACAATCTTGATGGCTGAACTTTACTACGTCTGGGTAACCTCAGTGAGCCCTCAGTCCAGTGTGAGAACTCATATTTCCTCAGTTTTGGAGCTCATGATAAAAAAAAAATGTAAGTATGTGTTAATGAGCATTGGTCCCATGGTGAGAAACTAAATTTCTCATTTAGGTCCAGAGCTCAAAAAGATTAAGGGATCCCAGGACTACACAGTTAACAGCCATTATCATCATTCTTTAGCTCCACATAATGATTACAGATAGCAAAGTTAGTTTTGTACAACGCAGCACTAATTTTACAAGTGGGATAGGTACTTTGGAGAATCTTTAAACACATCCACCACAAACCACTGGTGATTTCTATATTTAAATGTCATGATAAAATACATGTGCAGTCATCTAAACTCCCTGAGGTAAAGCAGCATAGCTAGTAGTAAGGTTAACTGCAGCAAGCTTTATTATCTGCAGAGTTAGATATTGTTTTTAAAGTTAAGTTATATTTAGAGGACATGAAGAACATCACACTGCTAAGGCTGTATTGGAATTTATTCTTATACATCTAAATGTAAGTCTCCCAAAAAAAAAAAAAATCACCACAGACCACCAAGAGTGTTACTTCACAACAAGATGTTTCTGTTAGCTGGGCCCGCTTGTATAACAAGCAAATGCTTGGACTCAGCAGGTTGACTTCAGGCGATGCTGTCATGTGGAAACCACTTTGTGTATGAGTGTGTTTGTGCTTACAGTATGTGCATATCAGAGTGTGAGCACAGTATGTGTTAGTAGGAAGAAAAGTGACTGCGTGCTATCTGAACTCTTCACCAAGCACAGAGCAAATCATTGATAAACTGATTTGCCTCAGGAATTCTTCACATCCACGAGTGTACGCTTGCATACACACAGAGCATACCCGCTTTAATTTTAATTGCAGCAACAGAAGAAGAGAAATGCAAGCACATATGATCTCATTTTCACATATACACAAGCACTATACTAATGTTAATTGCAGTGGCACATGCTTGGCTGAGCATGTAAATCAGCAGAATTATTGATGAGGGTTTTATTATGAAGCTAAATGCTGAGGAATGGGTGAGGTACTGTATGAGTTTGGGCTTCCATGAGAATCAAAAGCCTCCGTCAAATGATATGAATCCTGTTTTAGAAGCATCTCAAAGCTGCCAAGAAATATGTCAGCCACCTCCACCCACCACACAGTAGAGATAGTTATTGTATTTATCATTATATTCATTGTTTTATTGCCCTGTGGGAAATGTAGTGTTAAAGTTTATTTGGTTTCCCATTAGCTGCCACGGAGGTGAAAACCATTTTCCCTCAGGTTCAGATAAAAACACTCCTTGACTTCCCATTTGGATCAACTACTTTAAAACTGTATAGATAGATCTTAAGCCCTCACAATATAACTTGAAGAGCTTTTCCAAAATGTTCTTTTGTTTTAATTCAAAATACACCCTCTTAAGAGCAACTGTATTTTAATCCCTGTAGCTATCAAAGATGGTGCATCAGGTTTGAAGATATCACGGAGATAAACCCGAGTAAATAAATGCTTCAACGCAGCTTGAGATGTTCCTTTTAATGGCCTAAACTCCAATATAAACCATGAAAGCCGACACCTATTGTGCGTATTAGCTGCTATCATTAAAAAGTAATGGTGTATTAGTCCTGAATCATCTTGAGACCTTCACTTATTTATTTTTTTTATTGTGCAGCTTTTTTTTTTAGCTAACAATAAAACTTCAACACTTTAACTTCGTAACAACTTCTCCAGTGAGTATAGGTCACTGCACACAGATGTACTCAACCATATGGTATTCTAGAATGTAACAATCTGAAAAATGTTATCATTATTATCTAACACCCTCATTTTCCCAACAAACTAAGTTAAAATCTCCTCATGGCCCCTGACTGTCCTTTGAGTGTGTGTGTTCTGATGAAAATATGATGTTCCTGCACAGCCTTGGCTTTGTAAATGGGAAATAAACAAAGGGGCTCACACCGAGCTACCCAGCTCTATTCCAGCCATTCAAAGGCTGGGGGCATTTGTGTTGTGCACACCACACAATAGAAGGAAATACAGAGGGGGTGGCGGGGTGGGGTGGGGGCAGCAATGTCAGAGATGGAGATAATCATACAAAAATAAGTGCTGATATTTTTGTCAAGATGTGTTGTTGTTGTGATATTAGATGACTTGCATTTGAGGACCATATTTGTTTTGTTGGCAAATTTAAAAAAAAAATCTAGTCTTTCTCAAGCCCCGCTGACTCTACCTCTCCTTAATCTGTTCTAATATTCTGTATTGTGATTCTTTTTTTCGTCTATATTTCATCATGTAATTATCAGTCGGATCTATAGCTTGAACATGTCCTCAGAATTAAATGACAAAATGTATTACTTGCCAACTGCTCCACGGAAGATACAGGTGTGACAGATGCATCAGCTGGAAGATGTCATTGGTTTGTGCCTTTTCTGATATAGTATGGATAATGAAAGATCATGATTTGGGTTTAAATAGCGGCTTGGCGCTGAGGTCCTGGCAGGTGATTGGTTAAGTCACAACTGTACTGCCACTGCACAATCACAATGCAGAGGTTTTGGCCATTTTCTGAAAACAACTGAGGCTGTTGTTTTTCTTGGCAGAACACTATCCCTTGTTGACCACGTCGGCCCTGCTCATCGCTTGAGAAAATAATATATTCATCTCGGTTTGTTGACGATTTCTTCGCTGCATGCATAACAACTGCTATATGGGAGCAGGACAGTTGGTCATGTTTACAGGACATGGATGAGTTACGAGTGGCTGCTAAATCTTTTTAATCATTGACAGCACTCAAATTACAGATGCAGCTCATGATTAGCTCTGACACACAGTCGTGTTTTGTATGCAAAGCCCTTCTCAGTTTAATTTGAAAAGTACAATAAGTGGCTTTCATCACGTTAAAAATGGCACAGAGCAGACCATGACAGTACCCATTTAAATCCCATTGAAATGACATGTTGTAAGATATGCATGCACTGTGGAGTGGTCTACACAATATAGAAACATTTGTCATGTAAAGAGCTGCAGCTGAAATCTTTGCCATGCCACCCAAGGAAATGAATAAGATACTGTTGGCAAGATTCAAGCTTTGGGCCACAAAGTCAGAGAATCAACCCTCCTCCTTCCAGACTCCATTTAATTCTTGGACATTTAGAAAGTTAAAACATAATATAAAAGTTGAAAAGTGATTAAAAGACTTTGACTGGGAAGCAATAGTGACAGCCAGAAGAAAAAAAAATGAGTCACTGTGCTGCAGTGAGTTTATTATGGACTGTAGTCAGATTCTCTGCCTCACACCACCACAGGGAGGTGTGATGACGGGAAGCTTGAACATGTTTTTAAAGTTAAAATGAGAGAAACCATTTCACCAGTAACAAAGTCAGGATTCATGAATGCAACTTTTGATATTCAAACATAGTTGCGCAGAGGGAGGACACAGTTGACACATAAATGTGACAACCACACAGCAAAACGGACTGCACTCAGGTTTTACTGATCGTTCACGACTCCATGGCTCCAAATGGATGTTAAACAACACTCAACTCAGGCACAACTAAAATGCACTGTAGAAACAGTACATGTATTATCATGTTGTTGAAGCAACACTCAACACAAGCATGCTAAAAACAGAACAAAACAATATATCTCAATGATTATGTGGGTTTGTTTGATGTTGTTTTGATGTGAACAGGTTAAAAGATCACCATTAGCACAAAAGAAACATCTGAATCTATGTTTTAAACATGTATTTGGTGCTATAAAAAAAAATCATATTTTGTATCTGTCAACACCAAAATGTCTATTAATAGGTTATAGTTTCCTGTGAACCTCTGACCCTTTGAAGGGGAAAAGAAAAAAATCCAGAAGAGGAGATTGTGATACTCATTCTTGTCTGCGAGAAGGGCAACCCCAGTGAAAAATAGATGAAAACACTGCTCCTGCCACATCAAAGATGGATGCAGGCTGTGTGTCCTTGAGTACCTTCCACGTGCATGCATGTGTGTGCGTGTGGAGGGGGGGGCATGCACGTGTGTGTGTGACCAGATGTGTTTCAACTTAGGTTTAAAAATGGTTGTCTAAATGACACACAGTCCCACTTTCTGCAAACACACACACAAACAGCAGACGGTAGTTTACTTACAGACAGCATTTTTGTGACTGGAGTCTTTACTGGGCATCATCTTCACTCCTCTGGACTTCAGCTCTATCGCTTTCTTCACTGGAGTGGGGAAAGGAGATTCATTTAATTATAAATCATACATAATTAGACCTTAATTAGGGAACATAATTTTTTCTAAAGTGCTTATTATTAATTTCAAGGTTGTTATTCAGTGCACATCAACTATGTGTGTGCTTCACACTCCCACTCCTATAACAAATCTACAGCAAATGCAACAGTGACAGACACTGAAAATTAGAACAGGGAAAAGGGAGAGGAGATTAAAAGACAACAAGAAGTGAGGACAAGAGAGAAGAAAAAGGGGAAGAAGAGCAAAGGAGAGCAGCTGCATTAAAATGTATCCCATCTATTTTATTCTAAGTAGCAGCGTTGCAGAAGATAACAGAAAAATCCGTGCTACAACCAAACTACATTCCACTGAGAAAGAGACTTGGCATGAAAAGCACATCTCCTTTTCTGTCTCTCTCACTCACACACAGACACACGTAGACAGGTGAGACTGGATGAACCAATGGCAGAGTGAGACAATCAGGTCTCGAGCCACACAAGTGAGAGAGACGGGCTCGTCGTGTTTAGTATCGGAAGCAGCTAATTAAATGTGGGCCGCCACGTGGAAACTAATATGCACCTTAATATGCTAATTAAGCTATACAACCAGTCAATTAGATGACAGAAAGGTCCAGCGAGTTCAGTCAGGTGATTTTCGTGTTTTGTTACCAGTAAATGCTATTCTCAATTACAGCACAGGCAGGTAGAGCCAATGGAAAGTACAGTATATGTCTTAAAACACACATAACACACACGTACCCTGGTACTGAGCGCTGAAACCTTTTCTTCGATGGTTGCTGTCTGAGGTGAAATGTATCCGAAGCCAGTTCTTATTTGATATCACTGGTGAGGGCAGGGTTGTACCAGTCAACCTGCAAGAGAGAATAATAAAAACATAATGAGTTTTACTTTTTTTTTTCCAACTATCTGCAACGTGACAGTCTTCCTGACAAAGAGTTTGGGTTAGCACTAACATTTTGCTCCATTGAGTATTTATTTTGCACTATGGAGAATAAAGTAGAGAAAGACAAGGCGAACGGAAAAGGAGAAGGTACAGTAATAATGATGTAACAAAACTTGCTATTACAAAACCACAGCATGCAGCTTTGTACACATAAAACTCCCCCAGTAAATGAACTGGCGTTGTTGTGTGATGTGTGTATATTCTTTATGGTCCACACCGTGTGTCGATGCCCCTCTGAAAGTTGGTCATCATTATCTGACAGAATGTGCAATTAGTTTCTGGATGGAAGTTGAGAGTTACATATTTCAATTTAAGGTAGAAAAAACGTGAACAAAACTGGAGCTGTTTGAGGAAAGTGTTGCAGAATTGCTTCCATGTAATTAGAGATTGCAGCATTATAGATTGCACCATGACCAACAATTGTTCTGAAAACTGCTGTGAAATTACTTGCCATGAATGATCGCAAACATAATATATCATGCATTGCACAACAAACAAGGGCAAATAACTCCAAGGATTCACATGACTATCTGAGGACCAATACTTATTTCAAGAAGAACTTTTTCTAGAGTATGAATTTGATGTCACTCTGCATTGTCATCTGAGGTGCAAAGCCTGGCTGTAAATTACAGAGGTCTTAGCTGAAAGGCAATTTGTTCCACTAGCTTGGAAAAGGCAGATGTGGGAATTGAATGAATGATATTATCCATTCACATAATGATCATCACTGACCAAAAGCAGGTTTTGCACAGTTGAACTGAATACAGCGTAATTCCCCTGCCAAAGCGTGTTTAGCAGAAGGAATATTCAGCAAATCTTTGCAAACTGGTTGCTGTAAAGTTATGATATACATGGAAATGTATATATCTGATTGCATAATTCTATTCTCAGGTTGCCATAGAATGACTGAAGCCTTGTTTATGACAAAAAACAAAGTGTTAGAGAGAGAAATAGTAAAGCTGAAGAGGTGAATAGAGATATTATAGTAGCAGAAAGTCAGAAAAGTTCACATCTTCAAAAACAGTTTCTAAAGCATCACCACTGAGAAAATGAGTTGGTTGCCTATGGTTAATCTTACATCATCACCTCACACATCTCATATTTTGTTACCAACAGCAACCAAGGCAGTGGTGAAAAAAATATATTTATATATATAAATAAATGTGAGGAAAATGGTACACTGAGACAAAAAAGGAAATGATGTAAGAGACTGCCTGGAAGCCAATGTTCTCCCATCCTCCCTAGAGCGAGAGGAGCCACTGTAACTGGCCTTTAATAATGCCGCAGGTATACTGAGCAGATAGAGAAGACAATGAGGGAGCAGCAAACACAGATAAGGAAAAGGGCAGAAACAAAATACGAGAGGTGGTAAAAATATATATATATTAAGCATACTTGTTAGAGGGGCTCATTGAGTGCTTATTACAGGAGACACAGAGTTGTGTCTCTGTGAATACAGTTGGGAAGGTTATCAAATCAAAAAAGAAAGAAATAGACAGCTCATGAAAATCAGAGAAAAAGAACGTGAAAAATGTCAGATGAGAGAAACACATTGTCAATGTGTCTGCCCCAAGGCACTCCAACTCTACAGTATACACAGTGAATAGACTACAGTGGAGCAATGTGTTATCTCTCAGTGAGTCAACCAGTGGTCTCTCCCTGCTAGTGTGGTTAAATACAAATGTGTGGTGGTGTGACATAATGACATGACACATGAGATAAGAGGCTGAAAACCAGCGCCAACGGTGGGAATGTTTGAAAGCGATACAAAATGCATGCATTTCACACTCAAACACACACAAATAAATACTGTATTGTGTTCCCAGTACTCTTGTAGTTATAGAGAGAGATTTTAGACAAAACATGACCTATGACCTCCAGGCAATGGAGATCAGGTAAAAAC
Source organism: Decapterus maruadsi (assembly GCA_030347415.2). Taxonomy (NCBI): domain Eukaryota; kingdom Metazoa; phylum Chordata; class Actinopteri; order Carangiformes; family Carangidae; genus Decapterus; species Decapterus maruadsi. The sequence goes on from CM064900.1 coordinate 4,722,341, forward strand.
AAAAGCATCATATTATTGGATTTCTGAATCTCAGCACTATACTTAAGCAAGCCTGGCCTCTTAGACAACCTGTCTGGAACAAAAATGATTTTTATGATTAAACAGACTAATGTTATGCTCCGTTTTGTAACTATCCTTTCATATTTTACTAAACTGAAGGTCGATTAAAGGCTATATGAAGTAATTAATGTTTCTATATTAAAATCAATGTAAAAATGAAAGTGAACTGACAGTGGGAGGAAAGATCCTCTGTGTAGAAGGCCATAATCAGCTGAGCTGTACATTAATATTAATGACTGAAATGTGAACCATGTCAACCATAGTGTGATTGTTTCAGTAATCATCATGGGCAGATGCTTTGAGAGATGGGGGAACTGCCAGAGGTGGAATTAGTATTATAGTGTGAAAATAAGTATAAGCAGCTAAACCTAACGTAAAAGTACTCATTAGGCAATCAAATACTCCCTCTAATAATGGTTTATTAATTCAGTGCTGTGTGAGCGGCATTTAATATGTTCTTTAGCTGGTTGAGGTGGAGATAATTGTAACTACTTTGAAGGGTATTAAGCAGCAGCCGCAGGTCAGCTGAGTGAATCAGAAAGCGGCATACAGTGCACTCTTTACGTACGGTTGTTCAGTGGGTGAAATATAATGTAGTGCCAAAGTAAAGTCCTGTTTTCACAGTAAGATAAACTGCTTACAGTTTTCTACATGATGTGCACATTTGAACAGATATCGGATTGTTTCAGTGGCTGTTTTTAAAAGTGTCTAAAACATGTTCTTTTCTTCACAGCAACTCATGGCTGTGCCAGTCAGCTCTCTTATCCGGCAGTGCACGGACTAGAATCTATGCACTGAATTTGAGTAATCCTTTCAACTTCAAACTTTAAATGGTTTTGTGTGCACAAGAACCTAAAAACACATCACAAATAACCCCCGTGAGTTACCCAAACCCTGACACCTGTTCTCTCCAAATAAAATGAACTATAGCATGTGTGTATTATGTCACATGTGAATGAAAATGAAGTCATTTTTCTATGTGATTTGATTAAATAAAAGCGTGGGGTTGACTTTGGTGAAGTCTTGCCTCCTGAAGAAAAACAATTACCTGTTGAGTGTTACTTAGGGAAATCATTGCTGCTATTATACTGTTGCAGCCTCAGGCCCCCTCTCATTTGCAAAACGGTGGTTATGTAATGCAAAATATGATTTATGAAATAATTGCAATATGATAATGTTCCTGATTTATTAAATTGATCTACGAATCAACTGGTATTGCGCATTTGATAATATTGAAGACATGGCGATGCAGCGCGCATATCTTCTTGACAATGGTGCTCAGTTGAAGACCCATCTGTGCACTTCATAAGTCCAATCCAGTATTTGTAAATCCAAATTTAAAACATTTTAAAACTTGAACGGGTGACTTACCAAACTCATCTCAAAGCTTCTCACTACATGTGTTCATGAGCTCATTTTAAACAAATAATCAGCTTGGATGAACTGAAAGTCTGCTGCCAACTAACAACATCTGACACTTCTGCCAACACCACACAAACCATTTCATTACATTTCAGATAGTACTATTTTTGTGCCAGTGTGTGACAACTGCTAAACACTGTACTCAGATGAACACATTTAAAGTCTATGGGAGACAAGAATAGGCCAAAACAGTGTCCTGTGAAAAGATATTGAACTCTGACATCACAAATACACAGATGAAAACATGAAAAATGCAGATGAAGAAAACTGTCAGTGTTATTGAGAAAGGTTAAACCATGTCCATTCTGTACTGAAGAAAAAAAAAGCGTGACTGACTAATGTGCACTTTTGAAGTTAATTATGTAAAGAAATGTAAGTTAAGATATACTATCAATTATTCACTGTGCATCTGTGCTGTGCACCACCGTCTGTACTCTATACGTGCACAGTTGATTGAAGAAATATCATTGGACACAGTCACAATTACCATAGCAGACCAGCTCCTTTTTTGGTACACCTTTACTGGTTGAAGAGTTTTGAGTGGGATGAGCTTTGTAGTGCCACCTCTCACCAGAGTTATCCGTGTTTAAACTGATGAGTGATAATTAATCCCTATAGAGGAGATCTTTACGCACAGCAAGCTGCTTATTGCAAACCATAGCCAGGTTTTATATTAAATAAACTGTATGTTGTAAACAAGAAGTCTTAGCAGAATAACCAACATAAATTATCACAGTGAACAGCAATATCTTATACTTATACTACACAGTAGGCGGCTGATACAGTAAGTAATTGTTTTCATGTGTGCCACAGTATATCAATGGCAACACGCGGCGGTTCCAGCTCGCCAGCTGGAGATCAGACCCAGGGTTTTCTTTTGTCAGTGGGAAAGGAGCCCTATGCCAAAATGTTAGTGGGTCGACACACGTTTAAAAAACTTGCGTCAACAAATTACAGTGGGAAAGCGGATTTTAATCAGAACAATGATTGATACACATAGGGTGGCCAAGATTGCGGGGGGTGGGTTTCTCCTCAGTTGCACCATGGAAGCCATGCTAATGGTAATAAACCTGTCCTTAAAAAATGTCCAGCTGAAAAACAGCCTCTCACTATACTGTACATATGTGTTTCTAGAGTCATCACTAAGATTACGGCTGGGGTTAGATTACAGACGGGGTAATGGCTGAATTGTAGTGGGGATATGTAGTGCTTGTGATTGAGATAAGGTTGGGAAGGGGGCAATAATAAGTGTGATACAGAATGATGTGGATGTGAGTTTGTATGCTGATGTAAGAATCAATTTACTAAATAAAATAAAAAAAGTCCTTGTGTGGAGGACAAAACAAAAAAATGGAATAGAGAAATATGAAAAGCAGAGAGTGAAACAGATAAAAAGTGTGAGACATGCTGCACCTCCTCCATTATTCATAGGGACTGGCCAGCTGCCTGACATTGGAATAAGAGAGAGACAAGAGGTCAGAGCGAAGGAGGACAGATGGATGAGACCGAAGGGAAGAGGGGGAAAGGGAGAAGGCACAAACAAGAAAAGGAAAGAGGAGAGAGTGATACAAGTTTGAAAGACAGGACTAGCTGGTGAAAAGGAAACAGAGGTTGCAGCACAGAGGTTAGGTGGAGAGAGGAAAGGGGAGAAAGATAATGAAGGACAGGTCTGACAGAAAAAAATTGAAGCAGGTTTTGGGAATAACAAGAAGAAGGAAAGAAGCAGAAAACCCACAAGAGAACCTGCAGAAACAAACGGAGCCTGATGGATGAAGAACACAGGACAGAACGTGAAAGCAGGAAATCCACTTGAGAAGAGGAGAGGTTGAAAGTGAGTAGGGGTGAGACAAAGAGACAAGTCTGAATGAGGTTAAACATTACAAATACCAGATTGCAAAAGGATGGAAATAAGTTGGAAGGAGAGGAGTGGCGGGTGGAGAGCAGGGGATGTAGAAGGAGAAGGGGGAAAACAGGGAGGTGAAAGTATCGTGTGGAAAAAAACTCATGGAGATAAAACAAAGAGGAACGTGGAATAGGAGAGGCAGAACGGAGGGGCTGCACAACTTATATTAGGAAAAAAAGGAGAGAGAGGAAATGCGAACAGAGGAAAGGAGATAAGAGAAAACAAGGGGAGCGGTTTGACAGACCTGAGAGGAGCAGACAATAAAGGAAGAGAGGCCAAATGACAAAACAGAGAAGAGACGGGGACAAAGAAACCAAGAGCAGGAGAGAGGTATTTCTGTGCTTACTGTAGCATTTCTCTATTATTAGACCACTGGCTTTTCGGTGATACATGAACATCTCAACGACACAAACATAACTTTCTACTCTCTGGGCATTGTTTTTTGGTTCCCACTTCTCCCTGTTGGCTGCTTGTCTGGCTGGCAAAACATTATTTTAACTTATTGAAATTCCCTAAGGGTGTAAACATCTTCAAAATGACAAAAAGTCACCGTAAAAAAGAAAGAAAGATTGGAAACAAATAAAAAACAAAAAGTTGGAAAGGACTTTATCCACACCAGATAGCTGTTTATTCCAAGTGCTTAGTGCAAAACCCTGGTAAACCGGTACTTTTAATCTCATAACACACCCACACAGTCAGAAATACACACACGTACAGTACACGCACAATCACACAGACAGTAAACATAATTTAAAATGTAAATGTAATAACAGGACAAGAGAGTTGTTTCAGAGTGGAGAAAAGAGACCAAGAAAGGAATGATGCCTAGAAAAAAAAGACAGCAAGAACATGAAAGAAAGAGAGATCGGGAAAAAGCAAAAGCAGAAAAAGAACTGAGAACATCTGAGTCAATTTCTGTGGAAGATGTCACCTAATCTTTCATAGCAAGGTACTGAGGATGGACACGGTTTGTTGGAAGATGCTGCAGGCCTAATGTGATGCTCTTTGAATTGACAGACAAGGCCTCGAGTTTCAGTAAAGGGGCTGGAGGGTGTGTTCAAATGATCAAGGAATCACACAGCTAAACCTTCCTGGGCAAACATACCATGGTCAAGGTGCACAAAAAAGAAATTCTGCCTGACTGCTAAACCTACGAAAAACCTCAACAACGCATGGACCAATGTGAGCTTTGTTTTAGTCATGAAATAATTCATTAGTTTCACCCAAATGAAATTATTTCAGCAGTGAAGGAGATTTGTTAATGTTTTCTACATACAGTCTGTTTGGGGTTTTTAATAAGATGCTCATGGTTGTGTTCCCCAGTGATTTCTATGGGATGTGCCGTGGAAGACTGGGATGTCAGAGCCAACAAGTTTGTTCAAACAAAGCAGTGTTGTGCCTTTTTTCCCCTGTTTGCTTGAAACAATCAGCTGTGACATTAGCATATCATTTCTGTTGTTTGCAGATGATGTTGTCCTTCTGGGTTCATCAGACCAGCAGCTCTGATTTCCCTGAGAAGTTTACAAAGTGGGATTTGTTGTTTTGTTAGAATCAACACCTTCATGAGTGAAAGCACGGCTGTCTGCTTGTTGCATAAAGATGAGCAACTGCCTAACAGAGAAGTTCAGGAGATTCACGTACAATAAGTGGACAATAAAAATGAGGTTGGGTGAAATGGGATTGGCTGTACTCAGTTCTTTGATGTTGATTGAAGGGAGGCAGTTGACTTGAGGCAATTCTGATAAGGATGCTGAGGCATCCTACCGAGGGAGTGAGTTGGAAGGAGGAAGGGGGGGGGGGGGGGGGGGGGGGGGTATATCAGGTCTCCATTAAGGTCAAGAGATCAACCTCTTTAAATAACCATAAAAAAGGCTTCTTATATCACTGACTATCTGGTGATGATACATTGTAGCAAATTCTCTAGTTTTCCACACTGGAAGCTGGGTTTAAATCAACGTGAATAATGTAGTGAGCAATAAGGAACAAAATATGATTAATTGCTGGTGGTTGGGCTTCTCAGATATAATGGCCTTTAGCTGTGTAAGAGTTCATTCACTTGAGAAAAAATGACAGTACAAACACCGTTGGGCTTTAAGGAACACAGCTTGTCCTGTGCTTTGAAAGACTGAGACAGAGGAGGGGAGGAGAATAGGGAGGAGGCAGTGACAGACGGAGAAGAAGAAGGTATAGCCAGAGGAATCACAGAGAAATCGGGAAAAAGGAGATAAATGAGGGAGGAAGGGAGGGCTATAAGGTTTGAGGTCAAGGTTCAAAATGCCTTTATTAGTTATGGGCAGAAAACGGTAAAACCAAGCACTTTGACGCGTTTCAGCCAGGAGCCTTCGTCAGTGTAAATATTAGACTAAATCTACAAATTTAGAGACGTGGCGTTCACACACATCAACAAAAAACAGGAGTGCAAAAGACAAAGTGTATCTTGTACACGTGACAATTAAAGCTGCTTAGACAGTCTGCTCTTCCTGGTCACTGTTCTGAATGTATAAATTCATGGAAAATATGAGCAAACAATACTGAAAGGAATAATGACCTCATACAGACACAGCAGTGTGACCTGTTGGCATTTCCATTTCCAAACAGAGGAATATAGAGGAATACATATTATAAGCCATACGCTACATGTATGATAAAGACACCGGACGACAGCAAGCATCAACAGTACAGATGCCTGGAGCCTTATAAAATCTCTCTTCCTGTCTCCTTGACCCTGCCCCTCTCTCTCTTACCTTGTCTTTCAGTTACCTGCCTTTTTTCTTTTTCTCATTCTTCAGCTTTATTTATATTCCACGAATAATCCAGGTGAAATAAAGTTTATATTAGCTGGTGACTGCACTCCTGCATGACCTCACGCAGCTGATACTGTAGCTTTCAAAAGGCACTATTATTCAGAATCTAATTAGATGAAGATTGCAAAAATTATTATGATACCACACACACACACACGCAGACACACACGCAGACACTCACATAATTTATAAATATATATAGATATCAGTGTGTAAGTATGTGTTGTGTGTCTGCACCAGTGTTTGTGGATATGTGTGTGTATGTGACAGCTCGACAACCTGACATTCAACCTGCCAGCTTGCAGACAGGAACATGAAACAGGAAATTGCTTTTGGGACAGCCAATCAGAAAAAGCTCTCAGTAAACAGGAAGAACCCGTCACAGTGGTCCTGTCAGGTGTCAGTCATTTTCACAATGACCTGCCCACATGCCTCAGTGAAAATGTCAGTCATCTCTTAATCCAACCTCTGGAGAAAGGTACTTAGGCTCGTATAATATTGTGCACAGCAGCGGTCCAGTTAAGCTTAGCTTTTAAATAATTATATTGTTTTGGGCTAGGATCAGTGAACTTTGATTAAAGACCTAGGACCAGGGAAGCAAGTACGATTAAAGCCATAATTGCAACACTGCGAGGGCGATTCGTGAAAACTTCTCTCCTACTATTTAGCAGCAGTTATAGTTATAAATAAATAGTTAAATAATAACAGAAATATAATTAACAAACGATTAACCAATGTCTAGTAGTGAACCTTTGTCAGCCTAATTCAATACTAGTAATACAGTACATAACCTTATACTTTAGTTGGGGAATTTACAGTGTTAATCTGATTCAAAATTTACATGCAAAGTTCATATTACTGCAATGTAAATTTAAATAAAATGTGTCTTTATATTACACATTTCATTGCTTTGCCCAACATGTAAGAGGACATGTAGCCTATGTATTTGTCAAGTGAGTTTTCAATTCACGTTTATTTTACCGTATGTGCATGTTAACTGGTTGAAACTATAACTTTCCCATGCGATCCTAACCCTATCACTTTTATTTAGCTGACCTAATAATGTAAATGTTTAGGGATGTTGGGACAAATCATTTGAAATCATGACCATCAAAAAGACTTGGGTTGTTGTGGTCATCATCTCGAATGTGTTAAAATGTAAAATGTTGGGTGAACTCTCCAGGACATTTCCTGTCTTCCCCTGCATTGCAGAGGGTGGGTTGACAGTGGTCTTTGAATGTTATACTGTCAGAAACATGCTGTGTGTGTGTGTGTGTGTGTGTGTGTGTGTGTGTGTGCAACTGGGTGTGTGTAATCTGTAAGAGCCTAGAGAAACGATCAACAACTCACACTGTCAGAGGGCCACTTAAGACCTGACACAGACACACATAAAATTTCACACACATGCACACACACTGACGGTATCATGAGGATGCCATGGTTGATGCACATTGCTCTGATGGTGACAGGACTAAAAGTGCAATTATTCTCCGTTCCTTTTGTTTCCATCTAGCTCTATCCTCTCTGCCTCCTTTGCTCCACTTATTTATCTGTCAACCTCTCCATTCTATTCCTTTGCAACTTGCACCACAATCATGAACCATTTTCTACACATGGAGGACAATGTCATCTATCAGTTGAAGTCTGGAGAACATGAAAAACGGTGATATAAACGCATTTTGCAGAATTATATTCACCACACCTGGTTGCATAGGCATTTGTATTTACCTCTTAATTTGCATTGAAAAGGCCATGTCAATGCAAATACAGTGTATAGTATGTACATGTGATGAAACAAGCAGGAAAACAATGAATTGATCATTTGTTAAGGATTCCACAGACATACTGTATTCCATTCTCCATAATATATTCCAGCCAACAGTGGTTGATTTCTGAGCAGAACTGACTAAAGTGCTTTTCCACTTTCTCCTCTCTAGATTTTTCCAGCAGTTCCAGCAACTTGAACTAGTGATGACCCTGCATGCTTAAAGTCCGTGTAAAGTGAATTCAACAGTTTTCTTCTAAACACATTAAATAGGTCATAAATGCATTCCTCTAAAACATGTAAGAAGCATTCCAGCCATTGAGATTTGAATTTTGGTGCTAGGGGTTCACAAACTTTTTCAAATCTTCTGTGTTCAGGATTTATTGGGCGTATCTAAATGCACTGCCGCGTTACGTAACGCGGCAGTAACTTGTATAACCCCGCCCCTGCTGCTGCAGCTGTATAAATACTTTTCAGCGACCGTTGGCTGCCTCTACAGTTGGAGCTACCAGTCCACTAGCATGGTCTCTGTCTTAATAAAATGTACTAATGCAGCTGTGCATCAGGTCATTGTAAAACATTTATTTAATTATGTAAATGTAGTGTTAGTTGAACATAGTCTGTACAGATTCCAGTGACAGCGCTGCTCATTATGAAACATGAAGCTCCACTTTTAATTCAAACAAACTAGTGAGACTCCCACAGAGGGACCGGCCGGCGCCCGGGGGTAAAACTCCTCAAGCCGAAACAGCCACATCCAGGTGAACCTCTGCAGCGTCTGTCCCACAGCTAACTGCCACAGCAACAGCTACACCGGCAACAAAACAGAGGGCCACCGCCGTCAGCAGCAGCAGCAGACTCCGTCTGCCCTGTTAGCGTTAGCTCGACGGCTAGCGTTAGCTCCGGGACGAACGGAGGCTAACGTTAGCTCCGCGGAGCTAACGCTAGGTCCGTTCGTCCCGTGCTGACGGTGGCAGCTCTCATTGTTGTTGCCAGGCTCCTCCCGCTGCTGTGGCGGTGAGCCGTGGGTCCGGTGCTGCAGTGGCTCGGCTGGACTGTAGCTCGGGATGAACGGGGCTAGCCGAGCCGAGCTAACGTAGCCTCCGGGCTAACGCTATCAGGGTAGGCAGTGGAGATTCATGTGCTGATGGCAGCGGTCCCAGAATATTTCCCTCACTGCTCGGTGTGTATCCGAGACATTCAGATAAGAGCTGGACTCAGACTCAAGCTCAGGTGTAGCTCAAACCCGTAGCTGCTCGGGTACGATGTGACAGTCAGCAGCACAGTCGGCTGGGAGGCCATTTGATTGACAGCGAGTGGGCGTGGCTTCTGTGCCTGCATCGTGACCATTGGCCAGCCTGAGCTGCAAAAACTGCCTCATTTAGTCATGATTTTAAAACCTAATTTCACCTACTAAACAAATTTTTCTAGCATCCAAAATTGGAAGGATGGTTAATAGGACATATATCTGGGATATGATTAACTCAGAAGACGAATCCAAAATCACTTTACACGGACTTTAAGTATTAGGCTGCCTCAGCCCCTGCAGAAACACAGCTAAGCCTTCAATGGACATGTGTGATATTCTGAACAAACCGACGTGATTTCCAACTGAGCTCCAAATTTGAAAACCAGAGTGTGTTCGAGTACAAGAGAGTGCCAATTTTCACACACGACCGTAGAAAATGGGAGTGAAAACAACAATTTATCACCTTTCCTGAGGGATTTGAATAAGTCTGGAAAATCAACAGGACTTGTAATCAATCATTGCAGCTAATCAATCAGCAGTTGAATCTGTCCTCCCCAACAACATCATTAGTCCACTGTTAATATTAAATGCCCTTCTTGAAACACACAACCGATAGAAAATTCTAATAAAAACAACAACCGTTCTCTTTAATGTGAACTAGTAGGCGAACAGAACAATTAAGCCCCTAGGCTACTAATTCTTGGAAGAAGTATCCTTGGTCTTCACCTAATTTACAAAACACGGCTACAGAGTTTGTGCTTGTGTGTGTTTTGTGTATGTTTGATATCCTCTACCTCTAAAACACAAAAGATACCCGACTATTCAACACATGAAGCCTCAGTCCTGCTGATTTTCACAAAGACTCCTGCGCCCTCAAAGATGACATTTTTGTCAACTCAACACTGTGGTCTGTGCATGACATGTAACTTACCATATGCTTGGTGCTTCTGTCCCGCTGATTTCCAGGAAGTCATATTTGTCCTCTAATAAGAAGTCGTTGAAGACAAGCGCTATGGTGTCCCCGGGCTCAGCAAGGATTGACCATGTACAGTCCAGGTTGTTGTCATACTCTGCAGGGTATCCTGGGCTGGTTATTGAACCCGCGGTGCCTCGTAATGTACCACCGCATGCTCCCTCCGCTGGAGAGATACAGAGGTAGAAGAAGAAAATGAGAGGGAAAAGTGAACGCCACTCTTCCTTAAGTATTTCCATACTTCCATATATTGTTATTGGTGCTTTCTTTTCAGGACTTGATTTATTTTTCCCATTTGCGATAGTATTTTATTTTACTCTTTATATCATCAGTCATTAGTAAAATACATTTACAGTAACTGCATTATTCTGTCTGAAGTGTGATAGTCAATAAAGTTTTGATTGATTGTTAAATTGGTTTAAATAAAACAAAAATTTTAGTGTATTGTCTTCACAGTACTTTCAACAGCTTAAATTCTAATTACTGTCCATGAATAAATGTATCGCAGATGCATCTCATATAATATAAATTAACATAATAAAAATGCTAATAAGTATACTACACTACAATAATGACACTATTGTCGTATTCACATTCTCATCACCAGCACTATTGTGACTGAAGTTTCATTAACACATTAATTGTACGTTGTCAGACACCAAACAGTGTGATTGAAGAGAAACAAAGGAAACAGCATTAGCTAAACATGAGCAAGTAGAAAATGGAATTGTTGAATTGAAGGATAAAATAAGTACATAAATGAATAAATAAATAACAACCCTCGGTTTCCAGAGACTCATCACAAGATACTGAATCGACTGGCTCTGTTAGTGAAGACCTGGACAGATCTGTTCTTATCTCTAGACTAATGAACCATTAGAGTGGCTTTGCTTGAGGATTTTGGGCTCCATCTGGTTCATACAGTGGCTTATTTGAATCAGACATTGCTGTGCTTCAGAAATAATCAATACACCAGCGCCTCTCATCTCCACCAGGCCTGTGACCTCATGTTAAGGTCCTTCAATTCTCATGACCCCAGCAATTACACAGTTTTATTAAAATATGTTCCTTTCACTGCTTAGGTTGGATATGAGGCATTTGGAAAAATACAAAAGAAGAACTCACCTCTACAAAATGGTGATGGGAAGTCCCACTGTGCTCCACTGCCAGGAGATACAATACATGTGAGGATACTGTGTCCTTCCAATACAAAACCTGACTCACAGCTGTATCGGATCTTGTCCCCCATGTTGTACCGTGAGCCATGAATGACCCCATTTGGAATGAGGCCGGGGGTGCCACATGTATGGCTGGGTAGGACTGAAACACAGAGAGGAAAACAGAGAAAATTATTGTTGACAGACGTACCTATTTGTCCTACAAAAAGAAAAAGAAAAAAGGCCAATTGAATCAATCAAGAGTCACAAGAAGAAGCCAACCACAATTCAAATATCACAGAGATTCAAATCCAGTTTTTCACTCAGCAAAATATGTTTACGTGAGTATGAGATATTTAGATGTCTGGTGAGCAATTCCCCTCCTATGTGCATTGGTTGTTGCTAGTTATTAGATGACACAGCTCTACAGTGGGAACAACTACGGGCAGCTCCTGGTATAACTAGGCCAAAATCAATCTATGACTGTAGCCAACACGCCTTAGCTCCACAGAAGGGGCAGCAACACAGTGGCTGTAGTACAACCTGGACAAAATCCACAGCGCATCCCTGGTGTGTGTTATGTGTATTTGTATAACTGGAGCATGTTAACTTGCTGGGTGTGTAATGTGTGCATGCGGTGTCTATCCAAATGGTCATGGTGTGTGTGTGTGAATGTGCTTGTGCACAGTGCCATGTGTCTGCATGTAAGGGGTATTCAGTCAGTCCGTGTGTTTGTGTACACTGTTCCAATTAAACGCTAGCATGGTAATTAGACAAAGCTTCACCATGAGACCAAGAGAACTAGGACAGAGCGAAAGAGGGAGGGAGGGACGGCATGAGTGAGAGGAAGACAAAGAGAGAGCTGAAGAGGAGGAAAAAAAAGTAGAAAGGGAGATGAAGAGACAGACAGGAGAGGTGGGAAGACCAGAGGTAGAATAGTGGTGGAAGGGAGAGAGGAAGAGGAGGATGGGAAAGAGGAGAGACTCATGCTGCGTTCGATTGCACTCGGAACTTGGAAAGATCCGACCTCCAAATCGGAAAAATGCAATAGAACGGCCCTTGAAGTCGGAACTCCGACTCGGGAACTCGGGTAGGATCCAAGCAGCCTGAGTCGGTCGGAATTACGTCACAGCAATATGGCGTCGCACACCGCCAGAGGTATTTATTTATTTATTTAGGCTGATTATTTTCCAACCTAGACATTTAAGCAAGGGAGAAGTTATGGAAAAGGGAATATAGCCTAGTTAGTTCCATGCATACTGCAGCAAGAGTTGAATCTGCACGGCTCGCTGTGACGCATGCAGGATTCCCCTCACTGGTGCGTTCAAGACTGTGTTGCAGAAGTGGCGTTTCTCTTTCTCTCTCTCCCCCAAGCAGCTAATGTTCTTCCACAGCAGTGCTTTTTGATGCTCGAAAGCAATCAGCTTACCATGGACGGCCATGTTTTCCGAGGTTGCAATGAAACGCATTTAGAAGTTGGAATTTCTATCACAGATCTGTCCGAGTTCCGAGCGCAATCGAACGCAGCATCAAGTCAGGCAGGAAAAGACACTGCAGGTGAAGTAATTGCAGCGGCCCCTAAACATGTATAATTTACTCTAATTGACTCATTATTTTGAATGTATGAAGTCATGAATCACAGGGAAGTTATTTACACTCCGATGGCCATACTACCTACCTACCTATGTAATTCTTCACAGGCGTGAAACTGTACTGCTGTAGTGTCAGTATGACCAGACAACAGGTTTGTGCTTTGAAATATTGAAAGATTTTGGGGGTGTTTATTCACGTTATTATCTTACCAAAACATATCAGCGTTAAATTATTTGTAACAGCAATCATTCGGGTGAAATCAATACACAGCACTCTGACACTTGCAAATGACGATATCAAGCAATCAGTCTGGAATAATGGGTGTCATTGTCGTTGTGTCACACTCCCTCTGGTTTTGGTGTTAAGGCTGTAGGCCAAAGCAGGGTTCACTGCCACAGCTCAGAAACTATGGCAACAAAAAACTTAGTTCACTGTACTTCTTTTTTTGTTTACTGGACTTCTCTAAAAATATACCACCACACTCACACTAACCCTCAAAAACAATCAGGCCTTACTTCCCACAGCAAACTCCACTAGGTTGTTTTATCAATGGTGCTGACCCCTTGTCCTGTGGAGTGATATGAATTGAGACAGTGGGTGGGTCATTTTCACAAGAAATTAAGATTACGAGTGACAGATGCGTTATTTCAAGTCATCAATAACAATCAGAAGTAGTTTCAGGGTTACTGCAGCCAATTTACAATTTTGATTGAGAGAATAATACTGCTTGTGATATGGATTGTTTGCCTCATTTTTAATCAGTACTATACAACCTTGTTTAGCTTTAATCTCATGCCTGTGGAACTTCAAATTGGCTGCTTGCAATTGTGTTCAGTAAGATAATCACTTATCACTTATATAATATGATGATAAGGGTGCGGCAGCTATCAGCTGTGCTTCAGCCGCAACCCTTTTCGATCAGCTATATGTTACTACTTTGAATCTTTTTTTTTTCTGTGTTTTTGTATAAATTGGATGCTGCGATCGAAATAAACATTCATTCATTCATAATATGATATGATAATATAAATGATTTCATGTATTCTAGCCATTTACAAGTTCATATTGTGAGGGCTATTTTTACAAAAAAAGATTAATTTATAGTTCTTAAACAACCAGTAAGCAAAAACATGGTCAAATGTGTCCAAGCAACTGCATGCTCATACTGAGCGATACACCTCATGTTGCAGAAATCCAGCATATCATGGAAAATGTATATTTTAGTATAAAAACTTTGTTTCCTCAATGTGCAGGAGCAGCTCTTCTCTGGAGCTTGTTGCCCTATGCTGAACACAGCCACCCTGCAGAAGAAACTCACTCTTCTGATCTCAATTCTTCTTCTTTCACTCAATGCCAATATGACCATAAGTGAGGGTTGGCATGGAGATTGACTAAATAGATAGCTTTGCCTTCCTGCTCAACTCCCTCTTCACCACAATGTTCTGGTTGAGAGTTTACTTTATGTCTGATGTTGCAGTGATCCACCTACCAATCTCCTGCTCCAATTTACCTTCACTCACTCTTCCCATTGTGAACACAACCTGAGCCAAAGCCTGCCCCCCTCCCCTTCCTGAGAAACTGGATGATGTGCCAGAATGTTCTTGAGGCAAAACACAAGTCGGCCATGACTGCCACAGCAACCCTTAGGCAACAAGTCCTGGCAGCCACATCCATAGTGGAGGCTTTAAAACCTTGCCCATTCAGATTCCCCATCTCCATCCTCCCCCGGGGATGCAAAATAAGTTCTCCAAGATGTGTAAGCTGAAGACCACACGGACCAATCCTCAAACAGATGTTCCCCATTTACCATTACTGCTCAATGTGGGTTTACCAGATTTATCCAGCCATCTGCCCTGCCCTCTGGTCCAACTCACCACTAGATGCTGGTCAGTTAACAGCTCTGCACTGTGTCCAGGACACGCAGCCACAGATCACACAGTGCAACCACAAAATCAGCCATCCTCAATGACCTCAGCACGACTTGTTTTGGTACCAACTACATTTATTTATTTAAGTTAATTTACAATTATGTATCCAAGTAGTTATAGTAGTCAGATGTTTTTGTTTTACTAAGTTCAGGATAGTCATTTCCATCGTGCTCACACACTTGCTGTAACTCCCACTCATCCTGTGAAGAGTATAGAGATCCATCTTTTTCCTTAGATATGCACAGCATTGAGGAAAGCTCAGCTGCACAGAAATGTTAGCAGGACATCCACAAGAACACTAATGATAGAACTGCATCCTGGGTATTTTCTTTGTGATTGTTGTGTGTGTGTGTGTGTGTGTGTGTGTGTGTGTGTGTGTGTGTGTGTGTGTGTGTGTGCGTCCACTGGAAGTGACTGATGTTGCTCCTCTGTTGTGTTTGTCCCTTCCGGCTCTTTACAGCCGTGGGGCAGGTCAGTGCGTTGCTATGGCAACTCCAGGACAGGGCATCATTTTAATTGCGATGCAGAGGTGAGAAAAGACAGAGAGGTGATGGTTTGAGAGTTTAGGCTAAGAATTGACACAGTACGCAAGTGGAATGAAGCAGAGAGCAGAGTAGGAAGAGAAAGGAAACAGAATAAGTGAGGAAGGAAAGAACAAGTTGTGTTAAGAGGAAAAGAACAAGTTGTGTTAAGAGGAAAAGAACAAATGAAGGATGACGGAAGTAAAAGTTGAGAGCCAAAGGGAATAAGGAAGCGAGGGAGACGGGAAGCATTAGATGAGAGAGGCGTTGATAAAGGCTTTTGATAAATTATTAATAAATTATAATCAGTATCATGCAGAAACTTTGTACACAGACAATTGCACCCTATTTTCTGTTTGATCCCTTCCACCAACCGACCCCTACCCAACTAATCAAATCATACATTTTCAGAGTTCGCCACCATTAGTTTCTGTTTCTCTATTAAGGTCAAACAATCACAAGATAATTCTATAGCAGGAAAATACTTAAATGATAACCCCACACTGTGTAACAATGCAAGCCTTTGAAGATGGCAAACCTAACCTAACCTTCTTGTTGCTCACAATTAGACATGGTTGTTTGTCAGTTAGAGCTGTGTCTCAGATAAAAACTCCATGTCTCCATCTGTCTGAGTGTGATATTGGTAAAAGTCAGATTTACAACAGCTGCTGCAGAAAGAAATGCTAAACATCCTGAGCAAGGTTCACTGCACTGTCCCTACAGTGCTCTATCACACAGATTAAATATGTAAAGATGCAAATTAGCCAACAATCGACTAAAAATGGCAAATCAGTTCCTTGAATTGGTTGTTACGGATGCACTAAAGCATTTGCTGGTGGATAAAAGCCAACCACCATAACCTCTTGCTTTTCCCCTGTGAATGCAGTGCACTGGGGGCAGCCATATTGTAATTCAATCATATAATAATGGACATAATTGAATCTAATAAAAAACAGTAATAGTTATTAGGCTCACAGTAACAATTATCCAATAGATGTCCTGCATGACAGTCACTTAAATCTGCCTGACTCCAATTGTTTTCATGGTGGAAAAATAAAATATCCACAAACATGACAAATAAGAAAAACTATTCCTGCAACACTATCACACTGTTTTAACACACAAAATGCAGCAATCTTTCAATTAGATGTAAATTAAAAGGGAGGTTTAAAGAAAGAATGAAAGAAGAAAATAGAGCAATAATAGTGTCTGTATCATTCAGATGTTGTGGCTGATCAAAACATGTATTTGATGCTGATTGTGGGATAATGACCTCTTGTTACTTGACAGAGATAGAAAATAAAAATAAAAACTGGAGGGAACTATATCCACTGCATGAAAATCGCCACAAGCCCTACTTGGAACAGATGTTTTGTCAAATCAAGCTCCACATACCTGGCAAAAATTACTAATTTCTTGTTTGGTTTCCAGGGGGCTGTAAAGTTAAAACCAAGCGGAACCAGAACAAATGTCAGACCGTGTGCACATATTGCCAAACAGGGATTTAGACAGATGTTAGCATTTGAAATCTGTCTGCAAAAATGTATCTCTCAGAGTTTTAAAGCTTTGATTAACATTTTGTCAGATGAGTTAACTTTTTTTCTTTTTTTCAATAAGATGACTTTCGTCCCTTTTTTTGTCTTAATTCAAAATTCAGACAGGATTTCATTGAGGCTGTTTCACCAGACGGCCTTGATCACTACACACTACAAAAAATAAAAAAATAAAAACATTTACATAATCACATTTCAACAATGCGTGCACACTGCAGTTGCAGGTTGTTGCTTTAATAGCAGAGTTTGCACACTTAACTCTCCAGCATAACTGTACAAGAAAAGTGCAGACAACGTGATTTTACCTGCCCACTCCCCACCATTTTGAGTCTGAATAAATCACCCCCCATACACATCTCTGCTGACACCCTGAGTTCACATTGAAAGCATCTCTCAATGGGTGCAATCCATAATCCATTAACACCTCTGCTCAGTTCTTATGGTGTATACTGTATGTATTAGAGTTGTTGCTGTTGGAAAGATGCCAAAGCCCCTGAGCTAAATGGACTCCCCAGCACCGCTAGTGCTCCCATGGTGTAAATGTATTAACAGCTTCGCTGACACATAGTACATAATAACTCTAACCAACCAAACACTAATGGGGCTCCTGGCCAACTGTGGCCAAGGGCCATAACTGAACGGTGCTCCCCACTACCTGCTGAGCTCCCCTAGTTTTACTATGTCAGCAGCTAACACCACATTTGCAGAAAAGCACCTTTGCCCCATCCAATTGATCTCTTTAAACTGATTTTCAGGAATTTGTTTTGGGAGAAGTGTGAAAGGGTTATTCCTTATTAAAAGGGTTACCAGACATTTGACACAATGATGAATTACTGTTAAAAAGCATTATAAAACCAACTTTTTCTTTCCTTATTTTGACATTTGAGTAATGTGTTTGAGTCATTTATCAGGCAAATATTCAAAACTTTCCACAGGTCCAGGTTGGAATTCATAAGGATCTGCTACTTTTCTATGTCCAGGTTCGCAATGAATCAAATTTTGTTGGATACTGGACTGGACTGGGTAGACAAGAATTTTACTCATAATACTGTAGGTACAATATTTGATCCACCAGTGATGTGTCTAGTAGTTCAACCCTTATCAGGCTGACAGAGAAATGAATACTACCTTGGGTCGATGCATGACCAAGTCTTCTGGAATTACACAACAATACTCAAAACCAAGGGATACCTACAACAATGAAACTCAAACAAACACGGTTGCGGTTATGGTTCGCTCGGTTCATATTCAAAGCAGCATGGTGCACTGTACGTCTCAGTGATATTACAGATCAGAGCTTTCATTCCTGCATTTATTGCTTTGGGACAGAGAGCTGTTTATTATCTCAAATAGTGACTGCACTGTCCAAGATAATGAGAACAACATATCTGAATTCTGCTTGACAATTCTGGATGTTGGATTTTCCTTTTAAGTGTGCCAGCCAGTGATGTTTCCAGCATTAATTCCCAACGATCACCAGTGAAGGAGGGCATTTAGAGTACAGACTTCACTTTGTTCTACAACACAGAGAATGCCATGGAATAAACCACAGACTAATGAGTCAGGGCTTGTAGAATCTCAAGTTACATAGTAAACAACACCAATGGATTAGAACTTGGGTGTGTACAGCTAATACCAAATAGTGGCATTACAAAATGTGCTCCATCTACATACAGCTCTGCAGTCTTCCATCACCAGCTGAGACCCCAACAACATCCAATCATAAAAAATAAAAATAAAAAACTCAAGCCCTTAAAAGTTACATTTCTATTCTCCTTCCTTTGGAGTAAACATATTAAAATGTATTAACACCGCCTTTCCCATGTTCCCCTGGTGGAAATATATTAGCAGGGCAAGTGACATTTCCAACACTGCTTCTCATCAATCACCTGCTAAACAGAGTAATCACTGTAGCAGCTACACTCTGTTAAACACCAGCTCTCCTCAGCCTTTCCAGCTTCACTATAGAACCAAGAAATATCGGTTGCTAATATACAACATCCACATGCTGCGATGGCCGACACCATAAAAACCAACAGCCACAGAACCGTATTATGTCTGTATATTTACTAACAGATGTGGAGCATCAATGCAAGCCATACATAATACAGTATAGTATGTTTAAACTTAAACTGTATTGCCTTGTATTTACCTTTAGCTTCTGTTGCCAGACAATTCAAATATATATATTCATATATATGCATAGTTTTGAACATAGTCACACCACCCTGGCCAATTTTAAAGATGAAATAAAGATTTTCTGCCCACATTTGAGCAGAACAAGCCAAAAGTATACTGTATTCGACAATGCATTGCATTAAACTCCTCTTTCTCCACTAACTTTAGGAGCTAACTTTATCTGCAATGTGGTGTTTGGCAGGCAGTGTACCTACACATTTGAGATATTTTTCAATGAAAATAGCAGCCTGATAATTCTGTGTGGATTTATCATTACAAGCAAACCCCTTTACATTACACAAAACTGTTTTATTCATGAGTACAGACATAAATATGAATTAGTGTAGCTGTACAGATGCTTAAGCTATTTTGGTTGAGTTGAAAAGCCACTTTAATTGGAACTGTTCACTCTTTCATGTATAAGTATGTTATTTATAGTGTTTCACAACTGTGACACAGCAACAACAGTCATCCCAGGGTTTGCATGATATAATCCTTGAAACATTCCTAAGGTGAAAAAATATGAGCTGAAGAATCTTTTTTAATATGGGCCTCAAGCTGAAGACTCAGATCAATAATAGTTCAAGGTTCTCTGCAGTGGGTTAGGAGTAGGGTGCCAAGAAGAGGCAGAAGTTGGCCTTAAGCATGTTCAGGGTGTATAATTTCCACTTTACTGTTGATGTAATTAGACTGTAAAAACTGAGTGATATTCAGTTATTAACAGCTGTTATAAAACTGCAGATAGCACAGCTTAGTGAAGGAGAGAGCACCCTTTCTTCCAAATAAAAGTTAGCGCTCCCTAATAAATTTCTTTAGAGTAAAGTCTAACTTTATGTCTAATTAAACAATAAGGATTTGTATCAACCAGAAGATTAGTCACCATTATTCAAATATATTCATTTCGGTCGATTTGATTGATTTTAATATTTCATGATGAGGTATAAGCTGATTTTTCAAATATGGGCAAACCTGTTAAAAAGGCAATGGAGTGTACGCAGTGTGTAGTCACAGAACACATGTACACACACAAACACACACAGATGCAGAGGAGAAAGAGTGGGATGCAAACTGGTAAAACGGATCAGTCGTGTGTCATCCCTGCGTTGGTGCTCCTGTCAGTGTTGGGAGTCTTTTGTCAGACACTTTGATTGGTGATTGTGTTTTTAAAATGTATATTGAAGCATCAGCCCATTATTCTCCAAGCGCACAGTGTCTCTGGTTTAACGGGTCTGTTTACAGCGTTTGTGCTCTGAAATTAGTGTGTTCACCCGTGTTGTGTTTAAATCAATCTTGATCGGAGCCAGAGCCAACAAACACCCACATCTCCTGTGAAGTCATTTGACCTGGATGTGAATGGCAATTGTTCCCCTTTTCCATTGCTTACAAAGCCAGATATTAGCATCTCTTAGTGAGTTTTTGACTCGTGGAAAAGCAGCTGGAGTAGGCCAAGCAGTTTGTATCAGAAGGTGGTCCGAAAATAAATCCATTTCCCCTCGTAGCGAACATCTTTCTTTCTCCATGCAGTATGCAATACCTGTTTGTTCACTCTGAACTCGAGGAAGCAAATCACCAGTGATCTACTGTAGGCGGTGTCTCTTGGGGAGGCTTTGGTGCAGGTTGTCTGCGACCGCCAGGCCGACTTCTGATTTTATTAGCTTCGTTACAAACTCAGATAGGCTGGACCCCTCTGATTCCTGAGTATTCAATTTCTTTTTCATGTCGTTATGAAAGGAAAGTCGAAATTCACATTTCGCAATTTCACTTTTAAGATACGACCTGAGCGCACGCATCTCGTTATAGATGGCCTGCATGATGGGGCTAGCTTCTTCTTCTTCAGCGTTGCCATTGTTGTCATAGCTTTCCTCTTCACTCTACAGTATGTTTCTTCAACAGTCTCTCCATCACACCTTGAGCCTTGTTTACATTTAGTCCGTTTTTCTCCGTTTTCAGTGTTTTTCAAAGGTGGGTTTTTAGGCTGCCATTCGCTTCAGCACCACTGGAAGTCCTCCATTCCTCCATTTACTTTTCCATTCCAACTCTTCTCTCCCAGGAGGTTAGCATGGAAACATGGCGCTCTTTAACAGTTCCCAACAGAAAAAATATATTAACCAATGACAACACTGATCATTGTCACATGGTTTTTAGCGTGGCATTCGGTCCAGAGTGAAGAAAGTATGTGTGAACGATATGTGAAAACAGTTCAACTTGTACAAAATAAAATATATTTTATAGTTGTTATCATCATAAATAAAGTTTCTGTATTTGAAACCAATGAAGCAGCAATATCTTTGTGCTGCTGTCTGAGAAATACATTACTGAAATGAAATAGCATAAAGTGCATCAAAGGAACGATGTGAACAAAAGAAAGAACAAAGTCAGAAAAGCAAATGTCCCTCTGTCAATTTGTCTTCCTATCAATTGTTTTGAAGTAATCAATTCCTTGAGCCTGAAGCAAGGTTACCCATACCCCACAATGTCAGACAGTCCTCTGGAAAAGGGTAGAAGCAGACTAAACCGGATTTCGTTCAGTCATAAAACCTAAAATTTCTACAGTCCATTCCCAGTCTCCTCATCACCTTCTCATCACTGCTCCTCCTTCCGCTCTTCCATCCTCTCTTAAGAGCACTGCCAACACATACTACCTTTTTTCCTTCCTGTCATCATTGCTATGACAGCCGTGACCTGACTGTGAGGTTCCCATAGTAAGAGTGGCCTGGCCTGAGGCTGCTGTGTGTCAGAAAGGACAAAAACATGGAGGAACTTACATCACACATGCTTCAGAAACACTGCATGCTTTTACAGTAGTGAGCATGAGCAAAGAAATCCCCAACATCGAGTATGTGGTCTTAGATTTCTTCTTTTCTTTTGAATGCAGTTGCTAAATCTCTCAGCATAGTAATACAGTAAGAAGCAGATTATTGTGATAATATGTGCAATGTGTTGTAAAATACCTGAAGCCACAGGCTTTCTGATGCAGCCATTCAAGTTAATGCAGTCAGAAATAATACATGATTGGACATGACAGTATAATGTTAAGAAGAAAATCGGAAAAGGTTTCCAACACTGATATATCATGACATAAATAACATTTATGAATGCTCCAACTGAAAGTTGATGGAAGAAAATACAGCTGGATGCAACAGGGACACAAGTGTTCAGTGCTCGAATGCTTAAAATGAACATTAATCATTGGTGTCCCTATTGCTTGTTTCACCTCTCTCTCTCTCTTTCACACATACACACACACACGAGAAGAGAACAAGGTCTAATGCATCTTCATTTAGTCTTGCTGTCCTCTGGGCACATTTACATCTGTCAACCCACTATACAAAATGGATGGATGGGCTTGTGCGTCTGTGTGTCTTTCTTCATATATGTGAATCCATTTGTCTTGCCCTGTGTGTTTTTGTGTGTATCGGTCATGTATCTAACTTTGTATATCCTAAAGGTGAAGTCCGGTGCATATTTGCTCCTGTCTCTGTCTTTGTGTATACTTAGCAGCATTGCTTGTGTGTGTCTGTCTGTGTGCTCATAAATGTGTGGAGCACAGTCAATTGCCTTGGTAGGTGACAGTTCATGGTCCCCTGGGCAGCACAGAATTGTGGGTAAACTCGATGTCACAACTGTTCCCATACATCATCAGACTGACACAAACAAAGATATGCACAGGTACACAAGCACACACATGCACACACCTGCAAAAACACACAATTTAATGCTTTACTGCCATTTTAAAGTTTAACAGGTTGCATCATTCCTCTTGAGAAAGTGTGAATAGACAAGAAATGTGCCCCTGCCTAACAAACATCTTATCTTTCATACCTTTAGTATTTTAAAATCTTTGGTGAATGCAAGAAGAAAAACATTGAATCGGTGTCTGCCAGATGACGTCAATGACCGTTATTTGGCAGGCACCTTGAAGGACTCAGTGAAGCTTTACTCTGCGACACAGAAGTGGGCCGTAATAACAGAAAAAATAGGATAATGGTTAAAATGCTGTGTCATTACTTGTACTTTCCTCCTTTTATTAGGGCACCGGCCATCGCCAGGGCACTCGACCCAACAGCTATGAAATAGCTGTAGGGACGAGTGCCCGGCGAAGCCGGGCACTATTGTTATTCTGTGGATTTTTTCCTAGTTAGGGCACCGGCCATCGCCAGGGCACTCGACCCAACAGCTATGAAATAGCTGTAGGGACGAGTGCCCGGCGAAGCCGGGCACTATTGTTATTCTGTGGATTTTTTCCTAGTTATTATTATTTTTCATCTTCCGGACGATTTTCGATTCGCTACTAGTCCTGCAACTCGAAGAGTTGCAGGACATATTATATATCAAAACGTGCGTCCTGATCGGGATCGCTATGCTATTACTTTTCTCAAGAGTCTACGAATTTTTCGCGACGTAAGTCGCGAAAAACTGCGCAAAATTTTGCATTGAAGTCTATGGGACGAGCGAAAAAAAAAGAGCAAAACAATGGAGTTTAACAAACGTCTACTGCTCAGGCATACTTTCACCTAGAGACTCCGTTTAAACTTTAAATAGTAGACACAAGTCTTGTGTATTGGTGTATTACTCCACGTTTTGATAGGTTGTATAGTTTTTGATCAATCCCTGATCAATGACCATGATCATTTTTGGAGAAATTATGAGATTATAATGGGTGTGTATTGCACGGAATGTTCGTGCTAGAGTGCGTGATGTCATCAGCTAGAGTGGGAGGAGAGCCCAGAAAAACTCCTGATTCTTTCTCTTTCCACACTCCTCCTGGACACAAGTTACACTGTAGACACATAATTTTTCACAGTTTTGTAGACAAACTTGTTGTGTCTCCCACAGTGTGTTCAAAATATCAGAGAGACTTACAGAATTTGAATTAGCAGCCTCTGAGTGCGGCCATGTCTGTCTCTTTTCCTCATTGACTCCAATACAAAAAAATTCTGAGAGGAGCAGAACGGACCGATGTTTTAAAACTGCCCGTGTCGCCAAAATATTTACTGTAGAAACACCAAATCGTACCAAAATTTTCAGGAAGGCCTTAGGGAACCGTTGATCCATGTTTTGTTCTGATAGGAGCTACCGTTTTGTCAGAATAAGCCTAAATGCGAGACCAGTGCAGAGGCAGAAAATCAGTCTTTTTCTCGACGTTTCTGTCTGCCTCAGCCTGGGGGCCCCTATCGTCATTGGCAACCAGCTCAAGTTGTCATGGTAACCTCTGGTCCTCAGGCCAGGGTCGTTAACTCCATAAACAATCCACCTGGAGCTCGTTAAGATGTTTGTAAACACAGACACACAGCTAAATCAGACTGATACAGGATGCAGCTCAGTCACACACACAGACTCTAGAACCAGCTTCATGTCATTACAGTTACACACACACACACACATTAAAAACACACAGGTAACGTTAAAACGTTTATAACTTCTCTCACACTCTAACACACACAGGTAACTTCCTGTGATTACAGTTAAAGACACACAAACACATCAAATGCGCGCGTAAGCGCGCACTCATCTCTCTCACTCTAACACAGGTAACTTCATGTGATTACAGCTCCTCCATATCAGTGCTTATAGAAAGATGATCATGTGTCTGATCAGCTCTGTCTTGACCTTAAGATCGTGGGTTTGATTCCGATGTTGACAGAGATGGTTAGAACGGCAGTAGCTCCGGTGCCCTTTCAAAATTTCCCAAGAGGAAATTTTCTAGTTAGGGCACCGGCCATCGCCAGGGCACTCGACCCAACAGCTATGAAATAGCTGTAGGGACGAGTGCCAGCAAGCCGGGCACTATTGTTATTCTGTGGATTTTTTCCTAGTTATTATTTTTTTTCATCTTCCGGACGATTTTCGATTCGCTACTAGTCCTGCAACTCGAAGAGTTGCAGGACATATTATATATCAAAACGTGCGTCCTGATCGGGATCGCTATGCTATTACTTTTCTAAGCAGTCTACGAATTTTTCGCGACGTAAGTCGCGAAAAACTGCGAAAAATTTCCCATAGAGAATGCATGGGAGAAGGTCAAAAAACGAACAAATCATCGGATTTTTCATACTGCCAACTGTTGTCTACTGCTCGGGCATACTTTCACCTAGAGACTCTGTTTAAACTGTAAATAGTAGACACAAGTCTTGTGTATTGGTGTATTACTCCACGTTTTGATAGGTTGTATAGTTTTTGATCAATCCCTGATCAATGACCATGATCATTTTTGGAGATATTATGAGATTATAATGGGTGTGTATTGCACGGAATGTTCGTGCTAGAGTGCGTGATGTCATCAGCTAGAGTGGGGAAAGCCCTGAATAACTCCTGAATCTTTCTCTTTCCAAACTCCTCTTGGACACAATTTACACTGTACACACATAATTTTTTCACAGTTTTGTAGACAAACTTGTTGTGTCTCCCACAATGTGTTCAAAATATCAGAGAGACTTACAGAATTTGAATTAGCAGCCTCTGAGTGTGGCCATGTCTGTCTCTTTGCCTCATTGACTCCAATACAAAAATTTTCTGAGAGGAGCAGAACGGACCGATGTTTTAAAACTGCCCGTGTCGCCAAAATATTTACTGTAGAAACACCAAATCGTACCAAAATTTTCAGGAAGGCCTTAGGGCACCGTTGATCCGTGTCTTGTTCTGATAGGAGCTACCGTTTTGTCAGAATAAGCCTAAATGCGAGACCAGTGCAGAGGCAGAAAATCTGTCTTTTTCTCGACGTTTCTGTCTGCCTCAGCCTGGGGGCCCCTATCGTCATTGACAACCAGCTCAAGTTGTCATGGTAACCTCTGATCCTCAGGCCAAGGTCGTTAACTCCATAAACAATCCACCTGGAGCTCGTTAAGATGTTTGTAAACACAGACACACAGCTAAATCAGACTGATACAGGATGCAGCTCAGTCACACACACAGACTCTACAACCAGCTTCATGTCATTACAGTTACACACACACACACACATTAAAAACACACAGGTAACATACAAATGCGCGCGTCAGCGCGCACTCCTCTCTCTCACTCTAACACACACAGGTAACTTCCTGTGATTACAGTTAAAGACACACAAACACATCAAATGCGCGCGTAAGCGCGCACTCATCTCTCTCACTCTAACACAGGTAACTTCATGTGATTACAGCTCCTCCATATCAGTGCTTATAGAAAGATGATCATGTGTCTGATCAGCTCTGTCTTGACCTTAAGAACGTGGGTTTGATTCCCATGTTGACAGGTTAGAACGGCAGTAGCTCCGGTGCCCTTTCAAAATTTCCCGAGAGGAAATTTTCTAGTTATTATTCTCCATCTTCCGGACGATTTTCTGTCGACTACTAGTCCTGCAACTCGAAGAGTTGCAGGACATATTATATATCAAAACGTGCGTCCTGATCGGGATCGTGTTGCTATTACTTTTCTCAACAGTCTACGAATTTTTCGCGACGTAAGTCGCGAAAAACTGCGAAAAATTTCCCATAGAGAATGCATGGGAGAAGGTCAAAAAACTAACAAATCATCTGATTTTTCATACTGCCAACTGTTGTCTACTGCTCAGGCATACTTTCACCTAGAGACTCCGTTTAAACTTTAAATAGTAGACACAAGTGTTGTGTATTGGTGTATTACTCCACGTTTTGATAGGTTGAATAGTTTTTGATCAATCCCCGATCAATGACCATGATCACTTTTGGAGAAATTATGAGATTATAATGGGTGTGTATTGCACGGAATGTTCGTGCTAGAGTGCGTGATGTCATCAGCTAGAGTGGGGGAGAGCCCAGAAAAACTCCTGATTCTTTCTCTTTCCACACTCCTCTTGGACACAATTTACACTGTACACACATAATTTTTCACAGTTTTGTAGACAAACTTGTTGTGTCTCCCACAATGTGTTCAAAATATCAGAGAGACTTACAGAATTTGAATTAGCAGCCTCTGAGTGCAGCCATGTCTGTCTCTTCGCCTCATTGACTCCAATACAAAAACTTTCTCAGAGGAGCAGAACGGACCGATGTTTTAAAACTGCCCGTGTCGCCAAAATATTTACTGTAGAAACACCAAATTCGTACCAAAATTTTCAGGAAGGCCTTAGGGCACCGTTGATCCATGTTTTGTTCTGATAGGAGCTACCGTTTTGTCAGAATAAGCCTAAATGCGAGAGCAGTGCAGAGGCAGAAAATCGGTCTTTTTCTCGACGTTTCTGTCTGCCTCAGCCTGGTGGCCCCTATCGTCATTGGCAACCAGCTCAAGTTGTCATGGTAACCTCTGATCCTCAGGCCAGGGTCGTTAACTCCATAAACAATCCACCTGGAGCTCGTTAAGATGTTTGTAAACACAGACACACAGCTAAATCAGACTGATACAGGATGCAGCTCAGTCACACACACAGACTCTAGAACCAGATTCATGTCATTACAGTTACACACACACACACATTAAAAACACACAGGTAACATACAAATGCGCGCGTCAGCGCGCACTCCTCTCCCTGCACACTCTAACACACACAGGTAACTTCCTGTGATTACAGTTAAAGACACACAAACACATCAAATGCGCGCGTAAGCGCGCACTCATCTCTCTCACTCTAACACAGTTAACCTAATGTGATTACAGCTCCTCCATATCAGTGCTTATAGAAAGATGATCATGTGTCTGATCAGCTCTGTCTTGACCTTAAGATCGTGGGTTTGATTCCCATGTTGACAGAGATGGTTAGAACGGCAGTAGCTCCCGGTGCCCTTTCAAAATTTCCCAAGAGGAAATTTTCTAGTTATCACTGCAATTTCCCCAGTCACATTTTAAAGAAAAGAGACTTGTGTTCAGCTAATTTGAGTTTGTATGGGTGTAACATCTGCATCACTGGTTCTTCAGAAATGAAGAATGATGATACTAATCACATAACTGTGATTAATATCATTATCTCATCTTGCGTGCTGTGTAGACTTTTATATGGCATAATTCCATACGCAACAGAGAAAATGCATGTCACACATCTTCCAGCTGAAAATGTGTGACATGCCTAATCCTACATTTGCCTTTTCACTTGGAAGTGAGCAGAGCAGAAGAGTAAAATGACCCATGTTCCTTCACAACTGAATGCACTGACTCGTGCTCCTACGAATTTTAACGTGTAAAATGGCCAATCACTGTCAGAGAGGCGCTGTTATGTTCACATGACACCACCACCTAATGACAAACTTGTCTGGACCAAGACCAAATGAGAAAAAAAAAATCCCTGTAACATGCTGTCCAGTATGAGCTGCAAAAACCGTCAGTGCGATCTCAATATGACAACATGTCTCTCACTCTTTGAACATCTCCTGATCACGTCACTCAAATTAAAGGGCAACTTCGGTTTTTTTCAACTTGGGCCCTGTTTTCATATGTTTTTCCATATGAGTGATGGATAACACTTTTATTGAGGTGGCTCCAGTATTGAGCCGGGCAGGCAGCCTGCAGCCCAGCTAACGCTCTTACATGGGGCAAGTGGCTCCCGTCAAAGTTCGCCATAAACTGGCTTTTTTTTTCAAACTGACAGGCTCAGATAGTTACAATGAGTGTCTGACAACATACCAGACCCTGTGGTCGGCACAGCCTCGCTGAAATTGTCAGCCGCCGCGCTGGAATCTTGGTTGAAACTCTGTACGGTATGGAAGCTCAGCGGCGCTGTTTGCCCCACCGGCACAGAGCGTGGAGAGGAAGAGGAGACGGAGACGGAGGGCTGCTACTGTAGCGAGCCGGGCTCTCCTGTAGGCAACTATGGGTGGCTATTTTAACCCGGCTAGATCTCCATGTCTACGTCATGTTCAGAGTTTTATCCTAAAATCGGCTGTAAAAGCGCGGTTGTTTCACTATTACAGCTGGCGGCACCTACTTTGCAGTGGATGTGGATCAGGACGGGGCGTTTGACGGGAGGGAGAGATACGTATCCCCGCGGCCGCCTCAACCCAAATTTTGGCCAGAAAAAACCCTGATTACGTTAATTTCTCCTCTCTTGTGTGTTGTCGGACACTCATTGTAACTATCTGAGCCTGTCAAAATGCTCGTTTACGGCGAACTTTGACGGGAGCCACTTGCCCCATGCAAGAGCGTTAGCTGGGCTGCAGGCTGCCTGCCCCGCTCAATACTGGAGCCACCTCAAAAAAAGTGTTATCCATCACTCACATATACAGGAAAACATATGAAAACAGGGCCCAGGTTGAAAAAAACCGAAGTTGCCCTTTAAAGCCAGCTACAAATAATGCTTATCATCAGATACAACTTGTTTTGTCTGTCAGATGCTCAGGGCAATAAAATGAACAGTTATGAACAATAGTCACAACGGAGGATGCCCATTTTTTTGCTGACTCCAGAACATTTAAAGCAGCGTTTTTTTGGATACTGGCATCTGAGCACTTGAGATGCATGTGATAATACATGCATCACACCTAAGAGCATCTTTAGGTCTCACGACAATGTTTCTGCTTCATTCAATCATTCAGCATCCCCGAATTTCCAGCTCCAAAGTAATCCCCTGTGTATATTACTTCCTTATTTATCACTATTTTCTAGCAGTCATTCCGTCACTCAAGCGACAGTCACAGCGGGAGCCCCGTTGTTTTCTGTTCTGCTCGGCTGAAAAGCTGCTGCTGATTCTAACTCAACACTTCCTGCGTGCGTTTCACAATAAATGTGAAAGCAGCGGTGGGCCTTGTGAACCTCTTTGGTGAGTGTTGACAATGCCACCGAGGGTAGCTGATGTTGGGAAGTCGATTTGATGCTTTGCAAGGACAAAAACACAATTTTATCACATCTCTAACAAAGCAAGACAAAGGAGCGCAGACCAGGAAGCACCAAGGACTGACATTTTATGAACAATAACCTTTTACCTGGTGTAGACAACAAAAAATAACAAAAAAAAAATCCAAACCACAGGAGCTATGCAACAGAGAGGTTTAAGGTTTGTGAACACAAAGAAAAGTGGCATCAGGAATGAGTTTGTATCTTCCACAACAGCAGTCAACATATGTGAAGAGCTCTAATAATAATAATAATAATGGGAATAATTTCAAAAGTCTATTTTAGGATGTGGACATTTCTACCAGCAAGCATCAATACAGATATCAGTTTCTGGATAAACAGCATGTGACTACTAGGGCAGCTCAGAAGAGAGCTCAGTGCGATAATAGCTGAATCTATAAACCCACATGACCAAATAATCCTGACTGATGACCGAGCCTCTGACTGAGATCTCTCCTTAGATGAGAAAATATGATGTAAATACCAATGTAAAGCCCGATAATCCTGTTAAGGGGTGTCAAGGCCTCTTTGTCAAGGGCAGATGTCTTGCAGGTTTTTGTTCCCTGAAAGTTAATGAGGCGCACTTTGTATCTGAGGCTCATTAACTATCTAGGAGGAACAAATACCTGGAGGACGCCAGGACTGCAGTTTGACTCGGCTAAAAGATGAGCAGCCAAAAATAAAGCAAAACAAAACAAAGACAAACAATAATCGATTGCACTGAGTTTTTTGCTTCTTTTTCTTATACAATATGTATTAGAAGTGAGAGCAACAATCTTCAACCCCCGCCCTCCAGAATTCAGAGCTTTGCTGATTTCCATGCAACGCATCCAGTCAGGAACAGATGTGGAACACCAGGTTAATGCCGTTAAGAAGATCAAGATGGCATCACGTTCACTTAAACAATCTGATTTATAGACTAAACGCTTGAGGGTCCAAATAATCTCTCCAAACAGATTTAGTTGTGGATGTGTCCTAAATACTAAACGGTGCGCTAGATGAGCTGAGGGCAACACATCAGCATATGAGTAGCTACTGTATGATAAACATGTGGAGTTGTTCTGGTATAGTGTGGCAGAAAAGCACCTTTTCACATCTTAAATATTTGGTATATGCTCTGAAAAGATGAGCTCATGCTCCATTTATAAGTTTTAACGGAAATTTAAGTTTCAATTTGAACAACCAGCAGCGAGAGTCAGCCCAGCAGGTAAAACTATTGCTAATGGTGCTCAGGGGAGCTCTCTGAGCACCTGCTTTTCACTACTTTCTGTAAATTAATCCAAAGGTAGTCATACCTTTTGCCTTGAAACTAAATGGACAGGGATTTTCTTTATTCTTCTTTTTTAATTTAATTAAATTATGTATTTATTTATTTACATTTTTCATAAACAAAAAACAACATTGGGGTCAGCCAAGACATTCGCCAGTCCAGCACGGTCCAGCGCTGATACAGCTGATGGGCAATACTTCCTGATATGAGGAGTGCTCGGCCTGAGATTTAGTGATAAACAATTTAAAAATTAGTTTTGCGGCGATAGTGTAAAGGCCAATATTGATCTTGGACTAGCTTTGCTTTGTTCTGTTCCGCAAATACTGGGAAGTTACTTTGATGCTACTATTTGACCGTAACCGTGTGTGTGTGCGCGTGTGTGTGTGATCTCACAGCTTATCCCCAGCTTTCCTGTTTTGTCGGCCCACTTGTCTGTGTGTGTATGTGTGTTCCTCTGTGGGTGTTAACCATAAAAACAATGTAAGCCCTGTTAAACCTCCCCATATTTCAACTCTAACACTCTCATCTCAGCTCAATTTGTGTGTGTGGGAGAGAGATAAAGTAAGAGATAGAGATTTCACATAGACCTGTGTGCACCACTGTGTGTGTCTGTGTGCATGTGTGAGTTTGTCTGTGTTTGCGTATATGAATCAGCGTGGGTTTGTGGGCGTTTCATGTATTCTGGATCAATACATGTTGTGTTTGGGGAAATAAACAGCCCCTTTAGGGCTTTCTGTGGTATAGCTGAAAACACACACGCGCACACAAACACTCGTGCAAAAAGAAACACAAACT
Source organism: Decapterus maruadsi (assembly GCA_030347415.2). Taxonomy (NCBI): domain Eukaryota; kingdom Metazoa; phylum Chordata; class Actinopteri; order Carangiformes; family Carangidae; genus Decapterus; species Decapterus maruadsi. Next base: position 4,754,288 of record CM064900.1, read on the forward strand.
CACAAGCGCACACTCACGCACAAAGCCCTCTGTGCTTAAGTGCTCCAACATATTTACAAGATAAATGGGTGACTTTGGTGAGGAGTGTGTAGATCTTTGTAAATCTTTGTGCATGTGCGTATGTGTCTCTGAGATGAGAGCTCAGTGTGTGTTTTCGCTGCATATGACTACCTACAGTATAACACACGCTGATGTTTCACGGCCAATAAAGATCACCCCTGTGTCCCAGATTTTCAAATTTACTCAGTGGTTGTAACATAACCACAGAAATATGGCACTAAGATGAAGCAATTTGGCGTTAAAACGAAATGTCAATTGTCTTGATGAAAGACCAGGAATGAATCACGATCTATGTGCATACGACCATTCAATCTCCAATCTCACACACAAGATGCTCTTTTGTTTTCATGATGAATTGTTATAGTGTTGTGAAAACAACATATGGCTTTAAAGATCTTTTCGGAGTCTCTCAATACCTAAAACGAGGTAATTATGATGCATGAACAATTCATCCAATCTCTTTCTTTGCTGCACTGTTTAAATCATATAAATACTTGAAGATAGCAACACTGACAAATTATGTAACGTTGCCACTTTTAGTGCATCGTCTTCATTAATGTATGTTCCATATGCCTTGTAGTGACAGATTAGGCATTAACAGACTTAGACAATAGACTTTATAGTTACAAAAGTTATGGATAATATATTGTAGTTAATTAAAGTCTATGTGAATGTACAGTAAAAGATGAGAACTCCCAAATCATTGTACATTTACAAAATAAAACAATAAAGCCTCTGTGTGGTTCTCTTTAAGAACTGCTGAACAATAAAAACAAACCAGGATAGAAATTCCACTGTGACATTCCATCGATGTTTTATAATTACAAAACAAAATTGAATTAGATATATTTTACCCATTGGTTTTTGAAGGTGCCAGAGCTTCACAGCACGCACACCAAGAACCAATCCACAGCTACCAACAACAACTGCACAGAAATTTACCATATGTATATATCACAGGGAACTGGAAGAGACCCTTGGAGTCAGCTCTTAATGACCACACTGCTCATCCTCGCACTGAACCGAAGTGTCGTAAACTGACTGACCGACCAACCAAACAGCCATTGATGGAGCGCTTCCATATGTTGAGCATTGGCCAATACCACTATGCACCCGCTACCACAGTAAATGTGTCTGGCACTTGATTTGTCTAACTACTGAAATCTAATCTTAGCTGTCATCAAACTTTACCACACACTTTTGCATTAAAAGACGACTAGATTTAGTCTTCACATTTGCACAATGAAGTCACATTGGGAAGGCATATCTTCAGAATAGAGTAAGAGGAATTTATTTTTTTTTAAAAAGACCCTTAAAGTCTGTAGAGGAATTCCATTGTTTTTACCTATATGATAGGCCTGAAAACCCTTAATACAGTTTTGATGCGGCCCTCCAGTTTGCATTAATGCACCTGTAAAGCCACTTACCTGTCATTTTACAGTAAATTCCCTTGGGTCTGACTGGATTATAAAAGATCACACACACACACACACACACACGCGCACACACACACACACACACACACACACACACACACACACACACACACACACACACACACACACACACACACACACACACACACACACACACACACACACACACACACACACACACACACACACACACATACACACCAATAGGGGTAACAGTGGACCTGTCGCTCCATCCTGCCAAGAGGGGTATTTCGTTTACGCTATGTTGAAAAAACAAAAATGGAATATAAAATTCACTTTTGAGGTGTTTTACCATCGGTATTACTGAAAATGTGACTTTTAACCATTTTTAAAGATACTGCCAAGAGGGGACTTAGAGCTCTGAGCGACATTTACCTATCAAAGAGGGGACCTCCACATACTGCAGTAGAGCTGTCTGTACCCATTCATTCACCTAATGACCCATTCATTGACCTAATGAGTCTTTGTTTACAACAATGACTTTCTCAGTTTCTTTTAAAAATGCATAATATAACTTTAGAGTTACCATTACTATTTTCAAAGTCTCTGTAATAGAAGTTTTATAAAAAAACATAAATATAAATAATAATGGCCACATTTAAGAGTAAATTATTCTTATTGAAATACATGCAATTCAGAAGTAACATGGCTGCATGCACTAATATCAAGTTCTGCAATATAAACAACAACATTTACTTTAAAACAGCTTTAATATAGATTAAGATAGATTAAGATAATTTGCTTGTCTGTCTTTACCCATCCATAAATGTGTTGCCTTTTAACTGCCTTTTAGTTAAAATGCTCTAGACATTTGGTTTCAACCAATTATTAGGAAAAAGGAATGCATTTTATTTATTGTTTTGCATTGGAGAAAAAAGGTCCACACTTGGTTTATGTGGAATGACAAAGGTCCACACTTGGCTGGTGTATAATGACACAAGTTCCCACTGAGATAGCACGGAGCGACATACACACCCACGCATGGGTGGATAAGCAGAAATTAGATAAATTGCTAAATTTTAATTTTTAATATAATCTAAATTTAACTCAAACATTTGTAACTATTACTATTAATACTGTTAATTACTACTAATCCACACAAAACACACTTAGGGTAAAGTAGCACTGGTAAAGTTGTGATTGTGTTTTGTTTTGTTTTTTAAACATGGGGTGTGCTGTGAAAACTCATGGGCAATCTATCGTGACAGGGTTTCTCAATGTGTTCTCAATCTGTATTATGGGAATTATTAGTTGATTTACATTGCAGAAAAAGGTCCACACTTGGTTTATATGGAGTGACAGGGGCCCACTGTTGGTTGGTGCACAATGACACAAGTTCCCACTTAGTTAGCATGGAGTGACATATACACTCCATCATGTATGAATAAGAAAGAAATAAGCAAAAGTGATAGTTTTTAAGAGATTTTTTTCATCAAAACTTAACACATACATTTCTAATAAAGTAGCACCAATAATGTTGTAATTATTTTTAAATGTACAGTGTACTACTGCAACACACTCTACAGTCTTTATTTTCCTTGACTGCATTGTTGTTGTAGGAAAAATACTTGAATTAAAACTAAGGGTTTTAGGTCATTTTAATGTATTTGCACACACACACACACACACTGAATTCTGAAGATTAAAACCTTTGCTTCCAACAAACAACACAGAATCAACATTTCAATGACTAACGTTCAACACACCTGGAAGTCTGGGGCTGTGTTACAGAACCTTCCCATTCTCACATCCTATACAGTATCTCCGCTGTCTAGTAACTGTGGTAATATGAGCAAGGACTGTGGTTTTAGAAAAAAAAATATCGCTCTGTGTCAATGTCTACTCCACAAGCTTTCTTTACAAAAATCTTTCACTCTCCAAACTTTAGGATTACCACTTAGCCACACAAACTTTCACTTTTCAACAGGTAGAAGTTACCCATATGTTCAGATTTGGTGACAAAGTCTGTGTGTTTTTTATTCAGAAGACACCAGCACTTCTAACTGTAGCCTTTTTTTTTTTTTTGTAAATCTCAATTAGAAAACAATCTATGAGATGAGCAAGCATTCATTGCTACGTACATAACAGATATATAAAAATGATGTTGGGGATTGCGTCTTGGGTATTTCCTAACTTGAGATAAGAACGGATGAAGTAAGATAAGATAAAGTTAGTCAGGATTTGCCTGTCAGCAAGACAGGATAAATCCTAGCTTATAGTGAGACTTAACTTGAGACTCCAGATAGGTGGATTGTGTAATACAGCCCCTGGACCTTAAAGTAGAGGAACACACATGCACAGATATAAATCATAGCTAAGTGATACAGTAATATACATTATAGTTCATTATCTAACAGAGCAGTGACTATTAATCATAACTACACAGGGATGGCAGCGTGTATGTATTTTACACCATAAAGCAAAAGCTCAGCATGTATGATAGAGAGAGGAGAGCCATGTCTCTGTGTGTAAAATATGAAATTAAGGTAATTAAATGCATGTGTGCGTTAATGTCAAGAAATCAGCATACTATTGTATTTGTGCAAATGCAAGTCTATAAAAAATATCTGAGTCTGCATGTGTGTGTGTGTGTGAGCATAGATGTGTGTATCCTGCAGCAGTCAAGATCATCTCCGCAGATTGATGGCATAAGCTTGAACCGTGGAACTGTTCGACACTGAACGCACCTTGGTTTTACTGTATTGTACAGCTTTAAAAAAAAAAAAAAAAGATTTTACAGTGTTTGCATTTAAATAGTGTTCAGTCCTGAGAAAACAATTTCCATGCTTGGAGAAGCTCATATCCTGTTTCGCACATGCATACCTGCGGTCCTGCGCGCACACACACTTAGCTAAAAGTCTGACTTGTGTCAAGCCATATACTGTAGGGCTAAATGACAGACACAATCATTCACATGCCCACAACACACAGACACACATTGCAGAACAGACACACACATTCACTGGTTCACTCTCTGTTTCTCACTTTCTGACACACGCACGCGCGCACGCACACACGCACACACACACAAAATCATTCACTGATTCATTAACCACTTTGCTCCATCCATCCATCTTTCAGCAGAGGGTGAAGGACGGCTGAATGAAGGGAGGAATAGAGGGGGAAAGGGAAGAAAAAGACAGGCAGAATAACTGCAGGAACACGAGGCAGAAAATGACAGCGAGAGAGTGATGCTCTTATAATACACACCAATAAAACAGTGGATAAAATCATATTTCTTTTGAAAAATGAAAGCAAAAAGCTGAGGGTAAGAATGAGAGGAGGAGAATGTAAAATAGAAAATGAAAGTGCAGCGGCAGAAACCTTTAAGGAAGCGGAGAGAGGGAGCGAGGGGAGGGGGTATACGCAGGGAGAAGAAGAGGCGAGTGCAACAGAGAGAAACTTTTGATGTTCTTGTGTGAAACATGTCACGTAAAAATAACAACAGGGGGAGTAATAATTACAAGCATCTCAGAAAACCACCAGCTTCCACGCTCATCCAAACAATACACATGTAACCACATGTGATTGAAAAACAAGCAAACTGAATACATTAAAACCAAGTGCGCCTGTAGCCCACACAGGAACAGTGTGTCCCTTATCTTCCCCTGCAGATTACATTTCTGACAAAATCACGGCAGTGATGGAAAATGAGAGAAGACTGATGAGATGACTGCCACCCATACTAATATTAATACTAATAATTATAGTGACAAACAAAAGATACTCCCGTGATCACTGGCCTGCCAGGGTCCTCATCCTGTGATTTCATTACAACAACAATGTCTCTGCTGAATACACAATAGCTGCTTTGCAATAAACTTTCCACCAGCTCTAAACAAGTAATAGTAACAAAAGATTGTAAATGAAAAAAAGCAACGTAGACTGCTAGAATTTATTAATACTGACTGTTTTGTTATTTTATTGGCTCTTCTCTATAAAAAGAGACTTACAGTAGAAAATGAGTCTGTACAGTATAGGTTTAAGGAATAAAATCAAAAAATCTTTACACTACTTAATAAATGGTGCAGTGGCAGCAACATTTTTTATAACACCTATAATACAGCTATATAATTTTTAAATGTAGGCAGGTATATACATACACTACTGACAAAAAGACATTTCAGAATACTAAACTGCACTATACCTTTATATATATTATATTATTATATATTACAGGTAAACTTAAAGAAGAAGTAAGTGGTCCGGTCGTTTTCGCTAATGCTGCGTTCCAGGCAGGCTTTTGAAATCGTAAATTACAGCTTCAAGTCACAACTTACGACTTTGTAGCGTTCCAGGCAACCCACTCATGTTTCTCCGACCTGTTTTACCGGTGAAAGTCACTATAACAGCCACTCGTAACTTCCGACCGGTGAACTCGTACCAGATCGAACTGGTACCACTTCACGGTCGGAAAAATACGAGTTTCCTTGAACGCACCATAACAGTCCTCGTCCCTACGTCGCCACATTCACGGCGTTCCTTGGCTGCACACACAGCCCTGCATGCCGTTCTCTCTCCTCATTGGATAAAAACTGTAGGATACGATAAATGTTTTCTCCTCGGCTCAGAGCAGAGCAGAGTGACTGACAGACCCGTGTTTTGGTCCAAACACTCTATGTAAGTGATTGCTGTCGGAAGATATAACTATTTAAGACTTATATTAACACAAATATATCACTTACTTCTGCTTTAATGAATGAATGCACATGTCCAACTGCACAATGATTCAGATAACATGCTGTTCTCTAACAAGGGGATTAACCTCAAAAAAATCACAACAAGTGTCTGATCCATGAATCCACCACTAAATGTTCTGGTTCAATGTCCTCTTTGTCGTGCTGTTTACATTCTGACATCATGAGACCAAGATGACACCTAACAATCCATCAGCAGTACCTGGTCTTGTCGAGGCTTTAAATGGGATGTTCTCAGAAGTGTCCTCTGAGCTTAGAGTGTCACAGAGTGTCATCAGCAGGTTGAACAGTGACACAGAGAGACTGGAAGAGTCACAGAGAGGAAGAGAAGTGGACGTCCTTTGGCCACGTGACAATTTATTGAGACACTGACATTTTTTGTTGTGGTATATCCACCACTGTTGTTAGCGTGTGTTTCAATATGTTGTTTGAGATGAAGAAATAACCATTCACTTCTACTTGAATGTCATTTCATTTACATTACCCTTCATTTTCTTGTAGTCTATCACACATTTTGAAGTCATAGGTCAGGACATGTTTTGTAAAATGTTTAAATAAAAAGTTACAAAAAAAAATCCACCCGAAGCTGAATATCCCTAACTTTTTGTGAGTAGTGTAGTTTATACCAGATATGTGGCTGTACTGTACATTATGTTTTGTTTTGAATGTTTTCAACTAAGTATTGTGCCTTGTTTCCTACAGTATTTACTGCTCTGATTAATTTTTAAAAAGCAGCTTTGTAAGATTCCTGTAAGCACTGAATCAAACTTGGACAGCTATTTATCTATTATCTTCAAAAAGTGCAAGTCGTTTGCAGGGAACAGTCTATTCACCCAAGAGATCTGTCTTAATTTACAATCTCAGACTGCATTATTACATTATTTGTTAGATGCAGTGGCTTTGATGCACAAGCCACATTACTGTTTTCAAATTAATACTCAACTGCAGTTGTTGTTTCATGTGTTTGTATAGCTTGTCAGACTTAGTTTCCTTACATCTTATTCCAAACTAGCAAAGTTAATTCAAACTTTCCTTTTTAAAAACTGTTTTGGTCTCAAAACTAGATAAACATTGCTGATGTATCCTGACCCACGAGGCTTCACACCAGTGGGGATTATTTTTGGAGTGTTTGTTTTATTATCTGTTTTGAACTGAAATATGCTTTTGGTTTAGTACACAATCAGTAGAATATTAGCTTTGTCTCAGCAGGCCTGCACCACATGACATCTGAGGGTAGCCTGTGCTTCCTGACCTCACACCTTGAATGAAAGGAACTGTGGCTTCACCAAAACTACATGCATCATTAGGATGGAGGACCTGCTGTCTCTGTTGGGCTGTTTTATTTTGCTGCTCACGGGCTGTGGTGCATTCAGAAAGAGCTGAGCCTTTTTTTTTCAACAGAATTACCATTCTTTTCTATAAACCATGCTCTTGACTATGCTGAATATTTATTGTTTTCTACCCTGTTTCACCTGTAATAACAGGTCTGATTGGGACCTATGCTATATTTAAAACAAGCCACAGCAGCTTCAAGCATGAAATATGTGCATTTAACAGCTGTATCTTAATGCATGTGTGTCTGAAGTGTGCGTAAATTTGAATAACCCATTTTTTTTAGACAGCAGAGACACTTTTTTTCATATTTTGTGATGTTTGGTGGCTACTGGACCCTGCTACGTAGGTGGAAAGGAGAAATTTACCCTCAAGCATCTGCTGTTGGCATGTACTGTTGACAACTGAATCACCAGGATTAGACCAAGCGCACGCACGCACATGCACGCACACACTAGCACACAAGGCTTTGTCACATGAGCCAGTCATCACTGACAGGTTTCTGGTTTGTCCCCTCACTCCCTGGATACACAGAGTGTCCAGTTTTCACAAATTGTGCTTGTTTGTGTGCATCATTTTGAGCCTCTGTGCAAAACTGCAATTTGAGTGCCAGCAGTCTGTGTTTTTGTCCTACTGAGTGTTTGTGGATCAAACGTGATGGGATTTTATTCGAATGCTCCGAGCTAGCAGTGCATATGTGACTTGACTGAATGACTCTGTCTGAGAATGTTAAAGCCAGTAATCCTACAGTCTCCTTTAACGACTTACCTGTATGAAAAGGAAAACCTGAAAGATTCCTGTTCACCAACATGTTTTACACTAATCTCTTCCACCGGTTCTCTTGCTTTTTGCTCAACAGCTACACTTGCACTTCTCCTGTGATCCATAGCTGTTTTTGTGGCCTTTTTGAAGGTTACTCCAATAAAACATTGCCTGACCCAGAGAATATGTTTTTCATTTGAATTGTAGCCCTGTTTTTTTTTTTTTTCCACTGCTGGTTATATTTCAAACAAACCAACCAGCAGCCAAGGCATAACAAAGGTTCACTGGAGTGCAAATCACATACAATTCATTGTGTACCTCAGGTAAATAGTTGAGATGAACCCAAAGCCTAGTGGCATTGACAGTGTTGTTTTTTTAATCATATCTGTCTGTTGCGGAGTTAGTCCAGCAGTGTGTTGGTGCTGCCAGAGCTTGCCCTGTGACACTGAAACAAAACACTGCTCACTGGTCAAAAAAAAAAATCATCCTATTTTTCTGTTAATTAAATTTCATAGCCAAGGGTCAGAGGCTCGGCGTACAATGTTGACAGTGGCCGCACCTTTAGTGTTACTGAAATGAGTCTCGTTTCTGTCAAGGAAATGTAACTAATTCATTTGTCACCAGGTCACGGCAGCCAGAGGATTTCACTAGGCAATGTAATTCAGAGCAGAGAATTTATCACAGTGAAAGAAAAAAAAATTACTAAAGATTTAGCAATACAGATGATCATCAAATTGGTTAAGGCTAATGAACCTTTGACTACTTGGCTAGCTTTTGAATCGAATGCCCTTCAAACCACTTCTAATCAGATTATACTGTAGCAGTGCTATGGTAACCTTCATTTTAACCTTTGGCAGCTCAGGATCAAGTCTCTGCGCATTCAGAGAAAGCTGAGGGTATGTTACGCTATAGCCTACTGTATTTCTATAGAGTTGATCTTCGTTGCTCTCTGTGCTGCAAGATATTATATTCAACAGACAAAATGTGTGCTGCATAGAGTGTCAGAGACTGCATGCGGATGTGTTTTTTTTTTTATTTTTTTTTTTTTTTGCATTGCACAATGCAGGCGCACGGATTATACGTCAACTTGTACACAATTCTAAAGCCACTGATATTGGATCCGTCATCCGTCATTCAACAGTCTGAAACACGCACGCACACACAGAGCTCGGACTCGCCCCAAACTTTGAATATCCCGCCCGCTCGATAACGACCAATCAAATCCTCACTCGTGTTGCAGCTCGTGACAAACGGGACAAACGGCCATTTCTGTACACCTTTAACAGGAATGGTTTTAGTAATGGAAATCTGATGCTACTGTAATAGCATTGAATTAAAACCTGTTGGTCATTGTCCTGTGCATGGCACTGCCTCTGAAGGAACATAAACAACCAACTGTGCCGAGGTGAGAAGCAAACTCCCAAAGTAATCTGTCAAAGCACTTTATCAAAAAAACAAAAGGCAATTGGTGGCAGGAGAACCACATCTTGTTACAAAAAAAGGTAAAGCTCAGGTCGGTTTTGGGCTGGCTGTGAAACAGTACTGCAGGGAAAAACTAATGGAAGGTAAGTATTGATCATCCGACTTAGCATTTCCCTTCAGCTCTAAAAAAAAACAAAAAAAAAACAACTTTATTCTATTTTGGATCACTGTTTTTGTTTTACTAGCCCACAGCTTTGCTCTCATCAGCTTTATTTTCAGCATTAACAGGCAGCTGTTAATGGAAAAAGAAAAAAAGACACGCTGATGACTGCACAGCACACTGGGCGCCCAGCACCAAACAGCATCGGTTGTTGGTAGAGATCAAAATGTAGCTAAAAGGAGAATGAATACTTCACTTGCTGTACATTCACCAGTTTTTCAGGAAATAGATGCTGTTAGTTGTGATTACTACAGTAACATGCACTGGAAGAATTTCATGAGGCAATGATGTGTTATGTGTATGTTTTGTTTTGTGAATCTTCTCTCATGTTGTTGTCCCCTCATGGCCATGTACTGTAAGAAACGTGAATGCTTTCAGAGCTGATAATGAGGGTCGTGATGAGCAGCGTTTGTAACAAAGTAATGGGTTAATAACTCAAGGTTATTTTCTACTCTTTGATCCCATGAGTCTCCCTTGTATGAGAAGATGCACGAGCAGAGCAGCTATATAGTATATCATCGTTTTTCACAACCTACAGTAAAAATAAAACTAATCTTCCTTGAGTATTTGTGTTCAATTCATGTTTTGTTTTGTTTTTGTAGAGACTGCACGTTTGTCTCTGTGTGTTTGTTTGAGGTGCCACCAAAGCTGCACTTTATAAAAAGTACACACAATAGGGAAAGGATGTTTAAACTTTCTCACCCCTTCTTGAGAGGAAGTGTGTGCGCGTGCGTGTGTGCGTGTGTGCATGTGTGTGTCAAAGTGAATGAGAGTGTGTATGTCAATGTGAAGTCTTTGATGTATGATCAAGGATTCTTATTGTTCACGGCATGACTCTGGCTAGCGTAAACACCACACAACACTTTCATCTATCATGCACACAGGTAGCCACACACTGCACAGGTAAGAGAGATGCAGAGACACACGTGCACACACTTGCACGCACTGCACATGCATATCGACAAGAACACCATTTAGTGATCGCTTCAATATGAAATGGGAGAAAAAGGGAAATAGAAAGAGACTTGAAGGCAGCGCTCTCACCCACACTCCTTTTGTTCTTTCTTTTTGTCCCTTTACTATTTCATTCTTTTCAATATTCTTCCCCCCTTGCCCTGTCTTTCTTACCATCCCTCAATACCCACTCTTCCTGTGCCATTGTTTCCTATCCCCCCCTTTCCTTTTCAATCCACATTAACCTATGAAAGCTTTATTTTATCTCCACATTCTTTGGTCTTTCCCATCTTCCCTTTGTAAACTGTCTCCATGTATTAGCTAGCACATTTTTGCAATCACATCCCCCCCTCCCCACCCCCACCCTTTACCTTTAAAGCATTTCTAAATAACTAGACCCTGAGTGTCGTCTCCACGGGCCTCATACATCAGACTTCATTCTCTCATCCACTATTTCATCTTCTCTTTTATATCTTCATCGTTTAGTGTTTCCATATTCATCTTCTGGAATCATATCCCAATATAATTTCCATAATATTTTTATGGCCTCTGTGCATCACATTTTTCCCCCCACTACCCAAGCTTTGTGATTCTTCCTCCTCTCTTTTGATTTTTTTTCTTCTGCAGCTCACCTTTCAAATAGACTCTGGATCTTTTCGGCTTTCAATACCTGTTTCAAAAGCTTGGCTTTTAAATGGTCTCTTAGTAACTACAGTTCTGAGCTAATATGTCCATGGCCCCCCAACACACACACACACACTCACCTAATTTCTTCTTTTCATACACATGCATATAATTTCTCAGCATTCAAATATTTATTTATATGCACTGAAAGACGGAAAATATGATAAGCATGTGAAAAATTATGTATTTGTGTTTGTATGTCTGTTATATCAAGGGCAACTTCGTGAGACTCAAGATGGAAAATGCAGTCAAGTGCAAATTGTGCAATGCACGTTTTTAAAAGCAAGGTCTTTGGAAAAAAAAATACTTGTGGTTGCACAAAATCTGTAATGAATTTCACATTTATTTATCATTTTGTTATGCAGGAGGAAATGAAATCCATTAAACAAATAGCGTTGGAACTGTGGCAGTGCCAATGAGCCAATTTGAAGATGTACTGTAGTGTGGGGGAGATGTGGATTTATTTAAAAAAGACGTGTTACCCCTGTGGTGATGCATAAGGGCTGCAGGCTGTGTGCTCATTAGACTGCAGGCTGGGGGATCATACATGTTCTCTGTGAGGCAGGTTCACCATTGTTAAACTTTTATAGTGCATTCAATGTAATAACACAGAGTGAGGGTTATTAACCAAAATCATTTGATATTAAGTGGTTACTTTGCTTGCTGGAAGACATGGAAACAAAACACAATGTTCAGCTCACAATGAATAGGAACTTATTGTCACTTTCACCGATTTGAAAATAACAACCAAAATGGAAATGCATTATCATTCCAGTTTCTCACTCTCTCATTCCACTCGTGACTTAAGATGATCTTTATTAAAAGAATAGTTCACCCCAGAATGATATTTCTTGGTACTTGGATGTTTTTTGGTGTGTTTTTTTTTTGTGACAGAGACCACTGGTGTCCATTTGCAACCGTTACATGGACATGAACTGCTACGCCGAGACCCCCTGTAACTCAGAGAAGCCACGGAGGACTCTGAAAATTCTCACAGCCCTTAGTCGACATGAGAGTGAGTAGATAATGAGTGAAATATCATTCTGGGGTGAACTATTCCTTTAACTGAACACCTTTGCTTAATACAATGGTCACTAATAGGAGGAGAGTGGTCTGGAACCAGATTCACTCCAATCTTAACTGGAGCTGCTTTTCTAGCCTCAGCCAATCAGTGCAATGCAAGCCAATCAGTGTGATATACATGTAAGTTAGTCATGCAAGTCTGATGCAAGTTAGCGAGTGACACACACATACACACACACACACACACACAGCTAGACAACATCAGGAAAATTCTGAGAAATGTGGGGAAATGGGATAGAAAAGGAAAAGTAATAGAAAGAGCGCTAAAGTAAATCAATTGCTAAGATGGTTGAGACAAACCCAGTAGACACTATACAGTACATATACAGATACATTTACCTAAGGTATCTGCATATACACATAGAAGAAAATACCATTCCTCAACAGTGTGGTGGATGGAGCTGGGCCCTGAAATGTCTATTTATATCTTTAATGTGATGCCCAGAATAAGATTTAAGCCTGCATAGCACATGCCCTGCAATAACTCTACCACTGTGCTTGCTCTCCCTTAAATATTGAGCTGTGAATTTGAAGTAAATCACTGACTGCAAGTTTTGGGAAGAAAAACAAAAACAAAACAAAAAAACAGTAGGAATGTGCATGTGGGTCTCTTCACTTCGAAACATTTTAAAGGACAATTTGCTTCATGTTCTGCAGATGGAGGTAAATAGAAAAGATGACGGGCGATTTAGTTGAATGTGTGAAAGTGTGCAGGGTTCAGTGTGCAGCAAAAACATTTGCAACAGTGAGAAGAAAAGTAGGAATTTAATGGAAACCTGTCTCATCGTGCAATCTGAGCCAAAAGGTGAGAGAGTAAAACAGTGCAATAAGTAAAAGAAAGTTGTGTGTCTGATACAGCTGAGCAACATAAGTGAATGACATTGTTTTCTAATGACGCTTGACTGGGCAAATATGTCCCTGTGGGCGAATGTGTGATGTGTTGATTCTTCTGTTCATGCATCCTATCCCATCATCTCTCCCCTGGGTTTTTAGTGGGAGGAGATGCGAGTGGGGGAACCATGAGGGCATGAATAGGTAGAACATTGTGTGTGTGCATGGGTGTGTGTGTGTTTCATTAAATGCCTGGAATTTTATGAGTCCTTGGAAATCCATCCCACCTCTGCACACTGTCTCATTATTCCTCTTCTTTCTCTCTCTCTTTTTCATCTATCTACTTCTACAGTATATGTACTGTACACTTACTGTTGAACACATGAAGAATTACAGATAACGATTTAAATCAGATGTCAACCGGTGCAAGGCAATATCCTAGCTTTGTTTTCCTGTCTCTAAAACAGGTAGCCTAAAGTAGCACTAGTCCCCATTACTTAAAACCCTTGATTTTAACAAGACAGGATAAACTGAGAGTTTGTTTATGATGAATGATCTCCAGTATAATGACTGGACTGTTATTTGTCTTCTGTTGTAACTGCTCCATGTGTGCTACTTTAAAGCAGATATCAGCGGCACGGCCGTTTCGGCTAATGCTGCGTTCAAGGCAGGCTTTTGAAACCGTGAGTTACAGCTTCAAGTCACAACTACGACTTTGTAGCGTTCCAGGTAACCCGTAGCTCGTGTTTTTACCGTCCTGTTGCCTGTGAAAGTTCCCTATAACGGCCACTCGTAACTTCCGACCTGTGAACTCGTACCAGATCGAACTGGTATGACTTCACAGGAAGGAAAAACACAAAGTACGAGTTTCCTTGAACGCACCATGAGTTAGCAGCCCCCGCCCTCGTCAGGCATCTATTGGTCCTTGTGCTACGTTACCACATTCACGCGCACCCCTTGGCTGCACACACAGCCCTTCATGCCGTTCTCTCTCCTCATTGGATAACACTTGTATCCTACAAGGAAAATTTTCTCCTCGGGTTACAGCAGAGCAGAGTGACGGAGACACTCGTGTTACGGCTGAAACACTCCATGTAAGTGATTGCTGACGGAAAATAGGACTATTTAGGACTTATATTAACAAAAACATTCCACTGATATCTGCTTTAATTACTATGTGTGTGTGTGTGTGTATGTGTGTGTGTGTGTACGCCCAATTTAGGTGAAACTGTATAGCCATCTTGTAGCATCTTGTTGGTGTTCAGTAACATGCTGTATTGATTAATAAGAGCTATTTCCCCCTGGGATATGTTGATGTAACAAGAGTGTTGTACACAACCAAACAGCCCACAAAGAGAGGATTACACAGATAGATTAATAAAAAGGCATAATTCAGTGAGGTCAGACCATATCAATACATATCATCACAGTGAAGCTATTTTGCATTACCTTTTTTTTAAGTTTTTTTTTACGTGAACCAAGTGACGGATATCCGCCAAAGGACACTGAAGCAATGAGGTTAATTAAAATGATGCAGATTTAAAAAAATATGTGTATCCTAAAGCATCACTGAAGGACAAACCTAAGCATTAAACAAAACGGGCCCAACTAAAGTTCCACTTGTTTTTTACTGGAGCACTAATGAGGTCGTAGCACATTGTGGACATATCAGTCTTAAAAGGGTTCTAGGACATCTTCTAGGACGTCTGTCACTGTTCTTGTCCATCTGCTATTAAAGATTTATACTTCAATTTAATTCAAAGTCAGTATATTTAAAAGTTGGATTAAGCTCTTGTGTCTATGAAGCAGGTGCATGACATGACTCCATAACATTTTGGCGACCTATATGAGAGGCATCCCTTTAAAAGCCTGATGCCACCGGTGCCATCTTTAAACTATCAGATCAAAAAAACAATATCAATTCAAAAGCTACATCATCATCTGAATTAATAGTTTTAGTTCCTGCTCACAAGCATTTATTCACTAGTCTTTGATGACAAAATGGACCAATCAAATCATTTCATCTGATCGTATATATGACAGCACATTATTAAGCGTGGCCTGATTTCTTTCTGGCATCTCTCTCCTGTATCTTCCTGTTTTTCTTTCTCTTGGTCTAGTCAGATGACTTCTGAACAGATTGAACAGAATATTAATTGCCTTCCTAATTTATGTTAATTTATGCTAATCTACACACTCATCGACTCTCAACGGGCTCGTTATCTAGATCGTTTAGAACGGCCAGGAAGAGATTCAGTCTGTGTGACCCTGAAGGTTGCCAGTTCAACTCCCAATGAGCTGAGCCTCGGGGCCTCGGCAAGTCTATTTAACCCTCCGTGAACTGGCATATAGCTCTACTTTAAACCGGTTACTGTGTAGACACTGTTATCCAACCCATTAGAATGAACAGACACATACAGTGCGCCATCATTACATGTAGACAATGACTCTGGTAATACAATCTGTGACACACAAAAAAGGGAAACCGTGGCGGCGGTCAACATGTGCAAGCACCTTATTACAGCCCAGCCTATAGTTACATTCTACTGTTTGCTATTACTATGGCTCTGGGAGTCATAGCATGTGTATGTGTATTATCTAGTACTGTGTTTGCTTTACAGTACAAGAACAAACATCTATAGTCATTCAAATAGAAGGTGCAATGCAAAGAACTAATGAAACAACCATTACATTATTTTTTATTGAAATAGTGGTGTCCATTTAAAAATATATAAAATCATAAATAATCAAAATAATAAAAAAAAGTTGTCTTTTTTAATGCCTTTCAAATGATTGAAGTGCTTTATTAACATAACATTTCATGGTTTGTTTGAAAGAAAATAACACAAATACAGCAAGAGAGCATGACATACTAGCCTACCATCTTGTTATACAGATTATTTTTCTCAGTAAATGCTTTACTTGAAAGGCTTAAGGCTAGAAACACCAAACAGATGAGGGACAAAAATAAAGGAGCGGAATTAAATGTTAGTAGTGAACCTGGTGGGTAAGTGGTGTTGTGTTTGTGAGTAAGTGGGAGGCCTATTTGTTCAAATTTTCGAAAATTCAAAAATTGCCATTTAAATCGCCCCAAACAACAGTTTCAGGCACTAAATACAAATCAAAGTTCTCCTTTTTAATTTAGTAGACCAGTATATCTAAAGAGCCACTCCAGCAATTTTACACAAGGCTCACATTCCTCCTTAATATGAAGTTGTCTACGGCTTTCTCAGATGCTTTCTGATATTTGACGAAATAACTGTCGGCGATTTCTTCAGCCTTCTCCGGCTGGGTTTTACATTTTCAACAGGAAGACTTTGTTACAAACGGTGGGTGTGGAGTTGAAAAGATGTGTACTTTAACCCATCAGGGAATGCCTGAGAAAATACATGAGTTGCATGATAAAAGTCAGGGTGTCTGAGCTTATACTGATTCCACTTTGGAAGAGCTATATATAAAACACTGGGGTATCACCGTGAACACATCCCTCTGTGATGTAGCATGGTACTGAAGAAGAAAACCTATGGCACAACACCAGCAGCATAAACCAGATTATTTGCCTGGGTTTAGCTACTTTTTAAAGTGAAATGCAGCACCATCTTTATCCACACCTCAGTAATCCATGTTCTTCAACTCATTTCCAACCACCACCTTCAGCTTAACATATTTTTGGATTGCAAACCACACATATTTATTATTTTCTATTTCGCTTTCACAAGGTGTAATTTTGTGCAGTTTTATTACTAGTGTGACTGCACTCACATGTGCCTCCCTCAAGTTGCTGTGACGACCTAATTCCTTCACGTACTTTATTAAAGTTTCATCTTATCTTGTCCAGTCTGCTCCTGTGATGGATAAAACAAAATAAAGATGTTCAATTTTAATTTTCCCAGCTATTGAGACCGGCAGACTCATGTATGACACATACACCCTCTGTTGAAAGCCACCAGCAAGAAACATCCACAGATGTTTTTCAATTTCTAATCTGATCAGGCCCAGAGCGAGACACGCACACACATTCGCACACGATACAATGGAGTGAAAGAACACCTTCTGTATTCATGAAAAATTAATAAAGCTGCTAACTGTTCCAGCTAGGAATGCCTGCATGTTTATATACGTGTGTGTGTGTGTGTGTGTGAGTCTGTGAGCCATGCACCGGGCTCGATCAGATTGAGCTGAGCTGAAACAGAGGGGCGCGCTGAAGCATGACAGTGTTTGTGTGGGTTTGTGTATGATGGAGGATTTGGGGGAAATCCCGTTGCTCGGCTCTTAATAAGAGCAACAGCACCTTTCTGTCTAACAAAAGCTGCCTCCAGAACCAAAAGTAATGGATAAAGCTTTTTCACATTAAAGTTCAAGGTCTGAGAGGTAATGCTGACAACAAAAATAACGTGTCACAAAATGGATGACGGGTTCTGCTGTACCAGGGGAGTTTGTCCTTTGTTTGTTTAGTGTTATGCCCGACGTAGCCTTACCCAGTGTAATTGCTGCATGTCCTGACGTTGGAGTGACATTTCTGCTCATTTGAACTGCTCATACAAGGAGACAACCAAAGAAATATGTTTGCTAACAATTGGGACATCCCACTCATGGTCAGGAGCATTGCAGGGCAATTAAATGAAGGCATGCTGACTCTTTCGCAACAGGAGCCCGATGAGTCTCCATAATTACCCCACAGACATGCCAATCCAGAAGACTCAACAATTTGCTTCCATGCAAATAATCCCACAGTTTCGATTCTTTGCAGCCCTCTGAACTCTATCTTACCTTTTTCTTCTCTATTTTTCATATTTTTCATAAATTGTATTTGTATTGTATTATTTAACAGTCAAAATTTTGCTTACTTCATTTCTTTGATTTGTGATAGTCCCACCAAGACAACAATATCATGTTTGAATTTACTTGAATTGATTCTTACATCATTTAATTTACACAATTTAGTTGTTTCTTTGCTTATTATTTTGTATGGTATTTGAACAAGACAATCCTATCAATTGAGCTACAGCACATTTTAGAGTGCACAGATTCATTTGAACTGCTTTTATATCATTGCATCACGTTCCTCTGAGGTTCTTTGATTTTGGGTGAGACTCACGTCGTCCGACTTCATAGGTGAAATTTCAAACAAAAAGAGGACTGATTTGATTGCAAAGCTCATTTTTTGTTAGAGCTGAGTCTTCATTGCCAGAAACTTAAATAGGAAGTCTCCTTTAGGGTTTGAATAGGGTTATGGATCGGTCATGGACCATGAGCAACAGGCTATTAAAATTCTTCTTCTCGTCTCAATTATAGACAAATTCCTGTTCCTTCATACCTACTGATATATTTGTGGTGATTTGTCAATCTTATATCTGAGCTATTCCTGTGCTCTGAGCACATATGATTAATTACTGCATGTATTGTGATACATGAAATGCTATCATTAATGCTATTATACTTGATTGCATGTCACTCAAAAAAAGCATAGTTTTCTTGTAGTGGGGAACCTCTCACTGCTACAGAAATTGTTCTTTTAGACAGTTAGCAAATGTAATTCTTTGAAGTGTGATAAATACGAACCCTGATCTCAGCCTGTTCTGCTGCACACGGTGCAGATTAGTTAGCAAATCACATTATTATTGTATTTCTGTAAGAAGTATTCTATAAATAACATCAAATTTTAATTTAGTTGAAACACGGATTAATCTACAACAGTAGAAAACTGACATAACATTTAGACTTTTCATTGAAAAATAAATTTGAAGTTTGCAGCTAATTTCAGCATTTTTTCTCACAGATGAAAAAGAAAAAAACTGCCCACCTGGACTGCAACAAATGTAGACACGCACACAGCCCCTCGCACACAGATTTGATCCCACAATGGCCTAGTTTAAACCCTCATACACATACCCCAATACAATTTCAAAGGCTTACTGTCTCTCCCTCTTTTCCATGCACACATACTTAATATTCTTCTTGCCCCCTCTCTCACTTTCTTGCCTTCTGCCTTTCTTTCTCTCCTTCTTCTCCTCTGTCTTTTATGCACACACACAGACACACACACTCTTTCTCACGCACACAAAGGTTCACCCTGTCTTTCAGCTTAAGCAGAGATTGTCATGAAGTCATGCAAAGTTTCAACTAAAGAATGTCAACCAAGCACGTCAGATTAACACAAGGCTGGCTCCACTAGATAGCACACACACACACACACACACACATACTGAGACACACACACCAAACTGCACACATATGCACACGTCACACATCAAATACACGTGCACATTCTCAAAGACACTCACACTGATTTGCTAAGACCCTGACTGACTGACACATCAGACATGAGTAGATGACAGAGAGAGCATGAGAAAGAGAGGAGAGAGACAGAGAGAGAGAGGGGGATGAAATGGCATAAGCAGTTGAGAGAGTTCAGAGAGTAAAAAGCAGTAATTTCAGAGAAAAGGAAACATAACTGAGGCCAAAATTACTCTAATCACTTCACATACCTGAGCAATTTCTTTTCAGAAAGAAAGCCACATTTGGGAATACTTAAACACGAATGACAGAGAGTCGTGCACACCTTTTAGTGGTTGTTAGTTAGGATAAAAATGTTATACCACTACAGAACTTAGCAAATGTGCACTGGTCCTTTCCTCTTGTTTCTGAGCCTCCACTGACATAGAAACACAACCTTATGTCTGGTTTTTGCAGAATAAGAAACTTATTCTATCACGTTCAGTAATATTATTGAAGTGCAAAGATCAAGGTTGGAAGTAGAGAGCTACTGTATACAAAACAGACACTGAATATCCACAGTATATTGTTGTCCTGAAGGGGTATATACTGTAGTATAGTCCTACTAGTAGTAGTAGACATGAACAACAGCAGTGAATTAAAACAACAAAAGCAATAAGATCAGGGCGACATGAGATGAAAGAGCACAAAAGGATGAATAATCATATCACCTGAGCTGAGCAATATTTCTACATTGTAAAGCACAGGTCAGTGATTTAATACAGTAATTTGATATCTAATCTTTGGTGCAAGAAAAAGTTCGATATCCAGTCCTTAATAGTGATCAAGCAGTTCAACATCATCAACTGTTGTTTTTATTGACTTAAGTGATACATAAATTGAACGTGGTCGGATTATGTGTGATAGGACGTACCCCTGTTTATGACCTAAGGGAGGCATACTGTATGTAAAACAAACAGAATAGGACCCAATACTAAACCCTGTGGTACACCACAAAGAGCAACAATATAAGACCTGTGATTAGCCTCGTAAACCAGCCTCCCCCGGAAATGCATTTCATTTCATTTCACAGGGAGAGTCTGGCCTTGGTTAAACCGTTTAGTAAGAAATCGGGTGGAGGCCAATCAGAGAGGCTAGAAGCAGAATTGACACAGCACGTTGGCCAATCAGGGCCTGAAAACATCACTACATGGACTGGACTCACCTACAACAAACATGGCGGAAAACAGCGGCGTAAAAACAGCAGTAATGGAAGTTCTAAATGAAATACCAACAATTACAGAACTTAAACAAGAGCGAGTCGGCGCTTGTTGAATTTCTTGGAGGAAAAGACGTTATCGCTGTTTATGACCCTGATTGGCCAACGTGCTGTGTCAATCAACAAATCAGGGAGATGAGGACCAGACTCCCCTGTGAAATGAAATGAAAAGAGCATTTCAATGGTAAGAACCTGTGAGGGCCAAGCGAAACAAAAAAAAGCTCTTATCCAAGAGATGGTCACACCTACCTACTGTACCACATACCACCAGTCACACACCCACACTGAGATCCACAGTGTCAAAAGATGTGCTATGATCCAGTGGCACCAGAATGGAGCACTTTCCCACAGCAGATCACATCATCACAGACTCTGAGAAAAGCAGTTTTGGTGCCAGTGTGAATTCCTCTGATGGAAACCAGACTGGGAATTATCTAAATTGTTGTGTGCAGTCAAAACAACAAATAAAAGAATAGAAATTAAATTAAATTACCCAACAGAAAATAAACAATGATAACAAAATACCACATAATACGTTTTACCAAGAAAGAAAAAAAAGAGCTATAGATCCTCAATTTGGTTATGACCTTGTCGTGTCTCATACGAGCCTGAACAACTTGCATGTATAAACTAGGCTGAAACACAGCCAGATAGCAGATAGACGTTTGTAATACAGACCAGGAGAAGAGGAGGATTTCAGCCATTGTTTGACAAAACAGGTAAAGGTGCAGGAGCGGCAAAGTTATTATTCAAGTCAAACTGGACTCTCTTGTGTTTACAAGTCAATGTAAGGCTGGTGGACTAAGAAGCCCTTGCATCTTTAATCATCTAGTTTAGCTCAGTGAAGAGGTGTTTGTAATAAAGCCAGTGAACAAGAAGCTCAGTGGATTTTCTGACCTTTGGCATTTATGCCTGAAACAATGAATGGAGTCATTTAACCAGGGAGATGAATTACCAAAAGGGGAAAACTGCATTTTAATAGGAGCCACCCTATCCAACACTAGGGAGCAATGTGGGCTAAAGGTTTTAACCAAGCAATCTAAAGGTGTGTGAGAAGAGAACTCTACTTTTGGGGTAAAAGCTACAGAAAACTTTTTAGCAGTAGGTGATTCACAACGTGAAAGCAGTTTAAAAATGTACTGGGCACTGAATCTGTAAGGACAGGTTGCATAAAACACAATTATGTTCAGGAGCAGCTCTGCAGAACAAATGGAGCCAATATTTAAACCATGAGTAAAAAGAAAAAAAGGTTCAGTATGCTCCTTAGCGTGTGTGGGATGAATCCCATGTTGAATAAAATTAAAAGACTCGGTGATGTTAAGAAAATCAGCTTAAAATTTGCAAAGGATGTCGTCAAGGTGAATATCACAGTCATCAATAATCAACATAATAACTCTGCCCAACCTTGCGATGGAGAATGAAAAGAAATAATTGAATTAAGACATAAAAGAACTGTTAAAACCAGGGAGACTCTATATTAAAATGCAATAAAAATGGATCAAAATGACCTCCATCTAGAGTTCTCAACATAAAGCTCTGAAACAGACACTTATGTCCACAGTGAGTCCTTCGCCTTGGCCCCCAGTCAATCTAACATGTGGGGTGGATAAGTCAGCACTAAAATGAATGTGTTACTGTACAATCATGTCAAGCAGGTGAGCTTTTTTTAAGGCTTTTATGTAGGGATGCACGATACCACTTTTTTTTTTTTTTTTCCGATACGATACTGATACTTGGATCTGAGTACTTGCCGATACCAAGTACTGATGCCGATTCTTCTACAACAACAAAAAAAACAAACGATTAGGCAAAATGCAATGAATTGGAAGACAAGTTTTATTTTCTTCTCTGCTTGTTACAACAAAATTCGTTGTAACAAGCCTCTGATCTAAAAAAAAAAATACAACAAAGATGCAAAGCCACCCTCTGATCGGGGTCTTCATGCAGAGCAATTGCATGCACTGGTATCGGTTCTTGTACTCGATACACCGATACCAGTATATTACAACAGTATCGGGCCGATACCCGATACCAGTATCGGTATCGGTGCATCCCTACTTTTATGCCTTTATTTTGAAAGGGCAGCTGGAGAGAGACAGGAAACTGGGAGAGTGAGAGAGAGGGGGAATGACACACAGCAACAGGCCACCGGTTGGAATCAAACCCAGGGCCGCTGCAGCGAGGACTAATAGCCTCCGAGTGAGCTATACAATGCCCCACAGCAGGTGTGTTTTTGAGGACATGGAGGACTGTACAGGTGGCCACGTTTCCAGAAGAAGCAAAACTTATTAAAGTGCATCGTGGGGGTTGGACTGGACACATAAATATTGGTTGTGACACTGTTTGAGTGAAATCCTGGTACAACAGATGTCTTTTGATGTCAGTTGAACTAACATAAACAGGAACCATCCACCTGCTGATGGGGACTGTGGGAGCGGACAGTAGCTCTGCAGGTTACCAGACTGGTTGTTGTCGCACTATGGTAAGATGAAGCTCCTCACAGAGCCAGGGGTGAGCATGGACAGAGATTACAGCAGCAGAGACAACAGTGGGTGAGCAGCAGCAGTTAGCGGTGAGAAACAGCATCAGCTGGACAGGAGGCAAAGCCAGCCTGCTCTTCAGTGCTGGTAATGGTGCCCTGTGTCGGGGCCTCAGAGGACATTTGTTTCCAAGAGTTTTTCAGCATGCTGCATTTCCTAGTTTGTGGATTATTTCCTCAAACACAGCAATCTTCTCACTGGGACACAGACAGCTATTACAGCCAGAGAGTAAGTGGAGCTGTGGAGTTGTTGTTCTCCAAAACTTCAAACTGTAAGTCCAATGGCTAAAGTCCTTTACTGTAGTAAAAAGTATTGTGATAAACAACCAATATTTAAAAGCATGAATCACAAAAAGAGACTCAAAACTTAATGGACATCATTTTCAATATTGCTTGAAAGTTACCATCCTAGGCGACTGGACTTTTTTTTTTTTTGAATTGCAAAACTGATAAGCACCCACCCCCTCCGTCCAATCAGGAGTCACCAAAACTAAGTGTTTTACGACCAGAGTAGCACAGAGCAGAAGAACTATGCAGGATATTTACAATATGTTTCATTCAACAGTCATTAAAACAGCTTGGGACTAATTGTGGTGTTAGATAAATTACTTTTAACTTGTTACAGGAAGAGTTGAGGCTTTCTGCCTTACACAACGCTGCTTAAAACCAAAGCTGCGATCAGAGCCTCGGACCCGGTGTCACAGCTCTCGTCTCTGTGGCACCGCAACAAGTCTGTGACACAAAAATGTCCCATAAACGTAGATGGCGGTTGTATGATTTAGCAGTTTGACTGACAGACGAGCCATCCAACCAAATCACTTACTGTATGTAATTGATTACTGTCTAACACTTACTGTACCAGATATACTCTTATTTTTATAATTTTGCCAAAATCTTTCCAAAAATGAGCCACCTGGGATGATACCTTTAAACCAACACTACAGTAAGTAACTTTTCAACGTTCATATCCTAATATTTTCAGAACTTCTGTGATGGTACGATCAACAGGTTGAATGACGCCTCTGCCATGGCCTGAGGAGGTCTGTATCGCCATCACGGGCACTGAACAGCTTCAAGGTGGATGGTACTGTAGGAACCCCAAACTACAAATGTGCTGACTGCTTTATGGCATAAGTCACTTCCCCCTTTCCCCATTCATTAAAAAGACGGAAAGCAGAGGTTTTCAGACTACTGATTGTAAAATCACAAAATAGGCAGATCAACAGGTCAGCACCCAGTTGTTGCATGCAAGGGTTAGCTATGCGCTGGTGCTCATGCATGGGGTTTCCTTCAGGCAAAACGCGCCACCAAACACAACCAAAACTGAAAGAGTAGTAAAAGTACTGCTTTAAGGGTGTAAGCAACAATGGCAGCAGATTACACCGAGACAAAAGGACAGGGCAGAATGTATGATTTCATGGAAACAGTATATTTTCAATTACTTCCAAAAAAAATGGGTAAAGAGGTAGAAGTGAAGATACACAAAGTTAGTTAAAGTTACACAAAATGGCCATAATCTCTACAACCTCTGCCTTGCCCCCCCTCCATATCACTGGTATTACTCTGTGTCCCCATTTACTCAGTTGTTATGTCAAGAACCTCAGCTGTGGTTAAAATTCAGATGAGATTCAATGTGTCACTGCAGGTGATATATCTGACTGCTCTCTCTCTCTCTTCTCTTTAACTTCAACATTGCTGATACTCCAGTCCAGTGGGTGGTGGTAATACACCAGATGCATACTGTAATGTAGCTACAATCAATCTACATGGACTAATTACATGACGTCGCCTACAGTCCAGACAGGTTTTCTTAACTCTGTCAGATTGCTCTGTGGTTTGCCAAAGAGCAACAGTACAATCCAACAGCTGTGTAATTTTAAACGTCTGGTTGGTTTTGTTTAAAGGAGAGAGAGAGAGTGTGTTAATGTCCCAAAATTAAGCACTGTAATGATTAATTGACAGAAAATACCACAGAGAACACATTTAGCATCAAGTGTTGTGTAGAGTGCAGCTTCACTCTGCACTGATCTTTGTTATACACAGTACTTGACCTCTCTCGCCCTCCACTCTCTGTCTTTCTCTCTCTGAATATTAAAAAGCTGACAGCAATGTGGCCATTAATATTAACACTCGCCATGCATATGTAATAACATTTAGTCATCATGGACTCTGCACTTTCTCTGAAGGGATATTGTGACTTGATGAGCGGTGAAAATATTTTCTCCTCAACCAGGTATTTTGCCAGATTGTGGAGCAAAAGTTTCTACACTGATAAGTTTCATTAGAATCACGAGTGAGATTAGATGGTCCAGAGTTGCTGCCGACCAAACTCCTAACTTCTCTTTCTCTCTTTCTATCTCTCACTCTCTGCTCCTCTCTGTCCCCTGGTCTCGCTCTCCACCTGGCCTGCTTTTCACAGAGTCGTGTAGTTAAATAATTGAGGTGGCGGGTGCGCTGAGTCTCGGCTAAAATAGAGCCGACGTTTGCAGTGGAGCACTTGATAGGTGACCTCTTCAACCTTCCAAATTCAAGTCTGGATGAATCCTCTGCACTGCTTCACCATGCTTGACTCCACCACAAAGACACTAACGTTGCTACCAGCCTTTTATGTCATACAGGTTTCTACCTGTATTCAACCACATGAGGGACAACGACGTGTTGAATTCAACGCCCCCTTTTTTAAATGGGTAATTGTCACAACTGAGGTTAAGATTAAACATTTTTGCAACCTAAAACACACTTAGTCCATCAAAGCTTCCTCTCATTGGCTATGGGACCGTCTCTCCTGACCAGCCTATTGCTAACACTGTAGAGAAATGTAACTGCTGAAGTGAAGCACTGTTAAAATCAAGTGTACAGTCAAGAGCCAACAATGGCAGTGGAGTGGAAAGTAGCATACATCAGAGCTCTACTTGGCCTCTGCTGCCTGGTCTGTCTGGACATTTAACCACTCAACACACACTCAAACAGGCACAGATGAGTGAAATTAAAGGAAAAAAAAACTAAATAAAGTGTCTCAGTAAGGTTTGTATTGATTTGGAGTGATGCAACCCTCTAAGGGGACGAGTGGACTCAAACTATGCACGGAGAATGTGGTGAATATCTGACCATATCACTTCTTTGTAGAGGTTTCATTTCAGTAATGAGGGGTTAATGCACTGTAAACCCGCTATGATATCCCTCTCTGTGTAATAGAGTCTGATCATGTCCTGTGCTGAGACTCTCAGCCACACGAGAAAGAGTTGCTCTTCTGTTTTTCACCGCACTAATGCACTATTGCCATGGTCATTTCTGCTCCTATTCAAACACCGGCCAGTCAAGCATCTTTATGACTGAAGCTCCTGCCCTCCTTGACCCTGCAAACAAACCCACTTCAAAGTCACTTAGATCTTTTATACCACTTGTGCCATGAATCGTGGCTGGGTGTCACTTGCTTAATTGTACCACATAATGCACTTGTGTGGAAGCATCTGTTTGCATGCATCTGTCACTACTCATTTATTTAGGTCTACCTTAATTTGTCACATGAGTACATGCTCCGTATAAATGAAAAATGTTATCCATCCTGTCGAGCTAAGAGGAAGGGTGCAAACTCATTTTGTCTGGTCTATGAGAAAGCTTCTAGACTTTCACTTACAGTCACTGAAATGCACTGACTGTGTGTCTTCTGACAAATGTTGGTCATAAAGGAAAACATGGACGACAACACCCCCCCCCAACTCTAACAGAAATGGCAATGGAGCACTAGCAACAGAGGAAATGTTCAACTCAGTGCTTATACAGCCACAGTAAAAGTTTGACGACCAAAGATCTAAACAACCTACTTCCCTGGCCCTGCTTTCACCTCTCGAAGTTGTCACACACAGGCTTTTCAAGCCCATGGCGTTTGAATTTCTAACTCAGTTGTAAAGAAATAATAGCTAAAGCTTTGCTTACTGGCTAAAATTGTATTTTGGCCTCAGTGGCTCCGGTGGCAGAAACTCTTTTAGATAGACATCTCTGGTTTGCTGACTGGCTGGAATTGGATTTGTTGCATGAGCAGGCAGAAAACATCCAAGCGGCTGTTGGTTTGGTTACCACATGCACAGACGCAAACACACACGCACACACACACACACTTTCTATAGTTGTGAGGACACTGAGATAATGGATTCTCTAAACCCTTCCCCTGACTTTAACCATTAGAACTTAATTCTAGCTCTGAGCTATACCTAAGTCTAACCTGAACCCTAAAACCAAGTCTTAATCTTTCAAAAGCCTTTAAAGTAGTGACGACCAGACAAAATGTGATGGTTTGAAACACAAAATGTGCCCACACACCCTTGGAAAGTCATGCGACACACTCGTTTCACTAACACTCTCCCACTGGCTAGTTTGTAGAGTTGTGGACTGAGATGACAGCTTTCACTGTAAGAAGTGAAATCTGTCAAGGATTATTCTGTTTTATGTGTCTGTATATTTTTGTGTGTATATTTATGTGTGTGTGTGTGTGTGTTGGGTGAGGGTTGTGGGCAGTGATTTTGTTGCACTCCAGTTGTGGAGGGAATTTGACTGCTGATATGCTCATCGCAGCCCAGGGCAAGACAAGTGCATGTGTGTGTCTATCTGTGTGTGTGCATGTGTGTGTGAGTCACTGGGGTGGGGAGAAAAAGCGACATTTGGGTAGGCAGGAAGTGACCTGTATCTCGGACGAGAGGCAACACAGTGTACACGCACAAACACTGTTTTGGGCCGTTGTCTCACAACTTGTTTCATGGTCAGTCTATGCCTGGATGAACCACAGCAGAACGTTAAAAACATGACAGAATTAAAGGTTGAGATGTATTTGCTTTCACAGAGACAACCACCTGCCTTGCAAACATAATTGCTCACATTGTCATGGATGTACTTGTTACAGGATAGGGCATGTTACAGAGCTCAGACCATATAGATGATAGGGATGCACGATATATCGGCATTAATATCGATATCGGCCGATGTTCGTCATTTTTAACATATCGGTATCGGATGAGTAAAATTGGGCCGATATGCACAACCAATGTATATCCATCTAGTTGCTGTTTCGGGAGAGGGAGTGGGAGGGGGAGGGGGAGGGGGATTTGGCCATGTGTAACCTGTAACCTTGTTATTTGGAAGTAAATTAGATTCTGAAAATAAAGGAAGACATTCAAAAATTCAGTTGGCATGATTTTTAGTCTGTACAAAAATATATCATCTCAGAAACTTAAAAAAAAAAAAACACACACATATCGATATCGGTAAATATCGATTATCGGCCATAACAGAAAAACTCAAACGCCAAAATTTTCATATCGGTGCATCCCTAATAGATGAATTGAAAATACACTACAACGCACATGGAGCCTGCCGGTTCAGCCTGTGTTCACCTTCTACTTTCTAACAAAAAAAAATGTTACGGCCTTGATCGACAAGTTTGTCTTTAAAAACAAAGTGAAACACCACACAGAGGCAGGATAGCTTCATGAGGTGCCCACTATTTGCACACAACGACATCATTAAAAGAAAGCATATCTCCAGCCTAAGAGACAGGGAGAGAACAACATGTACAGTTTTGCTCCATTAAAGAGATTTCGACTTGGGGCACATACAGTAATAAAATATTCATCACTTAGACAAAGACAATGTACTTACTGTCTTTACTTGATGATAATATACATACTGAATTGTCAGAGTTTCAATTTTTCATGAACCATCGAAAGCTATTATAAATTATACATTTGTATCTGAATGTATAGCGTACATAAAATGTATGCATGTGAATGTGCTGGACATATCATAGCATACAGTATCTACATATTTATATTTCATCAGTAAAATCAATGTGTGTTACCTTTTCTCATTCTCATCATTCATCATCATTGTGATTCAGCTCTGATACTGTGATGTTCACTATGAAAAATTAAAGGAAAAGAGAAAGCCACCCGTAAGGACCCACAAACCATCAGCCATTATAACTACAATTTGTGTAACCACCAACTGATTGATCACAAAGACAAGCCAATCATAAAGAAGAAGCTGTGATTTTTTTTACCAACGTTAAGAGGCATGCATAGGATGGGAACGGACGTACAACACTGCAATAAATAAATATATACGGAAACTTTTAGGCATCTGCATGTGCTTGTGGTGGAATAAAAGTGAAAGTAAAAAGTAAAGCAAAATAAGAATAACTTGAATTGAAAAAGTCACAGAAAACACTTGATCTTAGTGATGTAGTAGGTTTTCAAAACCATTACTGGCATTGGAGCATTGCACCATGTCTTCAAAGGATGCCTAGTGTGAGCAACCAGCTTCAGTTTTTTCTGTGTCTACACAGGATGTGTTCAGGCACAGACTTGAGTGTAGGTCTCCTGTGTTTTGACAGCGCTCAGAGCCGAACATTCAATCACTGTAGTTATGCACATAAAACAAGAGAAAGTAGACTTGGAGCGTAGCACTATGCTTTGGACTGCGTTCATGCACAAGTGGAGCATGAGCCAGTACTAGTACGTGGCTTGTATTGTTTAAAATGGGGGCATACCTGTTCACAGTCTAGTGAGACACACTCCTGAAAAAGGTGGCTGAAATGCCTCCTGCGTGGACATGCTGTTAATGGGAGCAAGAACGAATAGGTCAGAAGAAATCATCCACATCCTTGTTGAGCCTGTCACCTTTGGGAGCTTTTGATGGATCCTCTATTGGTGTTGTCAGGAGTGTCTACTGGACTGTCGGCTTCATGAAACAGCTTTGGATTGAAATGAAGGAGATGAAGTAAGAGAGATAGTACCAGGCAAAAGGGTGAAGGAGAAATACTTATGCATGTCTTCATTCTAGTGTGTGTGTGTGGTGTGTGCACGTTTTGATCAATGAGCAGAGCGTCCATTCTGCCAGCCTGGTTAATGTGTCTGAAGGGGAGCAATCCTTAAAGCAAAAGGAAGGACAGACAC
Organism: Decapterus maruadsi; assembly: GCA_030347415.2. Taxonomy (NCBI): domain Eukaryota; kingdom Metazoa; phylum Chordata; class Actinopteri; order Carangiformes; family Carangidae; genus Decapterus; species Decapterus maruadsi. The sequence continues at coordinate 4,784,771 of CM064900.1, forward strand.
ACTAGGGAGAACAAGAAAGGAGAAAGACAGAAAGACAACGACAGAGAAGAGGAACAGGAAAGGATGGCTGTGTTTCTGTTCTTTAGGGAGCCTTCATCCTTCCAGAAGAGCTTTTCACAGACTTTAAACTAAAATTACGCCAAATGGCCAAAATCCGACACTAAACAGCCATTTTCATGTTGTCCAATTCTCTTATTCACCAACTGTACTAACAATTAACACTGCGGATCAATTTCCAGCCTCCAGCATTACAGTTTTAACTTCTAAAAATGTGTTTTCAGACACAGGCTCTAAAAGAGGGCTAGCGGTGATCCTGTTCTTTTATTCAGTGCCTTATAAGTGTTCTGGCCAAGAAGAAGCAGAATAGAGTCCAGGTTTTGGGGTAATCAAGTAAACTTGCTGGGAGGCGAGTTGCTGCTACAGTGAAGATACTCCACCTTTTCCAGAGCATCCACAGCAGTGAGAGGAAATGTCAACTTTACGGTGTTACAGACGGGAAGTTTTTAACACTTGTAATCTTGTTAACTGACTGTTGAATAAAGATATATAAATAAAAGCTGAGCTCAATAGTAAAATGTGACAATGACAAAGACAGAGCTCGGGACTCTGACTATTGTTTGAGATGAGAAGTGAGAACTTCACATGTTCACATTCATTGAAGTGCATGGTGATCATTAGCCTGTTTTCTGCCCCTCAGCATGCACAGGTGCTGTGGTAAAAAAGTAGCAGGCCTTACTTCTGTCTAGGCCTGGTATCATCATTATTTCATTGGACAAAACATTAATGTAATATGTAATCATGTAATAACTTCATAATGAGACACAGAAACTGCATTATGTACTGTATGTAACACAGATTTTTTGGGGGGTAGACCAGTGTTAAAGGTTAAATGGTAATAATACTTATGGCCATACTGTATAACTGCATGCCAGACATTTGGCACTAGAGAACCGGGTACTTATATAGGTTGTTGAGCCAAAAATACAGAAATTACTCAGTGTCCAACTCTGGAGGTGGCTGTGTTTGCCAAATCCATCTGTGTTATGGCTGCGGCTCTGATTGGTAAATGACAGGACACAGTGAGAGCTGGATGTGACTCCCGGCGGACTGGCTGGCTGGCTGGCTGTCCAAAGCTGCTCTAAAGGGGATTGTTCAAATGTAACAAGAGGATGATGGCAGGGGAAGCATTGTTTTTCCTTTTCTTTTCTTTCTTTTGTGAGAAGAGAAAGAGAGGCATGCTGTCTATAATCTATGTTAATGCCATGATCCAGGATTTATTTGGTAATTTAACAGAAAAGCTTATGTCAACATGATACTTTTTGTAAGTAATCCTTCATAACTAACACTTATGAATGTTTTAACTTTTTATTTTCTTTATTTCACTTATTTATTTTTTGGTGTTTTACAGAGAAGATGTGAGACAGCGACGCAATTAACTGAACTCTTGTTCAGATCATTTTCAGCATCTTAACACCCTTCATATTGATGTATGTACTGTATGTCGGAGGGACTTTTTTATCCTCTACCAATGAAATCCACTCAAAGCTGTTGTATTCCCTAAGTTAACATGATCGAATCTGGACATGTGAATGACTGTACATTCAGTCTGTCTGTTTGGCCCATGACCACAGAACAGAATAAGTATTTTTCACATTTATAATAAGATAATAGGTATTTAAACCTCCCATAATTATCCAGTGACTCATTATGATCAGTATATTGCTATTATTAACTTATGGTCACTCACACTGTCCTCCTGTCTCTGATTGAGGCCTGGTGACACAAAGGTAACTTGAAGCCTAGGCCATGTATTACTGAACAGTTAAGTGCAAAAAGTAAATTAGCAAAATGTTATTATCTTGTGATTTTAGAGAAAAACCAACAGCTCAAGATTAGGGATGGATCTGTTTATGAAAACCGTCTGAACCGCACAGTTCGACTGTCTCGGTTCGGTTCACGTGTATCGCGTTCGGTTCATAGGCATGCGCTGCTCCGTTTTCTCATTTACTAATGAGGCAAAGCGTGCACACTCCACAGCAGAAGGTGGCGGTACTGCATCAGTTGTGGAAACGTTTTTGCGCATGGCGAGTGAAAAGAATCACAGCTACTGTATAGTAGAAGATGCGCAGTGTTGTATACTGTAGGTCTGCTGTACGGGGCTGGGGGGTGATTATCGCGATCAATTAGCGATTTAGCGCATTTAGCTTTTATTAGCACTACAGTATGACCTGTGCATGCAGCAGGAGGAGGAGGAGGAGCAGGAGGAGGAGGGGCCGACTTACAGAGAGAAGAGACAGTCAAACACTGTTAAACACAACAATAATAATAGTTTTTTCTGTGAGACGGGCCCAAACAAGACTGTGGCGAAACCCACCTACTTTTAACCTAAGACTGTCACAATGATGTATCAAATGCCAGAATAACAGAGTCAACTTTTCTCACAGTACGTGAGGTTGTCACGATGTTGCCATAGAAGAAATACCGGGCTTTAATATTACATTGACAAGGTTGAGACGACTTCAGAAAAATCATCTGTCCTTAATATCAGCTGCAGTGTAGAGAACGGGTCACTGGCAGTGACAGCAGAAGTTGCTGACATTGAGAGGGCAACCTCGCAGCGATGCAGAAAAATCTCCAAAATCAAGTGATGGTGGGAATGTTGACAACAGTGCACTTAGATGATAAAGGTTTGACAGCTGAGCTTCAGTCATCTTCCACACTAGGACAAACTGAGCTGACAGGGTTAGGGCGATTTCTCAGCAATTCAAAAGATGATCCATCTTTTTTTCTTTTTCTTTTTTTTGTTAACAACTAATTTCAAACATACATTGTGTAAGAATTCTCATCTAAATGAAACTGTATTTTTTGTTGTTGTTGTTGTTGTTTTGAGGCGCAGAGAGAGCAACTGCATGAGGCGGCATTCTTCTTCCCACAGATCTCCATTTCTGTCCGTGATATGGAATATAGACAAATTATTTTTGCATTTTCCGTCCTGAATACACAACACACATGCATCTACAGTATGCTAATATATAGAGGAGAGGAGAGGATGCATTTAGCTTGACCAATAGATCAAGGTAGGAGAGAAGGATTTAAAGTGTGTGTTGTACTGTGTGTGTTTGTGCACCTCGGTCTCTGTGTAATTTATGGATTATGCATTAATATTTGAGGTTGGTTAACAGGGATCTGTTTTTTTGGCTCAAAATACTTGAACCAATTACAAGTAACAGATGATGATGATGATGATGTAACAAATGAATACCCTGTTATCCCCAGATCTAGTAGATCAGCACATGAGATACGAAATTTTCTGCTTAGCTATGTGTCACATCTGTTCTTACGGGCTACCCAGCTACCTACTCACCACCTCGGCGCTGTACATGCAGCTCATGAGCTGAGTCATGGTTTGTTGAATTAAATGGACTGATAGCAGAGAGAGAGAGACTGGCCATGAAGTGAGGTGGTTATCCTCCACCCATAAGAACTGCTTGTGAAAAGAAAGATGGGAGAGGAGTGAAAGGGTGGGTGTAGGGTGGGAGAGTGGAGATACAGGCAGTGTTGTACACAGAACACAAAGGTGCTTGGGAAAGATACTAGAAAGGTAAAAGAAAGAGCTAAAAGGCTGCAGGCAGGCAGAAGTGGCTTTTCTTGCTTTACATCCTTCTCACTCGCTCTCTATCTCACATGCACAATCATGTAATTATTATTAATCAGATCGTGACTGCAATTAGGCCATTTTACGGTTCTTCAAAGCTACGTTTCAGACTACATGTGACATCTCTTTATTGCAGGACACAGCCACGTGAGCTACAAGTGCAGACGACACACGAACAGTTCGATCACTGTGATTTCTCTTTGGGGTGCGATTGCAAAACGAGACATCGTCATCGGTGTCTACTTGGCTGTGATCCGGCGCAACACTTGTTCTTTTTTGTTTGTAGTTTTTCCCTTACTAACAGACACAGCAAGGGCTCAAAGGGCACGAGGCTGCCTCGCAGCTATGGCAGTGCAGGCCAGCTAACCTGAAACAACAGAGGAGATATCACTGCTGGAAAAAAAAACACAAAAAGCAAAACCAGGTAATGGTGATGGTGCCCTAAGAAGGTGTCAAAAAGTCACAGTGACAACCCTGATTAAAACAATTACATGCACCAACTACTGTGATTGTCCTGCGATTAAAAGAAAAATGAAAGTTAAGGTGGACCTGAGTAAATGCCATGCAGTGATTATGTAGTGCAATTGTTCTTCTTTGGAGTAAACATAATCACGCTAAGATATCACCGCTGTAAGGTGAAACCCGTATCTCCAAAATGTCAACTTAACTTAACTAAAGCAGTAAAAACAGCCATGAATTACAGTGTTGTTTTGGCAACATCTTTAAAGGATTTTATCTGCCTGAGGGCTTTCAAATTGGTCACAACTCATGGAATAGCATGAAATCAAGCATCTAACATGAAAACATAAAAATCCCCCAAACTGGAAAAACAGGGTTTTTGTGTCAATATGGCCTCTGTCTCTCTCATCTCGCCCCTTTCTTTGCTCTCAGTCTGTCTTGTTTTTTTTTTTGTTTTTTTTTTCTGTCTTGCGGTAAATCTCTCCTGCTCTTTCCCTATAACAACTTGTGGCGGTTAGTTAGGGGGAGACAACATGATGTCTTGAGTCTGTGTGTCTGCAACTTGTCTGCAGTGTATGTGTCTCAGTGTGCATGACAGTGAGACCACCCCAGGGAGAGGTATGGGTCTCTCAGTGTGTGTGTGTGTGTGTTCTATTTTTAGGCACATCTCAAACAGAATGCATCTTGGGAGAAAGGTACGAGTCCAGCCAAGCGAGTGAGATTCTTAGACTCAGTTCTCTCTCTTTTTCTCTTTCCCTCACTCTCCTTTACTATCATCTCTCTTTTCATTTGCCACTCCTCCCTCTCATTCTTTCCTTCATCTTCTCCCCTCGTCCTCCTGGTTCCATAACTGTAAATATTTCTCACCACCTCCATCTACTGACGAGCCCCGAACAAATTACTATTTACTTTTAAAGAACTTTTCAGTCAAAACAACTAATCAGAACAAAACCATTATTATAACTAGTTGTTAACTAATTAAATTCAAGGTGTCTATTTTTAACTACTGGCAAACACTTTGGGATTAATGTGAAAATGACTTGAAAAGCCTCCTAGCATTTATTCTCTCTTTGGTATTCTGTGGATGCTCCCCATCTTTCACTGCAACCCCTCCTCTCCTCTTTTCTTTCTCTCTTGGCCAGAGAAGTGTTTGGTATTCTAGGGATTGTCTGCTCTTCTTTCCTCTCCAGTCTACTCTCTTGCTCTCCTGTTTTTTTTCCCACTCCTCTTCTCTTCTCCTTACACTCTCTTCACATACCTTCTCTTGCTTCTTGATGAACCTTCTTTGTTTTCGCTGCTTCCCTCTCTTCTTCCCTCCATCCTCTTCACATAAATTTACATCCTCTCTTCTCCCGTTCTCATTTCTCTTTAAACACTCCAGGTTTTTGGTTCCCACTGTTTCTGGGAGTGACTATGGGCATTGATCTCTGGTTGCTGCTCTATGTTGCAGGCAATAAACATATCTCACATATAACCACAGCACCACTTTTTGCATTTGCTGCATCTGGTTCACTGCTCCATCTGTTCTTGGCATGATAAAATTCATCTGCAGACCTGCATACAAATGAGCAAAGCACACACGCCCAGTCAGTGAGGTGAACTCATTGCCACCCACGTTACTTTGTGAAAGTGGTCAACAAGTAAGGAATAAGCTTAAAAGGATTGATCTGATCTCCAAGTGTTAGCAGCAGCAGCACTGTTTCCTTTGCTTTGAGAGTTATTGAATTTGGGAGAGGTGCTGGAACTGTCCTCTGCATGATCTCTACCTGAGTACACTGCACATTTGTATTAATAAGTTCTTCATTAAAAATCTTGCCATGCGCCAAAAATATAATAAGAAAACACAGAGAAGGTATCAGTGAAAAAGCTGAAATTATCGATAATGGCAAAACTCCAAGGTATATTGTTTTTAGTTTTTGCAACAATTGTCCTTGGAGTATTTAAAAATGTCATTATATAGGTGATGGTTTTCATCATCGGCATGCTAATTTTCACCTCATGTCACTCACACTCAAAACAGACATTCGCACAGATGTTGACTGTATGCAACCTTTGTGTTATTAACTTAACACGGTATCTTAATAAACCAGAAAAACTAATATTTCAACTCCTGGGAAACAAGTACAGATCATGAAATCAATGACATTCAATTTCACCACAAAACATCATAAATCATATTTTACTCTTTCCAGTATCTGTATAGCCTGTCCTGTTGTTCTTGTGCTTACTACCTAACCAAGCCTTTGCCACAACACTGTCACAATTTAAAAGGGTTAGTTATTTATTTCTCAACGGTGATTTGCAATAGCTTATGTGTGGCACATATCTTGCAGCCATAGGGGCTCTATCAGAGTGTAAGCATGATCTTTCAGATTAGAGGACTTGTTAAATTTGCAGGACAATGGAAGATGAAATGAAAACAGAAGGCTGTTACTACTGTAGAAGTAAAACTATATGACATGGCTGAAATACCTAAACTGCATCTGTACTGAAAGCATCCAACATCCCTACCACCACCACAGGAAGAAAAAAAAGGACAGAGGTCTAGTTCAGCTTCAGGTGAGAGCTGCATTTAATTTTGCTAAAATATGCAAACTTTGAAATGCAGGATCCAGAAACCTCTCTGAACTCCATTCACAACTTCATTCTGCATTCAGGAGTACGTGCTATTTGGAGTTTCAGTTTAGTTTCCACAGCTTAGTTAGCGGTTTCCTGTGGAAGGCCAGCCCTGCTTTGTAGTTATTACAACAGAACAGTTATCACAGGCTGTACATATTCACCACAGTCTCATTTCTAGTTCAACAAAAGTAATTAAATAAAATAAAAAGACAATGCACACAGAGGATTCATTCTCTCCTATTGCAGAAATGAGCCATTCAGTGATGCTGACATTAGTAATAATACAGGCTTGAATCAATACATTATGTAGGTAGAATTTATTGCAGCATTGTTTATTGTTGGACTGCATTAGATTTTGCAAGGTGTGCCAAATTAACTATATACGAATACAGTCTGTTTCTGAAGTTGGCCTATGTGTTGCACACTTTTAATTTTTTTGTCAATTGTATGACATTGCGGATTTTTATTTATGAATGTATCTATGATTAACATGTCCTTTAAAACACCAAAACACAGGCAATGCCACCATCAGTAGTTGGTCTGATCTGGATTTGCAGTCATCAAAGGTGAAAGCATTCATTCTATAAAATATTTGTAATTGTAAATGTCACAAGTCAGATCGAACTTTTGATTATCATACATTTACATCACCAAAGCCTAGGTCCCTGGCCTAGATCATCCACTCTACATGTGTTTTTCTGGATTTGGAGAGGGAGTACGATCCAGTCCCTCTGGATATTCTGTGGGAGTGTTGGCACTTCTCAGGGCCATCTAATCCCTGGTTGCCCAAAGCAGCAGCTGTGCTTGGGTTCTCGTCAAATCAGGTGAATTTCCAGTGGGTGTTGGTCTCAACCAGGGCTGCGCCTTATCACCAATCCTGTTTGTGATCTTCATGGACAGCATACTGAGGCGTACTGGTCAGTGGGGTTGAAGTCTCGTGGGGTGAGGATCGCATCGCTGCTATCAGCCCGTGACCTTTAGCACACCGTTGGGTTGGGCTGGGATGAGGACCAGCACCTCCAAATCTGAGGCCATAGGAAACCGGTGAACTGCCTACTCCGGTTGGGAAAGAGTCCTTGCCCCAAGTGAAGGAATTCAAGTATCTTGGAGCCTTGTTAACGAGTGAGGGGACTTTGGAGCGCGAGATTGGGTGCAGTGGGAGTGGTACTGCAATCGCTGTACCGGGGGGCGGACCAAGGACGAGGTGGAAAGATTATATCTCCAGTCTGGCCTAGGAACGCCTCAGGATCCCCCAGTCAGAGCTGGCCAATGTCACTGGGGAAAGAGAAGTCTGGGGCTCTCTGGTGGATCTGCTGCCCCCACGACCTGACCTTGGATAAGCCAGTGAAAATAGATGGATGGATACAAATATTTCTCCATGTAGTATTGCATTGGAACGGAAAGAAAATGTACTGCTTATCCTCATCTGAAATACAGTGAGTCACTTTGTCAAGACAGGGATGTCCAAGTTATCAAAATTTCATAAAGCTATTCTCTGGAAACAATTTACAAGCCACAACCAGAATTTGATAATAATAATCTGCCTCGTTCCCTTGGATGGCCATGATGTATTAAAGATTTAAGGTGTGAGAGCCAGAGTTAGAAACTCAGACAGTGAAAGCCAGAGAGAAACTGAAAGCATGACTGAGAGCCAGAGAGAGCACAGCTTAAATGACAGCAAGCAAGTCCTTCCTGTCTTGAAGATTGTCACACAGATTTTCTAAGCTCTGCTTATCATCAGAGGGAGAGACACAGAGGATAAAAAGGGGGCACACAGATATGAAAAGGCAACAGAAATCTTTTATCTCTGTCCCCCAATTCACATGAGACTATTACAGTACAATTGAATTGCACTGAATTATAACTTGAGGCACGTAAAAGATAAAAAAATTCTAAACTTGGGGGGGGGTCCCATGACACAGTATCTGATGAATCCCGTACTTAATAAATCCCTTAATGTGTCAATTCCTGACGTCTACAGATTGTGGCATTAACCTCCGAGGTCAGCAATGTGATAAACACATTCACAATGTGTCAGTGAAGAAGTGCAGTGAATGCGTACTCTTTATGTGCCCTGTTTTGTTTGTCTCGCCAATGATTTACATTTTCTCGGTCTAACTAACAAGCCTTATTTCAGCCTATGAGCTGCAGTCTGTGTCTGTGTGACTTTGAGAACAATTTGTGGGGGAATATTGAGCGGGAAAATCAATAGCATCACAGCATCTGTAGCCTCAAATGATGTCCTTCATGAATCTCCAACTTAAGTTTTTAATGGCAGTCATGCCATCTTACCAGCAATAATAGTTAGAGAATCATTGGACCCACCTCAGACCTGAACGGTGGATCATAAATGAAATACAAGTTCCAAAGTTTCACTTTCATATGATGGATGACAGGTAAATAGTAGCCATAATACTTTGATTAACAAAGTATTACGGCTTTAGGAGAACTGAATGTGGCTCAGTGAGAGAAGGCTGCGTGTTACACGGAACTCAAATAGGCTACGGCTCAAAATCTGAAGAAGTGCTGTCCAGGAGCCAACAAAACAACACCACGGATATGCTGAAAATTTCCCAAGTGTGATTGAGCAAATATCCCAACCTCTGCTCTCAGTTACTGTGTGGAGACCAGCTCGCCCCAACAGACCCAGAATAGCACAAAAAGGGTGCAAAGTTCAAACCGCTTAGATGTCATATTGACTTTACTGCATGGTGGGAAGTTGATTACACACTCACAACAAATGTGTGTGCGTGTGAAAGAGGGTGAGTATCCGTCTTGGCTCTGATAACACACTTTGATGAGGGTGGTATCACCCTTGGACACTCCTGTGACACACACACATATGCATACACACTCACACGCAGCAGGACGGTTGACATTGGCTGCTTTGATCGATGTAGCCGACTACTGCTGGCGTCAGTAACAACAGCGTTATATGACACACTCCCACAGTGAAGAGCTTCCTATGGTGTTCCAGTCAATATGGGTTAATGGCGTAACGGACTGCTTCTCCCATTTCTCTCCCACTCTCACTGTTGCTGTTCTGCTCTCTTTATGTCTCTTGTACACACACACACACACACACAGATATGTAGCAGCACCTGGCTATCCAAGTTGACAAATCCACCAGTGCTCCTTCCTTCCTTTAATGATTTGCTATGTTTGCTCTAAGAAACTTCCCTGCTGAATCCATTGGCTTTGACTAAACCCGCCAACCTATTATTCTCAATGAAGGGCACACAGATACTGATAGGAGCAGGGGATAACAGGTCGATAGCAAGCTAAAATGGGCCATGCACTGGTAACAGAGAAATGCAGTAAATGTCAGTCGTAATCATAATCATTGATATCCTGCTGAGAACACACACACACACACACTTACTTTTCAGAAACTTAGGAAATGACATTTTCTATGTTTTGTGTATCATTTGTCTCAGCTGGTAGCAGCATTATTTCCACTTAAGATGTGAAAGGATATTACAGTTACATTTTACACATCAACGCTGAAATGGGAATCTTAAGGTGTATAATCTGTCTTTTCATGTGTGTGTGCCTGCATGTATGTGTTTCCATCTACACATACTGTATGTGAGCAGGGGTGCTCTACTTTAAGACATCCTATTACATACATCAAAGCAATTTACATAATTATACTTACACCAAGCCCATTCAATTCTGCCATCTTAACCATTTCCACTTCAAACAGCTAATATTTTACATGTATATATAACCCATTTCATCAGTATACACACAACCCATTTCCTCAACAAGCTAATCAAAAGGAAATCCAAATGAATTTATTTTCCTTTGGAATGACTGAGACTTGTTTACCCTCTAACTTTCACTCAGATAGATGGGGTCTGTGTTGCTGTTGCCAAATCTACAAGCTCAATAATTCCCCGACCTAATGAAAACACTTATTATTGTGAATCTATAAATGCTAAATATAGAACACAAGCATTTTCTACAGCACCGGCTACAGTATGTTCAGAGGCAAAACACATGTGACAGAGATGTAGCTGTGCATTAAATTATCCAGATTCCAAAAGAAAGTCCTGTGGAAAAAAAAAAAAAAAGTCCCCAAAGGTCACTTGTGCAAACAGCTTATTACATTTTATTGTTGAGTTGAGTGAACTCTAGCAGCAAAAGAGGAAATCAAGTGACACAGTGGCCACACAAAGAGGAAGGTGTAGGTGGATGGGTCGACATAACCAAAAAAACAAAACAAAACCCCAAAACATTGCTTTTTCTTGGATGTTTGACCTTAACCAGTCATGGACTAAAACATTTCTCTGCATCATTTAGGAGAAGTAATGGCAAATACATACACAAAATCATAGCATAATTACTGCCAATCTAAGCCAGGACTGAATTGATTATGTCTAACAGTCAATTAATATATTGACTTTGTGAACCCTCATATCTGGAAGTATAGCTCATCTAAACATGTTTCTATCTGTCTGCCAACATGCCGTAGTTTATATTCATATTATGACAAAATTCCCATCTACAGCAGTGCAATTTTCTGCAATGGCTATTTGCGGTCCTCTGAGACTTAGCAAGGCGAAACTGTGTGAAATAAAGGCACCACTAAGAAAACTATCTGGCTGGAGGCAGGGGGAAAACTCTAGATGAATAAATCTTTCTTATGTGTAACATCATGTCTAAGGACCTAAAATCCCAGAGCAGGAGGCTGCGATCTTTTTGCATCTCGTCCAATGGTTGGTGGCTACAGGGCTCGTGCCACAGTCTGTGCAAAGCCTCGCATCAAGTCAGCAAGATTTGGAAGCTCCTAGAAGTGTTCCTAATGGATTCTACACTAGTCTGTTCACCAAAGAGGGAGGGGGAGAGAGAGAGAGAGACACTGAGAGGGTGGAAATGCCAACACCAAAGGGGATGAACTTCCTGCAATTTTACAGATATACACATGGCATGGGCACTCACACATTACTGTAATGCAGTGTAAAAGGGAAAACCCATAATAGCCTATACATAGTGGTGAAGATCGCCATAACAACAAGAAATGTGAGACAACAAAAAATATCTGACACATAAACTGAAACATGTTGATGCAAATGCAAATCCTGGCCTGCCCCTGTCTTTTCCCCCGCTCCTCTTCTGCTTTCCTCTCCCGCTATGACTCCTCCAGAGTGATCGCTATGTAATCTCCAATGTATGTGTATGCATATGTTTGTGTTGGTGTGCGTGTGCATGAGCCTCTATGTGTGCGTGTGTACTTGTGTTTAATGTGCAGAGTCCCTTTAAAGGGTTTCCAAGTTGTGTTTTTCCACAGAAGTCCCTCAACAGGAGAGGAAACTCTGCAGCTAGCCTAGGGACTGGAAAACGTACACTCGGCCTCTTTCTCTTAGAGGGAGAGAGAGAGAGAGAGAGAGTTTGGGGAGAGTGGGTGTGGGAGGTTGAGACTTTGAAGATGATGTTTCTACTTTGTCTGTAAGGTGCTGGTAGGAGTCAAAAATCCTTCTCTTTCTCCCTCTCACACTTTCTCACACTCGCTCTCTCTCACACGCACACGGCTAAACTGCCATAATGCATATTATAAGTCTCAATTAATAGACCTGGTTAATTGAAGCAGTTCTCTTGTATTCTCAAGACGTAAATGACTATAGTTAAAACATCTTTTCTTCTGGAAATAATTAACTTTATGATCATTTGTATTTTGTATACTGCCTTTCCACAGCATTTCCTCTAGGGGTGTAAGAAAAAATCGATACACTCAAATATCGCTATCAATATTCGGTTTTCCGTATCAATTTTTTTTTACTTTATTTTTTAATAAAACATGTACAGAAATACAAAAACACAAGGGGGGGATAAGCACTACTTAGTCTTATTTTTTTCATTTCTTCATGCAAATTTCCTGCCAATCCTTGTATTTCTTCAGCAAGCCAATAAGCATGTAACAGCATGTGTGTGCTATGTGCTACAATTTTCTTACAAATAAATTATTTCAAAGAAACTCAATATATCGTTGTTCCTACAGTATCGCAATATATCGTATCGCTGCCCCTGTATCGTGATACGTATCGTATCGCCAGATTCTTGCCAATACACACCCCTAATTTCCTCATGAAAAATACATCTGTCAATAACATAAGATGCACCGGTATTTGATTGATTCATCAGTTTTTGTATTTAGATTTTACTCTATATTGATATTAAAATATATGAGGTAGAGGTTGAACATGTATTTACTGCATATATTACATTTGTTATATTATTACATATATTTTACAACCTGTTAGTAGCCATATGACATGATTCACATGTAGTAACAAGTCATTCAAGTTTTTTTGTGTGTGTATTGACTGTATTTGAGTGCAAGGTGGACTGGAAGCAGAACAGAGACGACAACTTGCTCAGCTACAGTCCATTCACTGTGGGAAAGTAAGTCCCTGTCAGCGCCGGGTGGTTACCAGCGTAGCAGCACTTAACGGATGTTGGGGTTAGTGCTTCTTGTTGCTAAGCGGCAATCGCAAACTCATTTGAGCCAAGGCAATCTTTTACTAAAAGTTTAAATATTTATAACTTTTAGCATTTGGCACCACAAATGCTAAACATATGTTCAGCTCCCAGCTCCAGCAGGAGCCTGCACCAGGGCATATTTTACCTTCGGAAAAACACCACCTTTGTGGAGAGAGGGTCCAAGTGGACAACACAGCATACTTTTTTCGAAAAAGTCCACATCTAAAGCTGCAGGTCTAACTTCACAGGAGGCAGCAGTAAAGAGTTCACACCCACTCAACGATTTCTCAACACAGAGGCAATAAATATAAATATTTAAAATATTTTTTTCACTTTTTTGGTGGAGGAAACAGATGGAGATGGCAGTGAGAGCAATGGGAAATTATGTGTCGCAAAAATCTCCACCCAAGACCCCAATGCACCTGAATACAAAACACGAAACACAGTTTTTGTTAATAAAATATGAGTGAACCACTCCAAATCCATCTTTTTCTTCTCTTTTTTTAAATCTTAGGTTGATGATAATATTGAGGATGTTTGTTCTCGAGAGCACAGCCGTGTTTTGTGTTTTTTTATTTGGTGAAGACAACAAACTAGATACATGGCCAGATATAAAATCCCCTCCTTCCGTCAGTCTACCCCTCCCTCATCTTCCGGGCCATCTCTCTTTTCACACCTCTCCCCTTCACATCTCCCTCTCTCTTTCAGTCCCTCCCTCACTCTCGCTCTCTTTCTGCTTCAGGGGAAATTAATTGATGATTATCTTGTCTTGCAGAGCTGGTTTGCAAACTTGCTTTTTTTTTTTATCACTTTCCACCACTTATAGCTACATTTGACCCACCCTCCCTCTCTCATTCTCTCTTTCCATCCATCCCTCTCTCAGGCGACTGGGGTCTTATCAGTTAGCTCTGTGTTCAGACTTATAGTTAGGGCCCGAGCAAGTGACAACGTCACGGTCCGAGGACCCTATTGTAATTCGAGTGTCAAAAAGAGTCGACATGTAAGTAGGCCACAAGTACCAAGAAACCACGTAATCAAGTAGGTAATAGATTACTCATCATACCTGGCGCAAAATTCCCCGAAATGCAAATGTTTATTAGGGCCCGAGCCAGTGACAACGTCACGGTCCGAGGACCCTATTGTAATTCGAGTGTCAAAAAGAGTCGACATGTAAGTAGGCCACAAGTGCCAAGGAACCAAGTAACCAAGTAGGTAATAGATTACTCATCATACCTGGCGCAAAATTCCCCGAAATGCAAATGTTTATTATTATTATTATTATTATTGGGCTTCCGCGGGTTTGATCGCGATTTCGACCCCTTTCCCAAGACGAGAAACGGAGGACCTTCTACACGCAGGGGGGGAAGGCGTGAAATCGGCGTTCAGTGGTGGTCTCGCATGTTAGCGTGGCCAAATGGCTCCACAGCGCCCCCTAGACCGCGCATTGGAAATGAGGGTCTGCGTCACCGATTTCTACGAAACTTGCTACAACTGCCTATCAACCGGAGAGCTTCAAAAAATTACATTACGGACATACCCGAAAACCTACAGGAAGTCGGCTATTTTGCCTCAAAGTCGGTTTCGCCAAAACGAACTCCTCCGAGGGGACTCGCCCCATCGGCTTCTAATTGGGTCCAGAACATGTCCAGACCTAGCTGAGCTTATCTTGTGCTCCGCAGGCTTGTAGGTCAAACAGCTTGGCCTTCAGCGGACCTCCAAGTTTGGCGACTGTTTCGGGCCTCGCCAGCAACATACGAATGGCTCTCACGCCCACCTGCTTAATCGTTGATGCTTCAAACTTTGGCCATATGATGAAGGCGTGTCGCAGAACAATTCGACATATCGTTTGCCTACCTTGCTCATAGCGCCCCCCGGTGGCAACCGAAAACGTACACAAATTCGTTAAAAATACGAACTTGACCAATTTGACTTCTTTTCACTTCTACTACATGCAGACCCGGATGGTGAAGTTACATGATGAACGCTGTGACCCTACGAGCAACGGCGTCCACGTGGCGGCGCCGCTAAAGTGTATCTTCCCAATTTAAAACACGTTTGCGTTTCACGCGCACATACTTCTTCGTAGCCAATTGAAACTCAAGGGCCATAACGATGGCTCTTCCACAAACGTTTTGATGTATCGACTTCCTGCCTTGCTCATAGCGCCCCCCGGTGGTAACAGGAAGTAGGTTAAAATTCATTAAAAATCCGTAATTGACCCCATCAACGTCGTTCCACTTCTATTACATGCAGAACCAGTTGCTGAAGCTACATTATGAACGCCACGAAGCTATGTCTAACGGCGTCTGTGTGGCGCAGCGGCGACTGGCGACTTTTCGCCCTCCAATTACGGTTGCCTTTTTCGTGGCTTTAACGATGTCGTGACGTCACGAAATTTCATCCACAGGACAAGCATGACGAGCTCTTTCAGTTGATAGTGTTGTTTCCGATAAGCGTGGCAAAAGGCCTCTATAGCGCCCCTTGAAGATTTTCTGAAATTCCCCATAGACAAATTCCGCTTACTTTGTCATACACTTACGAAACTCGACGTATACATGTATCCCACCCAAACATACAAAAAGTTGAATTGGAGCCACGCCCTTAACCCAACAGGAAGTCGGCCATTTTGGTTAGCATTTCTTGGACGCCAAATGCACTCCTCCGAGGGACTTCACCCGATTTGCTCCAACTTTGGTACAGGACATCTCCAGACCTAGCTGAGCTTATCTTGTGCTCTGCACGTGTGCGTGTCAAAGGGCGTGGCCGCTGTGGCACGGCCAAGTTTAGCGATTCAGCTAAGACGTTTGCAACTGTACCACGCCTACAAATTTGGTCGCAGCTGCTCCAAACTTGATGGACATGATGAGGAGCTCCGCCTCAACGATTCCATATATTACTTTTGTTCGTGGCTAATAGCGCCCCCCGGTGGTTACAGGAAACGTCGGACAATTTGTTACAAATACGTACTTCCCCAAATTCACGTTATTTCGCCTCTAAAACATTCTGACAAAGTCGCTGAAGCTATTTCAGGAAAACTACTAAGATATGACTAACGGCCCCCTTGTGGCGGCGACACAAATGGTGATACAGCGTGAACACCGTCCTCCTAGGGATTTGGGCCGATTCACTTCATATTCGCTACATATCATCAGGAAACCGAGCTGGTCAGACGTTGTAAAAATCTTCCCTCTACGTCAAACGGCGTGCTCGCTAGAGAGCCAGACAGTTGGCCAACTGCTCATTTGGTCGCCATCCATTTACATTTGCCTTCCACGCCCACAAACTTTATCGCAGGCACTTCTACATTTCCAGACGTGGTCAGAGGGCCGCCCTCTACGCCTCCTTTTGATCAGCCGCAGCCTCGCTCAAGTCGCCCCCTTGTGGCCGCAGGAAATGACATGTTTTGCGTCGACTATGTCTGATCTGCTCGAAAATTCACAGGTCTGTTCCGGGGACCACTCTGAACGTGACGGCCCACGTCCGGCTACAGGCCTGGGTCGCCGAGTGGCGTGGGTCGCCGAGTGGCGTGAGGCGAGGGCCCGCCATAGCCGCTTGCGGCTTTAATTCTTATTAGGGCCCGAGCCAGTGACAACGTCACGGTCCGAGGACCCTATTGTAATTCGAGTGTCCAAAAAGAGTCGACATGTAAGTGGGCCACAAGTACCAAGTAACCAAGTCAGCAAGTAGGTAATAGATTACTCTTCATACCTGGCGCAAAATTCCCCGAAATGCAAATGTTTATTATTATTATTATTATTACGGTAGTGCCCTCTTTGAGCGCGATTTCACCCCCTTTCCCAAGACGAGAAACGGATGACATTCTACACGCAGGGGGGGAAGGCGTGAAATCGGCGTTCAGTGGTGGTCTCGCATCTTAGCGTGGCCACATGGCACCACAGCGCCCCCTAGACCGCGCATTGGAAATGAGGGTCTGCGTCACGGATTTGCACGAAACTTGGTATACTTGTCTATCAACCCGAGACCTTCAAAAAATTTCATAAAATGACATGCTCTAAAACGAACAGGAAGTCGGCTATTTAGCCTCGAAGTCGGTTTACTCAAAACGAACTCCTCCGAGGGGATTCGCCCCATCGGCATCAAATTGGGTCCAGGACATGTCCAGACCTAGCTGAGCTTATCTTGTGCTCCCCCATCTGCAGGTCAAACGGCTTGGCCTTCAGCGGACCTCAAAGTTTGGCGACTGATTCGGGCCTCGCCAGCAACATACGAATGGCTCTCACGCCCACATGCTTCATCGTGGACGCTTCAAACTTGGGGCATATGATGAAGGCGTGTCACAGAACGATTCGACATATTATTTGCCTACGTCGCTCATAGCGCCCCCCGGTGGTACCCGAAAACGTACAACAATTCTTTAAAAATACGAACTTGGCCAAATTGACTTCATTTCACTTCTACTACATGCAGACCCGGATGCTGAAGCTACATGATGAACACTCTGACCCTACGAGCAACGGCGTCCGTGTGGCGGCGCCGCGAAAGTGTATCTTCCCAATTTCAAATACGTTTGCCTTTCACGCGGACATACTTCATCGTAGCCACTTGAAACTCAAGGAACATGACGATGGCTCTTCCCCTAACGTTTCGATGTATCAACTTCCTGCCTGGCTCATAGCGCCCCCCTGTGGTAACAGGAAGTACGTTAAAATTATTTAAAAATCCATAATTGACCCCATCAACTTCATTCCACTTCTAATACATGCAGAACCACTTACTGAAGCTACATTATGAACGCCGTGAAGCTACGTCTAACGGCGTCCGTGTGGCTCCGCGACGACTGGCGACTTTTCGCCGTCCAATTACGTTTGCCTTTTTCGTGGCTTTAACGGAGTCGTGACGTCACGAAATTTCATACACAGGACAAGCATGACGAGCTCTTTCAGTTGATAGTGTTGTTTCCGATAAGCGTGGAAAAAGGCCTCTATAGCGCCCCCTTGAAGATTTTCTGAAATTCCCCATAGACAAATTTCGCTTACTTTGTCGTACACATACGAAACTCGCCGTATACATGTATCACACCCAAACATACAAAAAGTTGAATTGGAGCCACGCCCTTAACCCAACAGGAAGTCGGCCATTTTGGTTAGCGTTTCTCTGACGCAAAACGAACTCCTCCGAGGGACTTCACCCGATTTGCTTCAAATTTGGTACAGGACATCTCCAGACCTGGCTGAGCTTATTTTGTGCTCTGCACGTGTGCACGTCAAAGGGCGTGGCCGCTGTGGCACGGCCAAGTTTAGCGATTCAGCTAAGACGTTTGAAATGGTACCACGCCTACAAATTTGATCGCAGCAGCTCCAAACTTGCTGGAGATGATGAGGAGCTCAGCCTCAACGATCCCATATATTACTTTTGTTCGTGGCTAATAGCGCCCCCCGGTGGTTACAGGAAACGTCGGAAAATTTGTTAAAAATACATACTTCACCAAATTCACGTAATTTCACCTGTCAAACATTCTGAAGAAGTCGCTGAAGCTATTTGATGAACACTACGAAGATACGACTAACGGCCCCCTTGTGGCGGCGACAAAAATGGCGATACAGCGTGAACACCGTCCTCCTAGGGATTTTGGCCGATACACTTCATATTCGCTACATATCATCAGGAAACCGAGCTGGTCAAACTTTGTAAAAATCTTCCCTCTACGTCAAACGGCGTGGTCGCTAGAGGGCCAGAAAGTTGGCCACCTGCTCATTTGGTCGCCATCCAATTACGTTTGCCTTCCACGCCCACAAACTTGATCGCAGTCACTTCTACATTTCCAGACGTGGTCAGAGGGCCGCCCTCTACGCCTCCATTTGATCAGCCGCAGCCTCGCTCAAGTCGCCCCCTTGTGGGCGCAGGAAATGACATGTTTTGCGTCGACTATGTCTCATCTGCTCAAAACTTCACAGGTGTGTTCCGGGGACGACTCTGAACGTGACGGCCCACGCCCGGCTACAGGCCCGATGGCGTACGCGGCCCCGGGGGCCTGGGTCGCCGAGTGGCGTGGGTCGCCGAGTGGCGTGAGGCGAGGGCCCGCCATAGCCGCTTGCGGCTTTAATTATTATTATTCTTCCCCTTCTGAATGTTTGAACGCGATTTCCACCCCTTTCCCGAGCCGGGAAACCGAGGACCTTCTACACGCAGGGGGGGAAGCCGTGAAATTGCGATCCGGTGGTGGTCTCGCATGTGTGCGTGGCCAAATGGCTCCACAGCGCCCCCTAGACCGCGCATAGGAAATGAGGGTCTGCGTCACGGATTTCCACGAAACTTGGTATACTTGTTTATCAACCCGAGACCTTCAAAAAATTTGCTAAAATGACATGCTCTAAAACCAACAGGAAGTCGGCAATTTTGCCTCGAAGTCGGTTTACTCAAAACGAACTCCTCCGAGGGGATTCGCCCCATCGGCTTCAAATTGGGTCCACAAAATGTCCCGACCTAGCTGAGCTTATCTTGTGCTCCGCTGGTTTGTCGGTCAAACGGCTTGGCCTCCAGCGGACCTCAAAGTTTGGCGACTGTTTCGGGCCTCGCCAGCAACATACGAATGCCTCTCACGCCCACATGCTTGATCGTAGACGCTTCAAACTTGGGGCACATGATGAAGGCGTGTCGCTGAACGATTCGACATATGATTTGCCTACGTCGCTCATAGCGCCCCCCGGTGGTACCCGAAAACGTACAACAATTCGTTAAAAATACGAACTTGGCCAAATCAACTTCCTTTCACTTCTACTACATGCAGACCCGGATGGTGAAGCTACATGATGAACACTGTGACCCTATGAGCAACGGCGTCCGTGTGGCGGCCTGGCGAAAGTGTCTCTTCCCAATTTCAAATACGTTTGCCTTTCACGCGCACATACTTCATCGTAGCCACTTGAAACTCAAGGAACATGACGATGGCTCTTCCCCGAACGTTTCGATGTATCGACTTCCTGCCTTGCTCATAGCGCCCCCCGGTGGTAACAGGAAGTACGTTAAAATTAATTAAAAATCCACACTTGACCCCATCGAGTTCGTTCCACTTCTACTACATGCAGATCCTGTTGCTGAAGCTACATTATGAACGCCATGAAGCTACGTCTAACTGCGTCCGTGTGGCGCCATGGCGACTGGCCACTTTTCAGCGTCCAATTACGTTTGCCTTTTTCGGGGCTTTAACGAGGTCGTGACGTCACGACATTTTATACACAGGATAAGAATGACGAGCTCTTTCAATTGATAGTGTTATTTCGGATGGGCGTGGCAAAATGCCTCTATAGCGCCCCCTTGAAAATTTTGTGAAATTCCCCATTGACAATTTTCACTTACTTTGTCGTACACTTACGAAACTTCACACATACATGCATGTCAACCACACATACAAAAAGTTGCATTGGACCCACGCGCTAAACACGACAGGAAGTCGGACATATTGGGTAGCATTTTCTTGGACGCAAAACAAACTGCTCCTTGGGATTTCACCCGATTTGCTTCAAATTAGGTACATTACACCTTCTGACGCAGCTGATGAAAAATTGTGCATCATAGGTGGACAGGTCAAAGGGCGTGGCCGCCGTGGCACGGCCAAGTTTAGCCAATTCAGCTAAGAACTTACAAATGCTAACACGCCTACAGTTTTGATCGCAGCACCTCCAAACTTGCTGGACATTATAAGGGCCTCATCCTCAACGATCCGATATATTACTTTTGTTGGTGGCTCATAGCGCCCCCCGGTGGTAACAGGAAACGTCGGAAAATTGGTTCACAATCCGGACTTGACCCGCTTCGCATTTTCCATACGTGGTCAGAGGCCCGCCCTGTACGCCTCCATTTGATCGGCCGCAGCCTCGCTCAAGTCGCCCCCTTGTGGCCGCAGGAAATGACACGTTTTGCATTGCCTATGTCCGATATGCTCGAAACTTCACACGCGTGCTCTGGGGGCCGCCCTGAACGCGACGGACCACGTCTGGCTACTGGTCCCACGGGGGGGCCTGGGCCGCCGAGTGGCGTGGGTCGCCGAGTGGCGTGAGGCGAGGGCCCGCCATAGCCGCTTGCGGCTTTAATTCAATTTGGTTTCCTTTAATAAAAGGATAGAACAGAGAAAAGATTTGTTAACAGAACCTGCCATGTTAACAGAGAGGGGCAGACAGACAAGGGAGATGGGTTGTTAAAGACAATAACAAGACAGGGTCGAATAGATTCTTTGTTAGTGTGAATTAGATTAAATGAACAGAAACAGAGAAGAGTTGGGAAGGGAGAAAACGAGGTGGAAGAGAAAAAAGGTGCAGGTGAGGCCATCACATTTAATAGTCTGGAGGTAGAAGAGCGGGAAAGTAGATGCAGGACGTAATTATGATGAATAATAACTGTTATTTATCTAAATCAGGTCACATAGAGTGAGGATCAGTGGTTCTATTGTGTTTTTTTGTTGTTGTTCAGTCATAACAGTATTTGGTTGCACCATGAACCCATAGTAATAACAGGGACAATAGCCAAAATACAAGGACAAACATTAAAGACAGAAACACAATACCCCCTGCAACACAAACTATGCTTTATATTCACAGTTGCTTCTCAAGACAGGAAAATGTCTCCCTCGGGACAAAACATAAAAACAAGTCAACCATGGATTCTAAATGTCCTCCTTCTGTCAGGCACGGTGTCATTGGTTCAATGTGCTACAAGTTGGGGTCTTACTTGTGTCACTCATCTTTCTATGACCATAGTTATTGTCTGACACTGTAACTTATTTTGTAACCAAAGCACATTTCTGATCAGTTTATAACTGTATGTGCAGGGATATCTGCTTTCAACAGAGAGGGAGGTTAAATGATAAATAAAAGAGCATTAAGGTTAATATGCTCAGTAAAACTTTACCTTTGCTAATCTGAACACGAACACTGCTGATATAATATTCCCATCAAGCATTTCACTGATGATTCTCATACCGTAGGTGGCCCCAGTTTTTTTTTTTTCTTTCCTCAGTTAGATGAAAACAAAATTTTGCCCGTCTACCTCTGCAGATTATAACAAGCATCAAAACTCAAAGATGAATCGTGAGTCTGCTCTGGTTTCAACCTATGTGATGACAGGAACAGAGGTGATTCTCACAGTGCCTAAAGTTACATTTTTTTCTGTGTCAGTGTTTGGCCTGAACAACTGAGCAGGAAGCCAGGAAGTGTTTTTGTTTCAGTCAAAAACTAATGACTCACACAGGCACCAGTAACTTCTGACAGTGATCTTTTAAAGCTGCATAGCACTTCTTCAAATCTCTACGAACGTCTGTCAATTTGAGACGTGCACCTGATTAATATTTGATCTCTCGATGTGTTGCATTACACATATAATTAACTTTTCAGTGCACACCGACTTTGTTTCGTTAGGCTGAATTACACGTGAGACATTGCTAACGACAAATGTTTGTTTATCATCTGAGAGACGATGCAACAAGAATAACGCACTTTTTATATGATTGCATTTTACACAAATAACATAGCATAGCATGGAAAATAACATAGTGTTGTGTTGTGTGTCTGATACTCAACCATCAGGCTGAACTGTGAATCTAATCTGCAGTAGACACCTATTTTCTTCACAGCGTTTCATTTTTCTCATCTTTTCTTTGCTGTTCACCAGTGTTCACTCTCTAGTATTTGGTGTTCAATAAACTCCTGTCACACAGACATCATGAGAAAGTAGACCACTGACTAATTACCTAGAACTTGAAGCTTGTTTCAGGACTGATCTCATAAACACACAAAATCAAAAGATTTAATAAATATCATGTATTTTCTCTACAAACACTCACACAGCCTTTCACACCCACTAACACACACACACACACAACACACAACACACGTACACACACACAGACATAAATCAATTTTTGATGTCTAGGACATCAAAGCAAAACAAAGTAACAAAGAGAAAAGACATTAGCAGAAAGACCTGTCAGTTAAACAGACACACCCCACCATCACGTTCATGCACACAAGCGCACGTACGTACACATCCAATACCTGGCGTTCCTGAGGCAACAGCCACATTTAGCGGTCCCCACAGATGTGAAACGGAACAATGGAAAGAAAAAAATAAAGACAAAGTGCTTCCTGTAAAAAGTTAATGGCTGTCAGGTTGGCTCTCAACATACACAAACACACACATAATACACACCCAGAAATACACACCAAAACACAATGCTGTTCAGTATGATAGAGGTGAAACACACACACACACACACACACACACAGGAGAGCAAGTGTGTATATCAAGTCTCTTGAGCTTGTGTTTGATATTTAGAGTTCATGATTCATAGATGAACTGTTACACAAGCGTAATGGAGCACTCTTGTATGTGTAGCGTATGTGCCGGTGCTTGTGTGTGTGCATATCTTAAAAGGTCAGTCTCAGCATTTGCGTTGTGTCACAACAGGCTCATAGACATGCAACAGTCTCTTGCATACCACATTCAGACACACACGCATAAGACGACGCAGAGCAAAACAACACGCGGCCGGGAAAGCAACAAGGCGCCACCGACATGATTGTGAACCTCTCAGTGCTAAAATACAAATACAGGACATGTAGTTGTGAATACATGAATGTGAATATATAGTTCACACTGATGGAGGGACAACCAAGATAGCAGCTCTGGGCTGTGAGCCAAGACTCGCCCACACAGAACTATTAACATGAACAGTTATTCTCATAAATCAGAAGCAGAGCTGTGCAAAACAGTTTCACCCGGAGTCCAGAGAAATTTGCTGCATGTACATCACTGCTTATTCAACTACTTTTGATCAACAGAGGAGTTCGCCCCCTGATTTCTCAGCGCTATAAACTGACACAGGGTCCATTAAATACCAACTTATTTCTAATACCTGACCTAAAACTTCTCCAAGTGAATCCTATTAAGGCAAGACAATGATGATGCTAAAAGATACATGTAGGCCTTAATAATATCTGAATGAGATATCCAGCAACTGCAGCCAGAATAGATCATGGCCATTAACTCTACCCAAGCATTTTAGTCACTCAATGCAAAGAGAACCATCTTCTCATTAAGCTCTAAAGCATTGCAGTGGTTGCTGTGCATGTTTTATTTCCAACCTCACGCCTGCCTTCACCTCGGACATTGTGTTGCTTCAATCACGCTGTCGTTTATATATATTTTCCAGCACGACTCAATCGTTTCTAGGTCAAACATGGGTATAGTTGCCTCAGAAACTGTCAGCATTCACACGTCACCATGAATACTCACACAAGGTCTTACCTTCATATACGGCTTTGAAGCCCTGCGCACTGACGGCAAAGTCTGTGGTAAACCACAAGGCCAATATAGATCCACTGCTGACTATAGGGGAGGGCAGCATGAATCCTGACAACCTGAAAAACACAAAGAATTTTTTTTTTTGTTTTAAAAGAGAGAGACAAACTCTGAAACACAGTAAGACAGTGACTCTTGACTTCTGAAAGCAAAGAATGAGGCAACATCACATCTGAAAACCTGAAACACTCGGTGTCTGTGGGAAAACTTCTGCAGTGCACTTTAGCCACAGAGTGAGCACACTGCCAAGCCTGAAAAATAAATAAGTATGTGACAGTGAAATACAATGTTGATGTGGTGGTTAAGACCCCCAGCCCCCGTTGCCCATAAAGATTCCTGCTGGCCTGAGATCAGATTCCTTTTAAGACCTTCTCGTTTGTGTTTTCCCCACTCTGCTGTTCTCTGGTTTCCCACTGTCTTCTCCGCTGTAGAAAACATGACGTGAAGGGAGTGATTTTCCAAGACTAAAAATGAATCTTTGATACACCACGACCAACCAAACCAAACCATATGGAAAGACACAGACACTTAAAATGATCTAATTGACTAAAAAAAAACTAAAAAAAAAAACATATTGTGATTTATACTGAAACAGGAACACTAACATGTGATTGGAAAAGCCAGTTGTTGTGGCAGAGCTGTTGATTACACTGGAGCTCATGCTGAAACAGCCTTTTGAGGATTCATTTAGAGGAGGTGGTTAAATGATGAGGTTTTCAAGGGACCGAACAACATAAAACTGAAAGAGTTGGAATTGAATGAGATGTGCTGATTACTACAGTGAAGGGAAAAAATCTGGATAAAAACTGTTTTGTTTTTTTGTTTATATAATGATGAAATAGTTCTCTTTTACTTGTGAGTGTGTCTGAAAGGGAACAAACTATAATGCAGTGTTAAAGTAGCTCTTGATATATCCAGGTCAGGTGAACAATGACTGGGGGACAAGTTTGGACCCAATCAATTCTCCTCAGTTCACAGTGTGCAACATATACAACAAAGAAAAGTGAGAGGAGACAAGACCGAAGGGAATTTGAATGGATAGAAAATGAATGCATTAAATCAGGATTCAAGTGCTAACATAATCAAAACAGTGACAACAATTACTCTATGGCATTTTTTTTATGGAACACACTTTTAATAAAAGGTCAGCTAGGTCTTTATAGCTTGTGTTTTTGTAGCTCAAAGAAATGTGTTGATGGATTTGAGAAAGAAGAAAAGAGGCAGAAATAAAAGAAACTGAAGCTAGAAGAAGAAAAGTGGACAGAAAAATAGACAGTAAAAGAGGAAGCCACTTAACTGCAAAGCAAAACAGACAACAGTGAAAACAGAGAGCAGTGGAAAATGAAAAAGTTTAATTCTCTGGCCTCAGAGCAAGGACACAAAGGACAGACATGAACAGATGAAGGGAGCATATGAAAAGTGACAAACAGAAAAAGAGATGGAGGGAGGAGAGAGGCGGCGGAAGAAATGGAGATGCAAGGTTTGTGATGAGACGAGCCACAAGGAGAAAGGAAGTTTTTCCTCTTCTAAGTGTAAATGAGATTTTAGTCACAATAGTGTCTACCACCATATTTTATTCATTTTTTTTCCATTCAATTGTCGAGCCAGTAATCACACTTTGAGGTTATTTTGGTAGTCAGACATTTTTTTGAGGTGATTCATTCGGGTCCTTGTGGGTAGGCTGATCAAACATATACAGTTCAGACCAGTACAGACAAGGTCAAGGTCACGCAAACAGTTTTTCAGTGATCAAACTTAAGATTGTCATTATATGTATCATACATTTGTATAATTAAATATAAAAAGAGTATTTTTTGTCAGCAAGTTATTAACAGTTTACATTAACTCATTAGGCAGATGCTTTTACTCAAAGGGAGGAACAGCGCTGCAGCTTCAGTGCAGCAGCAGAACTTGGTGAATCCTACAGTACTTCTTTTCCTTACAGTATGTGAAAGGAGATGAGGTAAAGACATCCTCCAAAAGAGTATATGTGCTTGTTAGGCAGGTGAGGGTGTTAAAGGTGTTAGGAGTGGAGGCGCTCAGGGTCATTCTGAACCATCTGTAAGTGTTTCACTAGGCGTGAAGGGACTCCCGCCAGAGGGGGATTCCAGTAGTGGAGGTGAGAGAAATCCATGGCCTAGCTACAGTAGAGCCCAGAGTCAGGTACAGTCTGATTTTTTTGATGGTGAATAATGCCATATCTTGATGGAGAGAGACTAATTGGCTGGGGAGTAGGAGTTAAGTTAAGTTAAGTTAAGAGAGGACACATATTTTACACTTCAAAACTAACTTGTCAACTCGTCCTTGATGTTTAAGTTCAGCTTAATACCTGCCCCCTCTTCATGAGGGGATGTAACAGCCAATAGTCCATTTCATTATAACTTTTCCAAAGTTATCAAATTAACACTCCCAGCCACGGGTGACTTCACATACATCCTGTATAGGTTTCACACATGTATTTACATTCTGCATGTGTGAAATTTACCACATACAGTACGTGTGACATTAATGTGTGTTTTTCTTCTGTTAGGGAGTGGAGCACTAGCTATTCCTTTCTACTCAGATCATTTCTTATTTTGCTTTTTCTCAGACAATATTCAGTTCAGTGAAGTTCTGTGTACGCTACGATGGCGTTCACTAGATTGCCTGATTCATGATCAAAGCCTTATGGTGATTATGTCAAAATGGAATAAAAGAGAAGAAACTAAATAATAAGATTATCAGTACATTCAACTCAGAAGCTAAAGTTACATGATTTTCAGTTGCTGTCCCATGTAAACACAGTTCAGCTTATTGGTAGCAGGTAACATCATTATTTCATTGTCTGAAAACAAGAAAAAAGTAACTAAACATTGTTTGTATTGTGTTCATGGATGTCATAACGCCACAAATCTGTCCTACTGCTGATTATGCATACTGGCATTCTGGCATTAAAGGTAAAGCTAAATGTGTTTTCCTATGGCAAACCTAACACACACTGGACAAGAAGTTCATGCAGTTACGTGCTGTTTGGCTTGATTCACATTTACTTAAAATGCATTTTGACCCATCTTGTTGATTTTGAGCTTTTATCACACACCATGATTCTTTAGACAGTGTGAGATTGGCATTTCTTTTGTTGGTAGCATGACATTGTCTACTTTTACAGACTGTGCGTGCTGCATTTTCAGTGCACCTTCAATTTTCTCGACCAGAGAGAGAATTGCCCGGTCACAGGCTACAATAAATCACCCTGGTGGCCCACAGGGGACAGCCGTCGCATTTTCACATGAATATTTCACCAGTCAACAAACAAAATGTGAACAAAGTGAAATGGGCATAACTAATTATTGAGAGAAAGCTTTGCTATTTCATTTTTAATTTCATGGGTGCATGAACTTTTCAAGGCCGTTTGTGCTCTCAGTCAAGGTTAAATTTTGATACCTAATAGGAGATTTATAGAGAGGCTGGCTGGTACATGATGGACTTCTATTGATCAAACAGGTACCGGCTGCACTATGGCTGCTACTGAAAACAAACATAGACCTGTTTCTTTGCGTCTTCAACAAGCTGTGGTATTGACCTAGATGAAGATTTAGCTCAAACAAGTTTATTAATGAATTATGTATTTATTGGGAAAAAAAACATGTCTGATTAAAAATGTCCATATATGCACATATCAGTGTTATTAATCATTATTAGCAGTGGATACTGTACAGTTTTGGCGAAAATTCAGTACATACCCAAACACCTTTTCTCTTTCAGTCAAATGGGAATAAAATGGTGCATTGCTTTGTGTCTGAAATGGAGTGACCAAGAGACAGATGAGAACACACACGCACACACACACGCACGCACGCAGCCAAGATTGTCAGTCAGTTAGTCAGTCAGGTAATGAGCAGTAATCGCCTGGCTGTCACTGTACTGATGGACTGACATGATTCTATATCCCTGTCTAGCTCTGCTTCTCTCTCTCTTTCCATCCATCTCTCCCTCCGCTCTCTCTCCATCTTGCTTCTCCCTCCCAAATCAAGGCACAGCACGCTGATCCTACGGTTCTTTGACATTTACACAGAAATAAGCGAGCCGGGTTTTAGAGTATGTGACCGTTTATCCAGTCGGTCAACTGTCCGACCAGTCAACCAGCTTATGTAATCAGACAGCCACTCAGTGATTGCAGCCAGTCAGCTTTACCGTCAACCAGGGCCGTAGCCAGAGTTTTGAAATTGGTGAGGTCCGGGGGGGGGGGTCACAAAATATTATTATTATTATTGTATGTAGCCTATTACATTTTTGCTGTATGTACAGAGTACCCATACAGATTTACTCTCTAATGTAGTGTCTCTCCCTCTTTCACCCACTCACTGAAGCACAGACCAGCCTACATGTGAAGTAAATAGCTGTGGGGGGGGTCTGGGGGGTACTCCCCCCGGGAAAAAAATTGTGATTTTTAACACATAAATGAGGCATTCTGGTGTACTCTGAGGAGAAAATAGAGGGAAAAGACAACATTGCTTAAGATTTTTTTAAAAAGGCTTTAAGATTTAGTGACTGTACCATTGTAATTGCAAGAATGGTGCACACACGTTATTCTGATGTTACTTTGCTCTCTGGACTGGGCTCTGTTCTTTGTGCTCTATTAGGGATGTAACAATAGCACAATCTCACAGTAATACTCTAGCCTACCTCAAAACCAAGCCCATGACATTTATTGCAGTATTGTAATGATATGTCATGATATCAAACTCTCACTGTATGATATTAGCACAGAAGCTCCACGGTAGGCTATAATATTAATTCCATTATCCATTAAGTCATCAGGAACATTTGATCAAAAATAAAATAGCTCATCATGCCTTTCTCAATCACCAGCCTCTCTCCCCTGATCTCACCCTCACCTGCCTGCCTCCCCACCCCCCCACCCCCGCTCACTCACTCACCTCGCTCCACCTCCCTCCCTCACCCAGTTTGCCTCGCACCGTCTTCCTTCCTCACCTCCCTCCCTCACCCAACTCACCTCACTAACTCTTTAAATAAATACCTGGTGGTTCTGTCTCTACCGTCACAGAACCATAGAACACAGTGGTAGGCTATGTTTTTTTTTTTTTTTACACCAGTGTGAAAAGTTTCAACAATGTCCGCACATCTGCGCGATCGGTCTGTGTGTCTGTCTGCGTGCATTACATCTGACCTCAGCTCTCAGTAGAAGCTGCAGGCGCTGCAGGTGTCTGTATCTGCAGCGCTTCGGGGCTTCCTTCTCCTTTCAAACGGAGCGGACCCGGTCCCGGTCCGACTAAACACCGGGCCGGCGGTAGAAGATTCATGGAGCTGTGAGCCGCGAATATGCATGAAAAAAGAGCACATCGGATGTGCGGCGCGTGACGTGCGTCTACATTGAAAGTTAAGCACACGCATCTACACCAAGGCGCCTGTCATCTCAATTCAAGTATTCTGCATCAACTTCCCGCATGTCGTTGCAAAATAAAAGCTGACCGATATTTTTATCATGCTATTTAGGGCCTGTAGCTTTTTCAATTTTTTTTTCACGGAATTTTTTACCGAGGTCCGGACCTCGGTGACCTCATAGCTGGCTACGGCCATGCCGTCAACCAACCAACCAGCCCGCTCGCCGGCCTGCGCGTCTTTCTGTTACTTCACCCATCTGTCTGACTGCTCATCTGGATCTGCCTGTTTAACAGTCTGTCTCCTGCTCTGCCTGCCAGTCTATCAGGCTGCTGACGTGTCTCGCGTTGACAGACCCTTATGCGCTAAGATTACTGTTGAGTTTGGATGTTAGTACAGTATTATGGCATTGGAAAAAAGCATTGGTGCTATTTTTATAATCATCACATGACCACACTTTGAAAAAAAGAAAAAAAAAATATCTTGGCATAAGTGTAAACGAGTTAGTCCCTCAAAAGATTACAGCTGGTGGAGTTTGGCAGCATTTCACATTTGTACAATGTGATAACGGAGACCCATGAGATCTCGGTAAAGATGTATGTTTGATTTTCATGAACAAAGTGACAGCTGGAGAGTACAGCTGGGAATACTTCAAATTTGACATCCCTAACCTGAAATCTGTGAACCTCAAGATATGTGTTCAACACCTCCACATCCAGCTGCAGCCCAAACATGACCACTGAATAAACAGTGTGTTCAGGAAAACAGCGCATCACAATGTGAGGTGGAAAAACCAAATATAGAGTTAGTTGAGCTGTCTGCGTGAAAAGACTCAGTGACAGCAGTAATGGCTTCCAGCAAAACTCTCCCTACAGGTGACCACAAACACATTTCAGCGCCACTGCACATTTATTAACAAAAATATCTGATATACTTAGAAAGGCCCTTGGAAATGTCGTGCTGCGTGACGATGGATGCAAAAATGTGGCACAAACATAGAGCCCAGCTATGGTACAGACTTGTTACAACAGCGTTTACATATGGAGTAGTTAGGTTTGTTTTTTCTTTATGTATTCTCACACATACTGATAAATTGCTGCACACCTCTACAGAAATGTCAT
The DNA here is from genome assembly GCA_030347415.2 of Decapterus maruadsi. NCBI lineage: Eukaryota > Metazoa > Chordata > Actinopteri > Carangiformes > Carangidae > Decapterus > Decapterus maruadsi. Next base: position 4,815,803 of record CM064900.1, read on the forward strand.
CTTAAGTAATTTGCACCAATCTTACTTAATGTCCGTCCTTATCTGAAAATGTACCCATGTAGATCAAAGCCTGACAACCTTCAGCATGCCCTTGCAGTCGTTCAACTGAGTAGAAAATTTTCTGAAGCTCATTAGGTCAACCATGTGGACTGTATTAAAGATATATGCAGAATCCACCGACCTGCTGTTTTGTTTGGCATCTATACGCTCTGACATGTCATCTCTCCAAACATGAAATAACCAGGCAGGGAGGGAGTGTCACGTGGCAACTACCCTCCTGAGGAGAAGGTAGATTTAAAGTGAGGCTTTCAAATGCTTTGGGAGTTTGGTGAGTGATGTGATACTGACGGCTGAAGAACACATCATGATTAGAAGTGTTTTAGAGCTATAATTTGCAGTGAGAGGAGTATGTTATGTGAATAAATGTATTGCTTAGTAGGAAAAAATCTTTGTCCTTACTCTCAATTTGTCATAACTTATTTTAGGAATAGTAGATTTGATAAGAGGCTGGTGGTCTTCATTTGTTTGAATATAATAAATTATAGCAGGACTGAACTATTGATATTTAAATGTTGATTGCTTGTCTTTTTCAAGGATTCATGTTGATATTGATCAGCGCTGACACCTTAACAACACCTAATCAAGAGCGATGTTGGCAGTCTGAATTTTAACACCTCACAGTTAAGGAGAAAGAAAAAGAAAAACAATTGTAGCTTGAAACTCTCCAGGGAAAATCCTGACAGAACAAGTGAAGAAAAGACATATTTAGTGACCGTTTAATGTGTTTCACTGAGGCGCTTGACCTCCGACTGCACTGGTGAAGCTGGAACAATACATGGCTGTGATGTGAAAAAAATTAAGTGGAAAAAAAAGAGATCATATTTCAACTACTCATGTCAAAGACAAACTTTCCAGTGAGTCACCATGACCGCAGCAGGGTGCTCTCAAAACCTAAAAAATATATTCTTTCTAGGCTGTGGACTTTGATTTTTATACATTGTAAGCAGCCCCGCTCCTAAACAAAATATGACTCAGCCTTGCTTCCTAATGTAACTTTGATGGTGAATCACAACACTGCGCTACCGTTGTAAAACTGGAGCTTGAATTTTATATCATATGCGCCCTGTAAAATCTGTGACCTTTAGATAAAACCCATTCATCTGATGTAAAACAACATGGGTGTCCAATGGGAAAAACAAGACTCCTTTCTTCTTCACAGGAAAGTTGACTATTCTGAGAGATAGCAATAATTTCTATCTTTGGTTCCTCATATATCTACTGGCTGTGACATCCAGAAAAACAACCTGTCACACACAAACCAGAGACGAGACCAATGTAAACCCATAAAACAAATATTACTATTTTCCACCACAGTCTTGTAGAGCACTTGGCTTCTTCTTGCCAACACAAGATACACCTTACACTTGTACAGTAGATGTATGTCCCCGGCTGAAACAATTTGTTCCAACCCGTCATTTGTGGAGTGTAATCCATTTTTTCTCTCTTTTTTTTTTACTGTCTGGGCGAACACTAGTCTATCAGTGACAGCACAGCTCGGGGTAAAGTGGATAGAAAAGGAGTGTTTGTTGAGGGGAAAAATGACTGAGAGTGATGGAAAGAGAAAGAGAAAGAAAGAAAGAAAGAAAGAAAGAAAGAAAGAAAGAAAGAAAGAAAGAAAGAAAGAAAGAAAGAAAGAAAGAAAGAAAGAAAGAAAGAAAGGTTAACATGCTAAAAACAACAATCAACCAGATTCTTTTAGCAGGGAAGATTTTTTTGTAACATTAAAACAGCAGAAAAGTGGCAGAAAATAGGATGAAGGCACAGACAGTGTTATTATGTAGGATTTTTTGGGGGAGATTTGGGTTAAATTATAGGCTTGGCTGGCAGTGTTTTCTGTACAGGCTGTAGACAGTATATAGAGGGTAAAACGGTGGTGGTGTAAATCTCTGACAACACGGCTGTGAATTTGGGGAATTTTGTGAGGCCAGACAGTGATACCCAAAACAGCCAGAGCTTCTTTTTTTCCTCCATGCACAGCTTGAGTAAAAAAAAAAGAAAGAGTACACCCTAAGGCAAGACAGGCATTTTTCCTTTTTTTGTATTTTCTGTGTTTTAACACTTACAGTAATACATAATACTTCAGTCATCTGAAATCCTTGTAACTCCAACTTTCAAACCCCACTGGACTTTTTTTTTTTCTTCAAAATGCACAGAGCCTAAATTAAACACGAGGCAGTTGCCGTTTCGGAAATGAGGTTTAAAGCCAACAGTGACAATTTGAAAAACAAAATAACGAGGTAAGTATCCCACATTATGTGGAGCAGTTAAAGAACATATTAAGTTGTATTTATGGATAATTGGTTCCCTGGCTTAATTGCAGACCGCTGGCTATGGAACAATTTGACAGTCTACCCAAGGCTAGCCACTGTAGCCTAAAGCTAACATTGTTAAATAGTACTTTTAAAGACTGGTTTTAAAAGTATTACTGAGATGTTTAATGTTGTTTCTTGTATTTGTTTTTGGGAGAGAAGAGAAGAGAAGAGAAGAGAAGAGAAGAGAAGAGAAGAGAAGAGAAGAGAAGAGAAGAGAAGAGAAGAGAAGAGAAGAGAAGAGAAGAGAAGAGAAGAGAAGATGATAAACAGATCTTACTGAAAGAGGAATTGCAGATGTTTTACCGCACACAGGAAGTGAGAGGCACACACCAGCTCACCGAGATCTATATGGCACCACTACTGCAGCGTTGTGAGGAGCTGAGTGCCTTGCTAAAGGGCTCTTTGACAATGGGTGGCATTTGATGTGTGCAATACAAGGGCAAGAACCCCACTGGTTCTCTGGTGTCCTGAAGCGACACCTTGCTGCGCCTTCCCCTCATATTCAACCAGGAACCCCACCCACCCTGACAGGGACTGTCAGGCTGTCTCTCTACCAGAGCATGGTTGTCTGCAGAGGTCTGTGTGTGTTTGTGTAATCTAACGTGCACACAGGTGTGAAACTGAAGCAGTTTAAAATAAACAATCAATCACTCTTAAAATGTCTTTACACATTAATTGCCAAGATCACCAGAAAAGCTATTATTGAAATTGGAGATAATGAAGAGGACAATGAGATCTATTTTGACGTGGTTGTTTTTCATCTCACAAACAAGGATGAGCACTTTCCGTTTCACTTTCAGTTGTTTCCTTTAGCTAGCATTATGCCAGTGTTAAAGTAAAGGTCAAGATCAAACCATAGTCTTCAAAATCTTGAAAGATGTTTGCAAAACTAGCCTTTTATTGAATGCTTGCTGTGCTGACAATGGGTTGAAGGTACAGTATACAGTAGTTATCAAGACATAATAAAGACACCAAGTACTTCCAGTAGCTGTGATTTGCAGTATGCTAATGTGGGAAATCATCATATCTTTGTCTTTCTTGTCATACATGGCTACGTTTTGGGTACAAATCACATAAATTCTGCCTCTGTATCTTTTTTTGTACTTTCCTGACATGCACTTTCATCTATTTGCAATTATTATGATTATATCACAACATAGTCTGCATTAAAAATGCAAATAGCATTGCAATTTTTTTTTTTTTAAAGGAAGGAAGGAAAGGAAAGTCACCATGACTTTAGGTCACAATAGGTCGCAAAAAGAAAACTCACAATTCCCAGAGGGACCAATTTGTCTGAGCTGTGTTAAGGAACAGGCAGGACAGCAAGATATTGTGAGTAGGGAGCTGGCATAAGGCCACATCTCAATTGGTCTTAGACCAGTGTTTTTCTAACTGTGAATCTGGCACCAACATGGGTCACTGGTTGCTTCAAGTGGACTTTAACAAGATGATGTTTTATTGAATGGGGATCTCAGGTTGAAACAATGAGGTTGTGACGGGGTTCCCATGTGATGAAAGCACTGATTTCCTACTTGATGGGAAGTTAAGGGAGAGCATATAGTCAGTGGACCATGAACAGAGGAGCCGCTTCCAGTGACCATTTGTCTGATATGAACCCTGCTGTTGACCAAGATATTTTGATCAGCCATCACAAGAAATAAAATGCTTTTGCTTGGAACGAAAGTTCATCGTTGACCTGCAAAGCAACAGGGTCCATAGCAAATACTCCACAACCCTAAAAAAAACAGTGGGATTTTCACTTATCATAATCTGAAGGCATACCAAGTTCAAATGTGCCAACAGAGGTTTAACTGCACTTTAGAAAAGCCCATTGTGCCTGGCGGCAGCAGCATCAGCGAGTGTTTGTGGGTATGCAGGCTGCTGGCTTTGAGCCAACACTCTGGGTCCTTCAGACTAAAGTACTTTCACTTTCTGGTGAAAAAAAAAGAAAAGAATATAGAGTTGTTTTAGTGAGTCATGAGGACACTGAGATTTAAATTGCTGACCATGTAAATGTAACATTGCCCTAATTTCCAACCAGTTCTTTACTGTAATCTAAGAAGGAAAGAATAGAAACCAAATGATATTGAAGAGTCTATCCATCTCTGAAACTCTATCAAACTCATGTATTCTGTGTGTACAAACTACTGGTGCACGTTGTTGCAATGTTGGAAAACTAAAATGAAAACTGGCCCAAAGCCTGACATTGGCTCTTTTCCATCTGTAATGTGGGACACTTGGAACAAAACCAAAAAAAGCAAAAAGTTGTGAATGTGAGTTATGGATATAAGCCAGACATAGGGGCTCTTGGCAAATCTGCTTACCAATTAGAAAAAAACAACAAAACAAAACAAAGATAGAAAGATTGTGATTAAATAATCAGGATTATGGAAATGCATCTCCCATGGCTGTAACACAAAAACTGCCAACAATTGTGTATCAGCACTTAGTTTATTTGTGTATTTTGTAGCAATGAAGAGAATATGATAATACACTATTATAACTGTTCTAAGAAAATAGTAACTGTCCAGATATTTTGGTGCAAGGCTGCATATTAGGAAAAAAATGCAGAAAAGCTGTTGTTCTTGTTCTTTCTGGGTCCGTGACAGTGTAGGCATTACAGTGACTAAAGAGCTGGAGAAGATATTTCTCCCGGCTCTAAGTCTTCACCATCATGTACAGCAGCATGTCAAAATTTACAGGTAAAAGTCCAGCTCACTCTCACATGCCTTGTCCTGACGTGAAGCCGTGTCCTCTGTGAAGAGACCATTCTTTCCGCTGAAGCACGTAAAAATCTCCACGAGAGACACGACCGGGCCCGACTATCAGATTCTGCCTTAATGTCCGTGGAGAAGGGATTTGTGATGACTTTGAAGGGAAACTGTGAGTTGCACGACACAGACTGCAACCACTTAACCTAAAAGGTCAGAACGATGCACACTGTTTTGTAGTAATACATTAAAGGGTACGTTATTTAAAATCTGATTGGTTGCTAGTGCCACTTATACAGTATGTTCAGGTTTAGTTTGGAAAAGAACCTCTAATAATAATGTTCATACCTTATTAACAAGCTTGTTTGTAGTTGTAGTGTAGTTTACTGTCCATGGTCCTGTGTGCGCTTGTGTGCGTGTTGTCACGATGTGAGGGCCAACATGAAATTGTTTTGGTTTCATGTGAGACCTTTTGTCACCATATTCAGTGCACATACACATTGGGTGACGATTTGTGTGAGGAGAATTTGCATTTTTCTTGAGAAATTAGCAGCTTTTGTTGTTGTGGTGGTGATGATAACTCCCACTCAGTGATTTTTGCTCGTTGTTTGTTTCAGTGCTGCATCTTAATTTTGGCTTCAACGCTGGAATTGTCATAGGTAACATTTTCACTATTATAGGAGAGGACACCGTTAGGCACGGCTGATAATTTGCTTTATTCCCATGAGGGACGTGGGGTCAGAGGGGCCATGCTTTCAGAGTAAGAGATAAATACGCATCTTCAAATACACAAAGTCACAAGCACACACACACACACACTCACGCAAAACTAGTGAAGTAGAATAGTTCTGTCGGAGTGTGAACACAGGTATTGACATAAGAAATGATTAATGCAGACATGCTATGACGCACATACAAACACACTTACTGCTCCATTTGTAACGTAATTTTATCATCACATAATATCATAAAATGCAATAAGACAAGACCACGTCACATTAACCAGCACACACACACGTCATTACCCAACACAGACACTTCAAGTGGCCTAATTTAAATACGACTATGAGCAAACACTAACATGTACTGTATGTAATGCATATCATGACACACCGTCTGGACATGTTCGTATTACATATGTATTAGATATACAGTACATACATTTACTCTCTCCGGTGTGTGTGCGCAGGTTTTGCGTGTTTGCATTGTTTTCTGAGTGTACTGCATGTGTAGTGAGTGCGTGTATTGTTTCGTGAGTGTGAATGTGTGTGTTTGACCACATTGAAAAGCGTATAATCCGGCGCTATGGGCAATATCAACAGAGAAAACCACTGGGCTAAAGTAGGGCAAGCTTCCCTTTAAAACGCACACATACAAACTCTCATGCATGCGCGCGCACACACATTTACACACAAACACATACGCACACACACACACACACCCCTAACACAAACACTGCATCACCAATCCACTGTGGGGGAGAAAAGCATTATTTGACAAACCATTAAAACTGATTCTCTATGCTTCTGAGAGACAGTGAGAGAGAGAAGGGGAGAAGCGGCGGATTAGAGAGAGGAAGCGAGAATTAGGAGGACCCCCCACCCCCCACCTCCCCCCTCCTCCTTCATTTCCTTTTCTACACCCTCTCTCTCCCCATCTCACCCCCCCCACGCCCTCTCTGTCAGGTTTTGTTTAGTAGCCCATGACATGTGTCCTCTATATGCCTGTGTGTGTGTGCGTGCGTCACATCAGTGTGGTAACTGAAAGATTTCTGACAAGGTGTGAACATTAAAAGCTTCTACAGTCACATACACCCACAGGCCTGAGGGAAGGGCACCTTCACGCACACACACACACACACACACCTCAATGCACTCAAGCATATACACATACGTTACACACACAGACATGCATATACACTCTCCTCTCACACACGCACACAAGACCAAGTTAATGTGCAGCTCATCATCTGACCAAACCCTGTGACACAGACGCAACACTCAACTCAAACTGAGACTCTGGCTTGTGTTTAGTTTGCAGTGAAACCAGTACAAGCTCACCAGGACAACTGACAACCAAGCCCGTATTAAGGCCCTCCCGGCGACGCAGAGAGGGCCCACTGCAATGCCCGCAAAAGAAAAAAAAGCAAAACAAAAACGGGACATTTCAAAGCTGCAAGCACTGATGACAAGGAGAGCAACGGCCCCCAAATGACAACGTTATTTATTTTATGTGTATGTGTGACTAAATGTTACTCTGGTCTGCCCTGAGTGGGTTGCAAACCCAGGCTGTCTGTCATTTATGTTGTAAACCTTGTAATAATACGTTGTTGAGTACAGTTCGCATTATTGTTGCTTCGGTTTGAGTGTGGATTAATTGTTGATGGTTTGTTGTGTTAATGTGAGCGGTGGTCCAATATCGCGATCCTGTTGAGTTGGATTTTAATAACAGCTGATAACTGTGTAGATGGCATGGATTGTGATGAGAAGGTGTTGCACAGATTGATAATGTTAATTAAACTGGGGATTTGAATGGATTTCACTCTTGTTCTGGTGGGAATAATCAGAATCAGTATTATAATCAGTATTATATCAGTATTAAGTCTATTCTTACTGGGTTACCGGTATGTATTCCGGGTGGCGGTGGCGTGGAGGGCCCTGAAAAAGTGGTTATCCCTGGGGCTCATTGTGTCATAATGCGGGCCTGCTGACAACTGGAAAAGAGTAAAACCAGTGACAGCAAAATATATATATATTTATATATATATATATAGTGAAACAGTGACTTTTCCCCTCACCGCCCTGACTGTAACTTCACCTGCTACTGTCTCCATTCCTCAATGATAAGTGAACATTCAGAACAGGGCTCATTGTCCTTAATTTGAGCACTGTTTACACCATCATCTAATTTTTGCTTGGGGGTGGGGGGCGGGGGCATTTGGCCATTTATAGCAGTTGAAGAAGAAAGGTCGGTTAATGGGTCAGCATATGATCTTGAGAATAATATTACTGACTGAATCAACAGTCTTACATCATTGCATGTCCTTCCTGCATGTACAGTCTGCTTTGATTCTGTTGCATTTAGTGTTTTATTGTTTGGCTATTTATTATGCTGCAGATTAGAAATTAAAGGCTGAGGATGTTTTCAAACTTGCTTTCTCGCTCTACCTCTCTCTCACACACAAACACACACACACGTTCTCTTATAAGGATGTATTAAGTAATCATAACATGGTAGTTAATGATAATGTTGATGCATGCCTATACTGAGTAAAAAATACTATCTTGTACTGTATAAATAATTTCACCGAATAATGATACAGTATTAGCAATTGAATAAAAATAAAAACAGTTCAATTAGCGCCAAAGTAAAACACGCGGTTTCTTGCTGAGCTCATTCTCTGCGGTATAAAACATAACTGACATGAGAGAATTCCCCCTCCTTCACATCCTTACTCATCCTTGTTTGATTGATTGCCACCCTTCTGTTGCTGCTGTAATCCTTCACTGTGCTGTCCAACCAAGAGACAGAAGCTGGGCAGGAGCGATGCCTGTGTCTCGTGAGGCTTAAATTCCCAATTATTTGAGATTTGGATTCATACAATCCTTTACATCCAAGGAAATGATGTTGTCACAGTGGATTGTATTATGTCATTTTCTTTAGCATTGAGCAGAAGCAGACACAGACTGTTTTAAGACCGCCACCCACTCAAAAATGTGTTTTCCTTTTTGTTGCTTGGATGTCTGACCCTCACTGTGCAGAATGATGTATGTGAAGTATAATATGAGAAGGCTGTTTTCACATTTGCCTGCAATGACAGAGAGAGAATAGGGAGGAGTAATTATAAAAAACGTTTTTTTTTCCTTACAAAAAGAAAACCACACAGAGACTTTCATGCTGTTTGTCTTAAAACATGCCAGCGAGCTTCAGTACCTGATCAAAACGAGTTAGCACCAGCCACCAGGTAAGAGTTAAGTCTGGAAGTGGCTGAGGTCACAGATGGGTGTCCTCAAAGTGTGGCAGGAGTATGTGCTAAAACAAAAGAAGGGGCAGGGCTGGGCTTTGAAAGGCAACAATGTCAGTCCCAGTTGACATAAAGATAACTTATTTTTAGTTATTTTTATGTTGACGGGAAGTAAAAGACTTCCTCATTACCCCTTCATAATACTCAATTAATCAATATTAATCAAGTAATCCACTGCTAAAATGACAAAAACCTGAACACACAATAGACCCTGGTAAAAATGACTGTTTCTCAAGCTGTGGCGATGGCTGCTATGAGAAATCAGCTCTGCTTGTCTCCTGACAACGACTCAACATTAGTCAGTGTTATCATGATTCAGGCGTTCAGGCCTTAAAAATGACTCAGGCGGTCAGATCCTACGCACAGCTTCTAACATTTAACACTGATAGATAACAGAAACAAGGAAAAAGCCAATTAAGCATCTATCTATCCATCTATCTTGCTTTCTCACTGCTCTTTCCCCCCCTTTTTTTTTTTACCTATCGCATGAATCTGTGTTTTTAGCAACAGAATCCATCGGATTATGTTCAGATTTGATCACATTTTATCAGGAGAGCTATGAGGAATCAATGGATCAAATAGTCTTTCCACTCTCCAACATCTCCTCAAATCATCTGCACTCGCTTCCCCTTTATTCAACTTCACACACTCGTAGTTTGTCTCTCCCCTTGTATTATCTCTCTTGCCCTCTTCGCCTTTTATTTTGCTCTCTTTTCTTGTCTCACTCCTGTCATCATCACCATACTGCCATTTACTCTTCTCCTCTCCATCGTCTACGATATTCGGTAGCGTCCTTTTTTTTTTCTAAATACATGACGCCAGGGACAGGTTCAGGCAGGAAAGACAAAGAGATTACACTATAAAAAAAAGGAGAGTGTGACAAACGAATCAGCATAGAGAATCAAGGCGTAGAGAGAGAAGGAGTGCTCTCACACACATTTTGTGACTGAGTGAGAGCTGTAAAGTGGCAGTTTGTGCTTTTGTTATGCGGCAGATGGGACCAGACTCCACATGCACGCACGCACCGCTCCCACCACAGTATACCTCACTTTCACACTTATTTCATAATCTTTATCTGAAACCTAAAGCTAAATTTATTTCCATATTTCAGCAGAAAATATAAAAAAGAGCCACAGAAGGTCTTTGTTTGGGCGACAGATGTTCACATTCCCATGATAACACACCTAAATTACGGAAAATGAAAAAGGCGCTTGTGGTGAAAGGATCAGAATCTGATCATATACATACTGTAAATATATATCATATATTTACTTATAATATTCATATATTTATCAAGTGTCATTCTTTAGAGGGAGGTTATCTTACTAAAGGCCTTTACTTAAACAGTTTCTCACGCCACCATCACTAAGAAATTTCATACACAAGTGAACCTCAAAACGAAAATGCTTCTCTCTTAATCCTAGTCCTAATCCAAATCTAAACCCAAATACTTAATGTGAAATTGTACCTGTTTTTAATTTTCGAGCAAAATAAGATCAAGCATGCCAATTAAAAAATACTCAAAAATATGCTTAATGATGCTTAAGACTGGTAAGTAACACCTGTGTTCATCCGTCCTTTCTCGGCTCATTTCTCTCTCATTAAAGCGTCTCAGGCAGAGACACTTCAGAGCAACAGGGGGAAATACTGAAAGTCTTGTTATGGCCCATCATGTCCTCAAAATATTTTTTCAAGACCCACTTTGTTTTTTTTTTTAGAACACAGTGAGCTTTTCCTCGCCCTCTTATTATTCTCTCTGTCTTCTCTTTCCATCACTATACTTGACATTATCTTACTTCAGTCAGCCATCTGTCAGTTGCCCTCTCTCTAATGCCCTCTCTCATATATTTCCGTCTTTTCTCACACACGTGCACGCACACACACACACGCACACACACTCACACGCACACTATACTGTCATGCCAGAATAAGTGGGGGTATACACAATATTATAAGCAACATTTCCATATTCATAAAGTAGAAATCAGTATTCCCTAAAGACATCTTTCTGACTCATTTTTCACTCTGTGCATTTATGTGACATTTTCCATTTTAAAAATCTCAGTGTTTAACACACCACAATGTTTCTCTCTTTTTACCTCCTCATCTCTTCTCTTTTGTTGTCTCTTCTGAAACCCTCAGTCCTCTTATTTCCATTCTCCTGCACTTTTCTCCATTCCCGCTCCTCCTCCCTTTTCCAAGGAAACTGGCCCAAATTTCTTTGAAATTTAAATCGGATTGAAACATAAACATTTGTTCTGTAAACTCAAGAGTGAGTTTCATGATACAGGGTAAAAGAGGCAGAGGGAGAGGACGGCAAGAGAGATTCTTTAGAAACTTTTGAAATACAAAATACAGACGATGTGAGGCGTGAGGGGAAACTGTGATTCTAGGTGTGTCTTAGTGGGAAATCGCTCTGACACTAATCTGCCAGCTGTCAGTCTCCCATCACATCTAGTCTCCGGTTGCTGTAGTAACCTTGTGGTCCATAGCGCGGAGGGAAAAAAAACGTTATTATGAATTCAAAATCAGGCCAGGTGCTGCGCTGTGCTGCAATTGGCTACAGGGCTAAAATATGCAAAGCATGCTGAGTCATTGGCTGATATAAGACTTAGTTCAGGTTTTTGGGGAAACTGTACTTTTTTTGTGCAAACTGAGAGAGAGAGAGAGACAGAGAGAGAGAGAGAGAGAGAGAGAGAGAGAGACAAACTCATGGATTCCTTTTCATGTCTCTGAGTAGTTTGATGTACATATGTCCACTGGTGAGATTATTTAGTTCAAGTCACGGAAGTGAAGATAAAGTCCTCTTACAGGTAAGTACACTTTCTCCAGCGCTGAGATTTTTCACAAATACATGCTAAATCCTGCCAGATATATATTTTTTTCTACTCTTCTGATGTGAACAGGCACTGGATAGCATTGTTGTGTGTTTGTCTATGTATTATTTAAGTGTGTGAGTTGTTAAAATGTGCACATATACAATCAAAAACTGGAAAAACAAATGTTGAGCTTAACTCATCATGCCCTACTATAATTAACATGGTATCTTTTTAAGAAAACCTCACAAATTAGCAGAGGAAAAAAAAAAAACACAACTTCAACACCTACTCATATGCACAAGTGCGGACACATACACTCACACACAGCAGTAGCAACCACACAAATCAACCTTCCAATTATCCACAATACTGGCAGCCCACATAAGCACAGTTGACATTTAAATACTCCCACCATGTTGTCCTCCACGGTCCCCAAACATTACAGTAATAAATATGACAATATCTAAGAACTGAACCTTCATAGGAAACAGAAATGTGAACGGCAGAAAAATAATATCAATAATATCAAATCAAACTTTGTTCATGACAATCAAACCTGCTTGTTTATCTGTGAAGGAGTTTGAGGCAACATGATGTATGCGCATTGAGCCAGATGGATGAGAATAAACCCCTTTGGGAAAAAAAAGGTCTCCTCAGAGTAACTTGGAAAAGAAGCCCTGAGGAGTCACGTGATGTAGAGCAAAAGTTGAAGTTGCCAAAAACGTTATATAGGTAAGCTATTTTAAGGCTGGGGAACAGTTTGCTGCACGTCTACAGTCCCACTGCTTCAGCACTTTTCAGATTGTATTAAATCAACCACACCCACACATCACATCCTCCAAATGTACTATGAGTGACATAACCACACGAGACATTGTTCAAGAGCGACCAGTCAACACAGCTGTCAACCACCGGCATCAGTATCTGCACATAGCACTGCAGTGAAGATTGGCAGTGGAGCTACAGGTTTCTTACATCTCCCCAATTCTCATCAACAGACAGGCCAGTTGTGTTTGTCTAGTTGACAAACCCAGCACGTACAGTAAATAAGATAACGTAGATGTTTCTGAAGTGTGTCGACCCCCTCCAGTCCCTGTGCCAAAACAAACATGTTCCGGACCAGAATTTCCCAAATATTGGTGCTCTGCCAAGATTTAGGAAATTCTGGTCTGGAACATGTTTGTAAAATATAAGGGCAGAACTGTCAGAATAACAGAGTAAATGTTTTAGACTGAATAATTAAAGATTACCGAGAATGTCTCCTCCCTCAAGTATGGATTCTGTTTAGTTTACTGTAGGAAAAGTAATTCTGAGAGCATGCTAGATTTAAAAAATAAAATAGCAGATTCAAACCAAAGTTTCCAGAGTTTCCAAAATATACAAGAAAAATTTGATTTTGATAAACATGAATTCTATAGGTACCTACAACTTAGAGATAACTTTCTGAAAGGACTTTCTATCAGGATGGACCCCTCCAGAGAAGTGAATGGTGTGATCCAACTCATAATCAATACATACAAAGAAAGCAAAGTTAGAATTGTATCTGGGTTAAAAAATTGATATCAAATAAACACTCAACTATAAAAATAAAATAAAAATGGGAATCAGAATTTAAGTTAAAAATCACAGATGAAGAGTGGCTAAACCTGTGGAAAATACACAACACATCCACTAATTCATGGATCTGGAGGGAGTTCTCCTGGAAAAATCTGATACGTTTTTGGAGTAAATACAAAAATATGCCTTGTTGGAGAGACTGGAGTAATGAATGTGGATCACTCGCACATTTTTCACACATTTCTGGAAATGCGATAAAATCAGATGGTTTTGGAAAATGTTACACGATGCATTGTTGAAAATAATTGGATATAAGATTCCAATGTCTTGTATAGTACTGCATTTATGTAACCTATGTGAAGAAAATATAAGACCGAAGGACAGATACCTGGCAAGAATATCACTAACACCAGCTGAGAAAGCTATGACGAAGAAATGGGGAAGGGAAGACATCCCTACACAAGACCAATGGATTCACCTGGTAGAGGAAATCTACACCATGGAAACTTGATACACTGCTTAAAGCAGGTATCAGTGGAATGTTTTTGTTAATATAAGTTCTAAATAGTCCTATTTTCCGTCAGCAATCACTTACATGGAGTGTTTCAGCCGTAACACGAGTCTCTCCGTCACTCTGCTCTGCTGCAACCCGAGGAGAAAATTTTCCTTGTGGGATACAAGTGTTATCCAATGAGGAGAGAGAACGGCATGAAGGGCTGTGTGTGCAGCCAAGGGGTGCGCGTGAATGTGGTGACGTAGCACGAGGACCAATAGATGCCTGACGAGGGCGGGGGCTGCTAACTCATGGTGCGTTCAAGGAAACTCGTACTTTGTGATTTTCCTTCCTGTGAAGTCATACCAGTTCGATCTGGTACGAGTTCACGGGTCGGAAGTTACGAGTGGCCGTTATAGTGACTTTCACAGACAACAGGACGGTAAAAACACAAGCTACGAGTTACCTGGAACGCTACAAAGTTGTAGTTGTGACTTGAAGCTGTAACTTACGGTTTCAAAAGCCTGCCTTGAACGCAGCATTAGCCGAAACGGCCGTACCGCTGATATCTGCTTTAAGGCTACAGGAAGCTCAGTTCAAAAAGAAATGGATGAGATGGACAATATTTATGACTGGACAACGACAAAACAAAAAAACTTGATTGAGTAAAAGAAAATGGAATATGGACAGATTGCTTTGAAAGTGACTCCCATGTGTTTTTTATTTGTTTTCGTATTGTATTGATTGAGTTGTTGCACCTTTGTAAAGGAAAAATTCTTAATAAAAATTAAAGTGAAAAAAAAATAGTGGTAATAGCTACAGTAATAAGTAATGGTAATGACTACTGAGTTTTCATGAGTAGGAAAATTAGTATGTTGGTGGGAATCGCAGCCGGTGTAATAACATTGCAAGTCGGTCTCTAGTTCTATTCAGATGCTTCAGAATTTTTTTCCCAGTTGTTTTTGTTATTTCCCGAGCTCCCACTCTCATTGTGAAAAACCTCTTTCTTGCATCCCAGTAGTCCAACTGCACTGTGTGGAAGCACTTGTTTATCTGCATGCTCATGTGTGTGTGAAACGAGAAAAAGTTTCCAATCAGGGAAAAAGCTGCTGGCGGAAAACCACAGTGGGAGACAGAAAACGATGCAGGAATGGAGAGAAAAACTGAACAAATAAAAGAGAGAAACACTAAAATGAAATGACGAGTGGGTGAAATCATGAATGAGTAAAACTGAAAATAAAGTAACTTCTTTTTTTCTCTCTGGTGAACCCACAGTGGGGAGGCAGACAGAGATACAGGAAGTCAGAGGGGAGGTTAACAGAAGAGTCGTAGCAAGCACAACAATGGAGAGGAGCTGGAGAGATGGATGGAAGGAAACAGACACTGCTCCATCTCAACATGTTTTTTTCTGTCTGTTAGCAACACATGAATAAAACCAGCACCTCTGTCTATCAGAAATGAGATACAGGGGGTAAAAAATAACAAACACCCTGTCTAAAGTTATTTAATGAATAAAAGAAAAAACAAAATAAGAATCATACAATTAAAAAACGTCCACGGTGAAAGAAGTTTCTTTACCCTACATTTTTATATTTTGAAAAAAAAAATCTTTATTTTTTTTTAGATCTGGTACTTTTGGTTGGCCATTTAGCTAAAAGTTTTAAAGTGTGAACCATGAAAAGAACTGTTATTTCCTGATGTATGAATAAAACGGAAAGCTAGAAAGTGGAGAGCATCATTTGGTTTTTGCCTCTGATATCAAAGCGCTTTCCTCTCTCTACTTTGATGTATCTGTGGGAAAAAAAAAAAAAAATTCTTTTGGAGGCATTTCAAACTCTGGCTTTTTACCAGCAAGCCTTTCCACCTTGATGTGTCTGAAACAAACAAACATTTTTTTTTTTTAATCTCTATTTTCAGGAAGTGTAGATTCTATATAACCACTCAGCAAATGCCCAAAGGGGGGAAAAATACAACAGGAGATTTTCTGGATAAGTGCCAGCTCAGATGTGCTGAAAATGACAGGCAGCCGGTTAGTCAGTCAACCAGTGTCGAAAGGAGTGCCAGGGGCCGCATGTCTACATGCCTGCACACATTACTTTTACTGATGGTTTGAAATGTAAAATATAAATCCACATCTGTGCTTTGGGGTAGGGTTAGATAAGACCGGCCAGCTCCTTGTAACCTCTCAGCACCAGGGTTTAATCAATGTATAGGTGATACTTTAGCACTGTCTCCATGTGGACATAATAGGCCGTGCCCGTGATAATGTGCTTAAAATCAGTCATTGTTTGGGGTTACTACAGAACAGCTTATTCAGACTACAGGCAGCAGCCACAAGCATATTAAAATGAGGATGACTCGTAGCAGCAGAACCAATAATTTCATTGGATGGTATAGGCTGCCTTTCTTTTATTTTCATATTCAATTCAATTTTAAAAGTTGTTTCTGTGGAATGAATAACATTCATCATTTTGATTCTGTTTTTATATTTCCCAATGCTTTGTGCTGACTGAAATGTAGGCTACAACAGAGAGAGACGAGGAGAGTGTAAGCATGGCTACAGCTACAGAGTTTAAAGGATCACTTCACTAATTTTGAACTTTGACAACAGCTGTGAAATTAAATATGAATGTGATGACAGGCCATTAAAAGTACCACTGTCAAGAAAAATCACATCGAACAAAACCGAGTGAAGCATTGAAACATTTAAGAGCCATTAATATTGAGGTAAATTCTCAGTTGGAGAAAGTCATGACTGTAACAAAGGAGCAGGCCTCATTATTTGAGGGTTTTAACCTGTTGAAAAATTAATGCAGATTTTACTGTTTGTTTTGATTAAAAAATTGGGGACTAAAAAAAAAAAAATCAATAATTCAGGAAACTAATAAATATAGTGAATGGAGTGAGGTGCACTGCTGTGCTTTTTCCCTGGCAGCTCTAATCCCAATCCCAAAAACAGCTACAGCCAGGCAATTAAAAACACAGCAGTAACAGACAAACAAATAACAAGAAACCTACCTGAAACTCCAAGGAACCACTAATGTTTCTCCATGAAACCTGGTGTTTTTTGTTTGTGTTGTGCTCATTTCTACCAGTGAGATCAAATACTGGATCTCTGGGTGGTCGGCAACAAGAACCATGAACTGTGGGTTTGTTTACCTTGTTGTAGTCTGGCAGCAGAAAACACAGAGCTAGCCAGGTTTTGGGTGTGTGGTGATACAAGATAAAGTTTAAAGAGAAATTACTGTATGCAAGTCTAGTCGCTTTTCTCCTGCTTTGCTAACCCTCCGCCTGGCCATGTGCATTTGTTTACAACAAAGCTAGCGAAAAATCAATCCATGGAGCGGTAGATAACATAACATATACAACGTTACGTGTGTAGTCTTAACTGTCATAAACAACAGATTGTGGGTTATGGACCACGTCTGTGTCTGGTGCACCGAGACAAGAGCTGGGACACTGGGGCGGAGGCTACTACATTGATGTTGCAAAGTTGGTTTTCAGCCATGAGATGCCAGGTGGAAGGCAGAGAAGCTCCATTGTCACTTGTAACAAGTCTTGAGTTAACTATCACAATTATTTCAGAGCTTTTTAAAAGGTACAGTGTGTAATAATTGTCAAGGATTATTGGCAAAATTGGAATATACTATATGAACACATTTGTATGAGTGTACAGTATAATCGCTATAAAATAGAATTTGGTTGGTTTCATTAGCCTTATACTGTAATTATTCTTTTATAGCAAGGATCTTGCTTTATTATATTAGAGAGTGTCGCCATTTTGCGCCGCCATGTTTGTATGGCAGCCCAAACGGAAAATCCAGCCAGCCAGGGAGCACGATCCACGAGTTTCACATTCAGAAATAAACCAAGGAAGAAGAAGGCGGAAGGAAAGAAGGAGGGGGAAATAACAGACATATCGTAAAATTGTTAAGGCCTTCACCTCATTGCTCCGTGCTCCTGAAATAGTCGTCCCAGTTGAGGAAAACAAGTTTTTTTTTTCCTCGGAGGCCACCGTCACTTTGCTGACAGGAGGGGTGAGTGCGAATGAAAGAGTGAGCGCTGCGATCTAGAATCTGAATGCTATCACCGTTTTATCCCCATATTACACACTGGACCTTTAATTAGGAAAAATGTATAATAGCCACGAAAAAAAAAACCCTCCGGCATAGTGTAGGTACATGGTGACATCACTGTTGGGTGTGGCTACAGTTGCAACCATAACTGTGACCTTTACTGTGTCCAGTAGTGCTGGCTGGCATGCTGCACTGCTACATATCGAGAGCATATAGTGAATATTACCTACTAAAAGTTTAAACGTGTATGCCATTACCAAGCTGATATTCACACTGAAGTATACAGCCAGTATCCCAGAATGCATTTCACACAAACCAGTAGCAAAGACTGGCGGGGATTTTACATACTGTAAGGCTGAGAGCTGTTTGAGAGTTTGCTAATTAAACTGTTTATAGGTCACTTTTTAAAGTTTTAACAATTTTCAGGCGAGACTTTAATGCTGTAGACGTGCAATTTGTGGTCCATATTGAAACAACAGCTAATTATAATATGATTTTTTTAGATACCAGGCGACAAGGGACCTCTTGTTGTAATTTTTATCTATTTTTTTTTTATATATATACATGAACCAATTGCCTCATCTTCAAGCTCATTTTCACTGACATTAACAACACTGTAACCAAGAGGAAGGAAGTTGTCTGCATCCTCCAAGCCGGTTCAGTAAACTTACTCTTTAGTGGCTATGAATGGAAGCGTGAGGTGATGCATTGCTGTTTGTGTTCAGCCTTGTTTGTCACCTCCTGTATGAGGAGATAATTTCCTGCGAGCCCCCGTAAATAGGAGGAGAATATCATAGGTAGAGGAAGACTACACATGGATTGTCACACTGTATTTTCCTGAATGACATCACTATGGGTGGCCGATGCTCATGGTGAACTATTCATCAGTGCATATGCCATTTAGATTAGAGTATCCAGTAGGCCTGTGCTTTGAATTGGGATGTTTATTTTTGTTGATGTCTGTGCTGTGTTGTTTCCTTTGTTTGGTGCCATATCTGTTTTGGGGACACATGGAGTTTTATCATTTTTTGTTGTCATTGTATTTTTTTTCCACCCTGTTTTGTATACTTTGCTTTAGTGCTCTATCCATGTGTAAACAACCTGAAGTAGGAACTCAGATGTTTCACTGAAGTGAAATTTCTGTGGCAAGGCCTAATCTGGATTCACGGTAAATTAAACTCTTTGTGCAGATGTCACACACACATTCAAGCTTTTGTGTGTGTGTGTGTGGTTTTGCATCCTGGTGGGGTCTTAACCTGGATACACACTGACCCGTGGGGGCGAAAATTAAGATTCCCACAGGCAAAGACAGAGTTTAGAGTAAGAGATGGAGTTAGAAGGTTAGGTGTTCAATTGTGATTAAAGCTGGAGTAAGGAGTTAGGGAATACATTATGTCAATGAGTGGCTTGTATATATGTATGTGTGTGGGCATGCACTGCGGTCACAGGTGATCAAAACTCACAATTCCTGCAGACAACTTAAGCAAAGCTCAGCTTGATACCTGGCAACTGGCCCACAGTTTCCTCTATACTGTAAGCTCTCTCGCTCTCTCTTTCAGTGTACCTGTAACTTCATCCTTCTATTGCTTCATGTCTCCTTCTGTAGCCCCTCACCCCCTGCTGCGCCTCAGCAGTAACAGGTGTTTGGTGAGGCAGGGGGTCTGCGGATCTAAATGTTCTCATCAGTCCTATAGTCCGGCCCAACAGCTGAACTCAGCATCAGTCCACAGCCTGCTCCAGCGACCACAGCTCCTCCTGGTCATTTTCATTCTTGACAACAATGCACATTCATTTTTCTCCTGATAAAATTCTCCCAGAAGCCTCAGAGTCTGAGGTGTGATCTATTTGGTAAAAAGCTAGGGAAAACAGGATTGTTAAGTTATTTTTTTTTTCTTTTTGGTGTTAAAGACATGTCGATCAAGTTAAAAGTAATACAACTTCAAAGAGAAGTAGAGTTGAAACAATTAGGCGACACATTGGTCTGTCCACAATAAACTGAGTTTTGATCCCAGATTCTTCAAAGCTGTGGCAGGGGGAGTGTTTGATCATTAAAACACAAGTCTCCTGTGCAGTATTCAGTTTAGTCCACATGGACAAAGATAGCCATCTTGAAACGTAGTCAGCCACACAGCTGCCTCAGAGTTCAGTTCAACAAATGAATAAACAACAGGATGAAAGAGTGATCACAAAGTCTCCAACCCCGTTCAACTCTTATCAAAGTGCGTTCAACTTTCTGATGTGTCGGTGACAAGTCGAAGCATCTTAGAGAATTATCAAGAATACAATAAGACACAGACAGACGTACAGACAGAACTACCAGCCGCGCAGGGACTTAGTTCTACTAGCTTTAGCATCTTCCCTCCCGTCTGTGTGTGTGTTACAGTCAGTCTCTGGTCCTATCTCTCTTTCTCTGCATGCTACTGTCTCTTCTTCCTCCAGCAGTCCTACCTTCAACCCCCACCACACCCCTCTCTCCCTCTCTCTTCACTTCTCTCCCTCCTTCCCTAGCGGTAGTCCTGGATTAGTTCCATTGCCTGGTTATCTAGTGTTGGCCTACTTTTCTCAGAAAAGTCTGGTTTTTGCTCTGCAGTTAGCCAGGGAAGTCTCAGCTTGTGCTTGCACGTGTGTGTATGTGTGTGTGAGAAAGAAAAAAAAGAATGAAAACAACCCTGCTAGTATCAACCTTGACAAAATATATATATTTTTTGTGATCTACAGTACACGTTATTCACTGTGTGTTCATTATTTCATTCTTACACCAGCGGCTTAAGTTTTCAGTTTGAGCAGCACAGCCCTCTGCAGTGAATTCATGGTCAGACACAGGTTCAGTTGACCTGGCATTAAAAACTAAGTAATGAAACATCACTCATAAAGGCCTGACGCCGTCATATTTTGATTACTTGGTCTTTCACTGGATGTTTTACTCCTCTATAAGTTCGTCTTATTTTTTGCAGATACAGCTGCAGTGCTGAAAATCAATAATTCCCCTTCAGACTTTCCCATTTTTCTTTTTCTTTAATCTCAGATCATACCTACGTTTTCTTTTTTCTTTCATGCATTTTAATCTATGAATTTATGTAAAATCTATGTAAATTTCTGACTTCCTAAAATCTTTGGAGATTTCCTTGACGATATATCCTCCCTTCCCCCGTTGCCATTGTCGAATGCAGTCAACATACATGAATAAATAAACAAAAACACTATTAGCAGCTTCAATTATCCAAAACATAAAATAACAGAATCTGAGCTCAGAGGGGAGAGGGGAGCACAGGGGAAAGAAGAGAGAAACAGAGAGAGAGAGAGAGAGAGAGAGAGAGAGAGAGAGAGAAAGAAAGAAAGAAAGAAAGAAAGAAAGAAAGAAAGAAAGAAAGAAAGAAAGAAAGAAAGAAAGAAAGAAAGAAAGAAAGAAAGAAAGAAAGAAAGAAAGAAAGAGATGCAATATGAGAGAACATGTTTGACAGCAAAATACATTTTTAACAAATAATGTTAAAGTTAGCAACCAATGAAGCAAAAATTACAAGTAGCCCACCACTGTGTGTACATGTGTATTGTTGTGTACAATGGAGCTGAATGAACAAGGTAGCTGACCTCTTTCTCTTTTCAGCGCACAGATACACACCACAGCATGAACCTTACCCTTTTGCCTTGTCATTCCCTCTCCATGTCTCTATTTTCTCCCTGCATTGCTCTCTTGATTCTGTCTCTCCATCTCTCTACAACAAAGACACAACAGCTAACTGATAACCTTTCTCTGCCCCCTTCTCCTCCCTCACAGCTCTGTGCATCCCCCTGCTGCTGTCTCTGCCCGTATCCCCAAACCAGCTCTGTGTCCAGATGCTACAGAAACGCTGCTCCTTGTAATAAAAAAAAGATGTAGAGACCTGCTTTTATTTTTCACTTCATCATTTCCTATATTTATGGCTTATATGAACATACAGTATGCAAAGGCAACTTGAAGATACCCCAGTAAATGTTGGAATGTATTCACCTAAAACGAATAATTGAAATCCATGGACTAATTTTGAACAACAATATAATAACACAGATGGATCCAGAAGGGGCTGGTATAATTTGTGTCAGTAAATCCTAGATCCTGCAGCACAGTGGACAGGTATCTCAGTGAGTCTACATTTGATACTGCATCCATAAGTCAACAACTGCTGGCTGCACTAACTTACAAAAAAAAAAAAATCATGTATTTCCTCCAGTTGAATTTGTGGTGGTGGTCCATGACAAATTGTACCACTGGCTACTGTGGAAATGGAGGCTGCAGACGAGGACAGATGTGTCCCGTAGCTGTAAACCCTCCCAAAATAATTTCATTAGTATGCATTTCAGCACAAGTTTGGTCTCAACTCAGGGCCTAAATGTCATTTCAGTGATATTTCCCCCCCCTACAATGAGAAACATATGGAGAAATATGAATTTAAACAAGATTGAAAACATAACACTTGAATAAAATAGGATACTTTGCTTCCTAACATATGATTCTGGACACATAATTTGATTCTTAGGTGAACATACTAAATAGTAAAAACTCGACTGATATATCTACAGCTACAGTAGCAGCTCTCATGCTCTTACACAGATTACCAAGAGGGCAACTGCATGAAAAAGTCTATATCTATAAATCCTATAATCCAATAATCCCATCATATTTGTGGTTTCTGTAATTACAGGTTGCCTTCAGACCAAGTGCGGTGATATAATTCTAGGAAATGAGGAGCACAGAGGAGGATCTCCTGAAATAAGCTGCAAGGGGCAAAGATCAGTGACAAAAACAAACACAACAAATGAACCGCACTGAAATCTGAAGAAAGACACAGTAGCTACTAAAGGAAAGGTTGATTTTATTTTATTTATTTATTTTAGTGAGCACTAGGCTAATTGATGAGGGGACAAGGAAACAAATACCCAGCCTTCGTTAGGTAGTCTGAGTTAGTCAAATTAAGTGTCTCTCTTCCAAAATGAGGTTGTTGGGGACTATATTCCTTTTTCGTGTTTCCCTAAACAGAGTTTCCTCGCTGTGGCAGAGGAGCAGAGAGGCCTCCTTCAAATTCTGATATTGCTGTGGCAGTTTCACAGCAGGTTAAAAGAGTGCACCCAAGTGTATGTTTTTAATAGCTATATGCCACTGTTTCTTAATTACTTTGATAAAAAAAAAAAAAAAACAGCTTAGTGCCACAATCACTTTACTCCATAATTACAGTAATAATGTGTATCTAACACAGGTGCAGTGGCTGCAATGTTTTCACAATTATTGTTTTTATTATTATGTAGATAATGATATGACGTGTTCATTTATTATATGGAAGTTTATTAACAATGTCATGGAATCCAACATAGTGACCCATCATTAACATGGAGGGCCTCACAATAAAAGGTGTTCCAACTATTCTGTCCACCCACACTGACATAAATAGGGACACAGACTTTGCCCCATAATGCAACACTGAGCACTGTCTGTTATCAGTGCACAATAAACCCATTTCTCTGGCCACAACAAGTACCCCAGCCATTGTAATGGAAATAAGCTCATCATGTGTAAGTGGTAATTCTTTTTTTTTATTTCTAAATTTCATGAATAGCGGAAATATGCATCTGCCACAAATCCTTCCTCTGAGCGACGATATGTGAAGCAGTTTTTCTTTTGATGGAATGTCTTTTATCACCATTGAGCTTGTATAGATGAGATTTCTAATCTAGATGATGTTTGCAAGCTTTCAGTTCTATTAGATATAAGTAGTACTGCAACCTTCTCTCCATATGTCAGCTATTCTGCCTTAGGAATCAATGTTTATTGATATTGTTCATTCAGGAAGCAGTGGTTGTATATTATATTAGGGTGCAGAGGCCTGGATGGTTGATGTACAAGCAAAGGGGGAAAAAGACAAAATTGCAGAGTCTATCCTTTTATATTTTATGTGATCTTGGCCCTTTTAGAGTTCTAACCAACAATTTTTTGCATATATACTGTATATAAAAATCGTTGACATTATTTGGAAAAAATAAAATAATAAATAATATAATAAAGAGTATTGCAGGCACTAATGCACATGCAAATGTTCATTAACACATAAAAGCAATGCCCTTTGAAAAGAGGACAAAGGCTAGAAAAGGGCAGGGATGTATGTGCCCTGTGCTAAATAAATACGATGGCTAGAAGTTTGTGGACGAACTCATTAATTTTCTAGAGTGTGGGTCACACGGAGTACAAAAAGAAAAAAAACTTCTTCCAGGGATCAAAAAGGTATCACTTAACTTGTGAAATTGCAGGTCCCAGCACGGCCTGACAGACCACTTCTGCAAAGGGCTCATGTGCAGCAATGAAAATACGGTAAGCTGCTGACACAAGCTCCAGAAGGTACATGACACAAAGCATAAGAATGTCAGCGGCTGGCCTTGCTGTACCCTCTGACCTGACTCCATAATGGCGCTCTCTGCTTCTGAGAAAATAACTAAAAATATGATGAAATCCTACAGAACCCTAAAAAGTAATATCTTTTTTTTTCCCTTTAATAGTAAGAGGCCTGGTCCAATTGGGGGTTTAATTCAAGAGGCTACGTGGAATTATGACCATCAAAATATATGAACAAAGACAAAACAAGTTGTTTGTCCATGCATCTATGAAAGTAACTGTAAGTACATTATGATCTGACAGCACTGCATGATAATATCATCTGCCTTCCAAAACTTTTCCAAATCACTGCCAAGGAATTATTTGTCTTTCACGATGTGACATTGAAATTGCTAACATTAGGGGAGAACCATCATGATTACAATAATAAACATGTTTTTCACCAAAACAGCACTAACAACTGTCAGCTGGAAACAGGAAATGAACAATGATCTCCCATATTAAAGGCTCACCCTCCTGCCTCCCCCTGACTTGTCTCATTATAATACCATTACTTTACTTCTGCCAAAGCTTCTGTTGTAATGACAACTTCCACTAGAGGGCATTATCACAGTGCTACAGTATAATGCAAAGACGCGATGTTTTGGCTGAAACAGCTGATGATGTCATTCTTCTTTGGGGGACAGTTTCCCATTACTGCCCCCGACATTTGCATTCAGTAAACTGCTGAATTAAGATAACAGATCCATTTGCAGTGCCCGTCTCATGACCATAATAGTGACCGGCAGCATCACCAAAACAGTCCTGCAATTTATATCAACTGCTCCAGCAATCCCAGCAAGAAGTCATAGTGTTGATCTACGACAACAGATAATGAAACCCTCTGCACCATGATTGCACCTCCAGTTAATCACAGCTGGTTGTCGGTTGTCCTTTATGTGACTCTAGAACAATGTTGACTACTGGATAATGCACAAAATGTATGACGCAAAACGCTGAAAATGATAAACAACAGATTTAAACCCTCTATCCTGATCAGAACATGATCCCAGGACACTTAACACGAGGAAACCATTACATCAGGGGCAGATATAACACCAGCTCCTCTGCAATAAATGTTATGTTCCAAAGAGACTTGACTATTACGGAAGTGACAAACAGAAGAACCTTAAAAGTGATACTTAAAGTGATGAAATTCATCTTTTGAGTATCATTCACTCACCCCTGCAGGCATGAGTGATGGCTGTAAAAAGTTTTACTTTCTTTACTGATGCAGAGCAGTGGTGGGCTGGAATTGAGACAGCTATCATGGGGACAGGTTTTACAGTTTAAAAAAAATCTTTATGTGCAGGCAAAATTTCATCAAACCATGTAAAGTAATTCCAGTGACTTTCTCAAGACAAGCAAGTTTCCACACTCAGAAATAAATATTTTCACACTACTGACATCACTCATCAGAATGAGTGGGATGGAGCAGAGTAACCACTGCTGACGCACAGCTGGGGCTGGAGAGGAGAGGCCACAGATGCCAGGTCAGCCCTTCTTCTACGTATATGAGATTGCAGCATTCTCTACACACACAAGGTCTGAGGGCAGTCTGAGGGGTGGGCCGCAAGAAAAAAAGATATAGCCTGCCTTTTCTGTGCTCCTCTTTGTGAACAAAGACGAGGCAGTCAGCTCATGTTGCCTTCATCCCACCGTCCATGTGGGCAGTCTCTCAGCAAGTCTTACACCATTCAACCAGAAGCTGAGCGAAGGAGAGGGTTTTAGGTCAACGGGCTGACCGCTGCCCTCGTGTAGCTCAGACAGAGAGCAGCGGGATAATTGGAATCAGCTCTTGCATGGACAGGGTGAAATGTTTTATGTAAAAACACAAGTTACACTCCAATAAGCAAAGAGGGGATGGTGGATGTGATTCAATCGCGGCTGACGCTCAGCTGGAGCTGGAGGAAGCTTCGCGAGCCTGGCCGAAGCTTTGCCAGCAGTGACACACACCAGGAAGACCCTGAGGGTGCAAAAGAAGGCTGGCCAGTGGTCTCCATTTAGCACTATGCTGCCTGTCTTGAGTAATGTCCACACCATTCAGAGGAGTGCTAACATCAACAGAGCAGGGCTGAGGAGAGACTGAGCCTGCACCTTCCAGCTTAGTCACTTGATCTAAATGACATTGGGAATGGGTTCACTGCAAGAGCTCAAAGCACTTAAGGCGAGAAGCTGTGTAAGCAGCTAATACACCACTCTTATACGGATCTTTTACATTTGAGGGCTTGAAAGGGACAGGGCAGATGAAATACTCTCGGTATGTATAGGTCCATGTCCGATAATGTGAGTGCCAAATAACTCCGGAGTCAATTAACACCTGCAAGTGGCAGCGACAGAGCCACCAGGCTGACAAAAGGTTGCAAGTATCGTCTCTTGCTACTCACTTGCCACTGCTGTTCCACAAGCACCTTTTTTTTTCTGATGCATTCATGAATGGGCAGTCATTTAATAAGCAAACCCTCAGTATTTTCTGACAAGAGCTCAGTGACAACAAAAGCACTGATTTGGAAGGAGGAAAGACAAGAGCATATTGTTGTCCCTTCTGAGCCATGGAAGGCGCCATCAGCCCGGAGGGGTCATCACATGCCACAGCTGTAGCTCAGGACAGCACTGGAGATTTCTAGTGCAGCTGTCATCTCACACAGTGTAGGGCCTGAAGACAGCACACTCTGGTGGCTCCACTATCTCAGCAGAAATACGCCTCGGGCCAACAACTCTGAACACACACAGTCAGCAGGGGGTCCAAGGTGTAGTACCTGACAAGCTAGCCTTGATCGTGCCGTCATCTGCAGAGTCTAAAGGTCTGACACAATCATGTCAACTACACTTGAATTTCTAAATGTATGTATTTGGAAGGTGATAAACTCAGGAAATCCTGGTATTTGTAAGAATTTGGTTGAATTGAATGCGTGCCCTGAAACTGACCACAGCAGAGGCAGTCAGCTGAATGAGGCTACATTTTGAAAAAGTAAATGTGGCGGAGAGAAAAGATGCACAAGTAGAAGCAAACAGATAGATACAATTAAATAAAAGGAGGAGTTTTCAGTTTGTTTCCATATTTCATATATTTTATCTATTTAGATTTTTAAGCTAATTTCAGAGAAACGAAAAGGCAATTTGGAAATAAACATAGTGAAGGATCTCATAAATGGTGTGCTTTGAAATACTCCTTTGAGCCTTGAGATAAGATTCACACCACAGTTCAGCAAGGCTAAGCATAACTTAAACCCAGACAAAGCCGTCTTAGTCCATCCTGTTTGTTGTGTATCAAAAACACAAGAATTAGGGAGCAGCGCAGACGAGATCACAACAACAAAACAACCGAGCTGCTAATATAATACGTAACACCAGAACAGAAGCACCAGACTGTGCAAATCATGAGGGTGATTCAGAATGGAAATTTGGGATTTTAATAATCAGAGAATCAAACTACTCTAAAAAAACAAAACAAATTTTCTCAAACTTTTAAGACCCATGATAAAAAACACTTGTTTCCCTTAAATTTCTTTTAGATTGTATTCTTACAACCATGAAGACGTCTTAAATCCTGGACCTTTATGCATCTACACTTATGTAATCCATTACCTCTCATTAACACCTTGATTGTTGACAACAGCCTTGGCCTCACACGGAAGTCAACAACTAGAGACAGGATCCTGACAGTGATACTCCACACAAACCTACTCTCATCATAGTTTGCAGTCTTCTTTTCCACCAAAAAGAAATATACAGTAAGCAACATCTTCTATTCAAACACTGACAATGACACAGCTACACAATGTTTTCAAGGAAAAAACGCACCGTTATCCATAACTGCACCACCAACCTCAAACACTACTTGGTGCGGTCCCAGCTCATCCCTCCTACATACGAGCTGAGCACTATGAATAAGCTTCCCACTGTTCGCCAGCTTTGTAGATGCCACTCTATCTGCCTCTCTGCAGCAATATTGCAGTCCTACAACTCACTAAGTATGGATGCTGCCAATTCACCAATGACTTGTATTTTCCTGCACATTTTTTTTGGATCATTATAAAAGATTGTAGTTAATGATCCACTAGTAAACCCATTCAGCCTAGTGAGACTGATTATTTCTGCATGCTTACGAAAATAAAAGACATACAGTACCGCATGCAGTGACTGTTGCGACATTTGCCTTGTGCGCTCATGAGTGTTGGTGTACAACAGCTAAAATTGAGCTTTATAGTTTTAATAAAATACTTCTATAAATTATTACTCTTTGTCCTATTTATGGCAATATCTACATTATTTATTTATGTAAAAAACAACACTCTCTGCTTCATCTGTACAAGTTTCAGTCATGTGGTTCACTTCATTATCATTTGCAATGGAGAAATATATATCTTTATATCTCCTCTCTGTTAATGTGCTGTGCGTACATTTGAAAATGATCAAAAAAGTTGCAGACTGGCATGTCAGTCATGTAATCTCTTTAGCATCTTTCAGAGATTATGAGTTCAGTCAATTGTTTGCCAACTCTATCTCCAAAGCACTAACTATGCCAGCTGAAACTTTGTTAATGTGTCCAACTTTCTTTTTTTTTCTTATTTGTAAAAGTTGCAGATAATATTTTCAGAGCATGTGCGACGGTCGATCCATCTGGCCTACATCTCTTTTTCCTTTTATGTAATTTACCACCTGTGATTTATAGTAAGCTCTTTTGTTAATAACCTCGATAACAGCTGAGGAAGAGAACTCAGCACTGTTTAGATTATATATAACACTTAAACCCTTATCTGATCTGCTATTGCTCTATCTGCACTTTAGTGTTTTTGTAAAGCAGTTTAATTCTCACTGTTTTCAGCAAAGTGTTCCTCTTTTCTGTTTTTTACAAACTTTTTGAAGCTGTGCCTTTTCACCTGAACTATGAATTTCCTGTATCACAACAAAGACACCTACGAAGAAATAATAGGGCCACATCGCGAAAAATAAAAACACAGACTTAAATAAAGTCATAATATAATGAGAATAAAGTCATAATATTTTTAACCTGTTATTTTAGAAGAGGAAAGTTAAAATGTGGGCCGTGGAGCATTTTGTTAAGTTGCACTGGGTTTCACAAACAAGGAGAGCCTGGGGCGGTGTTTAGCTCAGTTGGTAGAGCACCCGCCCCATGTGTAGAGGCTATCGTCCTCGCTGCAGGCGGCCCCGGTTCGAGTTCCACGTCGGACGGCCCTATCCTGCGTGTCATTCCCCCACCTCTCTGCGTCCCATTTCCTGTCACTCTGAACTGTCCTATCTAATAAAGGCATGAAAAGCCAAAAAATATACTTAAAAACAACAAGGAGAGCCCCACTATAGTGTTTCAACCTTAAATAATGTTTCTATACTCATTGAAGTGGTAAATCACAGCTCCACTAAGCTCCAGAGCCCAGGCTCAAGTGCAGTCTCCCTGCGCCCTGTGTTGGGCTGCATGGCCAACCAGATCCCGTCCAGAGCTGAGCTCTGGAGCTTTGCTTGGCACCGCTACCGGCAAAGGCGACGGTACCAGTATCGACACGGTACTGGCAACGGCAAGAAGTTGCCAGTGAACTTCTCTGGGAACGAGGTAGCAGACTCTTCTCAACCGGAGTAGCTTACTACCAGCAACACAAATCCTACACTGGGGCTTGGCACATCAGCACCACACTGTCATGACTATCAGGACTTTGAAAAGAATTTGCAAGAAAATGCAACTATTCCACAAAAAGAACAAGGAGGACTTGGAGGAAGTCGCTGCTTTTTTCTCATTACTGTGCGTTCACACCAAAAGCTTCCAAAGCGTCAAAAGCACTTGAGGGTGTGCTTCAGACAAGACAGCTTCCAAAACAGCAAATATTTTCAGCCGCTTTGGTCGCTCGTCACATGACTGACATCAAAGTTCAATCGCGCTGGTCATTGGGGAGCCAAAGGACATCTCTATTCTGACAGGCTGCCACCGAACCGAGTCATAGCTAATTACCCTAAAGTTAACCAGGGCTCAGCTTCTCATCTGGTGACGCTTTGGACACTTTGTAAGAACGGTGACGCCAGTTGACACTTTGGTCGCTCAGTGTCGCCAGGCTCTCATTGAAAATGAATTGACTTCTGGCCTTTTGATGCTTTGGAAGCTTTTGGTGTGAACACACAGTTAAATTAATATTAATTAATTAATTAATTAGTATTACGACTTTATTTCCATAAATTTATTTGGCTACCTAATTTATTTAAATGTTATTCTCAATGTGACCCTAATACACCGTCGTAGATACCTAAATATACATTTTTATCAAATACCTGTTTTTTTATAGTCCAATAAATGGTGTGACAGAGTTACTAAGTTTTTAGGAAACCCCAGTTGATTTGACCATTCACAAAAATGTTTTTATTCAAACTATTCATTAATTTTCAAAGAAATTCTATCAGATTCTTCGATCTACAGTCTCTGTGCTATTTTCCAGCTAAATGAAAAAAAAAGAATTCAAACCTCTAATGTCAAAAGTAATGTGAATTTTGTTCAGAGTAGGTGAGATGAGTAGAGGCCAGGTAGTGTGTGAGTCAGACAAGTGCAAAGAGGGAAGAGTGAAATCAGAGCAACAGAAGAGCAGGAAAGAAGATCAGACTGTAAATGAAAGAATTATGTCTAACCTCATTTTCAAGTTGCCCGGCGATGGTTGTCCATCATAAACTGATACTATATCAAAGTCTTCCTCCAGTGCCAGCGTGACGAAGGTTAGCTGGATTCGGTTCCTCTCCCCTGTTATTATCAGCCACGTGCAGTTGGCGTAGTTGGGATAGCCGTGGGGGAAACCAGGCGACTCTATAGTGCCATTCAGGCCTTGGACTACGCCACCACACGATTCAGCTGGAAGAGAGAGAGATGACAAGAAATGATATTAAAATACAGGGAACTCAATTTTGCATTATGCGGTAAGGTTATAGATGAAATATCGCGCCTTGTTTGCATTCATGCTACAGATTTCAAAGACAGACTTTGACAAATGTTAAAAATTACAAATTCCATACAGAGTTCAAAACAAGATGTAGACAGTGAATTTAGATTTCTAACTGTGATGAAAGTTTATCACCCCCTGCCAAAAAAAAACAAAAAAAACCCCCTAGAATTCATGTAATGGCTTGTGCATTTGCAGTGAAACACTAAGAGGAGCTTGAGTACACGTTACGTGCCAAGTGAAGCGTTACTAGAGTACTACTTGCAGGAACTCCAGCTTAATGCAGCACATGCCTCACATTCTCCCCTGACACTATAACATATGTCATATGAAGCTTTCATGCAAAGTGCCAGAGAATGAGTACGTACTCTGTATATATTTAGATTTCATGGCACTAATCCTTTAATCCTGACAGTGTTAGTGCTGCAATCTACTGATCTCAGACCAGAAATAACCTCCCGTGACATATAGGCTCATAGCCACATAAGCATGGGCTGAATTTTGCATTGTGTTGTTTTACACATTAAACATTCAAACATGCTGACATTAGACAATCTTTATACTGTCATGCCATCACACCGAGTTGATAAATGTGGCACTTATATCTTTTACACTGACTATTTGGACACACAACACACACACACACATTCCTTCTACTGAATCACTGCATACGTAACTATTTTCTTGGCCAAACACGTCATGTTTTTCTTAAACACATCCGCCACGCGGCGCATTCGCAACATTTCTGCACGTCACAACAAACAGCTGGAGTTCTTAGACGTAGCGCACAAAATGTTAGATCCAAGTATCCCTTCAAAATGTGTGCTGTGGTTATCATTATGTAACAACAACTACTCATTTAAACTTCTTTTAAAGTAAGGCAAAACCTCATAGTCATACAATATGAATGTCTCCACTGAAAACTGGCATGAGGTGGGATATGATCTGGTGCCAGGGGTAAGTGCTCATATGCTCTTCCAACACCTTTTCTTTTATCTGTGCTGTGCAGTATTTTCAGCCCTTGACATCCCCACTGAGTGTCAGTCACTGCTGAATATTGCACATACACACTGGAATGTATTTGACAGAAGCTATAAGGTATTTGCACAGACTCAGACACAGAAGAACAGACTCCACAGAGCTAGCAAAGTTTTGAAGAATTTATGAATAGCTTTTAAAGTGTGAAGTTGAGTCAGAGGGGGGGGGGGAGGGCAGTACATTAATAATAAAGCAGCTCTTAAAGCTGCCAAAAGCTAAGCTAATGTGTAACAAATCCGGTAAAGGCTATACGTGTAACTGCGGTGGACAGAAACAAAACGAGAATCAACAAACCCTAAACGAAAGAAGATGGAAATTTATATCAGCTTGAATACACGTGTGAGGAAGGCCGATGCTAAAGAAAACAAAACAAAAGTCTGATAACGAACCAAAGCTGACAAAAATGCAGTTACACTAAACACGAGGGGGGAAAAAAACATGGGGGAGAAAAAAGTACGCAATTGTCAGTTTCTGCAGTTTGTTCAGCTGCATCAAAGACACAACACTGAAGTATGACGTGAAAAAGTGAAAGAACAAGAGAAAAGATAAAAGACAATCAGAGTTTGAGGATCCTCGTTGTGCCTGGAGTCGGAGTCTTCGCTCTCCTCTACTCCTCTTCCCTCATTTACAGACTCTGCCTTCACTTCTCTCCTCTCTCCATCTTTTATCTTCTGCTGCTCTCTCCTGAAGAAATACCTTACACAGTTTACTCCTAAAGCTGCTAAAATATACAGGACACGTAGCACAATCTGAGTGTGTGTGTGTGAGTGAGTGTGGCCAACATGAAAGCCGGCAGTAATTGTTTCTCAGATAGCAACGGTTATTGATTTATTAACCTTATATCACACACTCTCGTTCACACACATACAGTAATGTGTAGTCAACCGACTGTTAACAAACTACATATGTGTCTGTTTCTGTGTTGTTGTTGTTTTTTTGTCATTTTCTGTCAGAATAAGATCAGAACTTCCTCATTGTGCACATCCCAGATGTTCTTGTTTGTCTCTAAACACCTATACAAAGGCCCAAACGGACAAGCTGGCAGCAACGGAGATGCACACATGTACAGTATGTGCACTCAACACGCACACATATACAAACTCGAAACCATCTGGAGTGTCCAGATTAATTTCAGATTGTTCTCCACCGTCTTTCCAACCCAATTCACCTCTCCCCCTCAGCCGTCGTTGTGTCTGTCTCTCATTCTGTCTCCAGTTGTCTCTCTCTTCCTGTCTCTGGTCTCTTCTGCTGCCAGATCCCCCTCTGCCCACTTTTGAGCAGATGGGATAAGGAGAATTCAGCAGATATTTGCATCATACCGGATGCCACATTGAAGCACCATACTTGGGGCATTTCATGAAAAAGTACTTAGCGTAGCCTCTTTGTTGATGTAGCACTGTGTTCTTCCTCCCTTTAGTTTTCCATGCTTAGATTTTCCTCCTCTTGGCTGGAGAGACTGTCCGGTAACTGAAAACCATATGGTCCGTCCTTCTAACAGCTGTCCATGTGAACAAGACGACTAAACACTGTCATTTTTTACCATGAGTAAAAAAAAAAAAAAACGTGTGTACAGTCACGGTCAGCACATTAACATGATCGAAATGACAAAATGCTGATGTTTAACCGACAACACACAATTATACCTGTCATTCCCATAAAACAGCCCCATGATCTCTGCACACCCTGCTCTCTCTCTGACATATCCACATGGATTAAAGGGTAGCTATACAAGTCTGGTCTCTTTTCCTCTGTGTTGCTAACCCTCCTCTCGGCCATGTGCTTTTGTTCCTCTCAAAGCTGGTGAGAAATTAATCCATGGAGCAGTGGATAACATTATTTATCATATAAGATGTTGCGATTTGTATATTTGTGTAGTATTATCTGTCATCAACAAGAGATTACAGGTTACAGGGCGCATGTGGGTCGTGGTGCTGCAGAGATGAGAGCTGGGGCGGGCTCTGATCTTACAGGGTTGGTTTTCAGCCAAGAGACGTTAGGTGGAAGGCAGAGAGCCTCTAGTATTCTCCTGTATCAAGTTACAGTCATTTATGAAACCATTACAATTACTAAAGCTGTTTGATGAAGGTACATGTACAAATGCAAAAAGCATATTTAAGGTAGAAAATCCTGCATACATGTAGTTCCTACCTTAAAAAGTAAATCTCTTTAAGACTAAACCTGCTAATCAGCCTCTCTGTCACGTTGTGAACATCAAAATCAGCTCTTGATTTCTTACCCCCACTAAGGTCACTAGAAACCTGGGTGTCATGTTTGTTGTCTCCTGGTCATGTCCCTGTGCCCTATATACAACGTAAGGAAAAGTCAGTCCTCACCTCACTCAATATACCACCAATTCTTGGGCTAAGCCATTTCTCACTTCAACTGCTGCAATGCCTGCAATGTCACTACCCATCGACCTACACCGGCCACCCATGGCTGCCCGCATCAAACTCTACTAATGTCTGCCTTCTGAATCTGCACCCATCCCCCTTAAACTCAATTATACAGGCTTATGCTCCTTCTCCACCGCCATGCTCCTCCTAGGAATGTCACCTATAGCGCTGCCATCCCTGCACATAAGGAGACCGAAGTCCAGACAGTTCTCATCCATTGTTTCCCAACGGTGCACTTCAACATAGACAGGTCTCCTTGCAGTTATTATAGAAGTGTAGCACATTTCACTGCCCCTCACTTCATAGTAAATATGTATTTGTCAATATAAGTATTTGCCAGATGAGTGAATGTGATGAGCAGGTGTCTTTGCCTTCTTCTCTATTAACATGCTGATGTGCTAATTATCGCCAAATACAAGGTGCAATGGGGCTTATGTGGATTTCATTTGTTTTATAGGCATTAGGGATGCAACGATACCACTTTTTTTCAAACCGATACGATACCGATAACTGAATACTTGCCAATACCGAGTACCGATGCCGATCCTTCTACCACAACAAAAAAACAAACGATTAGGCAAAATGCAATGAATTGGAAGACAAGTTTTACTTTCTTCTCTGTTTGTTACAACAAAATTTGTTGTAACAAGCCTCTGATCTAAAAAGAAAAATACAACAAAGACGCAAAGCCGCCCTCTGATCGCAGTCGTCATGCAGAGAAATTGCATGAACTGGTATCGGTTCTTGGTATGGGTGAACTTTAGCGAGTACAAGTACAAGTATATTATAACAGTATCGGACCGATACCCTATACCAGTATCGTTATCGGTGCATCCCTAATAGGCATAGTAATCTATTTAACAGTTGCTAAGACCTTTTACCTTTATTACTCTGAGATTTATTCTGGAAACTGTTATGTGGGGGCAAAAGTCCTGCACCTGTTAATGGAGGCCCCCAGTCCGCCGACTCACACAAAATACTGTTTTCATCTGTGTGGCACAAAACATGTACTGTCTATTGTTTCAATCACCTGAGCCTGCCTACTAATTTGAAAGAAAAAGGTTAGTGAGACAGGTTTAAATTTGTGTGATTCCGGTGTGCTGGTCTGTCTCGTTGTCAGGGCAACAGATTAGAAATAATGTAGATACTCACAGAAACGCAGCAGGAATAATTATACATTTTCCATGTTTTCCTCCCTCTCTGTGCAACCTCCCCTCCCCTTGACATGTTAACAAATGCATTAAACGATATTAACTCTGACTTTTGTTTTCGGGTTTTCTAAGTGTGATGAGGTGAAACATTGCGACTGACCTGTCAAACTCTAGCAGTGTCTGTGTGAGAGAGAAAAAATGAATGCGATTGTTTCTGTTAGCGGGAGCTGCAGATAAATGTGGGTAAAAATGTGCATGCATGCCATATGTCCATGTGTGCTGTGCACTCATGCAGACACCACCGCGAAACGTTAACACACGCACTGTGTCAGTCTACATTAAAACACAGGGCTCAATCTTAAAGGTATATTTTACTCCATTTTTAATCCACAGGCTTTGCAGCTTCCCCCTGTTTTTATGTCCACTTGAAAAAATAAGCATGTTAAGTTTTCAGGGCTGCACACTGACAGCGTTGTTTGAGGGTTTTTTTCCATATCTAAAGGTTTTCCCACGACATAGCAGCAATCAAACCAAAGCAACTCGATTCTAAGCCCCTGCACAATAAAGAGATGTTAAATATCTTCAAAGCAGAGAAATTATTTTTCTTCATCATTTTTCCCCCCAACAACCCAAAGTGTTCAGTAATGAATCGGGTCAGTGCGGAGATCTACATAACAGTCAGACAGATTGTTAAATTTGAGGTGCTGAGCAGCAGCGGAGAGGTGGAGAGCTCCGGCTCAACCTGACCCCAAGGTCCCCAGCTCATAAATCAAATGCTGGCCTTCTCTTTCCATGGCGTGCCGAGCCACAAATCAAATGCATCTTTCTAAGTTACGCTGTGTAGAACTATTGACTGCAGTGATTCAATGTCGGCTATGAAAAAGTGGAGGAGAGGAGAGGAGAGGAGAGGAGAGGAGAGGAGAGGAGAGGAGAGGAGAGGAGAGGAGAGGAGAGGAGAGGAGAGGAGAGGAGAGAGGGATTTGTCGTCTGTTTTCCTGGTTCTTGTTTTCCCTTTTCGCCTCTTTCCCACCTCTTCTCAAGCCTCCCACCTCCTCTTTTTCATTATCTCTGTGTCAGAGTCATTGTGTCTCCCCCCACATTATGTTTGTCTCTGCAACCCTCCATCTCTCGCCGTCTTCCCTCTCCATCTCTTTCACTCTCCAACCCGATGTCCAGCCTTGCTCTCTCTATTACACCAGTATTATCACCGTTCCTGTAACTCTTTGTGTGCATCTTTTCCTCCCTGCAGCTTAATTCCCTTCTTTCTCTTAATTTGCTTCTTCCCAGCTCTGTGTCATCTTCTCCCCTGCCTCTCTTCCCTCTGTCTACCTCTGTCCTGCTCTGTCATCCCTTCACCCCCCCCCCACTCTCTCTCTCTCTAGCCCCCTTTCACTACAATTATCTCTGTATTAGTATCACGGCATCTCTCCCTAAGTGTCATTACGTCTCTTCCTCACTTCCTCACTATTATTATCGCTATGTCATATTGGAGCGGTCCTGCTGTCATTATATCTATCCCTCTGTGTTTCCTCTCTTATCCTGCCAGAGTGTTCGGTTGTTTTTATTCCACCCACTCACCTCCTATATTTATCACACAAAGAACAAATACCGCAACCTCTCTCTGTCTGTCTGTTTCTCTATCGCCATTTCTCGCACTGTCTGTCAGCCCACTGTCAAACAGTTTAAGTAAATGGGACTGCAGTTTGATTTGAGCGTTTGGGCCATTTAGCTGGTGCTCAGTGGGGATAAAAGCAGGTCTCTGGAAAATAATACCAAAGTCCATCTATGCAGTTAACTACTCTGAAAATAGTTTTGAGAAAGGCATTGTGTCCTCCTGTGAAAGCAATTACTCACACAAACACAAACACTTACTCATCAGCCTGAACTTTTTCCAGCCATCACAACTCTGGAGAGTTTTGTCAGTGCAATTTGTTTCAATGTTTGTTTGTTTTCTTATTGCAAACAAATGTGTTAACCAGTTCAGAGAGACTGGTTTGCAAGGCTTATCAGGGCTCCAGACTGACCTTTTTTATTTATTTTTTTATTTTTTTACTAGGAGCACAGTGGCCCACAACTAAAAATGTTAGGAGCACAAGCATAAATCTGAGGGATGCACACCGTAAATTGACAGATTCCAGATAGAGTTGCTGCTTCCATGTTTCACCAAAGAAAAAACAGCAAATTTACTGGTTGCAGATGTGCAAGTGTGCACTGTCTCAAATTTAAGGGGCAAAATGCTCCCATTTAGGCGCAGTCTGGAGCCCTGCTTATCTTTAGATCACAAACTGCCTGCAGTTTCTCCTCCATGTGTTTACTCTTTGGGCTGAAGTCACACTGTGCAGAGTTTGCTTGTGCTGGCCGGTAGAAACGGTGCAGAATGACGGACTAACGAACGCTGCACAAACAGCGCTGAAAATCCTGCCACGCCCCTCGTTACACTGATCAAAGAGCATGTTTGTCAAATACAAGATTGTCAGATGTTAATGAGATGCATATAGGAAAAGAGCTAAAACTGTATCTAAAGTGAAGATGATGAACTAAACGAATGGTGACAGCAGGACATGTACAGTCACTGGTCACCATGACGACCACAGGAATGGAGAAGGGAAGAGACATGTATCATACTCACTATGACACACACACACACACACACACACACACACACGATAAACGAGCAAAGACACACAGGGAGAATCAAGGCTATGTCCAGAGTAAATCCCAAACACTGTCAGCAAGGAATAGGGTTTGCTGTCTGGAGATAGCACAGATAGGTAGGATGGATGGTGCGCTTGTGTGTGTGTGTATGTGAGAGAGAGAGAGGGAGAGTGTGTTTGTGTGTGTGTGTAAGAAAGAGAGTCACGATCAGAAGATAGGACAGAGCGAGAGGTAGGGAAGTGCACAGGAGAGAATTGCATGTGACTGCAGACCTACTGATGTCTGCTGGTGCTAATTGTAAAGCATTATCTTCATTTTTAAAAATCATTTTGGCTTTGAAAAACAGATTGACTTCATGAGAGAAGACACCTCCGCGTCTGTAATCAATCATCCTTCGTCCCACAACTCAAACACCAGGTTCTAAATTGAATAAAAAGGAACTGATTCACAGGATTCAAATCAAATGAAAACAAATCTTGAACAAACTTGAGAAGAACAACGAATTGAGGTGCACACCCTCGGCCTCTCCCCCCGCCGTCTGCTTTTGCCACTGACACGACGCTGAAGCCGTACGCAATGCATCTTTCAACATGTTTTACAAATCATGATGGATGTGTTTTTCAGAGCAGATATTGCTATACTCCACAGACACGGTTGCTCATAGGCAGCAGCTGAAATCCTGTCATTCCATTATTTGTATTTGCTTCATCGGTCTCGGTAGAGCAGCCCGGCGCTTGTTTGTTTGGGGGATTGGGAACTACTGTCAGTCCAGTGAAGCCAAGGCACTAGGGGGCAATTTTATGAAGTGATGGCAAATGCAGTGGAGAACGCTGGCCAAAACGACAGCTCATTACCAAATGTGTCGTCACAGCGAATAGAGGAGTCTTGCAGATTGGACGTTTTAAGGTCAAATCTTTAAAATGACATAACTTTCTGCCATATCTGAGACGTGAGGGTGAGTGAGACGGGCTGCATGCAGCGCTTGTTTGTCCAAGCCGCTCAGTGACCAGCAGTCAAAAAGGGACTTTGACAGCTCCCAGCTGTAAACATGTAGTGAGAGTAAAGATGAATGAGGCAAAACGCCCGGTCCTTAGTATGAACGTTTTGGAGAAGACACACTACACAACAAAGCAGGTGTGTTCAGTAGTACAACCCTCCAGTCTTGCCTCAAGCTGAAGGGTTGTCTTGTGACGAAGTTCACAATTTACTAGTTGTGAGGGATGGAAACACTGATTCCATTTCCTGCCAGCGCAAAAACCACTCGACTTAATGTTCATTGTTTCATATGTGCCCTGCAACGTAAAAGCTTCATCACAGACCAGTTTAGATATGAAGCTTTCCTAATCTACTCTTTCCTGAAGTGCTTGTTCCTCCATTCCTCCTGATCAATAAGCTGGCCATGGCACTTTTAAAGGTTTCATTACGTGTAAAAAAACCTAACATAACCACTGACGATGCAATGTTTTTGCAGGTCACCACTTCACTGGACACTTGACACATCTTTTGAATGCATTTGAGGAATCAGGTAGCAATCGCCTATTTCCAAATCCAGCTCTCATTTGGAGTCATGTTTCTCTTCCTCTTTCAGAATCCAATACTCTCTCACTTTTAGCTCTGCTTTTTGTCTCTCTACCGACTCCTGAGGGAAATATTTGGCTTCTAAATGCTCCGCTACATTGACTGACTGTCATTTGCTGCTGAGCAGGTGGTACACAGAGGTTTGTAAAGATTTTCAATGGAAACAACAATGCTGCAGCTGGAAATGACACAACAAGGCTTGTGACGGAGAATCAAAAACAATGCCAGCCTCAAAACCCAAGATTAATTGCTCGCATTACACACAGTCAGTGCCCACCACTGTTGTTACAATAATAAGGCTTTTAAAAGCCGTGGTAGTTACAGGGGTCACTTGCATCAACACAGTTGTGTCTTTTTCACCAAAGTAAAGTTCTGTGTATTCCTTTAAGAGTTTGAGTTTCCTGCAGTTTAAACTGTCAAACTCTCCACGCCTGAGTTTTCCTCGACACCGTGTAGCGGTGCTCCTGAGTCAATGAAGGGGAAACACACAGATATACACCGAGCCATCTAACTAGAAAAGATGTGACAATGAAAATCACTGATGCCCCACTAGCTTGCAGCGTTATTGCTTAAAAAAAGAGGCAGTGTGCTCAATATTTAACTTACCCTTGGGATAAACCAGGCAAAAACAAAAAAAAAAGAGAGAGAAAAAGCCTAAGTCTTTTGCATTCTTGAAAAGTCTATCTGTGAATGTGATACACAGAGCACAGAGTCAGCACACACACACGCATATACAAACTCCAGCAGAAACACTTCAGGATCTTGTGCGGTCAAGGCAAGGTGGGAAACATCAAATCCATGAACTCAGCAATCCACTGAACATGTGTCAGAGCACAGCAAAGCAAAATTGCTGCTGAGAGCCAGCGATGGTAAGCAATCCTCTGTGTGAATGTTTGTGAGGACGTTAAGTTGTGCGTGTGCATGGCTTTGTGTGTATTTAGTGTGAAGCTATATACTGTAAGTGGTAGATTGTACTATTATGCTGAGATGTTCTAATTTGAACTGCACAGTGGATAGCGGTCAGGACAGGGTCACTTTCAATGCTGACAAAACAAGAAAACACACACACACACACACACACTTCCACAGCAGCTGAAAGCAATAGACATGAATCTTTCTTTTTTCTTTCCACATACTACGATCAGTTTTTTTTTCTCACTCCCACATCCTCTTTGTCTACCTTATTTTCTTCTGTCTCTCTCCCTTTCTTAATAAAGATATTTTTCACTGACAGTGAAAATCAATTTCTCGTTTCATCTGACAATAACACTGTTTTTTACTGCAAACGAAAAACAAATTATTGTGGTCCTGTAGCCTAGTTCCTATGACAGTTAGCACAAGTTTCTTTGTTTTTCCTTTTTTTTTTTCTAAATAAAAATATCACCAATTTGCTGTTGTTTTTTCCCATCTGTAATCCATCACAGCATTATTCATTAAAGATGTCTTAATCTGTTTTGTCAAAGTTTTTGTTTGTGATTATATCGTGTGAAGTTGAGTGGTTTCATATCAATTATGTTATGCTTTAGTTATTGTAAATTATCAGGGTGAAATACAAGTCTCCTGACACTTCGCCTGACAAACTTCAAGTGCTGCATCCTTGTTTCCTTGGTTACAACATCTCAGGAGTTACTTGACAGGAAACTTTAAACAGCACTGACAGCCTAAATTCTTTATGACACACATGTTGATAGAAATCATAAAATCTGTGAGAAAGGTAGGGGGGGAGGGGGATGACCTACATATACTAAATGTTAAATGACAAGTTAACAAGTTAAACTGCACACGCAGACATGCACACGCACATGCACGCGCACAGAAGTAGTAATGAAAAACCAAATTATACCTTCACAGAGAACTCACTAGTTCAGGTT
Organism: Decapterus maruadsi; assembly: GCA_030347415.2. Taxonomy (NCBI): domain Eukaryota; kingdom Metazoa; phylum Chordata; class Actinopteri; order Carangiformes; family Carangidae; genus Decapterus; species Decapterus maruadsi. The sequence goes on from CM064900.1 coordinate 4,857,873, forward strand.
TGTCCGTATAATATTATGATAATTTCAATTAGACTCTCTCCCTGCTGTGAAAATGATTCATTTATCATCTCTGCTATCTCTTTTTTTCTCAACTATACTGTACCATCAGCATGAATTTCCACTCTATCAGTCATATTTTATTTATTTGGTTTTGTTTAATTATTGCTTCTTAAAATCTTAATGACAGTGATAAATGCAGCGTGTCACTGTGAGATTACAGCAACATGCAGAGTGGTACTCAGGAGGGTCGGGGGAGTTTTCAGTTGGCTGCTAGTGTTTTAGGACAAGGTCAAACCGGTAATTGTGTACTGTAGGTTGAAGATATTACATTATATAAAAGTGCACTCACTTGTTCCTTCCAGCATGTGAGTGGGACAAGTCTGTGCTTCCTCAAATGATATGAACTCAATGTGCCTTGAATTGTAATTGGTCAACTAATGACCAACAACATGTGGTCTACTTTAGGCTTGTACAAAGTTAACAGAGATGGAGAGCAGAGAGGGTGCAGTTAATGTGCCAAGACCACAGATATATTCCAAAAGCCTGGCAAGTGAAATGCTAAGCAAGGGCGTTGCAGCTATAGGTGCTAGCGCAGGTGATATAAAATTTGGCATGTGCAGCTACGAGCTGCTAGATTTTGGGCAGCTCTGTGCTTCTGTTAGCTGGCCAGTTCGTATACTGTAGCTAATGTTTGTAACATTTGTCTGTGTTGTTCTGCAGCCTCAGTACTGAGTCAGCCCAAAGATCCAGATGACACAGGGCTAGGAGGAGAGAGGAGGTAAAACTATAGGCGTGTACACTGGCTCTGCACAATGTTATGAGAGCAAAGGATAGGATACAGTTTCAGGGCCAAGTACAGTAGGAATACTGCAACAACAACAACAAAGTTATAGAACAAATGTTATGATAGCAACATGTAATGATCAACAATGAGATGTACTACAATATATGTATGTATTACACCTCAATTTCTCTTTGAATTGATGAATTACACACTGGATGCTTTATTAAATATATATAAAAATAATTTGGTAGAAATGATGCCTTTAAGCCTGGGCTGTTACCATCCTAAACCACTGCATGTCGTCTTTAAACTGATGGCAAGAGATGGTTTGAAGTAATTTGGTTGTAAATAATTCAGCTTCTTTTCTCCAGTGAAATTAACTGGGTTCTGTCAATTCTAGTATTTATCTAATTAGCTTCACCTGAACCGGCTCAGTATTTTACAATTCTAACCAGGCTTTTACTGGAGGTAAGGAGAGGGAAGTGTATCCCTGTAAATTCACTCTGTCAGGCCTTTTCTTTATAGGTCTGTGTTCCCGTTTTTTTTTTTTTTTTTCCCTGTGTGCCTGTCTCTTGAGTTTATTGGTCCCTGTAGATTTTTGTGTCTCCTGTGTATATGAGAGAGGGCAAGACAAGAGGTGAGGGAGATGGAGAGAGACAGATAGAGACGCTCTGCAAGGCGATTTGTGTAATAACTGCATGTGTGTGACAGCGTAGTGTTCAAGTACATGCAAGAATCTCTCTCACGCACACACACACACACACACACACACACACGATGCACATACTGTACTGTACTGTATATACGGGACAGAGCAGCAGCTATTGTCCCATGGTTGTGATTCCATGATGTGTCAGCTGACCAACTGGCCACGGCAGAGATGGACACACAGCCACAGGTCTCTATAGGAACAACGCTGGAGAAAATGAATGAGTGCGTGAGCATGCAAATGTGCAGATATATGATGCAGGAAGGCATAGAGAACAAAAGAAAGATATTTCTAGAAACTACCTGGAATTTCCAATTCACAGAGACACACAAAAACAATAAAAGACAATGAAGGGGAGAGATAGGGATGAACACACACAATGAAGAGGGAGAGGTAAAGAATACAGGAGAGAAAGCAAGAGGGGGAGATACAGCTCTTTGCATCTATATATTTGCCCCTGGGGCTCTAATACTCTATATGCTGCAGTACGCTTTGTTATTCATCTGTAGGGACACTGATGTTTCACATGAGCTAGCAACTTGTGTGAGATAAAGAGACATGCAGTGAGCAGGAGGCACACCTCCTCTGCCTCCTGAGCAAGAGGCACACAAGGAGTTAAAGATTAGGGAAAATGCTGGAGATACAGTACAGCAACAGAGAAAGACTAAATGAAGGACGGAAAGGACAGAGGTGAAGTCGGCTTTATCCTGGCAAATAAAACACAGTTCATACTGTATGTCTGTGAAGGGTCTCAGTCATCCAGGTCATCTCATTCTTGTGGAGTTGTAGTAAAAGGCAACTTTTAATTTTCTTGGTCTTTCACACACAGAAAGTTGTGAGGTTTGTCTAATATTTAGACTCTTTAAAAAATGGCAGCTCTGACAAAATAATTAATGGTGCATTACAAAGTTTAAGTATCCACAGAGAGTTGAATCGAGTGGCAAATCCTCAACAACCTCTCATCAAAGAGGCTTCTTCATTCCTAAAAAAAAAAAAAATCAGTTCCCTTGAATTTGTCTTTTTTTGGATAACCCTTTTTTTTTCTTTTCTTTTTTTCTTTATTGGTTAGCAACTTTCTTGTTTGGCTATTTTCAATGAAACCAAATTCATACAGTTCAGCATGAGCAGGGTTTTTAATGAACTTGTGTTTTGTTTTTTGTCCTCGCACTTTGATTTAGTAAAGAATATTTGATAGTGAAAAATACGTCAGATTTCAAACCATGTTTTCAGGGATGTTAAACAGAGTGCATGAACACATGCTACTTCCAAAGTTTCCAAACTGTAGCAAATTCCATATGATAGCTGGCATATTGGAGTAATGTGTCACGTTTAAGGAATTCACGGACATAATGTCATGCCAGAACAGATTACCCGCAGCAATCTTGCACTGGTGAAAAAGTAAATTTACTTGCTGCAAGTGGATAATTTCCTGTATGCATGAGTTTCGGTCATGTTGTTGCTTGCACCGACATCACTAGACCAACATTTCCAACAGGAAAGGGGCAAACCGGAGGACGATGTCAACACAAATTATTTGGGTCAGTGTCGCCTAGTGCCAAAAACTGAAATTATGCCTCCCGTCTGCTCAGACCACATTTTCAGTTCAGAAAATGCACTGTTCTCTGTGTGTTCGACTTTGCTTTTAACAGCGTACACATTGAAGTTGCAGATCACACGCAACTACAAGCGCATCAAACGTGATTGCTCTTACCAGTATTTGTCATTTAGGAATTATGTATGAGGCCTTTTTCCTTTACGGCTGATGAAATTCTTTGCTTCTGTGCCTTTCTGAAGGCGGCAACAGGTATGTGTGTTCCATCTGCAGCCTATGATTTCAGGAACGGTGCACATTTTCATTTTCAAAGCAGCTCACACTACCCATCTTTGAATAAATCTTGCTGAGCTAGCACCCGAGCTGATTCTCACTTGTTGCATGTGTGGGATTGAGTACGTATATTTGTGCTTTGAGACATCGGTTTCCTCATGGGAGGGTTCTTGCTTCATTACAAAACGTGTGTGCTGGGGGCGCGCCGCTGTTTATTGGGAAGGGAGCAGCTGATGTGATTGTTCATGATTGATACAGATAATTTATTCCTCCTAATCCAGCCCTCCTTTGCACTACCACTGCAGGTGCACTGCCGGAGCGCTACAGCCCACTACAGTGGTCATGAAATTACCGAAAATCCGTCAGTCACGGCCAAGTGCGCAAGTGCAATGAATTTGGCTCACAGAAGAGGCCTCTGAGGAAGTAGAAGAAGAGGTTGAAAGGAGGAGGAGGAGAGAGTGAGACGATGAATAAAAGTAGAACATGGAGATAGAAGAGGGAGAAACTGTTGTCTCGTTTCAAAGGCAGAGGGGGGGAAAGGGAGAAAGAGAGAGAACACAAAGAGTGAAACCCCCGTTTCCATCTCACAGGAAGAAATGAAAACTTGTGTCGTTACCAGGGAGGGTGCTTTTATTCTGGTGTTTCTATAGCAACTGTTTCTATGTGCCCATTTTACCGACCTGCAGAGTTATTATTATGCAATATGTGAAAAAAAAAACACACAAATGCCAGAAACAATATGATTATTAGCAATCATGCTGAGACAGACCTCGTTTTTAACCCACCGTCATCCGGCGCATACACACAGCACTGGCTGATGTAAACACACACACACTCTAAACAGGGAAACACACACACAGTAGTGCATGGGACAAGTTTAACATGACATGACATGTTCCCTCCAAGGGCCTCCTCAAAGAGCAGGAAGAAGGTGACGAAGGATTTAACAGGCAGCGCGATGCAAAAATGAAATATTCAGAAAAATGGCAGTGGGATTGTTTTTTATTTTCTCTGGGTGTAGCTCACTGTTCATATCTTCATTTCTTTTCATCTGTGCTACTTTGTCTCTCCATCCTTCGCTCTTTCAGCATGTGTGTGTTCTAATCTGTGTCTGTACCTTTGTGTATCTGTTTGTGTGCTTGTGTGTAGCCATATATCCTGTGCGATCGTGGCATGTTGTCATTTTCCGGAAGACGAAGTGAGACTGAGAAGCATTAACGAGAACCTAGGACATCCATCTCCTACAGTCTGTATAAACGTGTGTGTGTGTGTGTGTGTGTGTTTGTGTGGGTGTGCAATAGCCCACAACTCAACAAATTACGTCACATTCATGCATGATTTAGCGAGGGATTTTAAACATACACACATGCACACAGGATCATTAAACTCAGTGGATGCTGCGTTTCGCCTTCAGCACTTCCCATGACAACAGAATCCCATCAACGCTCTCACCTAACCTTTTGTTGCTGCAGTAATCAACGATTAACAACCTGTTAGAAAGACGAGAAAAAGGTGAGCCGAGAGACGGAAAGAAAGTGATGGGGTGAGGCAGTGAGTGAGGGGGGAGAAGGATTTTTTTTTTTTTTTTAAAGCCAATAAATAAATAAATGCAGTATATGAGAGAGGGGAGGGGGAGAAGAAAACACATACACACACAGACCGAGGTCAGATGTATCATGCCAATTCAGCATAAATCGTTCTACATGGCAGGCCATTGTAATTAGCCTGTTAAAGGGACAGTAATCACATTACAGTACCATGAATGGGATCCTGTTGAGATTAAACAGAATACATTTAAGAGCTGCTACTGTACAAGGTTCCCACACTATGGCTGTGACCTTACATTTGACGCTATACTGTAAGCTCCATAGGATCCACAATCAGTGATTTGTCTGAAATTAAATAAACAAATACATTTGTTTAAATGCATCCAGACAAAAAAAGGAAGAAAAGATCAAGTGAACTTAAAGCTGCCTGGTTCAGCCTTCCTATGATTTTGGTCTCAGGGGTGTCTGACTCCTGAGGAGCATGACATCCTGTCACCATCGCCACCCTCAGCATTATGCATGAACCTCCCTCGCTATCCCTCCTGCATTTACACACACACACACAGGCTACAGAAACTCTGTGCTGGCATGGGTGGACGTTATTTCCCTGAGCACAGCTTTCCAGGCAGAATGACAGTCACTTTATTTTACCACTAAAAGAGCAGTAGTGGATTCCCATACAAGGTAAGAGGAGAGATGCAGAATGGACCCGTGGAAGAGAGATGGCTACTTAGAGAAATGAAAAACTGATCATAGATGAGTAATGAGCTGATTGAATTCTCATTAATGAGTCAAAAGACCAAGAGTGATGGATGCAGAGAGCCACTGTAAATAGAGTGCTCTGGGGTGGAGGGTTGGAGGAGGGCTAGTGGACAAAAATAACTCTTAAACCTGACTTTAAAGGGATAGTTCAACATTTTGGCAGACTGGCCCATTGCCATAATCCCTATAGTTTTACAGTAAGAGTAGGTTTGTTACCATTAATTGTCGGTGCAAGTTATTTTTAGCATGGCAGAGAAATGCAGAGACTGCTTGCCGAAAAACTGCCCCCGACAGGAATGCGCAGCAGTGGTTTCGCATCAATTTACCTTTAAAACAACTCTGTCTCGTAGCATTCTGTTATTATCTCATAGCGTGGTGACTGTGCAAGTCACGACTTGTCCACGAGAGCGTTTTGGAGTTGTTGGATTGTGTACGTGATGAGTTTCATGAGGCAAAACTAAGAAACCTCCATAGTATAGCTCTGAGCGGCTCTGCTCCACCGTTCTGAAAATAGCTCGCACGGACAATTAAAGGTAACAAACCCACTCTTAAAACTATGGCAATGGGACAATTTGCCAAAATGTTGAACTATCCCTTTACAGTGAATTGTGAGAGTGCAATAAAATAAGTAACACAGGAGAAAGAAAGCAGATTCTTTCAACTGTTTAACGAATTAAAGATAATGAATTATCATCACCGGGCCGGCTGGGCCCCTCCTGTGTGGAGTCTGCATGTTCTCCCCATGTAAAACATGTATGTTAGTTTAATGGGCAACTCTAATCTGCCCATACTGTAGGTGTGAATGGTTGTCTGTCTGTGTAGTAGTATGTTAGCCCAGTGATGATTACCCTGCCTCTCACACTACTGTAGGTCAGTTGAGGCTCCAGCTGCCCTTGTGAGGATAAGCGATACAGAAGATGAATGAATGAAGGAAAATAAATTATCACAAAGTACAGTATATACCTGAAATAAAATTAATCTTAATTCTGCCTACTTTGAAATAGAAAGAATCTGCCCTTTTAGAGCTTTGGAATTCTTGAATTTTATCTTGAAACTTGAAACAGACATATAATTGAATTGATGAACTGATTCCTATTTATTTAACTTTCCTCTGGGAAATTTGTTTTCTTATTGGTTTGTTTGTTTGTTGTTTTTTATCAGTGGTCAAATGAAAGAAAGCACTCATCTCATCCAATCAGATTACAATGGAGCGATAATTGTAGGACATGCTGTTAGCTGTGCAGTAACAATGTCTCCGTGGTGACTCCCACTGTGAACTAACATGGAGAAATTTGAGCTTCTTTGAAATTTGAAGCTGTTTGTTTATTTAGCTTTCCATTATAGCTGCAATAAGTCTCCAGTCTGCCTTCTTGCTCTAGACTGTCTCAAAGAAATCAACAGTGTCGAGTTGCCTTGAAATATGTTTTTAGTTTTCGTAGTATATTGCACAAGTTAAATGGAAAAAAAAAAATGCAATTTTCTACCTGTGTGTTCTTTCAATCAGAAAAGAGTTTGGTTACATCATGAAGCAGCGTAGGATCGTGGGAGTACTCTGTCTTTGCTCCACTATTGTTCATCGTTACATGGTTAAGGTTTCTTTAGTTTTACTCATTCATGATGTTTTTACAGTGATCTGAATAAGCTGCAGAGGTCTCATCTCCTCCAAAACAAACAGAACCGGTGATTAAAACCGGAAAAATAGTGAATAGCAGATTCACATTAAAAATGTAAAGATCTAATCAAATTCCCATTGATTTGTAGACACAATAATACAGAACAATTATACAACTTACATGTTATAACTCCTTCATCTACAAAGTGCACAATTTCCAACCTTCAAGCACAAATTGAGTCATTTCATCAAACAATCTGGAAGGGTTGTCATACTCAGTATTTTGATTGGTAAGAAATGTGTCAAAGAATCAGATGAAAAGAAATATTTACTGGATGTTCTCAACAGGTTCAACCGACTATGTCTCAACATTTCTTTTTTACTCGGTAAATAGGAAATGAAAAGTAGCCTCAAGCTGTGTTTTGTTTGTTTAGTTCAGATTTCAGTGCGGCCTGTAACTGTTTGACCAGCTCAGGTGATTTATGGCAGCGTACTTTGATAGATGCTGCACTTTCCTCAGCATGCTGGTTGTTATTCCAAACAGCAAAAAGGACCAAAGCCCTGAAAAGTGAAGATCAGGTAGGTAAGCTTTCAAGTTACTTACAGTACCTAAGTTTTTTTGTTTTTTAAAAAATCTGGTTAAAAGTTGCTGTTTGTTTTTTGTTTGTTTGTTTGTTTTTACTCTTGGGTTGATGGTGTTCTATTATTTACTAACCACAGATTTGTTTTTTGTTTTTTATATTATTTGCTAGCTAAACATCTTAATGATGCAGTTTAGATTTAATTTACTTTAAATATTAAAATGGGTAGAATTTAATTATAATGAAAGCACAATCTTGCCATACTGCAAAAGAAAGAAGATATTTGTTTTTATATAGGTTTACTTTAATAGTTTAAAACACTTTAGGTAAACAGATATTCATAAAGGGACAATGCAATTTAACATAATTCCAATATAGAGTACAAAACTGATGTTGAACTGAAAGTTTATAGGTATTGATCATTGTTGACTCCTAGTTTGGCTTTTGCATTTCAGTTTTCATTTTCAATAATATACTGAAATGTATTGATTTTGTAGTACAACACTTGCCAGCGTTACAAATGATACACAAGCTAAAATGAGACACAGCGGAGAAGACGAGACAACACAAGCAAAACAAGCAGAGAAAACAGTGAAACGAAACAATTAACACAATACAATTACCTGGAAACGGCTTCAGTTTTGGTTTACTTTCACGAGCACCTAAAATAATTCTATCTGGAGTTAATCTGACTCCAGATATAATGAGTGTTGTAATGTGTTACAACGTTGATGGCCCCTGATGGAGAAAAAAAGCTGATTCTCCAAATTTAGATCTATGGTGTGATATTTTGCACAGTGCTGTTTCCTCTGTTACTGTCCCGTCTTTGATGTATTATATATTCAAAGACAAGACATTAACAGAGGAAATAATATATATTATATAAAACCTTTTAACATATTCTAAAAAAAAGTAAAGACTCAAAACTAGACACAGTAGATTGTATCTTTTCAGTTTTATAAGTGATTTACTCACTTATTAATGACATGGTGCTAATATTCTAGGTATTTTGAAGTTGTTTTTTCTTTTGATATTGAGAAACACCTTAATCCAGTTTGATCCCATATTTTGGTGGCAAACCAGACTTTTTAATCCACTGCACTACAGGGCATAAAACATTAGAGCCAAATATCAACATATTCGCCCATGCAAATTAAAAAACTTGCTCTCCTGAAAAAGATCCAGTCACTTTATCTCTTCTTCTCAACTCAGGGAAGCTTACAGCTCTGCAGAAGCAACTTTAAAACCATATGCGAGTGACTCTGTGTGTATTGATAATCTCACCTGAGGTTGCAGCCATTTCTGCTCTATTGGCTTTGAGTAGTGACTCTGCACTGTGCTCAGCCGCTCAGTCACTCACTCCATCAGACAGCCAGTTATCCAGTCATCCACTAAGCCATTTCGTCAACCAGCCGGCCAACCGGTCGACCATCACTAAGTCTGTCAGCCGGTTATCTGGTCAGTTAGCCAACCGACCGGGGAGCCAATTAGTCAGTGAACCAGTCAGCCAGTCTGACAGGAGGGGCAGCCACTTAGCGAAAACTCCAGCTGTTCCCGCGGTTTTGTGGGCGTAGTAAATTCTGACCTGACAAATGGATATCTAAGACAATCAGCATCATCTCAACCTCCACATATGATTAGCCCACCCATCATCCTTGTTCACGTCCATCCTGTCTTGCTGATTAGTTGCTACTTCGGGGGTGAAACATACAGTACAGGAAATCAGGAAATTACATGCCTACGATCACAGTCATCATTCAAGTTCAAGTTCGTAAACAGGCAGCAGCAGAGAGCAGGAATCACTACCAATAACAGCGTAAAGAAGAGAGAAAGAGAGAGAGACTGGAGTGGGGGGAGGCAGGAGTGGCGGGAGTATCTGCATCAGTGTTTGTTTTATTTACTTTGACAGCTTGTTGACAGAGCTGGCTTGTTTTTGATGCTGTCAGCCGATTATTCATTTAGAGGCGAATGCAGTTTGGACCACAAGGCCTATTAAATTATACACATTGAACAGAATTGTTTCAGCACCACAAAGATTGTTAAAACTGTATGGGTACTGTATGTGAGATAGGAGTTTGTTTCAGTTGAAGTTCACAGCTATGGGAGGTGTGAGGGTGTTGGCTGCCCGCAGCGGGGGGGGGGGTGCTGAGGACACGTTAAATCATAGATAGCCTCGACTGTTGTCACCAGCCATTTACTATGCAGGCTGTCAAATGTGTGATCCATTAAAATCCCAGATTGACTCCTGGAACTTTTGTTGCTGGTGTTAAGTGACAGAGAGAAAGTGAAGGGAGTAGCAAGTTGCTTTTTTTCCTATTATTTGCAAAAACAGGAAGAATTACAAAAACCCCAAAAAGCAGCTACAATCCAATGTTTGCGGTTTACGGACCTATTGCTGTCAGCGTGAACCGACAAATGGCTTCTGGTGTGGTGAGGCTAAAGTAACTGAATCTTTATGAAGTGCATGGACGACACTGGGAAGCAGTGGTATACGCACAGACACTTTGTTGCCAATGTGATTTACTTAGTGGTGACAGATATGGTTTCCATTACACTAGTGACTTGTGTGAACTTGTCCCACCAAAAATGGTTGAGTGTCACAGCAATGAATTATGAAATTAGCATCTGCCTGGGCAAAATGTTGTTTTTCGCTTTTTTTTCCTGTATACTTTTTTCATTAAATATATCTTCCTGGGCTTTTTATTATTATTATTTCAAGTATTTTAAATGTATACGTAAATGGAGAGCTATAAGTGAAACTTCCTGATTATGTTAAAGAATTATAAGAAAATAAACACAAAGACATGATAACAGATATAAACTGTATGGTGGAAGTGATGGATGGAAAAGTTTGTATGTGAACGAATAATTGATGGGGAGCTTGTGTCTTTTGATAGGAACAGCTGTAGTGGTGGATATCATTGTATCATTATGGGTAGAAAAACCCAAGAACAATGGTTCATTTTTCAGATAGATGACAGAAACACTGAGTGAGAGATCAGCAGTGGAGCAGCTGGCCTGGAGGTGATGTCATGACTCCGTGTTTCCATTAACGTAATTCAAAATTTCTTTGTCTTTTTATGTGGCTCAGTGTTATGTTAAAGGTCTGCTTGCAGATCAAAATGTAACTGACACAGAAGATGTTTATCATCATTGCTCGCCTCATGACAGGGACCTCGGTTTCATCACTGTCAACAAGGGGGCCAAGTGATTGATAGTGCTGTGGAAAAGGTTAAAACACAAGGACACTAAAAGCCGACATGATTTCTGCTGTAGGCTTTGGGTTATGTACAAAACTACACAGCCAAAGTCTTGCAGGAAACGAGAGCCTGAATACATTTAGTTCAATCCGACTTTCTAATCCCCACAGAAGTGACTGATTTTAGGGCAAAACATGCTCAGACAACAAACCTGGCAAGACATATGAGAAGGAGAGAGTGAGTGAGGGAAGGAGAGAGAGAGACCGCGGCAGCAGTCCAAAGGGCATGCTAATACTGTGTTGTCCAGATGGTCTGTCCTTATTATGGGGTGTATATGTTTCTCAAGGAGGCGTCACCACTGTAAGTCTTGCTAGTGACCCAAAATGATTCTTTTTTCTTTTTTTAAAGCCCCAGTATGTAACTTATTTGGCTTTTTATTAGCAAAAATCAAATATTTCTTTCATAAATACGTATTTCACTGAAGTGGAATCACACCTGCATACAAACGAAAGCGCTCGTTCCTTAGAATGAGTTGTTTGTTATAAGTCGTTACAAATACGTAAGTGGACGACACACCGAGCTGAGGCTGCCATGTTGCATCACCATTTTTATGTTGCATTCAGGTGCAGTCAGACACCTGAATGACGCCGTCAGCAAACTAACTGGATGTCATTTTACTCGACGAGAGAAAGACCTTGTGCTGGCGGACAACTTGTTTACATACAGCAGAGGCTTGTTTATCCTGTTGCAGCATCTGTTGTCTGTCTGACTTCTGCCCGATTTCACGTGAATGCAACATCAAGAATACGTTTCGATATGCAACCGCACCGCTAGATGGAGGTAATTCCTACATATTATACCGTTAAGTGGACTCACCGGGTTTGGTCTTTGAAGACACACATTCACTCACTCTCATATTCACTTACACCTGCTAGACACACACATTCACACAGATACAGATAAAAGAATATGTTGCATCTGGTCAGTGTGCATCCGTTATTTTATCAGTGTCTTTTTTGTGTTTAAATCAAACCTCTGCACATTTTCTTGAGCAAAAAAAAAAATCTTGTGATACATGAGTCAAGAATATTCTAGGAATAACCTGATTCTTGTGTAAAAGGCTCACTTACCCTTCTCACACCACCTCTGTCTCTTCTTTTCAGGCTCTGTTCTCTCTGTCTCTTTTGCCTTCTAGTTACTGACAGGCTGAATTCACGTCTACTTCACTCTTATGTGAGCTGCACATGTAAGCTGCCCTCTGGCTATAATAAAGCCTTTAAACACTCAAGTGAAAAAATGAATTTTGAGTAGTGATGGGCTGGCTGCAAATATTGTAACGTTTATTTATAGCCGAACAATAAACACACCCATGCCAGCGACTTGCTCTCACACTCTCAGTCACTCAAAGGTAAAGCCAGGATATCACTATGCAATCAAGCAACGCAAAGTGAGTCTCAGTGATTGAATTTGAGTCACATACTGCATCACAGATGATGGATGGATCAAATGGATATTTTAATTTGCTGGTGCACATGCTTTCATCAGAGTTTAAAAGCAGTCACACTTTAAAATCTGATCTGGGGACATGTAGTCTAACTTTAAATGTCTCATTTTCAAATGTTGTTTAATGATTCTTCTTAAAACACTGTGACAAGAAGGAGACATTGATCCCGGTCATATTACTCCACTTATTTTGGGGATTATTATTTCTTCTAGCACCTTCTTCTAGCACCTTCTTCTACCAACCATTGGTATTGAGTGGTATGGAGAAAGTTGTTGTAGTGCCAGTTGTGAAAAACCGACTAGTGGATCCCCAGGGCAGCTACTTTAATATTGTGAATTAATTGATCATAATTGCCCTAGACCTCAATATCATGAAAAAATAAAATTTAGAGACATTTTCATAGCACTTTTTTTTTTGGTGATGCATGGAGGTACAGATGCAGCAATGCCAAGAAAGACTTTAGGAATACTTAATCTGACTCTACAGTGGGCGGGGGGGGGGGGGGGGGGTTTCCTGTGGTTTTCTGTACAAAACAGGACTTTTTAACTTCTGTACATTTGGAGTGAGAGGTCACATTAGGAGCAGTTAATCTACAGTAGAAGTACAGTGCACTGTGGGGAATCTAATCTCTCTCACACACAGGGAGGACACATGCACACACACACACACACACGCATGCGTAGGGAACGGGGGAGTGTGTGTGGGGAGGAGGGGGGTGCAATCCAGTGTTATCCACCTAATTCTGTCTCCAGCAGCACTCCCCACACACTGGATTAGCTAGTGGGGTTTGTCAATATACTGTGGAGAGCCAGAGAGAGAACAACAGTGTGTGTGTGCGTGCGTGTGTGTGTAACATACAAAGTAAAAATACATGAGGAAGCACTGTGTGTATTGAGGATTGTATTTTGATGGGGGAAAAAAATTAGTGAAACCCCCATGAGTGGGTGTGGATGAAAATTTGTGTGTCCTGGTTTTTGATTAGATTTGTATAATTTCATGGAGTCATTGTCCATAACAAACACACAAAGGGATGCTGGGAAACGTCTGAGGATGAACTACTGTGCGTGTGTGTGTATCTATGCATCGGTCTGCGCATGTGTACAGACCTTCCAGGCATTGTTTTAGAGAGCACAGCAAAGCACTGGGTGTAGGAGGGGTTGGAGAATAGTATGTTATTTATCAATATCTTCCATATGCTTGTAGCATTGACTTGACTCACCAAATTACGGAGCCAATATTCACTGTAAAACACCATACAAGCTTTCCAAATGACTTAATCATTTGCTGTACTCTAACTTACAGAGAGAGAGAGAAAAGAAAAAAAAGGATAGGGAAAAAAAGAGGCAGCAGGATAAAGACATTGTGGGGGAGGAGAGAGACAGAAGAAGTAACAGAGAGAGGAAAAGTGAATGAAACCAGTTTCATGTATTTATTGTGGGCTTTTTTTATTCTTCCAAGAATTGTGTTTGTGTTCCTCGCTGGTTAAATAGCAGGTCAAATTGTATAAAATGCATGCAGGCTTTTCTCGAGGTTCGCAAAAACATTCTGTGTATGGCGGATTTGCAACGGAAATGTGTTTGGGTTGTTTACGTTAAAATACCTCTTCAAAAACACGTCTCATTTTGATGTAGAAATGTTACGTAAACTGCACTTTGCTTCCTAAAGAGAGTCTGCAAGTAATCACTATGAACTGTAAGACAATGAAATTGAGAAATGGAAGAAAAATAAAGAAAAGGGCAGTGAGTGGAAGAAATGGGAGGCAATGGGGGGTACCGCACTGTGATTGTTTGCATATTCAAAAAAAGCTTTTTCACACAAAAGTTTATGTGGGCTTTAAGAGGGGAAAAACAGAACAAAAGAAGAAAGTACTCCTCCATCAAAACTAGGACAAACTCAAACACCAGACTTACTTTCCAAATCCTTTTCGAAACAACCAAAGCTCTGAAGATTTCCTGTATTTGTATACAGGAAGCTGGAGATAAGGCTGAGCCAACAGTGATTTTTGAATGCTCATATTTTGCATTCCAGTTATTGATTCACTCTAAGATTGATTACTCGCACCACTCATGCAAGAACATGAGGTGTACAGTACAATGGGAACAATATGCATCAGCAGCACGTTGAAGCATCAGTTCTCAGATCTGTAGAGGTGTTTATTTTATCAGATTTCAGTTTCCCCGTCTTGTACGGCTGCTTATACTGTGGCTGCTTATATTGTATTCAGAACTTTTGAGGGCAGCGGCTTTTGTTAAAAGTGTAAAAGTATAATCTTGTATCCGGGACCATAATCTGTAACTACACCGATACCCAGTATCACAAACACAGCACACACAAACGCACACCTTTCTTGACGTAATTTAGCTGAATTCCCGCTGTAACTCACAACTCCGCACGTTCGACAGATGAGAATGCACTTCTGTCCATCGTTTGGCCCTTTCGCTAGCCTGACTCGTTAGTTTTTCCCCCCCAACATGCTCTTGCAAAGACATTTGGTTTGCTGCTGGTTCAGCCCTGGAAACCACAAACAAAAACTGTCACTGACAATCCACAGGGGGTCGGAGAAACTAGAAAGACATATCCAACAGAGAAAAATGTGGACTGTGATTTGTGTAGGCCCCCCACCTACGCTGATGTTTGTCACAAAAATGCATAAGAAAACAGCCTTCTGATGCAATTGCTGGCTCTGCACCATGAAAGGCGCATCTCTCACTGACTGTGCCGTACACTGTGATGTATAGTCCATCATTTATAACACCTCGCTGCTGTCGTGCTGCAATAACTCGCTCTTTTCCTACAGTACATGCGCAGACGGTTTCCACGTTCAAAGACCAGAGAGAGAGTCTCCTGAGGTCCTCGTACAGGAAACAAAACTTTAAAATTTACCTCATGTGTGCGACAGACTTGTAGCTGTCATACAGTACGTATAACGCAGCCGTCCACACACACACACTCAACCAAACACCTGTGCCCGGGTGCTGAAGTGGTTGGTGAAGGATGCTCGTTGACAGGGTGATTGATGCTGCAGTTGTCATCCTCTGACTCCCCCCCCCTCTCCCTCTCTCTGTCTCTCTCTCTTTCTGTTGCAGCTTCCTACACAGAGCATTCAGCAATAATGAACATTGGTCCAGATGCCAAATAAATTTCACAACAGTTGGCCCGTCAGTGCACGGAAGCGAGCACATACATCCACGCACATGAAAAAAGGCAACATGCAGCGCACACGATGATGAATACCATGGAAACTTCACACTGAAGACAACAAATCTCTTATAATAGTTCACATTGAGCTGTTGAATGACAAGAGCAGATTTAGCAGATCATTTGAGCTTTTAACAGAGGGGTTTTTAAATAGCATCAGTTGAGATTAACTTTCACCACAATATTTTATTTTCTGCAACAAAAAGGCACTGATCGCCACAGTTCAGTGTCCTTTTGCTTGGAGCACA
This sequence comes from Decapterus maruadsi, assembly GCA_030347415.2. NCBI lineage: Eukaryota > Metazoa > Chordata > Actinopteri > Carangiformes > Carangidae > Decapterus > Decapterus maruadsi. The sequence goes on from CM064900.1 coordinate 4,873,843, forward strand.
GTGAGCGGTCTGAAATGAAGAGAGAAAACAGGAGGAAGCTGCTGTTTATGTGAAAAAGCAAAAAAAAGGAAGGTATTTTTAAAATCCCATCCCATCATCATCTTAAACCCTGGCTTTTGGTTTATTGGTTTATTTAAAAATCTCATTTTCGAAATCAAAATACACCCAAATACATTTTTGTGGATTCTTTTGAAAATAAACAGAGGATGCCCGAAAAACTGTCAAGTGAGAAAAACAAAGGAATCTCCACAGAAGTCTGGATGTTAATTAGCATCATTCATCTTTTTTTTTGAGAGATCTGACAGTTATCATGTTTTTCAAAGCAACAAGAAGCTTTGAAAAACATGACAATTAAGTTACAAACAGGAAAAAATGGTCAGTGGATGAATAGATGCATAAATCTTGCAGCCATCTGTGGACTACATTGTTACCAAAGGAGGTCTGAAGATCAATAATTACCAACTCAGGACGTCAGCACTTTTAACATCGGGGATTAACAAACGACTGATCTTCTCTGGCTGCTCCTGCTGCATTTTAAAACACTGCACTATCGTCTTAAATCGGCAGATCACTAGAGACCTGATGATTCATGCACTTACCCACTTGTGAACGCCACATCTAAATATAAACAACCGTGTTAACGAGTGGCGAGGCTTTCCAAAAGCGATAGATCCCCTCTTAACACGAGCTCTACCTGTTTTCCACCGGTCCTGGTGATGCTGATTGGTGGGTTGCCATGGTTACCAGAGGGCCACAGTAAATCATTTTAGCATTTCGTGGAGTGAGTGACACCAGCAATGTTTCCAGGGGCAGAAGCAAATTGCTGACCTGCTCCGGTAATACCGATGCCCCCTGGAAATGGCTAAAAGTGGAAAATGGTTTAATGAAGTAAAAGAGAGCGCGGTCTGAAAAATCACGACATCATATTCCAAACACGGAGCAAATATACAGCAGCAAAAAGCCTGAAACACAGAGAGAGGGAAGAAGTGAGAAAGATATAAAGAAAGAGAAAAAAGTAGTCAGCTTGGACTACCGAGAATAATGGTAATGGTAATGATAATAATAACGATACCATTTAGTTTGAGGCCAAAGCAATCAGCAACTGGCTGCTTTAACAGGGAGAAACTAACTTTATCTTTTCTTTCTTTTTTTTTAAATTCCATGTACTTAATTCCAGTATTTCCTATCTGAGGACAAATTCATAATTATTTCAGTGATTCAGCTATCTCCAACACATGTTGATAATAACCAGGAGAGCCAGAAGTCGGCTCCACAGGCAGTACTAATCACGAAGCTGTCTCTGATTTCCATAGGTCTTGCTCAGCTACTGTAGTCACAGGACACTGTCGAGTCGGCGAGTCATTTACTTGACGAATCTCTAAAATAGCCTCTTATCAAGCACGCCATAATTGCAATCTTGACACCACGGGGGGTTGCTACAGTGAGCAGCATTTTAAATCCAGGAAGGGAGCTAAATCGAAGTTTCCATGTCTTCATGATTCATAGCATTCACTGACATTTTCAACTGGTATAATATGTAGACCTATATGCTTGGTTGTATGAAGACAACAAGGGAGGGAGAAGTAAAAGACAAGACGAGAAGGTCAAGAGACGAGAAGTCAGTTTTTAAAAACAAAAAACTAAATGCCACTGGAAAATCGAGCGCCGCTTTATCTGCAGCAGTCACACAAACATGGCCATAGGACGAGGGGCTAAAAGGTTGGCTAGCTGACTGACCGTCTGAATGGATGAATGGCTGGCTGACTAGCATAGTGACTTTCCATCTATCTTCCTGCCTCTCTCCCCCTGTCCCTCACACTGTGTGTGTCTGTCTAGTTGTCAGGCCCATTAGCTCATTAGGCAGTGTGTGTGATTGGAATAAGAACTAAGCCTGCACTAATCTCTAGACTATGACACACACATACACACCAGTCTTTTCTTTGTCTCCCTCCGTCTCTGCTTGCCCTTTCTAAGTCTTTCTGCTGCCTGATCTTATTTTTGCTCCCTCTTGTTGTCTGCTTTTTGCTCTCCTCCCTATCAGTAGTTTCTCTCCGTCTCTTTCTCCCTCTCCTGCTCTCTGTGTGTGGCTGACTCTGTCTCCATCTACATTTTCACCACTACATCACAATTTAAATACCGCCATTATGGATGATACTATCTCGATTATAAAGACTATAAAAGTGGACGAAAGGTATATTGAGATATTAAACATTGCACTTTGTGCAGCATTTTATCAAGGGCACCATCAGAAGCAGCAGACAACTTGGTGTGGACACTCACTGAATGCTCAGCTACTTCATTTGTACCGTGCTGCAACTCTTACTCTGCACTTTTATGCTACTGTATACTTTCTATTTTCCGAAGCTCAGGCAAAAATTCTCACATCAGGATGTTGCTCCTACAAGTGGATGCAGCTGGCAAAATTCGGGGTTCCAGCTTGTAAGTAGCTATAAGTATCCAGCTATACATTACAAACATCAGGCAACAAGCTACAATACACTATGAATTTTTTAAAAGGCTGCAAATGACTACAAACAGCTGCCAGTGAGCAACCGTCTGAAAGCTGTGCCGAGGCTCGCTTCCTATCTTTTCTTTCATCCATTTAAAAGTTAGTGTCATTCATGCAAGAAAGTTCTTGAAGAAGTCATCTAAGTGATGGACTAATAATCCATAAATATTGCACCGTAAGCAGTAAATAAGTGACGAGCAAAGCAGGATGCAGCCTGCAAGCCTGCCTGTTGTGTTTGGTTTTTTTCAAACGCTGAAATGAAAACGCAAAGTTGATCTCTCTGCCCAGACCTAAAGGAACAGCTGGAGTCTCTAAATTATATTTTACTGTAGCCGCACTCGGGCAGCTAGCCTCAGTGTTGTGATTCAAAGGTCACCGTTTTGAAAACACTGACGAGGCAGGAATGTTTTGTGAGTAATGCTACCATTGTGCTGCCCTTGAGAGAGGGAGTATGTTTTGCATAATCTCGCAGGAGAACACAATCGCCACGGTGAGCGAGCGGCGCTTGTACGGACGGTAAAGCTGATCATTTTCAAACCGGCGTGTTGTTTAAGGCGCCGCTGACGTATGGAGCTGTAAGTGACACACGCTGGATGGGTCCACAGCATATGTTGCTAACATGGTGCTTTGCACATAGCTACTGTATGGGGGTACGCTGGATACAGTCATACCTCTCTGAGCTGTCTCATCTTCCTCCTCCTCCTCCGCCTTCTGTCATCGTGACTTTGATTCTGCCTCTCTTTTTCCTCTCTCACTCACTTTCCTCTCCCTCTTTCTCTCTCCGTCTCCCCGCAGTATCTCTCTATCCTTATCTTTGTTTACATCTCTCTCCCTCCTTCTGTCTCTGTCTTTCTGTCTCTCCTTCTTCTCCCTCTCGCTCTCTTTCTCTCTCCCCGACTATTGGTTCCTATGGCGACAGGTCTCCGGTGCGTTCTGTTCTGTTGCTATGGTAACTGACCTACAGTGGGAATCCTGCTCTCTGATCTTTGTGTCCTGTCCTACGTGCGTGTGTCTGTGTGTGTCTGTGTGTGTGTGTGTACAGTACCTAAACTTGCTTACTTAGGTGCCCAAATCACAATTACAGCAATTCACTCATACTCCGAGTCGGTGTGAGGCTGAAAGTTGACACGTATTAGTGCCATGATGCGATCATTGCTGCTGGCTGGAAAGTATTGTTCATGATAGAGAGAAAATAACAACTTCAGTGAGTCAACCTGGCTGAGAGGACAGCTGACCAAGATTCATTACATCATACTTCACCAGTGCACCACTAGACAGTTAAAGCAGAATTTGATGTTGTGATATCATTAAATACTGCACAAGAGTTACACACCATCTTCTTTAGTGATTGCAAGCTTTTTTTATTTGGATTGGTCAATTTGATGAGAATCCTCAGACTAGAGGTGTAATATAAGGTATCAATCTATTAATAGGCCCACATATTATTATTGTATCTTTAAGACACACCTTTAATTTGAAATTCCCCTGAGTATGAGTATGACTTCTGCAAATGTGTCTTGGTAATTACTAAGTTCAAAAATACTAGGACTCAGGTTTACACACTGCTCACTGCTTTAATGTGAATAAATAGGAACTTTTATTCTTTCAGTTTTCTTTAACAGAAGGTGAAAATGATAAAGCTCAATAAATTAGAATGCAGCGCTTTATAGTGGATAGGAGGCCAATTCTGATTTTAAAATTATTGTTTTTCACTGAAAAGTCTAGTGAGCCCAAAATAAAATACAAAAGCCAAATGATATTTTAGTTCCTTTTTGTGATTTGATACAAATGGAAGCTAATTTATTGAATCACAGATGGTATCATTTCATATTAATCACGAGTCCCTGGATCACATTGAACTGAAACTGTATTATAATAATAATCACCATAAATGTTCGGATGAAACTGGGATGTCTTTCACATCATTAAATTTTCCTGTTGGCTTTTTCAGAGCTGAAGGTAAATTTCAGAGTCAGGCCTCTCTGCTTTACTGTAAAATACCTTAAATTCTTAATTCTGCATAGCTTCCTATATATATGCACACAGGCGTCCCTTCTCAAAGTGCCGGGCTGGCAGCGATGCAACACCCCTGGAGGAATTTGGAATTCAGTGCCTTGTTCAAGGGCACTTTAGAATTATTTTTTTGTGCAGCCACCTTTCATTGCAGAATACATCGTCCTTTCACAAACTTTTCCTGAGAACGAATGGAGCTGAAGCCCGGCAGTGAGTACAGTGTCGCCAGACTAGTTTGTGATTCAGTGCCTTGTTCAAGGGCACTTTAGCAGGCAGCCGCCGACCAGTCCTGTCACGCAGAGACACCCAGAGACTTGTTGAGAGACTGGGGAGTGAACTCACACATGCTCTGCTTCTCAGTTGCTGCTGTATCTTCAGGGCTGCTCTTTGTGTCTGTGTAAGTGTGTAATCTTGCATTAAAGCACAAGGCCACAGTAGTTACGTTGTCAGGTCAGAGAGCACCCAATATCTCGGCTGAGCAGTGATACTGTAGTATTCAAATATCAAGGATCTAAAATTAAAAAAAGAAGGGTGCAAGTGATTTTTTCTTAATTTCATAGCAAATTAAAAGAATCATATGATGATATTAAGTACAAAGCTACCTTAAGTGAATTGCTTTTTTTTTTATACCAGTTTTAATCTAGAGTCTTTGGAGTGTCATGGCTTTTCCGCCTGCAAACGGTAACCTTATTAACATCATTATGGTAGCAAGACACCATATTAAGCTAGACCTTGCAAGGCTTTCAGAAAATTTATAACTTTAATATTTCATCATCAACCTGAGCTAAATTCTTAAGGTGGTGAAGCAAAATGTCTATAAATAAAAGACTTGTATCCTAGTTTCCATTTTCCCTGTCTTAGTCCTCACTGATTCTGAAGTTAATTGGTTAACAAGGCAATCAGGGCTGTGGAGGTGGGGTTAACGTCTGATATGCTAATGATCGTCATGGAAACACAGTCACAGCAGGAAGCGAGAAGACAGTGACTTATGGCCCACTCATCTGATATCCCATTCAATTTCCCCCCTCTCTCTCTCTCTCTCCCCCTCTCCCTCATATCTTTCCGCAGTCTCTCACTCATCTAAAATCCCACAGTCATCTCTTCCTGCTGTCACTCATTCTTGCCCTCCGTCTCTGCCTCATTCACTCTTTGACTCCCTCCGTCTTCCTCCCAGTGTGCTCCCTCTTTATTTTCCTCTCTTTCCTGTTATCTGAGGTTTACACTTTTCAAATCAGCCTTGCAGAGCTAAAAGGACAATGAAGTTTGGATTAGTAGTGAGGCGAGAGCGGCGCTAGACGAGGCCGGACAGCACATAACAATGACACACGCAACGCTAAATAATGTATAAATCCAATCTCTGAGCAAGCACTAATCCTCTCTCCCTCTCTCTTCCTCCATTGCTTCACTGTATGACTCATGTGTTCAGACACATTTCCCTGTCTCTGTCAACATGAAGTGACAAGAGACTCACAGAGGTCCCTTTAAAGTATTAATAAAAACACATAGACTTTCTTCTCATACGCCTGTATGTCGCCGTATCAGCCTGCATCTCTTTCCAACTTTCCGTCGCTGTCTATGTGACTCACAGCTTTTTTGACAACTCTGTCAACATGAGGAGATAAGAGACCACTAGTTAATTACTAGTCTGTTAAACACACAGACAGGAGACACACCCTCTTCCATATCCAGAAGATGTGGGACAGAAAAAAAAGAAGAAAAAAAAAACATGAGACAGACTGTGTTTGATGTTGATGGCACACAATGCCCGGGGAAGTCTTAATGAGCAGTGTAGATAACTTAGTTATTAACCATGGATCCACCACGACAGATGAGGCTAATTGGGAAAATCGCACCAGCAGGGAACACACACTCTCCTTTTATTCCCCTCCATGTGTTTTCAGATTGACTGCGAGCTAATTTTATGACGTTTCGTTTGTGTTTTTGTTGGTTTGCCACAATCTGTAGACCCTTGGTTCTTCTTACCCCTGTCAACAGGCTGAGAAGCCGTCCCTTAACTCCTCATGAGATCTTCATCATGTGATGGACATGTCTGGCTGCCATCTTCTCTCAGTACTAGCTTGCAACCCTAGAAGCATACGGTACGGGAATCAAGTAAAATGCTACTGTAACAAATTGCTGTAAAAATACAGGACATTTTGTGCAATAGTAGTAGTACCATTTTCCAATACAGTTGAATACTGTAAATTCTGATGTCCTTGGGGAACAAAATAGTAACAGTACTGTGGTGGTATGGTATGCCGTATTTCATTTTATTCTTACAGCAAGCGACCAATAATCTTATTAGCCCTTTAGCATTAAATTTCATTCACAATCACTGGCTCATTCAACAGCTCACTGCATTGTCCAATCGCATTCACACAGGTGGACACTACAGCACATCACCCGATATTTCCTATATTACTCTGCTGATACAACCACACCGAATATGTTTGGTGCTTCTACTCACTTCATCGTCACAATCTTTGCTTTCGAGCCTATATTTTTCTTCCTGTTGATTTAACCGGAATATGTTTGTCTATGTTTATTAAGGGATTTGTTTTCCCTGCAGGATCTGTGCTGCGGCTCAGACTTTTTACAGAAATCCCCCAAAGAGCTGATCCTTTTAAACAAACTCTAGCTGTATTCCTCGATGCAACAAACTGTCAATTTCTCTACGTGTCTCTGCCTTAACTTCTCAGATGTTAAGCAGAACTTAAAAGCTCTGGCGATTCTTCTGTGTTCTGCTTTTTCAGCTGCAGACAGATGGTCTCCTTCAGCTCTGTTATGGAGCAGATGTCGAAAGCAGTGGCAGTCACAGAAACAATGTGACCTACCTTCTGATCCGCAGACACTCCACGCTGCACATGGCGCTGCACTGACCTGTCACAAGTGTCGCTGTTTGTAGGTTGCCTGTGTCAAATTAACCCCTAACCAAGTTGAAGAAGCAAACCAAATACAAGGTAGCCTGTAAGACCTGTAGCACGACACAGGAAGGGAACTGGCAGTGACAAATCCTTAAAAAGAACTCTTCCAACTCCGGAAAGTTTCTTCATCAAAACTTATGAATGAAAAACACATTTCTAGGGCAAAACTGCCACTACAGCCACAAGAATGAGGCAACTCAGGCTGTGGGGGGTAGAAGGTTGTGTGCGGTCCTTCTTCGATACATCTTCAGTCCGTCACAGCTCCGGCGATCCAACAGAAATACGCAGCAGGTCTGTTTTTGCCCTTACGCACCAATCCATGTCAATTAGATTGCCTCACACCAGAAAACAAACGCACAGAGCATCCATTAAATTTCAAAATAAAACACAAAGGATAAACTTAATGTAACTTAACGTACAGTAAATCATCGCTTTATCAACATCACTTCCACCCGCTGGCAAGGGCAACAAGTCATCAATCAGTCAGGGGAACCTATAGCTAGAGCTTCGCCCATGACCTCGGGGCCTCCTGCTGCTCTGGGCTCTGGAGACGGATCGGATGCAGTGGGCAGGGTTTGCTCCGTCAGATGGAGCTAAACCGCAACAGAGCCGGAGTGGAGGTGAGGCAGAGTATGTGCAGACCATCTTAGTCAGCTAGTTTTCAATAACAGATGGACACTTTCGCTTCTTGCCTGACAAACACTAGGCTAACCCATATTACCGGTAGTTATCCTACTTCTGTTTTCTCCATGTTTTCTTTTCATAAAAATACAGCAAACACTAATGTTCAGCACTACATTCCCCGTTTCAATCAAACTGATCCATGACCACAGGTCCTCTGTGTAAGATCCTCTCACCAATACAACACACACTACGCACAAAAATGTTCTTTTTCCAGTGTTATATTACTGTCACTACATTTACTGCGACAACCACCTAAAGTGAACATAATGACTCCAGAGGGAGCCGTTTCTACTGGATCTGAAAGTGCCGTGTTGCTATAGTGTACTGCCTGTTGAGCTCTCATGTTGAGTCTTCACACAGTGTGGTACAGTAAACTAGTCCATGACCTTGAGCAATGGGGTTATATCTTTCACGTACTTAGCCAAAATGAAAGGCAATAATGCACATTCCTGACCTCAAAAAGCTTCTGGACTCTCGACAAAGCCTTATTTCAGTTACATCAGACTTATTACGATTTGGAAAACAACCTGCACAAACAGTCAAGGAAAGGCAAAAATAAAAAGAGGAATTCATCCAGGTTTGGTTCAGAAAATCTGCCGCAGGCCTTGACATTTTGGTGGATGACATGGTCATCATCGTGGTTCATTCAGTATTGAATGTGGTCACTCAGTCTGTGTTTGGGCATCAGAGTAGGGCTTTGATGCAGGGAACCATCAGCAATTCCATTGCCCCACCATCTGTCGCAACAAAGGCTGAAATCTGTAGCTTAATGTCTGCTGGGACAATTGTGCCCCCTCTCTGTTGTTGTTGTGAAGCAGGTATATTCATTTTGTGCTATGAAACAACACATTTTGGGATATTTGGTTATTTACACATGTCCACTGTAAGTCGGCTGGTTCAGTTGTAGCAGTTACTTCCATCTAACACAAATGCATCACAGGCATGTGAAGCGTAGCTGTATACCTGTAAACACATGCGTCACATCACGCACAGATGCACAAAAGTGTTGGCCAAGGAGCATTACATCTCAAGCCCACGGAAAAAAAGAGATTACCGCCTCTTTCGGCCTTCTTCTTTCTCTGTTGTTCACTGGTTGTCTGTCTCTTCTTCCCATCCATCTTTGCCGCTCCCTCTCCGTCTTCTCTCCCTCTCTCACGCTCTCTCTGCCCTTGGCAATATCATGATAATAAAAGCTAAAGAATACCTTTTGAGTTTCGGCTCCCTCTATTTCTCTGTGCTCCCTTTGGCCTGCCATTATATCACACACCCACTCACACAAGCACACACGCAGACACAGACACGGTGATATGTACAGTATACACACAAACAAATGCACACGCACACACACACACAGACTAGTATATCAAGTGGTGACTGAATTACATTTTGACTGATAGTGCTCTTGAGGGCAAAGCAATGATAACTCACCAGTACGTGTGTGGATGGGTGGGTGGGAGTGTACCTTTAGTGGGGTAGGTACAAGGTTGCAGAATTTAGTTACTCTCTTTCTCTCTCTCCCTATGTGTGTGTGTCCAGTCTCTCTATGGTTGAGTGGACACAACTGGTTTGAAACATCAATATCAGAACACTTTGTCCTCACAACTTCAAAGGGCTGATTGAAGGTAAAGTTATGATTCGAAGCAGAGGACATGATGGTAAATAAATACTCGAAAGGTCTTCTGCACAGCATTGACCCCAGGTGACCCCCGCCAATACGAAGCAGGGACACGTCTTCATTGTTACAGTTACATGATGGTGATTGAGGTTATGTTAGGATCCATTATGCCAGTGTGTGTCCTCTCAACTATAGGAAATGTGTGTGCATGTGGGTGTGTCTGTGTCCTTTGCTCAGGGCTATAATAATAAAGGAGACATCTAACCTGTGGGATTTGGCCTCACTGCACAGCAAATAAAGACTCAAATGTGACAGTACAGAGATTAAGTTGTTTTATTTTACTCTATATTTCCCACACTCACTCTCTCAGATATACACACACACACGCTGTGGTGGTGTGTGCAACATTACAATGAAAAAGGAAAGAATCTGTTATCTTGAGTTTCCAGTCACACTGAGATAGGGCATTAAGTGCTTAGTTTAATTTCAAAAGACCACCAATTTACAAATTAACAGACAATTTGTCACTAAATTAACTTATATCAGGTATATTCTAATGTTATTAAATCACCTTTTAGAGTTGCTAATTGGAAACTGTGCCTAGTGCTGTATGGTATGAATGTTGATAAAGTAAATAAACTACACAGACTATGTAGGCATATAAATTATCTATGCAATGTCTAATGTTGCATAAAACTAAAGACATTCTGTTTCTTTGCCTGTGTTGTCTTATGAAACACTGTATGTAGGTCAAAGTAATAAGTGGTAGTGCTGTAGGTGGATCTTTAGACACGGCTTTTTCACATAGACTGTTGGACATGTATGATCTTCACCAGCTTTTATAGATACAGATTTTAATTAAAGAAACTGAACTCTTTAAAATAGGAGTAGTTCTGTTCCAGCAGATCGAGGTTCCAACTATCCAAAAGTTGTTGTGCTTCTTGCTCCAACATGACAGCGTTCATGCAGTTTTACTGTAAACAAGGTCTCCTTGTTGCGAGCACAGCTCAGATTAAGCTTCCAGTTAGTGCCTGAAATGAATCTACACCGGCAGCCAGGACGGCATCTTCATGCAGCATTTACAGAACAGCTTTGTTTTGCCTGGTTTCACAAGACAAATAGTCACATATTGCCTTTGGTTGGTATGAGCAGATGATTTTTTCATGGGAACGCTATATACAGTAATAAGAGACTCAAAACTTTTATGATTCATGGGGAAGTAAAGACCTTGGGCATATTGAAAGAGGTTTAAGAGCAGTATTGTGAGATATTTTCTGTAGGTAATACTAAAAACTTAATTATGAAGGCCATATACTACATACCTTTTTTACTGTAACTTTTAAACAGACACCAGGATGTCCTTGAAAGCCCCTTCCTCATTAATCTATGAATTTTAAATTCTTTGTTTTTTCAATAAAATATGATTGGACTTTCAGATAATGGATCTAGAAGATCAGCCTTCAAAAACCCATGAGTCAAAACCATAGCAGACCATGAATTCATGTCACAAAGATTTATGAGAAAGCTTCAGACTATTTTCCACTTCATTCCTGAAAGAAAAGACCTCATCCATGAAAATTGCCTTAAAGTGAGCGGGCTGGCCCACGCTGCCTCTAACTGGCCCCGTCTGCTGTCTGCACATCATGGCAGACCATTTACTGACAGAGGACTTCAGAGGTGAGAGCAGAAGTCTAAGCTCTTATCCAGCAACTGCCCTGTTGAGGTGAACCCTGTGCTGCACCTCACACAGACGCAGAGCAGGAGCTTCTTTCCAGCTCGTCTCGGGGTGGGATGAATGTTACCTGATACATAAAATAACTACAGCAATTCAGTGCATTCCTTACAAAGTAGATACACACAGTAAAGATAAATAGTCTTGTATGCAAGAGGGGGGGGTACATGTACCACCGAGTAAAGTCACATTAAAGCACTGCTTAAAATGCACTGACTGATAGTGGGGAGAAATTCAAAGGACTGGCTCCAGGCTCTGAAATAAAGCAAACCCAAAACTACACAATGCTTGGATCGATCCAATTCTACCCTGTTTTACCCTAAAAAAAAAAAAAGAATTAAAAAAGAAAAGAAAAATCAGACCAATTCTTGAATTAAAGGGACAACGAGGAGTTTTGGAAAAGCGAAGTGTTTTCACGCTGCCTCTGCGCGCACCGTAGAATTCCTCCACCGGCGCAAGACGGACTCATGTTTTCATTCATCAAGGATTAAAGTCAGAGGTTCAAAGAGGTTCAGTTACCGTCGTAGTTCAGACCATAACGCCGCCCGAATTGCTGTTATTCTCATTTGCGTCCGCGAAACCGAAAGTAAGGAAACGCTGGTCGGCTCGACCAGCATTTCCGCCACCACTAATAATAACAAAATAATGATAGAGACAAAACGATAATATTGATCGAAAATGGAGACAGCGTAGATTCATCCACATTAACATGAGACTGTTTTATAACCGAATAGAAACTCCTCGTTGGCCCTTTAAAAAACAAAAATATGATGGCGCAACTGTACAGTACACATATGGTTGGGTATGAAGTGCAGTCAAAAGTCAGCCAACCAAGAAGGTCTCTCTTAACTTCATCACACACACACACACACACACACACACACACACACACACACACACACACATACACACGGTGTGTTAATATGAGTGTCATTATGTCACAGTAAATCATTCTGTCACTAAGCCTCATATCTCCATTCCTTCAGATATACTGAGAGAGAGATTTAATTACCACACATACACACAGCCACAGGTAGAAACATGGAGCTAGATTTAATTATCTCTCTCCATTTTTCCCTCACTCTCTTTCTCTCTGACGTACACACACACACACACACACACACACACAGAAAACAAGGGAGTGTTAGACCTTAACAGTGCTAACCTGATGCTGAACTGAACCCAAAACCTTAGGAGGTAAATCCTAAACACACCCATGCTGTACACAAAGAAACGTGCACAGACACGTATATATCTGTTTGTCTCTTATATCGATTCTTGACTAAACCTCCTGATGCCATGTCACACACAGTTCAGTTAATCTGTGTGTATATGTGTACACAGAAATTCACTACATTATGCACACTCAATGACACACGCCCATACTTTTTGCTCTTTGCCCTTTTACTTTTAACATCATTAACAGTTGCTCTAAACAACGTGTAAACAGCGCGCACACACACACAGGTACATCCTGGCGGTAGGACACATTGTCCTGCCGTCCCTGAAGTTAAGTCATTTGTCTTTTTATTTAATGGATAATTTAAAAGCAGCAGGAAGCAAACACAGACACAACCTGCTGAACGTCCCAAGGGAGCATGATTGATTGGTAAAATGATTAGCTGAAATTGATCTGTGAGTTAATTAAGTGGTTTAGTCTGTGATGATTATTAGTGACTGTGACCCTCTGTTCCAGTTCAATATGGAGTTTCGAGAGTGACCTTAAAACACACTTAAAACAGCATTGATCTCACACAAACTGCTTTGATGCAGTGCAACAAACAACAGGACTGATAACTGTAAATTTGCTGATGTGTCATTGATCTTTCACAGTCCTGTCACTGATATTTATTCCCGGGAATCACTACGGTTGCAGAGGACAGCTGAAGTGCTGGCTGCAATTATGCAAAAAGTAGTTATCAGTTTCTGGGATGCTTGATAGGACTTAACTGACAGTTTCACTTAAAGAGAAATCATGGAAAGTCTTGAACGAACATGCAGTCTGGGGAACACATGGACAAAAGCTGCCAATACTGTGCACTGATAAGCTAAAACAAAAAGCGCAGCGACAATCCAAAGCTGCAGCAGACGGAGCATTTCGCAGAGATATTCAAGTTGTGTGAGAGAGGGCATTATCACATTATTATGTCTAAAGTGGAGGGGCTGCAGGTTGCAGACCAGTGCTGCAGGTAAATGTCTGTTGTGCAAAGAAAATCGTATGGTCAGATGTATCATCGTTCACATTAAGCTCAGTGAGCAGACAAGAGTTAAACGCAGCGACTCCCTCATGTGGTTTGTGCTTTTCATGATGTGGTTGAGCTACAGTGAGTGTCTTTGACAGCACGTTTAATGTTGTCAAAGAGAGGAAGATAATAGCAGCATCCACGGGGAACAAAAGGAAATTGGTTTGATAGGCCCTAAAATGATGTAAACCAAATCCCGAAGCGGTCCCAGAGACTAAAACCTGAATCTAACTAAACACAACAGGAGATTCAGCACTGCCAAAGGCATTATTTTTCCACCATCAAAACAATGAATAATGGAGCTTCTTGTAAAAGAGACGTGCTGTATCCATGGCCCCCCTGTAAAATCCAGACACTTGCAGAATTCATGCCAAGGCTCAATGAAGGTGCTCTGGTGGCACTACACCCTATAAAAGGCCTTTATACTGGCATTTCCTTTATTTTAGCACTTACTTTTATTAAACACAAGCGCTAACAGGAGAGACGGTTGGCAGTTTTGTTGTTTTCAACAAACACGTTTTCCCTTCAGCTTCCACCGTTAACAAGTCAGCCCGATCTGATCAAAGTTTACTTAAAACAGCATGTAGCAGGGTCATGATAAATATTTCACAGAGCACGTAGCTTGTTGTTTCCCCACTTATTCACTCTCTGAAATATATACTTAAACAAGAGGTGCGCGCGTTTACAATGGCACTAACAAGCAGAGGGGCAGACAGGTAGATTGCTGCTTCTCCTCTGTTCAGATTATGCCTGAAAACAGATAGCAGGCGAGGGAGCGGGCAAAGGAAAATAAGGCAAATGAGCACGGTGGTGGGGCAGCCAGGTAACGAACTGCATTTTCTTCAGAAAAACCATCTGTTAGAGGAGGGAGGGTATGTGAGGATCTGTGCTAACAAGGGAGAAAAGAGGGCAGGTGAGCAGATCTACAAGCGGAGCAGAGATGTGTGTTATCAGCGTGGGCATCCTCCCCTCTCATAAGCCTTCAAAATCACCCTGGGTACCGAAACAGAGGGAAAAGACAAAGACACAGGGGGAGAAAGACAGAGGGAGAATTCTGTGTTCCAGTAATTAGTCTGTGGAAAGTGAGCCGGACTATAATTCGGTCAGTCAGATGGATGTCTGCCCTCCAGACATTAGATTTAGCCATTATCCACACTCATCCCTCCACTGTCCATCTATCTATCTCTCTCTCGCCCTCTCACTCTCCCTGCTCCACAATGTTCATCCTTGTACCCTGTCCCTCCATCCATCCATTCATTCTCCCTCTTTTCCTCCCTTGTGTCCTCTCGCCACTCCTCCACACATTAGACCTATCTCATCATTTATGCTCAGCCCTTCCATTCCTCCATCCACCTGTCTCTCTCCAGCACTCTGCTCTCTCCTACTTTCTGTCTCCAGACATCACATCTAACCATATTTTAAACTCATCCCTCCAGTCCTCTCTATCAGCACATCCATCTCTTCCTGTCTCCATCCTCTATCCTCCTTTCTCCTCTTCCCTTCCCTTCTCTCCTCTCCTGCAGACATTAGATAAAGCCCATTACCTGCACCTCACACAGTACATTCACAGGAATCAGTTTATTTGTCACAGACAGGACATGCGCAGGGAATATGTCTCTGTGACACTGATGGAGAGACATTCAGCTCGCAGCATCACAGCTCAGTGTCATGCGGCCTACGCACTTCACATCCAATAGGTCACCACAGAACACACAATAGACAAGAGACTATTCAAATATCACCTCACAAATACACAGTCACTATCAATACACGCTGAATACGCATGGCATGCAGGTATGAAGATAGTGCTGTCCCTCATCTCTCAATCCCTCTTTCTTATCTTTGTAACCTCTCCTCCCTCCAGACATTAGATGGAGCCCATTATCTATACTCATTGCTCCACTCCTGCACGCATAACCATCCATACCTCCCTGTCTCTGTCTCTTCTCCTTCCAGACATTAGATCTGAGCCCATTATCTGCACTCATCCCTCTACCCATGCCCTTCCATCCTCTCTATCCATCCATCCTTCCGAGCACTCCTTGCCTCACTTTACCTGTTGTCTCTCCCCTCTCCTTCCCTCCTCTCTCTGCCAGATATTATGTCTAGCTATTATCTACGCTGATCCCGCCGCTCCAGTCCAACCATCCATCCTCTCTCACCTCCTCGTCTCTCAGCTCAGAATAGAGTCACCTATTATCTGCACCACTCCCTCCATCCGTCCGTCCATCCGTCTGTCCGCCCGTCCTCCCGCACAAGCACAAACTCTCACTCAGCAGGATCAGGCACACGTTCACAGAGCCGACCTGTCCTCCGTCTGGACAGACTATCGTAACAGTCAGCAGTGCAACAGGGAAGGGGCACATTTAAAACTGCAGGAAGTCTGTGACCTCCAAAACAAGGTGCCAATTTAGATGTCAGATCTGGTTTGTTGATGTTTTTTGTTTTTTAATAACTGGTGATAGACAATATGAATTAAAGATACAGTCACAGATGGAGAAATAATTAAAAACAAACAATTATATCATAGTGGAAAATTTCCTGTTTAAGGAAATGGTCCTGAATTCAAAATGTGGTGAAATGTGACTAAATATCAACCAGCTCAAGACATAAGACTGTTTATTAATCTCATGGGAAATTTGGTTGCTACAGTAGCATTTTTAACATGCAAGGTAAAAAAAAAAGTAGAAGAATATGTAAAAATGATGTGCAGTAGTTACTATAGCAAAAAAAAGAGTGCAGGAACTGCACTGTATTGTAGTCTGGTCGTCTCTTAAAGATTGTTCTTCAGGTAGAAGTGGGGGTATACATCAAGAAGCATGATGTGAATTGGGTAATTAAAATCAAGATGCATATGAGGAAACTCTTTTTCCTATGCAGATTTCTGTTTCTCTGCTTCATAATGCATGGATTTATTCAATTGAGTACCACAACTTTGGAGTGGTTTTCAGACTTTTTTGATTTTACATCATCTCAACAGGGTACAAAAATCAACTTAGAGAGACTTCAGACTTGACTGAAATGGGTAATCCATCATAGTGAACAACAAAGCATCTTTGTTCTGTTCCATCAAAAAACATGGTTTCATAGTGATGCAGCTGGAGCAGGGACTGTTTTTTGTTTTTTTGTTGTTGTTTTTAAACTCTCCCTGTTGGTACATTTGAGGACAATCTGACCTCTGAAATCACCATCAGCTGCAGAAATAATTTTTAGGCTAGACAAGACCAATTACAGATTATATTTTCTATAACACCAGTGTTGCTTATTATCCTCTACACTGTGCTATATTTTGCGGCAGATGACTCTCAGTCCACTGAAGCATTGTTGAGTGCACCGACAAGGACAGTTTTAAAAACAGCTCCTGCTTGTGACTGCATCACCTTATTAATAAACTCTAACTTTGACAAAATTAAAATAAAATACAGTAAAAGGACCCATCCATTGTGATGGATTATACATAAAGCAACTTTCTGCAAGTCTTTGCAAGTTGATTTTTAATTGCGTCCTGAGATTAAATTAAACCAGTGGCTGTATGGAAGTTGGGAAATAAATTCACAAAGTTATGGCATACTTAAGAAAGAGAAAGGTGCAGTGTTATGTAAAATATGGTGCATTTTGTAGTCAATACTAAAATATACACTACTACCTGTGTAATGTTGCAGATGCTTATGAAACCCTCCAAAACATTAGTGGCTCATGTAAATCACAGTTTGGAAAATAAAAATGTTGCTACAATCAGGTAAATATTCCAAGCGGCAAAAGACGCTGAATGTCAGTGGGTTAAATCTGACTCCCTCCACTGATTTATGAGTTCACCCTCTGCTACAACAAGATTATCTGACACAGTATCACCTGTTCTCTCTCTCACTGGTTCAGCCGCAGCTCCTTCACACTGCTGCAACTCTGACACACTGAGGTCAAGTCTCCTGCCGGATGTTTTGTGTCCAAAGCTGTTAAAGGACTGTGCAGCCCAGCTGGCTGAGCCTCTCCGGGGGATCTACATCTTAAATCTATGAATAGGGAGGTTTCGGGTCCTGTGTCTTGTTTATATCGTGTTCCGGTACCTAAAGTAGGACACCTGGCTGAGATAAATCACTACAGACTGGTGGACCTCACATCACACGCCATGAAGCCCCTGGAGCAACTGCTCCTCCACCTTTCGAGGCCAAGCAGGTTAAACATGCACTAGACCCTTTCTCCCACAAGGAACATATTAGAGTGGGTGATGCCATCCTTTATATGCTCCAGCAGGCTGATTCTTACTTGGATGAGCCAGGTGGTTACATGAGGATTATGTTCTTTGATTTCTCAAGTGCGTTTAACACCACCCAACCCCCCCGCTCTTAAAGACAAGCACAACGGGATGGTGGTGGATCCCTGCTTCACATCCTGGATTGTGGATTACCTGATGAGACAACCACAGTATGCCAGGCTGGGTAACTGTGTGTCAGTGACAGTAGTGAGCAGCTCTGGGGCTCCACAGGGAACTGTTCTGGCTCCGTTCCTGTTCCTGTACAGTGCGCTTTAAATACAACTCTCAACTTTTTTTTCCACACAGCTGTTGTGGTGTCCATCATGAAAGGGACAGGAAGAGGAGTACAGGTGTCAGACATAACTTCAGTCAATGGAAGCAGCGAGACCTCGACTTTTGGTGGTCTCAGCCCATCCTTCAGCCTTAACATGGGAAGCCAGGGAAGGACATTGAGGTAATGTATGCTTATAAATACCAAGCAGTAAACTGGACTGGTCCCTGAACAAGGATGTCATCAACCTGAAGGAGCACGGCCATGGCTTTCTGTCTTCAAGAGGCTCAGGTCCTTTGACGCCTGCAGTGAAATGCTGCATCCATCAATGGAGGCCAGTGCACCGTTTCATGCTGCAAGGAGACTAAATAAAGGCAGGATTTGTAATTGTACAGGTCTCTCACTGACTGTGACTAGAGTCAGGACTCATTCAGGATAGTTGTTGAGACTGAGAGATGCATGACATGTACAGTAAGATGCACACAACGCCTCCATCGATACATCTATCTCTGTGCTCTTCTCTTCACCGCCCTCTCTTGACCTCTCCATCTGTCCTTCCTCTTTTCTTCCTTCTCCTTTGACCCTGCTGAATACATCCATCTCACTCTCTCATCCTATGTTCATCCATCTTGCTGCCTGCCCTCCTTCTCTTCTCTTGACTCCACACCTCCATCCTCCTCACCTCTGCCCTACATTCATCTCTTTCACTCTCACAGCATTCACTCTGCCCTCATCCATGAGCTCTATCCCGCTTGTGCTTTGCTGCCGACTTCCCGTCCTCCACTCCTTCCTCTCTTTTGTCTTCACCTCTCCTCCACTCTCCCTCTTTTTTTCCCCTCTCAGGTCTCTTGTGAGTTTGACAAGCCACTTCTCTGCTTGCTCTGCCGCTCTCCTCCTTATCTCTTGTTCCTCCTCCTCCTCCTTCCTCCCGCAGCACCACCACCACCAGTTCCTCCCTGCTCATCACTATCACTTTCACACTTCCCCTCCACTCTCCCTCCTCAGGTTTCAGAACAAAAAAAAGATTTTGACCATTACAAAGACCTGATCCACACTCATTCTCATGTGCCATGTCAGTTCACATTTCATTAACACTGTGAAGAAGACTATCAGAAACCTTTGACATCTACTGGCTCCCTTCTTTTCTCCTCCACAGTGGAAACAGCACATTTTACACTGTATGCAAGTAGAGAATGCAGTATATTTTCTTGATGTCATATTAATATCAAAGGGCTTTAAAATGTAATATACTGTACGTATGTAATACTATACTGTATGTGCTTGTTTTTACTATGGGCCAATGTGTGATTACAGAAACCAACATACTCGCACCAAGTGCAACAAGTTGTCACACCTGAAGACCAAAATAGTCTATTGTTGCATTTGACCTTCACAAGGTATTTAAATGACCATCATCTGCTCTGATTCGTCTATGGTTAGAGTTGGGTTACATTTAGACAACTAAAACTTTTTGAGAGCCAGGGAAAAATGGAGCAAATAGATAAAACTTTTCATATTAAACTGTCAACAATTCACACAATCATGAGTGGTTACAAAAATATACAATATGTAAAAATGTGCTGTTTTTCTGTCAAGGTCAAAGAAAGATTTTATATTCACTGAAAGACTAATTTTCTGCTTCCACTCCATTTCCCTTCACAGTCACCTTCATGAAAAACACACAGTTACACAATCAGACAAAGCTAATTACCTGCCCCGCACCACAACACAAGTAAATAATCCAATCAATTAATGTCTGTGTTATGAATATTATCATTTCTGTGAAATCTGTTCAATGATAAACATGGAAATAATTAGCACGCTCGGGTTTAAATGAGGGTATTTCTACAGAAATAAATAGCATCTTACTTTAAACAGTGTAGACAAACATTGTTTATTAGAGTTCGACTGCTCAGATGTGATTTACATGGATGCAGCGGCTCTATACTCTCTGGCCCCTGATGCTGTTTATCACAACGTCCTTAGATTCATTACAGGTGACAGTTTTAGAGCAGATCATTGTGTCCTCTGTGAGAAGAGAAAACATTGCCTCTTGTTTACTGACAAAGTCGTATCTCACAAACTGCATTTATACTTTTCATCACTTTTAAAACTCCAAATGATAGGATACTGTATTGAATCAAAGGAAATGTTCAGCATTTGAACGCTGAACTAGGACAGTCGCTGTTTTTTATGCACCTGGCTGTGTCTTAAATTGGATACACTTGTATAAAGGAACGTACCTGTCTCTCATAATGTGATGCAAGCTCACACACTCTAGGTGGTCCACACTGTAATGAATTACCATATCATTTAACAGGAGCAAGCACAACCTTTACAGTGTATTCTGTGAACAATAAATAAATGGTTGGATGTTGGAAGTGATGCTCAGCCTGTGTGTTTAATACATGAACATATATTTTCTATAGTGTGCATGCTTGTTACACTACTTATATAGATATATAGATATACACTCTGATAAGAAAAGGAATGATTGTAATCTGACATGCAGGTTTTTTTGTGTTACTTTGTAAAGATACTGTAGCTGATTTTGAAATTCAGCGTAAATGCCTTCAGAAGTTGTTAGAGGTTAATGGCTCGATCTTGCGCTGGAATAGACTGGTGCGAGCACATATGCAAGTGAATGCTTACAGGGTTTTTAATTCATTAAGATTTGACCCAAGAAAGCCTTGACCATGCTGCAAAGCAGACCATCATGTGTCCTCTACCTACAGAACAGTTTGTCCTGTTTGTCGCGCCGAGTTGTCACGAGTTGCCGCACAAGTTTACTCAAGTAAGGAAAACGAATTTGATTGGTCGTTATCGAGCGGGCGGGATATTAAAAGCTTGAGGCGATATCGAGCTCAGTTTTGTGCGTGTGTGTGTTGTCTCAGATGTTTGATTGACAGATGACGGATCCACTATCAGTGGCTGATGAATCGTGAGCAGGCTGACGTATAATCCGTGCGCCTGCATTGTCCAATGCAAAAAAAAACAACACTTTCATCCAGGATTTAATCTAAAATGGAATTTTGCACAAGTTTGGCCTATATCGTCTGACAGAGGAGTTATTGCACTAATTTTATGACCCAGAGTGGGCTCAAATTCAATTTTCATTGCTGTACAGCTTTAATGTCTACTCCTTTTCATTGTTCCTCTGCTGCCTCAGCTGACCACCCGTGTTTACCTTCATTTTCTATCTCCTTTCCTCTCCTCTCCAGGATACAATGAACTGAGCTAAGTTGAAGTGTTAAGTAGTTTTTACTCATTGAGAAAGAACTAAGTACTTGGACGAGGCGATGTGAGTGATTAGGTGATTAGTGTGGTGCTTGTGTGCGTTTGTGTGTGCTTGTGTGTGCGCGTGTTCGATCAAACTGATTCAGGGTGGCAGATAGCATCTGGCAGGACTGACTGTGATGAATAATTGTGCACACACAGAGAGATGTGCACACACCAGACACATACTAGGTTACTTGTGGTGCACAAAATTGGGTTACAGCAAGCAAAGACCACTTAACAACACGGTACAGTAAAAAGTCATTTGGAGCTGATGTTATGGAGAATATGCTGCAAATAACAGACGCTGCACGAGCTATTAGCCATGTCTGTGTGAGAACTGTTGTTCAGCAACATCCACGATGAAAAGCCATCTGTGATACACATGAAAAGACGGGGATTATCTGTTCGTTTTTAGATCGTCACAGTAAAAGTGTGTTCCATGTTGTAGCTTTGGTCCGATAAAACCCACAAACACACTACAGTATGGCACTAAATGCTCAACTCCTCCGACCTACCAAAACATGAGCACAGATAGAGGAATATAAAGAAAGAGAAACAGATAGCAGATTGGATTTCGTATCAGCAGATCTAAGCTCACTTTACACGAAAAGGCTGTGGCTCAAGGGCACCTCATGTCAAGAGAATCATTGTGTTTTCATGGCCGTGTCCCTACTCTACATGACTTCAGAAGCACAGAACTATCTACTGTATATCTCGTCAAAACATGTCGACAATGGCGCCTTCATGTCTTTGAAATCAGTGACTAATTTGCAAGATAAAATGTGTTTTGTCTAGGTGGCAGGAACTAAACTCTTGGACTGTCCTGTAGCCTCCCATAGTAACAGTTTGATCTACAGTAGGATATCTTTTTTGGCTCTGTCTCTTTGCAACACTTGCCACTGCAGTCATATTAACCGTTAGCTTGCTCATCTTATTGTTCAATGATCTCATGCAGGCTCTCTATATTTCTGTGTTGGATCGTGCATTGTGTCATTCCTCCTCTGCATGGTGATCCTTCTGTGGTGATCAGGCTATAGCTGGCTTCTGTACCATCAGCTGGTCCCTGGTGTAAACAATGAGACTGTGGAGTTGCTGCATAACGGTGGTGTAGCTGAATGATAGCATTCAACAAGGTGGATGAATAAAAGAAGTAATTTCACCGTGAAGGAGGGAAAAAAGCAGGCTGGAAGAAAAGCAGCAAAAAACCTTGTGATTTCTAGATTTTGAATTATTTGCGGTTGCTTTTGAGTCAAAGCTTTTGTTTGTCTCCCATTTCTAAAAAAGCCAGGACTCTAACATCGTCATTACCCACCTCACATTGCAAATCATCATGCCTGTGTTCACATTTTCAGAAGACTTGGGCCTTAGAGGAGAATACCAGGATAACAACTTTGTAAAACACATTATCCTTGTGTTTAAAAAGCATTATTGATCAATGGACACATGAAATGATGAATTTAATTTTTTTTTTTTTTTTTAAACTGATTAAACTACAACGGGTTGTTCCACAGCTTGCACATACTTTACATAGCCTGTTCCCCTAGCTGATTAATGTATGCAAATGTTTGTTTGTTTTTGTCTTGTGCTCCACCTTTAAAACAAAACGATCCATAAATTTCAAAGAAGCAGCAGATTATTTTTTGCATTTTAATAACTCTTATTATAGGTCATTAAGTAACTTATGTTATTTAGTTTTGCTTCAGTAAGTTTAACACAGTAGAACAAAGTATGGTAGCGAGCAGGGGGGGATGGAGAGAGGATGACATGTAGAAAGGCTGTGAGTCAGACTCAGGCAACTGCAGCTGGTAACAACAATGTTACTGATGATTAGTTTCATGCATTAATTTGGTAAAACTGTTCCTGATTTGGTCGCACTAAACACCCACACACAGATGCACACACAAATTTTCTCCCCTACAAGCACTGGGTAATCCTGTATATATACAGACACACACACTCTTGCACACATGCACGAGCACACGCAGGTTTGAGGTAAAAGATAAATCACATTTCCATGTTGCACCGGTTCTGCATATGAATGACAACTCGAAGTCATTATTCAAATAGCAGGGACTAAGGTTAGAGATGGAAACAGAGGAGCGAAAATAGGCGGTGTGAGGGAAGGTGTGAACGAGGAAGAGGGGAGGAATTTAGAGAGCAGAGAGGAAGTGTGCAGACAGGCACCTACAAAACACCGCCGTCTTTAATGTGCCCACGTAACCATTTTATGTCAGTGATCTTAAAGTACATATATGTGTGTTTATGTGTGTGCGTGTGCGTGTGCTTGTGTGTGTTATTTTCTGAGAGAGGCAGACAAAGCCCTTTGGACTTCCTCACCAACGCTTTGAAATGTGTCTGATTTATCTTTAAGCTCTTTCTTTCACTTCTTGTTCCCCACTGTGTCTTTCTGTCCCTCACATCTACTCACTCTGTCTTTCTCCAACTTTAATAGTCTCCTGCCATACTACTTCTCTCTGCTGTCTGTTGGTTGATAATCACAAAACAGTATCTATTCCGCTGTTACAGTTTAGTAGAGTTTTTACTGCATTATTAAAAATATTTACTATGAATAAAAAATTTTAAACCGACGATTCACACCAGGGAAAATGCTTATTTGCTTTCTTGCAGGAGCTATACTTGATGTGATCTATGCAGCAGACAGGATACTTCAAGCTAGAAAACAACACTGCCATGTTTCCTGCTGTGTCCAATCTTTATGCAAAGCTATTGTATCAAGCAACAGATCAGCTGTATCAGCAAAAAAACCTGAAAAAGCCTATTTGGAAGTTTTAATTTAACCACGAGTGGCCAGTCAGCAGCGACTAACAGCTGAATGCAGCTTGGCTGAAATAAGCTAAGCTGGCTGTCTGCTCATCAGGGCACAGTTTCTTATTGGAAACAGAAGCCAAATGAAACCTATGAACTGCTGTACATCTCATTCAATCAATATCAATCGCATATTCTGAAAAAATACAACACAGTTAACAGCTTAGAGACAGACTGAAGTCAGGCTTCATTGAGGGGGTGAAATGTTGCCTGTGATATAGGCTAAATCAGTCAATGTTTACTGTACCCTCCAGACATAAGTAACAGTATTTCCTTTTTCTGTAAATTCGCAGACTCTACTCAGCATGTGTTGGAACTGTCAGCTGCATAATGTTTGGAGAGCCCCTGTTGGTTTTTACTCTATTTTTAGGGTTTTGTTCTGTTATTCTTTGCTGAATTCTTATGCTGCTGCAGTTACAGTCGCACTGATCTCCTCCTCATTTTATGTGTTTCGATTAAGCATGCAGTTTGAAATGCATCAAATTCATCATATGTATTTTAACACGGTATCGTTAACATGATAGACTGTACGAGCGTGTTGGAGGGGGCGAGAGGAGAAAGCAGCAGAAGAAAGAATGTAAGGATGACAGAAAGGGTAAAATATGCTGCAATAAAACAATGAGGAAAAGTGTTTTTCTTTTTTCTTTTTTTTCTGCGAATGATGTGGAGATGAACAGCTGGCGCCGAGCCAGACAATCTCTGCCAGCTCTGTATCTCCATAGCTTCTCAAAGTGCTATAGTCAAGGTCAGAGAAAATGGGTGAACTCCCCCTTCAATATCAGGTACATTAGGGGGAATTAGAGCTAATACAAGGACGAGAACATCGGTTATCTCTCCCTTTCTCTCAGCTCCTCTTGTCCTCCATCCTTTTCTCCTGTGTCGCTTCCGCTATTCCCATTCATTCCTCTGTTCTCTGCCCCTTGTCGTCCACTTGATAGCGCTTCCCCCTCCACTACAGTACCATCACACGCACACATCATCTCTCTTTCACTCTCACCATCTTCTGCAGCTCTATATGGATGACAAATGTACAGTATCTCCTTCCCTCAGCGTGCGCATCGTGTGTGCGCGTGTGTATATGTGAACGAGTGTGTGCATGTGAGGATGCCAAGGCAGTTAACAGCAGCAGGCTAATAATAGTTTCGACTTGTCGGCTCATCGCTCCATCTTTCTCCACTCTACTCCACAGTGTGATGTTACCCCACTGATCTGAGCCTCCTGCCTGTTTCCACCTCGTCTTCATGAAGGAGCCTAATCATGAGAAAGCGCTCTTTCAAAAAGCAACATACAAGCTATACAGTAAATATAATGGGCCTGAAACTGTTCCATTCAGCGCCTCTATCAATACAACTGCAGTCGTGCGCATGTATGTGAATTGAATGTAACCGTGTGTTTTTGTTTGTATTGCCTAAGGATATTTGTTAGCGAGCTGTAAAGCCGGGCCTGTCTGTCACACATTACAGCAGTACATGCTCTCCTGTAATCACTGGAGCTAGTGCACGTGCGCGTGTGCGTGCCTGTGTGCGAGAGAGAGAGGGAGAGTGTGTGCCTTAGTAGATATTATCAAGGCAACACACTAAATGAGCGTAGAAAGAGCTCCAGAACAGTCTACTGTTCACCTTCACTTACCTTATCCCCCTCTCCATTTAACTCCTTCTCCCACTTTCCTTCTCCCTCCCCGTCTCGCTCTATGCCGCAATCTGTCCATCTTTCTTTCTTCCTTCCTCTACGTCTCTTTCCATCTCTCTGTCTCTCTGTTTAAAACATACATGACACTGTGCCAGATTTTTCTCCTTGATCTTGAAGGCTCTTGCGCATTTTTTTCTCACTCTTTTTCCCTTTTTATTCCAGCTTGAGATTCAAATCTAATAAACACAAGCACACAGAGCAGGCACTACATACACACACGCTCCCTCTCTCCCTCTCTCTCTCTCTCTCTCTCTGTGTGTGTAGATATAAGTGCATGCTTACAGTTCTTTTAATATTCTCTTTTATTCTCTCCCTCTTCTTTCATGTCGAGAGGCTGTCAGTTTGTGCATCTACAAGTCTCTGTTTTTATCTGCCTTCCCCACTCTTTGCCGTCCCCCCTCTCTTTCTGTCTCTTTTACCATCCCCTGTCTTCAATGCCTTTCTGGCTTTGACCCTCTCTTTTTTTTCTCTTCATCCGTCTCTCCTTTGCCATCAGCTTATTCTCTCTCTTCACCAGCACACCCACCACACTGCCCAGTTGCCCAATAGAAGCTATTCGAAAGGCCAAGTCCCACCTGTAGTGAGAACAAATTACAGGCTTAAGAAAACTATTACATAATAAAGTTTC
This sequence comes from Decapterus maruadsi, assembly GCA_030347415.2. Lineage (NCBI taxonomy): Eukaryota > Metazoa > Chordata > Actinopteri > Carangiformes > Carangidae > Decapterus > Decapterus maruadsi. The sequence goes on from CM064900.1 coordinate 4,900,508, forward strand.
ACAGTAGGCCATACTCAGTTATAGCCGTTGATCAGATGGATCTTCTAGTGGGTTACATTGCTATCAATTACAAGATTGGGACGCTTTTTTAAAAATGATTTTTACTACCAGTATTGACTGACATTAAAAAAACACTTAGCTATGTATTTAAGTAATCTTTTAATTAAAAGAAGAGTCATATCTATCATCTTGTTGGTAGAGCATTGAGGCTTAGTCCTCGCTGCAGGCGGCCCCGGTTTTACTATGTCTTTCCCCCCCATCTCTGCGTCCCATTTCCTGTCTCCTCTCTACTATACTATCAATAAAGGCATGAAAAGCCAAAAAATAAATCTTTAAAAAAAAAAAAAAAAGAAGAGTCATATCTATAATCTTGCATTTTCTTTTACTATGAGCTTCATATATCTGCTGTCACCACCCTCAACCTGACAGAGATGAATGGAGTTTTGTTTGTGGTGCACAAAACATTGAAAAATGATGGACTCAGCATGAGCATGCCCGTCCAAAAACAACGTCCTGGTCACTCTGAATAACCCACACACACCTTGCTGTCAACTGTTTTCCTCAGGACTGTCTCACAATGGAGATGTAGTCTCTCTAAAATGTGTCGACAGTGCGGTAAAGTCAAGATTATTTATTTAGCCTAAAACCTTGACCCACGAGTCTTCACTTCCCGTCGCCTCAGAGCACACTCAAGTGACGGTGTGTAGGGTGACGTGAAATTTAATTCAAAAAGATTATTGTTTTGACCGAACCGAGGAGGATCATTCTTTATGGCAGATCAAGTGCTAAATGTACAGTAAGATAAGATGTAGTGAGTAAGATATTTGGGTCAGATCATCTGGGATGATCGATGGGAAGCGCTAGTGTTTACGCACAAGCCCACAGGCTGCCTTTTATATAAATACAATTGATGTGAAATCACACCTTTTTAGAGCCTATACTGTACACAATTGGCGCTAAAGCAAAAAATTAAAAGAGTTTACAATCTATATAACACACAAAACTATTCTTAGAAGCCTAGTCTGGAAAGGAGAATCGATCCGTCTTTGTTTTCTCATTGGGATAGGATGAAGACTTTTGACGAGAGCTCGGTCAAGGCTAAAAGGAATACAAAGAGCTAACTACACCACCAGCCTTTTGATGCTGTAATGCACTCAAATAAACATTAACTTTTGTGTGATGGAAATGAAAATGTGAATTCCTTTTCATTTTTCCTTGTCCATTCTTTTGGTTGCCATTCAGCTTTTGTCACATTTTCCTTCTTCTTAGACGAGGCTGTTTATGCTGTCGGTTTCCAGCCTTGATAAAGGTAACTTTGTAGTGCTAATGGGATAGGAGGTAATGTGTAGCAGTTGCCTGTGATCGGAAACATCCGGAAAGCCCATGCAGATCTACAGTACACTGTTAAAACCCAACGAGGACATTTGCCTTTCAAATCACAAACTCTTGCTTTGAATTTTTAGGTGTTTCATGCACTCAGATGCAAGTCACTCAGAGGGCTCTTCATGACTGCCCCAGACAAAAGCAGAGGGGTCGCTTAAGGGCCATTTCATAAATGCAGTGCTGATTGGGTCCAGGGTGGTGTGATAATCAGCCAAAATGTTTAAAATAGGGCTTGAATTTCAGACACACTGATGAACGCGTGCGTCTCCTGATGTGAGGTTTGCCGGTAATGGAGCATGGAAGAAATAATTAGCTTTTAGTGAGAACCTGACATGTGGAACAAACACCTTGACAATTGCATGGTAGAGGAGGGATGCACTACATTGAGGGGCATCTGTTTGTAATTGGATATGACAGGAAAGAAGCAGACCTGTATTTTGAGTCAAGCTTTTACAAATGTTATTTCAAACTAAGTTGTTATTAGAAATTCCATCAAGTCGGAGTGTAGACAGATAAGGTTTTGATGGTTAAGTTATATTATTTAGGTAAGAAAACAACATTTACAATCTCTGACTGGATTCATTTCAAAAGTGATACAAACTTTGCCTGAGTTGTATTTAATTAAAATGATTTTAAAATTCAAATGCGGCTGTACCGAGACCGCTTGGAGCATCCTTTTAAATTCAGAATGATAGTTTGTTTATTGCAGATGCACAGCAGCTTTAATATGAATATGAATGAGTGAATGACACTCCTGATCTAAACAAAACACAACTCTGTCCACACCAGTACATCTTTCCTACAATGAGGAAATAAATTGGCTTCCATAAAATGCTTCTTTATAAAAGAAAAATAGATATTTATATAACCGCTTTTTGGCCGTAACAGAGATACTTACACTGGATATTAATTATTGGTAACATGAACTAGGATTGCTCCTGGATTGATCACAGAACCAGGGCAACGTAAGGGGCAAATGAAAACACACAAGCACTCCCTACAAATGCACACATGTACAAGCGCACAGCAGCGTTTGGTGACACCGTAGCAGCAGGATGCAGAACTGTGCAATTAATCACTTCACACACACAAGAGATGAGCTGTGTGCATTTTCAACAACCCTATTGTTACACTTCCACACTCGCATGTTCCGAGACTCACAGAAATGGCTTCGGTCTCACACACACAGATTCTGAGAAACACAGAGTTGCAGAGTTTAAATAGTGCTCGGAGCATTACAATGTTTAGCACATGGTTCTTGAACGACACGCCACAGACTGAATCCTCGGAGAGTAATAGAGGCAACACGTCTCCCATTCAGAAAGCAAAGTGTGACTCTGTGATTCTGAACTCTTTTCAGTCAAGGTTACATCATTTTTTTTCTTCAATCCGTGGTTTGTAGCGGAGAGTGACAGGTAACAGGCACAGGAAGAAGAAGGGAGGAAAACTAGTAAAGGTCATGAGTCACATCTGTAAGGCATCAATGATGTTAATCCTCTTCCTTCTCCGCTCCACAACACATCCCTCCCTGCTGAATTTCTGCCCAAACAAAACTCGACAGAGAGGCCTGGGTGATATGAGGATTCAACCAATCTCACCTGCTCATCTCCTTCCCTCCTCCTCCGCTGCCACACTCACACATGCAGTGGAGAAAATGGCAAAAAGAGGGCAGATTGATATCACCAACCCTCACCCCCCTCCCCAAAAAAAGAAATTAAAATCAGCAGGGTGGGATTACTTTGGATATTCCAAGGATGAATGCAGGGTTGTCCTCAAAGACACATACTGTATCATGTTTGGAAAAATGTGGACAAAAATGCATAATATTCCACCAATACTTCACATGGCACCTTTTGTGATATTTTTTTAAAAATACTTGATGCAGAATTTCTTTTTCTGCGTTGTAACAAACCAAACAATTAATCAGTCAAATGGAGAAAATAATAAGCAGATTCACCCATAATGAAAATTATTAGCTCCAGCTGAATACAAACCAGTTCAAAAGAGCCCCACCTCCATCTACAACAGTAAAAACCTGGTTCACATTTAAGTGATAATAATTTAATAATGATATAATTATAATATGATAATAATTTAATGAGTCAAAAGTAGAACATCAAACACAAGTGTTCTTTTTTGTAAAGTTTCCTGCCTACAGGTATACTGTAAATATCTTAAGCACATGCCGTACTTAGCATTAGAGTACTCTTACTGTGTGCTGGTAATTCTTAAAATATTTTTTCAATTAAAATATCACTGTCACTGTGATATAGTGAAACTAATATTTCCGGAGACAGTTATACTATTTAATCTCACACAACTGTAACTTTATATTACAAATCAATATCGCAAATTATAGTAGAGAGGTTACACAGTCAGTCAAGGGATATAATGTAATCAAAATATGATTTATTTCTATTTCTGCGGTTCTACTCAAATTTAAAATCTCACACATTTGGGGAAGAAAACTGTAGAGGGGTTGGCAGCTCTTTTGCATTCGTTTCAGTAATTTTATAAACAGTAATAAACACTAGCTTCACATAATAGAGGTAGAACAATAATGGTGATAAACAACAACAAAAAAAGTGCTCAATAAAATGCAGACTGCCTCCCGGCCAGTGTCAAACAACATAAACCAGACCTCAGAGAAAAAAAAAATTAATTCATAGTAAATGATCCGGATCTGACCCAAAATTGAATTTGTGTTTCTCGGTTTGGTGCAAATTGCTTCAGCACTTTTCGTGTAATCTTGCTGATAAAAGAATAAACAAGGCAACAGGCACATAAGAGACAGCCACCTTGATGAAGGTAAATATTGAGATAAATGGCCACTAAAAGAAGTCCAAGTCCACACCTCGCACTTGTCTTACTTTTACACATTCACAAACAGCGTCCTGTGTTTATGAGCCATGAATCCAGCCAATGTAATAACAAACACTGGTTAAATTTCCAGAAAACATTTATTTAGATGTATTTATTCTAAGTTTTATATCAACATTACTATGATAGTGACAAGACTCATACTTTTCCCTTTCTCTTTCTCCTTTACTCCATCAGACCAACTGAGCTACTTTCAGATCATAGAAGATGTCCTTCCCTCTCTCTCTCTCACACACACACACACACGGAAATAAATATGAAGTTTCACAGAATACAGTCCTTAGCTTTGAGCTGCAGCAGTCTGTCAAGTCACATAAAAGACTTTTATTTAGCACACGCACACTCAAAAATTTCTGTATGTGACATAATGGCAGAAAATACCCAACAGAAAATCTATCAAAAAAAAACTTCTGCTTCACCCTCTTCTGTCTCTGTAATTGTGTCTCTATTGTCTGCTCTCTTCTCTCCCTCTCTCTGCCGTGCTATCTGTCTATCCCTTATTCCACGTCATTGTCCTCGTCCATCCGTCTTTGCCGCCGTGTTCCTCCTCACCCCGGTCCCAGAGTGTTGAGTCACTCCTTGGGGGTGAGGCAGTGAGTGCAGAACAATCCCTCTGTCTCTGGCCTATCAGCCGTCCTTTGATAGAGCTGCGGTTATTGATTAAAATGTCTGAGAGCTCGGCCTTCTGGGGCCCGGAACCTTTATTCAACCCTCTCCGTTTGCTCTTCACACTCACTCTTCCTCTTCATCTCTCTCTCTCTGAAGCCTCTCTTTGCCTAACCCCCCCTCATTGCCTTTGACTTCCTCCACCCTCATTTCCCCCTCTCTCTTCCTTTCTCTCTCGCTCTTATTTGCTTAAGACAATAACACAACAGCCAAACCAGAACAACTAACAGGCAAGTAACAAATGCCGTTCAGTTCAGTGACCATGTCTGTCATTACTCACGCCTGTGTGTTGAGATCACAGACTTCTAAGGGCTATGAACGTGCCTTCTATCCAATAACCATTAGGGGGCGACTCCACTGGCTGTGACTGTGGTGTAGTCACTTTTCACTTGATTTAGTACCCGGGTAAACTCTGTCTTGTCTTCAATACGACGGTTTGCTCAAAGTGCATTATTGTATTGTGGTCCAATTGAAAGGGAAAGAGACAATAAAGCGGGGTGTGCCTAACGGTTTGTCTGTGGTAAAGACAGAGTAACGTGTCAAAAAAAGACCACGGGGGTGTTCAATTAAGTCCAAATGAAAAGGTACATTTAATGAATACTAGTATGCATGTATAAGTATGCAAGTATGCATCTGCGTTTTTAGCCAGTGCCAGTTTACAAAGTCACCACACCATTCTTAGCATTTTTACTTTACTTTGTATAATTTTTTAACAGCAGTTATTAGTGTTTTACCTGTGTTTTATTGACATTCTTAGTCTTTTACAGATTTTGTATTCATCGAATTTAATTCAAATATTTTATTCTGCTATCTTTAGTCGTGCCAGTGCAGACAGCTCCATGTGATAGCGTTTCCTCACCTGGTTCCTCTGTGCTCAGCCACACGTCTGTCCTACTGTCTGTGTCTGTCTGTGTGCATGTGCGTGCGTGCGTGCGTGCTGAGGGTTGTTGGGGGTGGCGGTGTAAAGCACTTGCATGAAAAGTGCTTTATAAATAAAGATTGATTTGATTTGATTTGCCTCACAATGAAACACTTAAGTGAACTAGAGTTATCAAGATTGTTAAGTACACAAGACAAAAGCAAAATGCAAACTCTCAGAGTCTTGAACCTTCATTATCATGTTCTGTGTACTTGTACGACTACAATGCTGAGTATTTTGTTATTGTAAAAATTCATTCCACATATGCTTCATAAAAAACCATCAACAAACTCAAAGCAGAGAGCTTCATAAATGCCTTTATTGCACATTAAAAGCTGTATTAATTTCAGCACTTTAAAACATGATATGGATTTATAAAATAATTCACTAATAAATGCATGAATTAAATAATGCAGTGTGAAATAGATGCAAAATATTGGAAAAAAAATAAATACGGCTTGGGGGGAGAAGCTGTTCTGAAGTCTGTTCAAGGAAACTGTTTAATGGTTTACTTAGGTCACCATGGAAGGGGCCAATAGGCAAAGTGAACAGCGCAGTCAAAAGTTGACAAAATCAACAAAAACAAGACTCCCTACATTAGACATTGGCTGTTATGTTGGGGGCTTAAAAAATCCATTATGACGGAATTACAACAGCAAATAAATAAAACTGTCACTCGAACATTTCACTGTTGCTGAAGTTAGGCTTTAATGGACTCAGCAAAACCATTTAAAATGCATCTCATTTCCACTATAGGTAAAATGAGCACAAATGGCCCAGGGGTGTAATCCCATAAGTGAGGGTGATGCATAGGGCTGCCTGAAGGTGATGCCAGAGAAGATTAGTTTCATGTATGGATACTGCAGATGTAGGTGATGCAGGTCCTGCTTATTGGCTGCGGCAAGGTTGTAGATGTCTCAAGACCATGGCTGGATGGGAAAGAAAAAAAAAAAATTGTAATAGTGAGTAATGTATCATACAGTAGGCTAGAGAGAAAATGGCTCTCTTATTAAACAAAGTCCCCACAGTTATCTGAAAATGCGTTATTCCCTCAGCAGAATCCTGTCTGTATTAAATAGCAATAGAAAGTGACTAATACTCACTTGGCACTGAGTGGATGCATGTGGCGTGATGGTTCCCAGCTCTCAGCTTATTCTTAAAGAGAGAAAGAATTATTTATTTGCCTCATGTTATTGACATTGAAATGAACTGAATGAAAAAAAGTAGCTTACAAACACTTAACTAAAGACCATTAATATTAACTCACATTAACATAACATTGACCTGTTCTCCATTCATTGAACTAGGAGATATACTGTACATCACTAACTGTGTAGGTTTGTTAAATTAGTTCATTTCTATCCAGCGCATGGAGATGCCATTAATTAACTTTGATAACATTATTGTTTTTGCAAAACACAATATAGTATTTCACTCGTTACAGCAGGAGTCAGGTCACTCACAGTAACTTCAATAGCAATATAATTACAAAGTTACTACTCATAGTACCAACTACTTACTGTAGTTAACACCAACCATTAGGGCTGGGACGATATGCTTTTCTCCCGATTCGATTCTTCTACGATTTTTTGGATGGCGATTCGATTTAAATTGCGATTCTACGATATTGCCGATTCTCTCGATTTTTAATCTGCATTTTTAACATTTATCTGCACACAAATACTGTAGGAGCCTATAAATTAATATACTCCATTATAAAGTGAACTTAAACCCTTTTCAAAACCTGTACTCTCTGTATGTAAAAAAAAAAAGGCGAACAAATGCACATTGCACAGTATAAAAAAAAAAAAAATAAAAATAAAAAAAAATCGATTTTTGAAAAAAAAAATCGATTTAAAAATCGTCAAAAAAGATATCGCGATATATATGTGAATCGATTTTTTCTCCCACCCCTACCAACCATGATATAAACTTTACCTTCAAAACTGACTTTGCCAGCAGCAGCTTTGCACAGCTTTGACAGGGTGAAGGTGAATCCAGGTTGCCGGTGTATGTTGATAGCAGATATGCCCCACTGTCCTCCTCAGTTACACCGTCTCCCCCAAATTTGGTTTCTTCTGGTTTCAAAAAACCAAAATGCAACAGCCGAACTCAAGGCTTCAACACAGCAGTTTCAACAATGACTCTTACATTTCAGTAAGTTGCTACTCCATCAGGATATATATGTGTCACCACCTTTTAAATGTACTTTTTATTAAATCATAATACCGGACTGTTTGGTCTTGCACATTGAACACAGTCGCATACAATAGCAGGACTTAAACTTTGTGTTTGTAAATGCTTATTACTATGGAAATTACGCTGCCACTTGTTTGCCTGGATCTGTTGAATCTATTGTAAATTGTTGGTTAAGCCTATGAATGTTCATAACTGTATACGGTGCCTTCAGTTACCAGTTCTTTATGAACACTTAGCTAAAACTCTAAACCTATTAATTGTTTATGTTGAAATAGTTTTATGAAGATTAAACTTTGTGTCATTTTAGAGACTACAGTTTTGTGTCTTCCCTGCAGTGAATTGTATTTTGTGGACTAGATATCGGATAGCACCTCTCATTATAACACAATACGATTCGACGGCACAGTGCATACAAAGCACAGCCTCTAAAGCTCTCAACAAGCTCAGAAACCTGAACATGATATTCATTACATAGGTTTTATTAAACTTTGAATTGTTCAACAACATTGTCTTTATTTATATAACAAACTGGAGCTTAGTTCTGTCATTATGTCACATGTGTCAAATGTCTGTCATGTTTCAATACATAGGAAAACAGAAGAAGCTAATATGTCAGGCATTATGTGTTTCTATACTTTCATTATAAATACAATCCATGATAGGCTGCTCAGTAATGAACTGAAAGTTATCTCTGTTAACAGCAGGATGTGCACATTCTTCATTAGCTAAATGCTTCCTTTTGAATTCCAAACCCAACAAGACAGACAGACACCAACATGTCTTCCATAAGAGACTGGTTAATCTAAATCTGGGCTTCATAAAGCTGTCTAATGAGATATGTTGCCAGGCAATCGGTTAAGGCCGTGTGCTGTGTTATATTGAAGTTGCTAGTTAATGGATTGAGACACATAGTAAGGGGCTGGCAAAACGCCAACTTCCCCCATGTTGAAAAAAGACATTAGGGAAAATGGCTGCCATTCTGTTAAAAGATGCAACGCATCAATTACCTTCAGACAAATGCACACACACAGCATGACAAGGTCTTGTGTTTCCTATATGGGCTCTTAATGTCTATACAACCCTACTGCCATTCAAGCCAACAGCGAACAGTGGAACGCTGTCGAACAAAGGAGCGGTCTCTCAGGTTTCCCCTCGTCACATGTATATTAATCAGCCATGGGAGCTATTTCAGTAATCTCACATCAGGTTGATGGGATTTATACGTTGCTGGTTTTGTTAAGCATTTGTTCTATTCTGTAATGATAACTAGCAGGAAGGATGTCATGCTTGGTGACAGCTGAACTCTGAGTCATTCACCACGGCATCCAAATAAGATTTCATATTCACACACGCTAATTTGCACTGGCTTATACAGCAGGATGCTGCAGCATAATGCTCACTGGTCTTAAAGAAGAAAACCTGTAATTCGTGAAAGCTGAGGTGGACAAAACACAGCAGAGCACAGCAATAACAGGATTTTGATTACCATCATTTTATTTTAGCTGGTAGTGATCCATTAGAATAGACCTGGATTAGCCCAAATACCAATCATTTGGATCAGCTCAGGACATCTCTAATATCCAGTGGTGTTGGTACAGTCTGTTTGGCTGCTACCTGATGCATTGCTGGTTGCAGAGAAAAAAAAGTCCTCAGTGAATGAAAACAGGTTTGGGTTTGAGTTGTTTTTTGTTTGTGTTTTTCTTCATTTTTACTCTCCCATGTTGAGCTGTTGACTCTGCGGTTAGTTACTGACAAAGTCACTAAGATACTCTCTGTCTATTCTCTCTTCTCTTTCTCGAGCAGCCTGCTTGTCTCTGTCTGTTTCATATAGGACTCTTTTTTTTTGGTCATTGATTTGTGGGTTGTTATGATTCTGACCAAGTCACCACAACACTGAAAGACAGCTAAATTTGCTTCTCCTCCTCTTTCTCTTCTATACTCCCCCACCCACCATGTCTGCATGCGCACACACACACAAACACACACACAGAATTTCAAAAATGCCCTCCACAAATTTCCAATAGTCTTGCTGCTCCTCGGTTCTGTTTCGTGCTTGTTGCTTAGTAGCCAACAATTTTATGTGTCATTTTTTCATGTGGCGATGTGACAGAGGAAGATACAAGAAAATTCTGATATACTGTACTACAATACATGTCAGATTTTTAAGAAGAAAACTTGTCTTTGCAATCTGCCAATTGTATAATTCGAGAGAAAAGTGAAAATCGCCAGAACAAAGCTCACAACAGAACAACTGAGTGGCTGAATTGGGACACCACACTACTGCGAGCTAGAGTATAGTAGCTATGTCTATAAAAGCCTTTGCATTTACAGTAAAGAGCACAGTGGCGACTTACCGCACACGGACAGTGCCCACAAGTATTACTTCCTGCCATTAAAAATCGTATTGGGTACAGGAACAAATTAGTTTTTATATCTGTTCAGCCTCCTCTCGGGTGCCTCAATCCTCCACCGCAGGGAAAGAGCTGGTAGAGTGGAGACTGAGAGTGTTGTCTCTCAGACTATATTCTGGCCTGCCTAATGTCCTACTCATAAAAGCCCTGGATGGATGAGTTTAACTTGACACTCATGACCTCCTGAGCTGTTGGCAAAATGCTAATGATTTGTGATTGAAGCTACACTCTCACAAAGACCTGGCTGTGCATTTGTACGGTGCTTCTCGCATTCAGGGTCCTCATGCAAGATGGATGCTTGTGTATTTCTCTACATGAACTCTGTAGTTGATGTAGAAAAGTTGATTTTAACTTTTGTTATCATGTTTTTCTGCTCCAGGCACAGTCAACAAAGGCTGCTTTACAATGTCTGAAAATCTAAAGGCAGATAAATAACACTCAAAATGTGTGTCTGAAATGCTACTGAAGAGGATGAAGCCGATTAAAAAGGCAACAATTTTGATAAGTAACGCTGAAATGAATTTTCGGCAAAAATGAAAATCTGACGCTCTGACACACAAGGCTTCGCAAATGTGAAGATTGAAGATTTGATTATCAGACTATCTTCAAACTGAATAAAGAAGGCTGAGGATGTGACAGGATGTGTCTGGCAAATTGAAATGGTATTTTTCATTATTTTCTGTTACAGATCAAATGAGTAATATAGTAACTAAGTAATTAGGGGAATAATCAACCACTCAAACTGCATGTCATAAGTTGCTGTAGCACTGTACCATAATGAGCACACAGAAAGCTTTTCTTGTTTTCTTAAAAGTTACAGTCAGCTGAGGCCTGTAGAAAGTGAGTCTGGGGTCATGACAATGTGAGTTTAGCTTCAGTTTAAAACAAAAAATGTCCTGTGATGAACTTGTGCTCTTGTACCAAACACCACCTCCACTGACCTTTTATAATTCAGTTCATCACAGTTGACAACTCACCAATGCAAAACGCCTCAATTTCTACTGTGCTCAGTGCCTGAGACCAAAGACGGCAGCGTCATCAAATGATTACAGTTGTATTATCACTACATTGCTTACTTTGTTTTATGCACCAATTTCATTTAAAAGTTTGTCTCTCATTATAATCATTAATCAATACCTGATCATTCTTTTGAGTTAAAATGCATTATGAAACTTGGACTTAAGAGCACAGTTAGTTAAAATCTTGCCTCAATGAATATACGAAATAAAAGCCACAAGCTTTTGCAGAGAGCATCGTAACTGGGGTTACTGACACAGTCATGAGGCGAGACACGCCCCACATACAGTACTGTCCATGTCAATGCTTCTCAAAAGAAAAATGTTTTTCTGCTGCAGAGAAATAAACAGTATAGTTGTTAAAAAAAGTTAGAAAATATGTTATACTGTTCCAGGTCAGAGCCCAGGGCACGACTGAGCATCCCACTTAATTGACTATATCTTAGATAGTTAGTTGTCAGAAAGTTATGACAGAATCAGGCAGCAAAGAAGAATGCACACGCACACAACAAACAGTCCCTATAGAGAAATGAATAAATAACAAACCAACTAAAGAACTCTCTAAGTATCTATCAATCTAGGAGAGGAGAGGAGAGGAGAGGAGAGGAGAAGAGAGGAGAGGAGAGGAGAGGAGAGGAGAGGAGAGGAGAGGAGAGGAGAGGAGAGGAGAGGAGAGGGGAAGAGAGGGGAAGAGAGGGGAAGAGAGGGGAAGAGAGGAAAGGAGCATGAAATCAGATCACTAATCTTATGATGTGACTATTCACCAAAAGTAGGCTAACAGCGTGACACTCTTGCCAACTGTATAAGCAACATTTTACATCCAAGCAAGCTTTTTTTTTTTTATCATGTTGCTGCAGTGGCCATATTGCAGAAAAACATCCTCGGCACCGTCACAGTCACCTTTCGTGATAGGATAACTGTTCTCTTGTAAAGCTCCAGAAATGCTAAAATGAAATGCATTTCCTTGTTCGAAATTGCAAGTAATGCACTCGATTACACACAATAATGTAATCTTGTAGATTGCATTGCTTCCATAATCAATTTATGAAGCAGAAATTTGAACTCAAATTTAAATTATCATCATCCTCCAAAGTGGCGGAGCCCTCCCTCCTTCCCCTGGTCTAAAACATCCTACGTAGAGCCACAGTTGCATTTTATTAACAAACAGAAAAGAGAGGCAATGTTTTATTATTCAAAGCTGTGTTTGGCTTCTGAAAGAGTTGCTTTGAGGCCATCATATGTTCATATGCATATTAATCAAGTCAGCTCACGCTCACTGAGATTCTCTAAGATACTGTACACCAGAAAAGTAGCTTGATTTGTTGCTTGTCACTTTTCAGAATTAACGTCACCGAGCAAATAAGTGCAGTGCCAGTAAATCACTGGCAAGGATGACGAGTTGGCAGAAGAGAAGAGAAGAGAAGAGAAGAGAAGAGAAGAGAAGAGAAGAGAAGAGAAGAGAAGAGAAGAGAAGAGAAGAGAAGAGAAGAGAAGAGAAGAGAAGAGACTGCATCTCCCTATTGAATGTACACTTTTTAATATCTGTGGTATCTGCTGTTACTGTGGTAATCGTATCAATTACAGGTCTGGAGAGTTATTCTTCATCCTGTAGGAGACACGGAGCAATACATTTGTGAAACCATTACTGAATGCTGTCACGCGTGGACCCAGGAGATGTAGACTGGCAGGATAACCCTCACAGAAGATGTCAGCTGCATAACTAACATACAGTAGCACAACCACACAGAAGCATCCTGGATTGAAACTCCCACAGTATGAAGCTTCTTTCTGTAGCACTAAGGAAAAGCCATGACTTCACAGCAGGGGACACTGTTTAAACTGAGTTAAAGGTGAATTCCTAATGTAATGTAATGCAGTGGAGGGAAAGACGAGGTCGCAGCATGTTATGTTATCACTGCTATGGATACAATAGAATCATATTGAGCTTAAGCCTGGTATTTCCATTTTACGAGAGGAAAGGAATAGGAAACGTTTCATTTCACTGTGACTGTTATAGCCCAGGGAGGAGCATTTCAATGCAATGCCTGTCTAACAGCATGTGAAACAATTGTGACAATATGTATACATCTATCTCACAACCCAACTGCACACCTAACACAGCAATTGACCAGGTGTCTGAAAGTGTTTGAGTAACAGGCTGATCTTCTCGCTCCTTTTTTTATTTTTTTATTCTTCACACAACTCTTTCTATCACTGTCCAGTGTACAGCTGAATGCTACACCATAAAGACCTTAGAGGAGAGGCTGTGAAAAAAGGGTCTGCCCTCATCCCAATTTCTACGCTTCATTGCATCAAGACTACAAAGACATGCACAAGAGACAGCGTCTTGGAGCGTTATCAAGGAGGCAATGTGATGGCGCTCGGAGGAGGCTACGAGAGCAGGCTCTGCACCCCACCTTTGAGACGTGATGGTTCAGAACAGCGGCAAACACTTTCTGCCTTTAGCCAAGTGCAGACGACACACAGATCAACGCCTTTACTTTCTAGTTTCTCAGCAGTGCAGTGGGATAGTTTGTCCCGCGTGCAGTCATAATTAATGAGAGGCAGCTTGTTAATAAGGCCCAGGTCGAGGACTGTATCATCCTTTATAAACTTTAAGCACTGACCGTCAAAATCAGCAGAGTTCCCACTGTAGCACCATAGTGCTGAGTGGCTGATATTCAATGAATATACAGTATAGCACAAGACGATATAATTTGTACTTTGTGTGACATCCAAGAGGTGGAGAATGAAACTCATTTTGTGTTACACCATCCTTTTTATGGCTTTATAAGATAAAAAGTGTTTAGTAAGGTAGATCTAAATTACGCACTTTTATGGTTGGACAATTCTGAGAAGCTAAAACATCTTTTTCAGTTGAAAATATTTGAATTTTCTTTATTTCTTGAAAAGGCCTGGGCAATGAGACGAAGAGCGATATACAGAGTACTGAAAGTAATCTTGTGGCGAGTAATACCAAGGAAGTACTGTCGAGTTTTTGAATAGTCAGTAAATGTGTCTTGCTACCCCATATGGGCCACAATGGTGGCATGACATGAAAATAAATAGTCATCCATTCATTCATTCATAACCTTACTACGTAGGGCTAACAAGTCATGCTAAATTTTCAATCACTACTTGAAACTTGTTGAAAAAGAAGTGTGTATCCAATGCTGTTAATATTCCTACAGTATTGCTCTTATTCTTTCACATTTAGCATATATTTATATTGCTATATATATTCTTTTTTAAGCTCTTCCAGCAGTGGTTGAGTTGTTACAACAAAACACTGCCAGTACCACAGGTGCACGGTTATATGTTAATTATTTATGAGGAAGAATCTTTTTTTGACCCGCAACAGTAGATTTGAGCAGCTGTTGAGCAAGGCACTACAGTGAGCAGCTTTTGTCTGTGTATTACTGTAGAAATATACAGTTGGGGACTGCAGACATCCCAAGACAAATAAATTAAAGAGAAGGATGCCTACTGTCACAGCCTGCAACAACAACAAAACAGGAAAACAACTATCTCTCCTGGCCTCGCTGAGAAGGAAACTGTGCTGCGTTGAAATATTCACTAGCTCTCATTGCCCAATATTCTAAGAGTCACCATTGATCTTGATCTTATCCTCTAAGTGCCGAACTTTGTAAGAACCTGATGGGTGTGTAATTGTTTTGATTCATGCACTGGTGATCTCTTGATCACGTCGTTTGTGTTACGGATACACTGATTTTGCAGCTACACCCCGACTGATATCACATCATACACCTAGTGGTGCGTGTGTTTTCATGTCGATACATTGAACGTTAATCGTCACAGTGAAGACCTGGTCGCTAGTGTTGTGCCGATTGGCGATCCAATCGTCTATCGGCGATTGAAAGGACGATCGGCGATCTGTTGTTTTCTTGGCGATTGTACACACACATACTCGCTACTTTTTTATTGATCCAATGCGCCGTCAAATCTGTTTGTTTTGTTTTCAAGCCGCGTCTCCGGCTGCTTCCTACAGCTACTCTGTCACATGACGGTGTTTCACCAATGAAATGCAGCCACTGGCGATGTCCAATCAGATGGGGAGAGGTCGTCATATGACCGCACACAAAATCTTTGTGGTAAACAGAGTGGCCACTCCGCCTCAAATTTGAGGAAACACGTTTAGCGGGTGTTGTGGCTGTGACCAGGCGACGCGAGCCCTGTTGTCATAGCCCGACGAGGTGTTGGCTTTCGGCAACACAGTATCGTTCTGATTATTGATCATAGCTCTCTCTCTCTCTCTTATTTGCTCTCACACACACGGAGAGAGAGAAAGAGAAGCGTGCATTGACAACAGCGCACGGTAAAGCGAATATCAACCGAACACGTGGAGCGCTCCGGTGCTCCGGTGCTCCGGTCCTCCGACCACCCCCCGCGGCGATCGATCGTTCAATCGGCGATCTCCAGGGGTGGCGATTGGGACGATCTGAGAATGTCACGATCGCCCAACACTACTGGTCGCTCTCAATTATACTATCATAGCTACTCGGGACGGATTAAAGACAAAGGAATAGGAGGGAGAGAAAATACTTGGACACAAATGTTGACAGCTGGACTCTGAGTAATAATGCAGCTGGCCAGAGGTCCACAACTCCTGTCATGTTGTAATTGGAGTGGAAGAAAACAGAGGAAAGAAGATGTGGATGACAAGACCGGAGTCAACACTTTTCTTCTGCAACCTTGCACTTACAGACTCTCAGACATCTTGCCTTGCATGCCTTTGTCTTGCAACTATAATTTTGTAAACCATGGGATGCATCTTCCTGTCATGTCTTCAGGTGTTGGTTCTTCACCCTCACCCAGACGTCATGGATTTTAAATTATGGTGTTGCTGATTTAAAGGAGCATAGATAATCCTTCATGGATTTCCAAATATATATTTTGCAATGGTGCTTGCATGGAAATATATATGGATGTGGTGGCACAGTTTACTTTTAATACGGATGAAATTATGTGCATATTAAGTTTAGTAAGAAAGGATGCAAAGATGAAGAGGAAACATGGGGATGGTCCCGTCCGATGTGACATTTAGGGAGAACGTATTCATCTTCTGTTTTATGGTAAAAATTTATCACCACATCTATAAAATGCCACATCCAGTGTAATAATTGTGCTGAGAAAAGGCCATACAATCTCTTGTAATACTTTGTTTTATATCCATCCATATTGTGAGACGGAAATCGTAACCCGGTGGGTGGAGTAATATAAGTAGCAGTGCATTTTTTCATTGGACATTTGTTTTCATTAAAATGTGGTTAAAAATTGAAACACAGGGAGGAAGAGGAAAGAACAGATGCAAGAAGACAAAACAGCAAGGTCACCAAGATGCCCCATGGTGACTCCATGTTTTTTTGTGTTTTTTTTAAAGTTGTTTTTCTTTCAAGATACACTGTAAGCCTCTGGCAAAGAGATTTTAGAACAAAAAAGCTAAGAGTTGCTTTTCTGACATGATACTGAATAAATGTTTTTTCAATACCTGAATCATAACAATGTTTTACTGTACCATGGATTCTACAGTACAACCAATTATAAATGTAGCATTTGTAATTGGGAAAACCAGATGACTAATCACAGGCATCATAAACAGTGATTATTAATAGTAGTCAATACTACACAACATAACTTCATATGCAGTGGTTCATTAAAACAAGACTGCAGATGACACGTTTAGCACAACATGCGAGATATGATGCATTCATCAATGATTTCCACATTCAACCGTAAATAATACTCTGATTAACATATCAGTCATGTTCACGATGCAGACTGCGGAAATACAAGATAGCCTGCTGAGCCACGCTGACTGCACAAATCGAACTATATTGTAGACACGTAAGATTTACGGCATCTTCACAATGTCCATTTATTTCACAGAGTGATTATGATCACTTTTAGGTTTTTTTCAAATATGAAAAACAGAACGGAGCTGACAATGAGATCTGGAAGCTTTCAGCACTAGGACCAGAAAACTGTTTTTCTCAGGCACAATTAAATGCAACTGGATTTTCCTTGGTGTTTTGTGTCGAGTGGGGAATCAATATTAAGGTGGAAATTCAAATTAGACAAACAAATGTAATGTATGTTCAATACGTAAATAGATCTGATTAAAATGGATCCAGCCTTATAGGACTAATGATGCCAGTTATTTGTTTTCAGTTGCTCAGACAAAAGAAGCGATAAGGAGCCTTGTCGTTAAACCACAACTTGTCATTTGTATGTTTGTGTTCAATTTAAGTGAACAAGGTATATTGTTTTAATTAGTGAGTAAAGATAAGAACTGGAAGAGTCAAGATAAATGTTTTCCTCTGCTTACAGTATGGCTGCCATGTTTTTTGTGTTGTATTTAGCACAGATGTAAGAGTACTATCAGTGTTCTCATCTACAGTATCTCACTACGACAAAGCTAATAAGTGTCCTACTGAGTCCTAATGCAAAAGATATTTTTTATTTGTGTATGACAGATTTTTATAATCTTCTTTCAATTAAAGTTACTGGTTAGTCTAATTCAAAAAAGTCACTATTGTATATAGTGGTTATCATAACTCCAGCGTCCTTTATTTGTTCCTGCGAATCGCTGGTCATTTCAGACGCCCCTGAAGTGAAGACTGATATGGCCGATCACCAGCAGCTGGATGCTACTGTACTGTATGTGACATTTGCTGCAGCAACAAAACACCAAAAAGCAAAAAGCTCAGTAGGATGGTTCAACGGCCAGTGCCAGTGGTGTTATATGTTTGGCCGGCTTCTCCTGGTGGGCTACTACTTGATAAGCTTCAGTAATACACGTTTGTTTTTTTCCCAAATATGTGTGTGGCATTCCTCTGAGGTTAAGATGGGCAACAAATTTGTTCAGAAGAGAGTTTCAGTATTATAGGATATCATATCGTATCATGTTATACTGAAGCTGTATTTAATAAGATTGTTTATATCTTATTTCTGTCGCTCACGGGGTCTATGAAATAACAATGTATTTAACTAAATTAAAGCTTTGATGTGCTATTATATTAGATTGCAATATGTGGAGCAGTATCAATATATAAATCACAAACTTATAAATATAATAATTAGATACCACAGATCAGGAAATATAAATTACAGCTTCAACGTAACATTATATTACAACATAATTATATGGTTACATAATATATATGGTAATCTAATGAGTGATATACTTTATACATATAAATGAGATAATTAGGCAATACTGAGAGGTTGTTAGTGGATGAAGAGAGTAGCACAAAGACAGGCTAGTCGGTTGGCCGAGTCACCAATGACTGCTGATCTAAAAGAAATTATCCTTTTCCAATTTTCTGACCATAATTTTCAGGTGAAAGATCTGTTCTCTAATTAGTTGCCGCTTCCAGTCAAAGGCACATTATTGCAGACAGCAGACAAAAACAGGGACAAAGTGGATAGATCAGACAGACAGACGGACAGAAAGACAGACAACTGCCAGCTGACTTATCTAATAAGTTAAAAGAAAATTCCTCCAAAGCCACCTTATTAAGACTTCAGACAGAGATGGATTCAGACAGAGAACAGTCTGGCCCTTTTATGAGTAGGAAGTAGACAAAACAAAACGATTAGTAGAAAGGAAGTGAGACGATGAAGAGGGAGTGGTCGGAGCAGGTGACAGTAAGAGATGAAAAGGGTAAATAGGCAGAAGATGGGGACCTGGGAGGGGACTCATCACACTTCAGGACAGAGAGAGAGCGTGTGAGCAAGAGGAAGGAGGAGGAAAAGGACAATAGAGGCAGAGAGAGAAAGATCCAAAGAGGAGGAGAAGAGCAGGAGAAGAGCAGGGGAGAACATTATATCAGATGTGAGTGCAGGAAGTCATTTAGTTAAATTTAGCCATCATTTAGAAAGCACTTCATGCCCTCTAAACAGCTCCACACCAGCAGGCTACTGGATGCCACAAAATGAATGCTAAAATCAAAATTAGGAGAGGAAGGGAGAGAGGAAAAGAGGAGAAGAGAGAAGCAGGCTTGCTATGTGACACCTCTCTGTGTTCTCTGTCTTAGTCAGTGCAGTGACGTCAGCTTTTTAACAGCATTGGTGTCAAATCTGGTCTCCCTCCTGTTTCTAGCACCAGGAAAGAGAGCCTGAAAGAGATTATTAGACAGCAAATGTGGATTTTTCCTGTATGTTTATAAAACTTTTACCCTTTTTCATCACTGCAGATTGTGTGATATGTTCATTCTACGGAGATTCGACACAATCTCAATAATTGATAATTTGATATTACCTTTGTCAAACTTTAAAAGCGGTCTTCTTCCTCCAAAAATATCACCCTAAGCATGCTCACTACACACTGCTCTTAAAAAATGTTTATAAGTGAGCATCAAACTGGAAATGACAGTGCTGCTTATTAAACTGACAGTGGGTATGAGTAAGGAGTTAAGGGTCAAAACCTAACAACGCATGCGACTGATATAACTTCATGTCACAGTAAGCCTGGCAACCCCATTTGTACAACGGCAGTTCCTCAGTGTCGCTGCTCATTTCACTGTTAAATGAAGGCAGCAGAAATGGAAAGAGCAAAGTCCAAAATAAGATCTGTTGAATCATCAAAACACACAAAAAGAATAAAACAAGGATCAGAGAAACTTGTAAGATCTCTGCAGGGAAATCGCTTTGTTACAGCTGCACTTACGACACACAGAAAGTAAATGAGTGTGAAAAAAACAACAAAAAAAACAAACAGAAACAATAATTGCACTGTTAGCAAATACTAAAATGCACTGATGCAAATGTGCAAAAAGTAATGTGAGGTAGAACCACCATAACTCCTAAACATTAGCATACATGAGGTCCAGGGTCCAATCAGCTCCGTCCACAAAGTGGGGAGAGTCTCCTGCAGCCACTTCACACAAAACTAGAGCCACTGTCTTTTGAGATTTTGAAAGTAAAAACATCTAAAGGGACTCTACAAACATCTTAAGAAGAATCTGTCTCCACATGGTGCCATTTTATCAACAACACAAACATAACCAGCAAAGGAAGTACATTAACTTTTTAATCATTCAGTTTTAACTGCAAATGGAGGTGCATAAGGTTCCTGATTAAATATTAATTAGAATATAGGGAAAACTGTAAGCTTTACAGCTCTTAATGCAGAACATTAAATACATTAAAGCCTAATGTGCAGGAGTAGAGGAAAACAGAATTAGTTTTTCCCTCTTAAATGCACTCCTTTCCGTCACTGCATATTTTCAGCGTGGGCCTCTTTGTACCTTTGCACACCATGGATTTTGGATGTTTGCTCTACCCCTGGCATTTATACATGCCTTGTTCTGTACAATACAATGCTCCTTTATGTCTACTAATTTCTAGTCACACCTTCAAACTAACAGCAAAGTCAAGTAATTGAAGTAATAAACTGCTAATGAAATCAGATTTCCCAGCTGGATGTCACCAGTTATCGCTGCTACACAGTTTTGACCAGTGCTGTACAGAGAGCAGGATTGTGACACACTGAAGACTGAGGCTTGACGTCTTTACAGCATGAATGTAAAATATGTCCCGCTCTGTCCCTGCAGCAGACACTTTTAAAAAGTAAGTTTAAGTTCCCGTTAGTGTTTTTATTCAAATGCACATCATCTACAACCTCTATGAAGGTAGGATTTAAAGAGAGACTATGGGATTAGACTACATTAGTTATAGCTAAGTGTTCCTGATGAAATGCCAACTGAGTGTGTGTATGCTATTGTCCATTGAAGATGGAAATGTTACAGTTTTAATCTCTTACATGTTGGTCTTCTTATCAGCTTTGATTGTTAATATAATTAAGCTGTGTGTGTATTGATAACTTATGGCTCTCTTTATTTAAACTCTGGATGTGCTCCCCTCTTCCTGTATGGGTGTCAGTGCATCCTGGGTACCTAACTGTGCTGTAAGCTGCTTTGGCACTAGCAGTATGCAGCGCTGTACTGCTGCAGCTAAAGCTAAGTCTTCGAGAGATAATGGCTTATTGTCTGCTTCCCCTCAACCATCAACAGATTAGAGGCATGTAGACACGCAGGCTCTCCCTCTCCCTTTCTCTTCATTTCTCTCCTTCTCCTCCTGTTTTTTTTTCTTCCTGCCCCCTCCCCTCTCTCCCTCCATTCCTCTTATCTAATTTTTCTTCTCTATAAGCCAACTCACTCACTCTCTCCCTCCTCTCACCCCGCACCCCGTATCGTTTTTAAACATGTTCTCTCTCTCCTCACTGCCAGAAACACAAGAAAACTGCAGCATCAGCCTAGCACCCACCACCACCACACACTCGCCTCACTTCACTCAGTGTCTCAGTGGCTCCAAACAGATATAACGCAAACAGATATAACGCCAACAGTGGCTGATGTGGCCATCTGACATTTAGACAAATGATCTACGGAACCGGGTGAGGAAATAGAGAGTGGAAAATGAGAGTATTAAGGCAAAATGAGAATAAAGAAGCAAAGAAAGAAAATAAGAAAGAGGGAGGAGGGGAGCGGGGTAGCAAGGCTGAGGTGCAGAATTGTGAAAAGGCTGGAGGAGGACATAGAGATACTGAGAAAGAAAGAGAGAGGACAAACTGAGAGGAATATTGGCAGAGAAGCAAGACAGCAGCAGCACAGGAAGAGGATAAAATGGAGAAAGAAAATAAAAGGCTGGTGAAGAGAGGAGGAGGAGGAACTGCTGGGGAGTAGAAGTGGAGAATGAAGAGACGGAGGGAAAGAAGTAGATAGAGGGCAGATGAGACTGTGACAGGAGAGTTATTTCAGTGGTCATATAGACATCTCAATGAAAATGCCAACAACCTAATCTAAGGACTCAAAAGGGCAAAGAGAGAGAGAGTGAGAGATGGATGAAAGTTTAAAAAAAAAAAAGAGTGAGGTGGAGGAAGTTGTTGAGGACGGAAGAACAGAAGAGGAAGAGAGGGAGGATAGGTACAGATGGAGAAAAGGAGGACAGCGATAAAAAGGGGGAGGAGGGAGCAAATTGAGAGGAATGAGTGGCAGAGAGGGGAGGAAAAAAAATGGAGCAGAGGATGATACATACGGCAGAATCAGAGTCTGGGATGAACAGACGGGAAGACATGAGGGGAGAGAGAAAGGGCAGAGGGATGAAACAAGAGATGAGATAAGGGATGAGTGGAGAGGGAAGGAAAGAAAATGGAGTGAGAGAGAGAGAAGAGAAGAGAATCGGTTGCTTGTTGACATTCAAGAAGCACTACTTGAAACTCCTCACTGAAGCAGCTTATTGTCTAATGTGCTGAAGATGTGCTGAAGGGACCTGATACCGTCTTTGGCGGCGAAATCTGGCAGAATTAGAGCAAATCTGAGTCGAGAATAATGTTGGTGAGGGAGGGGAAAAAAAAAACATAACTAGTCTAAAAAAAACAAAGTCAGATTTACACATGCTTGCATTTTGAACCATAAAGGAGGACGGGCGGGCAGACAGACAGAAAAGCTGTGTTATTTAGCCATCATTTGTCAGACAGAAGTAAGCGACTGTCGTTGTTCGGATTTAATGGCCTGTAAAGGACACTGCAACATCAATTTTCCTACAGCTGTGTGTGTGTGTGTGATTGTGAGAAAATGAGCAAGAATGTGCGTGTTCAAGTGTGTATGCGTGTGCAGCTGATATTGCTACGGCTGGAGACTTGGAGCCTTTTACAACCTTTCCTTTATTATTTCCTTATCACACTGCTTAAGGCCTTCCCCTCCCTCCTTCTCTCCTTCTCCTCGTTCTTAACCCCCTCCCCGCTGTCTTCTTTCCCTCCTCCTTTCAACCTCCTCACAATTTTTTCCCTGTCTCTCCATCCATCTCCCTGCCTCGCCTCTGCAGCTGACGCGGCAATATTGCTCAGTTTACACTTACAGATGTCAGTGTGCCGTGAAAACCTCAGCGTTTCATTTTTAAGCCATTTTCATATTTTTTTCTCCTCTCTCCTCCCTTTGTTTTAGTTTTTTTTTTTTTTGATGAATTGTTTCAAATGTTTCCATTGCCCTATGTAATTTAATTTAGTTTAATACAATTGAATTTGATTTGATTTACTTTGATTTGATTCCTCTGGATTTCGGTGGATAAAATCCTATTTCCCCCAAGGATGGCACAAGGAAGCATTGGTAATAAAGCACATTGTGGTCTTTAATGGGAACAAATAAAACCTAAATTTAACAAGAAACAATTTAACAGCCATTATGTGCTAAATACGATTCTTGGCCTTTGGACCCTGGAAACTCATTCCAAACCTTTTTTTTTTTTTTTTGTAGTGGTTAAACACAGTTGAGAGCCTTGCTTTCCCTCTCTCCTCCTCCTCCTCTTCCCCTGCTCTGCCATTAAGAAGGTACCTTGTAGAAGGCCTTCAACAAATCAGCAATTGCCTCAGTCAGTCACGTAGCCAGCCTGTAACACAACCAATCAGCCTGCAAGTCAGTCAATCAACTTAACAACCAGTCCATCATTCAGTCTGTAAATCAAACTGACAGTCAGTCAGTCAGTCAGCCAACCTGCTGGCCAGTTTCTCACCTCCTCCCTCCTCTCCCACTGTCTTCCCTGTGGGGCTCTACTGCAGTGGCACGGTGCATCACGGGACCTTTCCAGCAGCGCTCCTATGATCTTGGTTTCTACTAGCTAACATCTATTACCACCCTCCTGGTTTCTCCCTCACTTTCTCCCAATCTCTTTTTCAGCCTCTGTCTTCCTCACTGCGTGCACCACAGGGGCCATACTTTTTCTTTTTTTTTTCTTTTTTTTTTGTCGTGTCCTCATGATGTAGGTTCAACACTGCTAGCGACCATTACCGATCATTAAAAATGGATAGAATAAGAACGATGCTACTGGAGCAGCGATAGCCTGTGGCTAATGCATTTATGCTCAGACGTACACATACACACAAGCTCAACTGAAAAAGCATAAACACAAGTGCACAGACAAATATGCTGGTTATTAATGCGGACATGCACAGAAATGTTCCAAATACCACGCATGAGAGTGCAGACACACACACACACACACACACAGGACTCTGACGATAAACAACCCCTTACTGACAGCCACATACTTTGTATCCTTGTACACAGTTGCTCTGCCTGCGCTCATTTGCACACAAACTTCCAGACTTTATGGAAATGCATTTTAATTCCTTCACATGGACACACTCGCACAAGCAAACACACCCACTCATGCAGACTTGTGTTAACAAGCAAACACCAATACACATATATAAACAAATTCGTAACTAACACATTCACTTTCAACTTGCAGCACTACATTAATATGACACACAGCTTGTACAGCTTTCGCATGGCTGCAGTCAGAAAAGCTGTGTACACACACACATACATTCATAATGCCTCGACACGGTGGAACACACACACGTACACACTTTTAGCTTACGCATGGACATTCACACACAAAAGGGCACTCGAGCACAAAATAATCCTTTCACTGTTCCCCCCCCTAACACATACAGATCTAACCCTAACCCTAAGCATTTTTCTCTTTAAGGCCAAGACAAACACCCACACTCGCAGACCCTTTCTTCTTCAAAATGATTCATCTTCTGCAGACTTCTCAACTTTCTACAGATGCAGTGGTAAAACACCACTTTGAAGAGCAGTGAACCCGTTAATGTGAGTGACAACTGCATTAAAACACTGGACTGTTCAGCAGATAAGTGGAGTACACATAATTTGACTAAAAACACAGAGAAAGACGGAGGGATCTGGGAGGTGGTTGTCAGCGAGAGTGGAGCACAGAGAGGGAGACACTAATAAACAATCTGAACCCTTTGCCAACCTGGAGAGTAATTATTACTGTGGCTATGTGTTTCTTTCAGTGTGTGTGTGTGTGTGTGTGTGTGTGTCTCACTGTCTCGCTCGCTCCCTAAAAATCACATTAATGGATGAAAGTCGCTTCTGCTGCTGCTGACTCGTCGCTTTGAAATGGAAATTTAACTCATTGGCTCCATATGTAGAGCGCACATACACACACACTCATACAGTACAAGCGTAGGTGTGCTGCAACGGTGTCTCATACATGCACACGCGCACACACACACAAAACACACACGCACAGACTATGCCCTTAAACCATGGAACTAAGCAAGAGAAAAACTGAAATAACACTAATGTAACATTAACAGACACATTAGCCTGCTTAATGTTAGCCCGCTAGCCAGCCATTAGCCTACAGCTTATTGAAAATGCCATGCTAACAGAGAGGCAGAGTGGAAATAATAAAACAGCAAAAGTGCTACATTAACAGACACATTAGCCACTATATTAGGCAGAGAGCAGACATTATACCAACAGATACACAGGATGACACAGTAAACAGGCGCCATCATTTAGCTGCTTACAGGATCAGTATTGAAACTAAAAAAAAAAATTAAAAAAATCAAACCTGCTTAAGTGTCCTTGAGCAAAACACTGAATCCTTACCCGTCCTCCCAGCTGATCCTGCACGCTCATCAACTTATTTTTCCATACCTGCACCAGTAATTACCATATTACTTTTATCTGTGTTATTTTAACTCGCTAGCCTTGGGATACCCCCAGTAGTTAGCAGCAGTTTTACATTCAGACCCACAATGGCACCACATCAAAAAAATTAATAAAGAAATAAAACTCGAGAGACCAATGTGCTGATGCAGTAAGGTCACTGCTACCAAGGGCTACAAGACGAAAAAGAAGAAGAAGAAGAAGAAACATTGGGTGTCTGGAAAAATGTGATTTCTTAGCTCTAATTCTGCTGCAGTGCCGTCCAACTTCAGATCGCATTTAATTTGCCTGCCCAGTAGTGTGTCCCTTTGACATTGTTCTGCTGTTTACCTGCAAATGTTGACACTTAACTGCTGCCGTGAAAATGAACCAAATGTTCAAAACAGAGGTGGTACTGAATTTTAAACTAAATCTTTTCAGCATTTAACTCAACCACACTAAATCGCCGCTGTCTCTGGCTGAATCAGAAGCCTTTAGCGGTTGAGCCCATCATCACTAGTGACTGAGAGCGCTGTCATCATCTCAGCTATAATACGCAGTGAGCTACTTCAGGTTAAAAGCATGTGATAACTGCGTGGGCTTCCTCCGGGTGGTCCAGATTCCCCCACCACTAAAAACACGTCAGTTATAGGTTAATCCTCCAGTCAGCGCCCCCCTGACCAAAGGGGCTGGGCTCAAGATGTGGAGTCGGTCCCCGGGCGCCGCGCCGTGGCTGCCCACTGCTCCTCAGGGATGGGTTAAATGCAGGGAAAGAATCTCACTCTACAAGCTGTATGTGACAAATAAAGGACCTTTACCTTTACGTTATTGACCTCTCACAGTTTTCTTGTATAATTTTAGTTTTCTACTGTCCAGAGCGGAACAGTAAACAACAATTAGCACATAAAAATGCATATGCTGAGGCTATATTCCTTCCCGACCCTGCTGGCCCTTTGCTGCGTGTCATTCCCCCTCTCTCTGCCTCCCCATCTCCTGTCTCTCTCGACTGTACTGCCAATTAAAGGCACAAAAATAAGCCTTTAAAAAAAAAACACATTGTAAGTAGTGACAGGGTTGCTTTTTTATACTGATGTGCATTTATATGTGATGACGTTGCTTAGTTTAGATCTTTTATCTTGACTAAACAAAATTATTTGTATCAGGAAAGTGATAAATAATTTGCTCCTCGTTTGTAAAACCTTGTCATTTGCATCGTATCTTTCTGACAAGTCGTGAATGGAAGCAATTGAACTCAGATCATGACAACAGTCAATGTAACGTTTTGAAGTCTGACTATACTGGCTTCAAGCGTTGATTGACAAACACCCCTGAACACATTTAGTTTGTTCACAAGGTTTGGAAGTTCTGACAGGTAGTGAGCCAGGTTTGACATCTAAAAGTTGAATAAAATAGACGAGACCTCAATTTTATGCATAAATGGAGCGGTCAATGTGCAGCACCGCTTCTTGAACTCACTACGCTACTACCAGAATACACTGCATGCCCGTTAACATCGGAAATGAACAGAAAGCAGTCAAAATTATGTACTTCCCTGGAATTGGTTAAAAAAAAAAAAGTAGCATAGCTGTTGATGTTCTGAATAATTTTTCAAATTAAATTTGGATATTGGTTTTCATGGATGTCTTGTAGCCACACCGGCCGATCTTTCATTATGAACTCCAGTTGAGAGGTTCATTTCATGCTTATTTTTAGAGCTGGCTGGCTGAGTAATCCTGTGTTATGAAATAACCCTCAGCTCCCACCACAGCGAGGCGTCGGGCACTACAATGTACAGAAAAACAGCTACAAACTGCTGTTCCAGAGTGGCTGCAATTAAATGCTCCATATCAACCAAGTGAGAAGTTTCAAGTCACAAATCAGACTGTATGTCCCAGCACGGAGCCCATCAGAAGTTTGTTTGGAGTTTCAATAGATCTTTATTTAGATCCTTGATGTATGCTGACAACAGAACAGCAAAAAGCAATGCAATGCTCTCTTTTAGTTGGTTTTATAGGTTTTTTGGGGAAAAAACATTACGTGGTTGTTCAGAAAAAGAGCCTGACATCAAGCAGACACGGCATTTACTCATGCATACTAATGGGTGGTAAAACACAATTGGCCCAGCGATGCAACAGCACTTTTATGATGTTCATAATTTCAAGCTTTGTCATGCTATTTCATATGATATACATGCTCTTTTATTTCCTTTTCCCCCAGTGTCCTCTGTGATTTTAAATGACGGATAGATGTAAGATTCTGCAGTGTGTGATGCAGTATTTACAGCAAGCATGAAATATTTGAGTCCAGTCATTAATATCAACAGATTTTAGAGCCCTGTTTGCCTCTGCCTTCAGGTCAGCTCGGTGGATTTCCCTCCATATCTGAGGTATAAATTCAAGGGGGACAGGGTTATGATGTCATTACTTAATGCCAGACATTACTAGCCGAGCAGCACAAGATGGAAAAGTCATTCCTGATTAATCACGTCTACTGAGGAATACATTTTCATTTTCTCCTTCACTTTGTCTCTCGGTGCATGGCAGTTCCTCTGCTTCCTCTCCACCCAAATCTGCCCTTAACACACTTATTCTGATCTCTGCCTATCTCTTTGTCTCTGTCTCTCTCTTTCCGTCTTCACACATGTTCTTTTTTTCCTCTCTTTTCTGTGTCTCTCTCGCTGCCCTCTCTCCCTGCATCAGTCTACTCTATGTAGGCCATGGTTCTTTTAAAAGTTCTGTCATTTCAACACTATAAAGACAGATTACCCACTCATTTCCAAGCTAGCATAGAGGGCAAAAAAAAAACTTTCTCTTTCCAGCATCACAAGCATAATGACCCATGTAAATGTACTTGGTGTGTTCCCTGATATTTAACTCTATTCTGTGACGCTAACAGTGGCACTGTTTCACTTCATACAGTCTGCATCTATAGTATCTCCATGTAAATTTCAAAACAAACAAATGGTTCATGGTTTCCAGGATTCATTACACCTCTCTCTTCCTCTCTTACACACGCACACACTTACTACCTCTTTGCTCCCCACTGAACTGTGTACTCTGCGGTAGTTAACTGTATTCAAGTGTGTGTGTATTCTCCGGTCTCACTGGACAACTAGAAGGACCCTCAAGTACCTGAAAATCATCAGCACTCAGTGCCATGTCTCGCTTTTTCTACCACAGGTCACACGTATACACACACACACACAGTTTCTTGCTCTTTTCGTTTGATCTGTGTGGTCCTCTGTGCGACTGAGGGGAAAACAGAAGTGTGTGTCTGTCTTTCCAACATATAGGTGAAAGCTATAAGCACTATCACGCTTCTCATTCACAGGAAGCAGGTAATTATTAATATACACACAGTACGCTATCCCACACACAAACTGCCATCGCTCAATTTAAAGTATAAGCCACAAAGAAATGCATCATTAACACAGCAGCACTGACACAAAGACACCCACGGACCTGCACAACTGCTCCTATATGCAGAACAATACTGTGTTCACAGGAACCACGACAAATCAAAGCACTGGGTGAGTTACTATCAATACGGCACATACTGTACTGATTTCCAAAAATAATCCTTTAATTATCTGAGGTTTTGTGTTCTCTGCTCTGGATGAAAAGCCTCACCCATGTTGATTCTCAGATATTTTACAATTCAAAAAACTTGGTAACACTCTTAGTCCTATGTTAATATTTATAAGTACCATGTAAACATTTTATTTGTAGTTGTAAGCAGATAGAGACATCTCAAAGTTCTCTATGAAGACATTTTTCATGATTACAACTACAGTTTATTATATTGTCACTCATTTATTATCTAAGAATGCATCAACTTCCATTTTCACTGAAGGAGTCTTTCTTGACACAATAAATGTTATTATAACTACATTAGGGGGGATTACTCTTTCCCTCTAAACACTTATCTATATATGTGGTGAATTATGAACGCAACATGTGTGTACCCAACTGCTCAGTGTGTGAAACAGTCTCAAATGGCATCAAAAGGTACATGACCGATAGCCTGGATAGGACCTGTGATGTGAAAACAGGTCGTTAAAAAGAGGTGAGATCTGAGTAAGTTCACTTGACTCAAGAATGCCACAGGCTCAAGAGCTACTACAAAACCCAAGTCTTGAAAAATCATTTTTGATCAGTGCCTGACATACACATTATCACGCAATCTACTGTCTATTTTATTAAGGTTTCACTAGTGTCATTGCTATATTTCTCTCGTCCCCTTATACGTTTAAGTGCCTCAGTTTTGTGAATATACGGTGAATTCGGATTGGGCAGAGAGCTCTGTTTTAATTAGCCATCGTCTCATCCACAGGAACTCGTGTGCTCAGTGTGTGTGTGTGTGTGTGCGTGCATGCACGTGCGTGGCTGCGTGCACGGGAGAGAGAAAAGAGACAGAGAGCAAGAGAGCTTCATTTTGTCCCGTGTGTGATATTAGTATGCCAAGCAGGAGGACAGACAGCTAGTTCCAATATCTTGTTGTTTGGCATTGATTCAATGTCAGCTAATTGTCACCATGTGCATGTACTTGTGCAAGTGTGTGTGTGTGCGTGTGCATGTGTGTGTGTGTGTGCGTGTGTGTGCGTGTGTGTGTGTGTGTGTGTGCGTGTGTGTCTAAGTACCCTCATAAGGATAAAAACATTAAAAAGCTTTACAGACAGACATTTAAATCAGCTCTTACTTTGATAAGGGAATCAAAATAAGTATGTGTCTGAGCTGTGTGTGTGTGTGTGTGTCTGTGTGTGTGTGTGTGTCTGAGCGTGTGTGTGTGTGTGTGCGTGCGCGCATGTTTGTTTCTCTAAGTGTGTAAATGAACATGTGCATGAGCGATTAATCAAGTGCTTCATAGTCCCAGTGGGAGTCTAAAATGAAGTTCTCGGACTTCTTGTTTTTATCTGTGTGTGCGTGGGTGTGTGTGTGTGTGTGCGTGGGTGTGAGAGAGAGAAAACATGTACCAAAATGTCTTTTGTACAATCCATGGTTGAGTATAATTACAATATACGAATAGTGGCTGAGTTCTATGGGAACCGTCATCATCACAGTTGGATGTTTGGACGTTTCTTGGCTGAAACAACCTGTTGATGAATGGGTTGATTTCTCTCTCTCTGTCTGAGGTTTTGATAAACTGGGTTTGGCAGATAAACATTGGTGTAGAAAATGCCACAGAAATCTAATCTTGTGTTTATTGTTTACGGGTATGTGTGCATACAGATGGCTCACATATATGTGTGATATAAAATAACTGATGTGACTCAATATAATGGTTATAATGGAAATTCACTCTGATTCACTGATTAAGATTTTTAGTAGTGTCTTCACATACAGAGTAAACTTGTTGATGTAGTAAAGTGCATTTTTATTGAGTTTAAAATTGAAAAATCACTTGTACTTTCAAAATATTAGCTAAAATAATTTCTATTATTACGGAAAGAATCTCTGATATCAATGACAGTAAGAGCAAAAAGATCCAAATCCTTTTTTTTTTAAACTTATTGTTAAATCATGATAATTAACCACCACCATCCATCTTCACTCTGTCATTATCTGTTATTTGCACTTGAGTTCATATCTGACTTCTTATGACATTTTTAAGTGACATTTCCAGACAATCAATAATTAGTTGTGTGTTGGAATTTAAAATGCGACATCACATTTAAAAGGCTGACAACCATCTGGGGTTTGAGGTTTGATGAAATAAATTATTGCCACCCTCCGTCTGTCTTTCCAGATGTCTGTCTGCCCTTTAATTTTCTCTTATACTCCGTCTCTCTGTGTTTAGCTCTAGCAGCTAAAAATAGCTTCCGGTCTGTTGCTCATCTCTTTAATAATATGCCACTAAAAGGCTTTTTGCGTGGCCATTGTCATGCTCTCATTAGTCTTGGATTAAATAGGTAAATTACATGTTACATGTTCAACACATTGTGTTTGAACTGATAATGATACTAGAAACATAACAGACGCATTGACTATAAAACAGCGTGTGCCAATGGGGAAAAAAATGCAGTAAAAGGCGATTCACAGGTGATAAGAAGCAGTTGCTTCAATCAAAAAGACCTTAAAAGCACCATCATCATATTCATGAATGTGCATAAATTCCCCAACAATCACATTTTCATTCCAATCCCTTTATTTCCAAGTTGACAGTCTGCACACACAGCAGTGGAATGCAAATAAAGATACCACAACCAAACACACAGACACAAAATAAAAATTCAGAGTATGTATCCTCCAGAAGTAGATGAGTGTTGAGTGAAAGGCAGGAACAAAATAAAAACTGTTACTTTTGTCCACCAACAATTACCAGGAATTTTACCACTGCTAAAAGAACAATTTTCCCCTTAATCACAGAGGGAGCGACCTGACAGATGTGTGTGCGTGTGTGTGTGTGAGTTGAGGGGAGACTGAGCGAGAAATACAGAAGGACAGGCACTGAGAAAGAGAGGGAGAAGTGCACAAGTGCACACAGAGAAGCTATTGATAAACAGAGTAACAGTATCGCTCCCACCAAACGAGGAGAATGTTAATGCTTCTTTTTCCATCTATCTCATCCATCCATCTGTCCATCTACCTATCCATCTATCTACAACATGAGCAACCTCCATGGCCACAGTATCCCCACCGACACAGACCTGCTGGGCTGCTGACAAACAGCATCAATCCCCTGTCATACCTTCAGACTCTCCAGTCTCTGAGACAACTGCTCCTCTGTGAGTGTGACTCCACAAAATCATGTTTCACCATGAGCATGCTTCCTCTCTCCTTGCCCTGCAGATCAAATTTCACCCTATCCCTGTCTGCCTGTCTCTGTCTGAGTCTCTCTCTCTCTCTCTCTCTGCTCATTTTGTTTACAGTAACACAGGTTATTGAGTTAGTTGCCAAGACGGGATTTGGCATGAGGCTCTTGTTGTCTACACTTGGGACAAACCACACAGAAATTGTGGTTTATTCGTTTTGATGAAAATATCTGCACAGCACTGAGGCCCAAAAAAAGAGAGGATGCCTACACTGTTACTCAGATGTAATATTGTGTCCAAGTTGGGCTCTGCACTCTGTCTCTCTCACGCGCGCGCACGCACATAGACACACACGCACACAGCTTCCAGTGCGTGTGTATAGGCTATAGCTCTAATTCTCTCATTTGCACTCTTGGTATCTAAAACACGCGCGCACTCATAAACACACACAACCAGAGCTGCACGCAAACCCGCACATCCGCAACTCTCTCCAACACATAGACACACACCACACATGCACGCACGCACGCAAGAAAACGGCACGAATTAATCACCTTGCCTTCTTCTCGCGTGCGCGCATAGACGCGAATATTCTGATCGCTTCCGAAGCGCGCGCGCGCACACACGCGCACCGAAACACACACACACACACACACACACATACCGGCATGCAAATGCGCGGGCATGCACACAAACGCAGACAAATCGAAAACCTCCAAAACTCACCCTTGGACGAGGAGAAATCCCCGATGACAAGCCCCAGCAGGAGGAGAAGCGGGAGGTCGCGTCTCAGCCTGCCCGTTTTCTTCACATGCAGCCTCCTCCTCATCAGCAGCATCTCCGGCACTCCCAAATCCGTCATTTTGCTGTTAAATAAATCCAAGCTGGCTTAATTTTAAAGCCTTCTCCCCACCTTGCCGCTCTGCTTGGCTGAAGGAAGCGGAGGGGGGTAAAAGAGGACGGCCGCCCCCCTCCTCCCTTTTCTTTCGTTATTATACCAAAACAAACAAACAAAAAAGAAAAAAAAAGAAAAAATATATATTACACCCGCGGATCAATCACGGAGATCCCACACACACATGTCCATGTTAAGGTTTGGACAGGACAACCGGTGACGGGTTGACGGTCTGAGATCGGGCAACACGCCGCTGGTGTGAGCTGTCATAGCAGAGACCGGTGGACCGGAGGAGAGAGACAGAGATGAGGAGAATCAGTGAAGGAGAGGAGAGATGGTCGGTAGGTCCGCACAGCACGGCGAGCGAGCGACGACTGAGAGAGGGAGAGGGAGAGAGAGCATGGGAGAGAGAGAGGCCGACGCAAAGAGAGAAAGAGAGGGTTACACGGGGAAGTAAAAGACCGGGAGGAAAAGTGTTGGTGGAGGGAGGGAGGAAATCGAAGAAGGAAAGAAAGTGAGTGGGAGTGAGGAAAGGAAGGAAGAAGAAGAAGGAATGGGAGAGAGGAGAGTGGGATGTGAAGGGAGGATAATAAGGAAAGATGGCAAGGGAAGGAGAGTAAAGAAATTGATTTAAGAAAGAGAGGATGAGGGAAGAGGAGGAAAATAAGCGATTTCATGAAAAAAGGGGGGGGGATGCATCACAAGGCCAGAGGAAGGGGAAAAGAACAATGTCAGGGAAGACAGGGTAGAAGTGATGGATGAAACGAGAGAAGCAGGAAGAAAGTAAGGGAAGGAGGTAAAAGACAGAGAAGTAAGGAGAGAGTGTTTCAGCAATAAAGGATAGAGAGTAAAGCAGGGCTGCAAGGGGTGGCAGGAAGGAAGAAAGGGAAATGAGAGGAACTGTTACCGGGGAAAAAAGGTGTAAAAGAGGGATGAAAGGAATAAGAATACAGAAAAAGGTGCGAAGATTATTTTTGGACAACAAGGGAGGAAAGTTGTGAGAATAATGGGAAGAAAAATTGAGAGAAACGAAGGAGGAAATAAAGAGAAGATTAGGATTCAGGGGACAGAAATGAGAAAGAGATGGAGGAGAGGAGAGAGAAGAAGCTTGAGGTTTTGGGGAAAGAAGGGGATGGAGATGAAAGGAAGGATGAGGGTCATGAAGTGATATAGAGGGACAGAGGAATCGTGGAGGAAGAGGAGACGAAGAAAAAAGTGCTGGGTTGGGAGAAAGAGAGGAGGACGAGGGAGAAGGTCCAACAAAAATGAGGTGAGGTAGAAAAAACAGAAAACGACTGAAACGGCAGGACAGAGGAAACCACACACACACACACACACACACACACACACACACACACACACACACACACACACACACACACACACACACACACACACACACACACACACACACACACGCACTAATTGGCACAAAGTATAGTGTTCTTTTTTTTTGGTTCAACATCATGTGACCTCAAATAAAGTAGCCTGGGAAAGTACTTGAGGGCGTGTGTGTGTGTGTGTGTGTGTGTGTGCGCACCCCAAACGGAGCCATGAGCCAGTTATTGATCCCCCGTCCCTGGTGGAATGTGCAGAGGATCACGCTAACAAGATTACAACGCTACAAACACAACGTGGAGACTTAGCCCGCTGAGCCACCACGACGACCAACAGCAGCAAGATTTAGAGGCAAATGCAAATTACACGTCACTCTAAATTTGGCCCATTACAGTATTTCACAGCAGGTGCCACCCATTTCTTTCAACTCATGAAAAGGAAAGCCAGCAGGTGGGCGGCCAAAGTATCGACTGTAAAAAAAAGTGACATATGTAGCTTTTGTGATATCCCGCGTAGTTTTCGGAGACGGTTTTCAGTTTCGGTGATTTACCATTTGCTGCCGTCATGGAGCCAGTCAAACACACTACTGAGGGGTATTTTGGTTGACCAATATACATTTGATAATAAAGTGGCACTATATTACCCAAAACAAAACTCTTATGGTCCCCTTACCTGTGGACTAATTCATTATCCACACTCGCTTTGTAAATTACCTGTATGTATATTATAACTTGTGTATGTGTTTTTCATTGTTATTGTTGTCTTTTGTGCCGTTTAATAAATACATTTGCTGTGTGTGTCCATTGGAATAATCAGTGAGTGCTCATGCTAGTAGCTGCTACAATGTGGGAAAAAAATGTATTTGAACTGAATCCTCATTTTGCTTCAGAACCCTAAAAAGCCCCTTTGGGTGCTACGACCACATGTTACAGGACTTACAGGATGCAGCAGCAGCTTGTCTGTGCTTTAAATAGTTTTTATAATAGATTTGTTTCTAATCTCCCACTGGTAATCCACACCTGGAAACCCCTTCCTCCATGAAGAGATAGTTAACCATCTAAACTCACAACCCTGTGTGTTCGTGCATGCACATGCAAGAGTCATACGGGTTTATGGGCTAAAGTATATGTGAAGTATGTGTGTATTGTGTGTATGTGTTGGCATCAGTGTGTGTGTGTGTGGGTTGAGCCATTTCACAGCATTACTGTGAGTCATCCATCAAGCTGGTAGCTCTCTGTGCATTGGACTAGGTTAGTCATTTTATATATATTTATAAAAACATTTTTTTTACATCAACTGGTGGGAGTCGCCATTCAACATACACTCCCAAAAAGACTGTCGTTTTCAACCGACAAGAGGGTCGCTTTACACAAAAATACAGCAGATATAGATAGATAGATAGATAGATAGATAGATAGATAGATAGATAGATAGATAGATAGATAGATAGATAGATAGATAGATAGATAGATAGATAGATAGATAGATAGATAGATAGATAGATAGATAGATAGATAGATAGATAGATAGATAGACAGACAGACAGACAGACAGACAGACAGACAGACAGACAGACAGACAGACTAACATAGTCTGTGAGGCAGCCAGACACAGAGAACATTCAGCACCATGGATAGCTCCTTCACATAGCTCTGTGTAGTAAGGCTGCCATCTAATGGTCA
Organism: Decapterus maruadsi; assembly: GCA_030347415.2. Taxonomy (NCBI): domain Eukaryota; kingdom Metazoa; phylum Chordata; class Actinopteri; order Carangiformes; family Carangidae; genus Decapterus; species Decapterus maruadsi. The sequence goes on from CM064900.1 coordinate 4,937,134, forward strand.
AAGATGGACTGCAAGACAACTTTAAAAAGAAAGGCGGAGAACATCAGAGGGAGTGTGATAGTATAAACGGAACTCTCAGTTTATACATCGCTGAAACTGAACACAATGAATCAGAATATTATATGATTAACCACTATTTCTCTGCGGAGTCAGTGATGCTCATTCTGTTTTTGTCTAAAAGGCGTCGCTGTGTGAGTGTATTTGAATGCACAAGCCGTCAGATTATTGTTGAGATTTTTTCCCCACACGAGCAGGAAGCTCAACTGAGCCATATTTGGCAGAGTGGATCATCTGTTGCACAGAAAACAATGATCTCTGTGGTTTTTACTGGACCAACAGCAGCTCAGTCATGGCAACTTTCCATATTCACATTCATGGCATCACACCACATGCACAGCTCACAAAGGTGTTCAGAAGCAGCTTAGGTCTACACAGTAGCTTGGGGCAGAAAACACTTCTTAACCAGTGTAAAGGAGGCATTTCATTGAATAAAAGCTATAATACCCTTGAGGTTGGTTTGCTGTAATTGTGTGGTTACAACACTATAATACAGTTAGGTACGAGTGCAGCCAAGGCTAGTTGTGCTAGAATACCATCCAAAAGAAACACAGGTAGTAGTGAGAAAAAACCACACTTAAATATGGTTTCAGAACTCATCTGGAGCCTTGAGTAGTTGGTGAATGTGAATGGACAGTGGAGGAGAAAAGAGCATGTTCTCATTCAGGAACTGCTAATGTTACAGCACAGAGTGTGAAGGAAAAATATATTGCAAAGTAATGTCTGCACTGACATTAATTGAAAACAGAAAATAAAGTTTTCTCCACCACTGCAGATATATTTGTTTGTTTTGTTTCTTTTTGACCTCATTATACAAAAACTGAAAGTACATCCAGATCTAAAAGGCATTCTTCTTAAATAGATTGGTTGCTTTGATAATGTTACTTTTTCACAAGGTATGCTTTTTAAAAAATAAAAAATAATGTGTATTCATCTTTTTGAAACCTTGTACCTACAAAGCAAGACTTACATTAGATATTTCACATAATTAAATGCGCAAGACTCGAAAAACGACAAAACATCCATCCATTTTCAGTCAAATATTAGGGTTGGCAGCAATATGGTCTACGATTTGGAGGATAGGTAATTATTATTAACAGTGATTATACAGCGATTATGGTCCTGTGGTCTGAGTTACACAATATAAATCGCAAAAAGAACCAAAAAAAATCCATTCAGTCTATCAGCCATGGGCCTGCATAGAAATTGACCAATGGAAGCCGCGTCTGGCTCACATTGGCTCGTACCCTCCATCCAATCCCCTCGTCTCGCCTGCTCCTCCTCAACCCACCTCGTCCCCACCCCCTTCCGCTTAGAAACTATAGTTGTAACTGCTCTGAGCTGCTCAGCCACAGACACATGAACCCGTGGGGGGGGCAGCACTCCGGCTGGTCTGCCACTGAAAGTCCACTAGGAGAAGCACAGTACAGAAACACAGAATGTTTTGACCCGCTCAGGCTGCAAGTTGTGACTGTGAATATGACATTTTACTTCGCATTCAATGCCATGTTTGGTTTCTGCAGGCAGCAGTCTGTTGCTTGCTCTGCTCTGTTCCGCCCTGGGGGGGAGGGGGGGGGGCGTGTCGCGAGGAGGCTCCGAGGGGCGGGCCATACAAGCTCGGAGGTGCTTTTTTTTCAAATTTTTCCTCATCCTCTTTCAAATCGTAGACCACAGCTTTAAGCTATAGGTACTCCAGACATCCCTCGCCCTAACAATGCTTTCCAATTCTTCCTAGCAGGCACCAAGGCATTTCCAGGCATGCTCTAGGTGTACTTCAGGGGTTGGATGTGCCTGGAAAACACCCAGTGGAAGGTGCTCTGGCATCCTCATAAGATGCTGAGCCATCTCAATTGGATCCATTCTACATGGAGAAGCTCCTATCACCCACACTATGGAGGAAACCACTTTGTCACTACTGTATCCATCTCATGACCAAACATAAGGACTGAATTATATTAACAACTGCTAAATTCAAAGTTTTGTCTTAAGCTAAGGGTTAGGGTTCTACTGCCCTATATGGCAATGGCAATTACTGAGTAAACTGTGCAGGCGCGCACACACCCATAACACACTAGAGCTGTCACTTTTTTTTCGACATTCGAATATTCGTTCGAAGGTGGGGTTAAAAGTTCATATCAAAACTAATGACCTGCTCGATTATGTGTGCGCATTTCGAATACATCCGAATGAATTGCAAGAGTAAAAAATATTCCAGCTTTTAGTAAAAGTGCAGAATTATACTGTAGGAGTGTTGATGGTTTGTCCCACAATTTGTTAAAGGTGTACAGAAAAGAAAACTGAATTTGAGCCCACTCTGGGTCATAAAATTAGTGTAAAAACTCATCTATCAGACGACGTAGGCCAAACTTTGTGCAAAATTCTATTTTTGAGTAAATCCTGGATGAAAGTGTGTTTTTTTGTTTCACATTGGACAATGCAGGCGCACGGATTATACGTCAGCCTGTACACGATTCAAAAGCCACTGATATTGGATCTGTCATCCGTCATTCAAACGTCTAAACACGCACACACAGACGGAGCTCAGACTCGCCCCAAGCTTAGAATATCCCGCCCGCTCGGTAACTATCAATCAAATCCGTTGTCCTTACTCGGGTAAAGTCGTGTTGCTGCTCGTGACAACTCGGCGCAACAAACGGGACAAACGGCCATTTTTGTACGCCAAATACTCCTATGTGTCTTAAAATCTACCTTGGTGAGCCTCCAGGAAAAATATACAGCCTGGAAGTTAGTCTCACCTTGCAATGTGAAGTACTGTATAATACCTGAGGAAACCTGTTTTTTCTGACTATGCTATAATCTCTGTTGGCAACAGCCCAACATCTCAGAGAAAATAACTCTGTATTTATAGATTCATGTTCCCATTGATCCTCTATACTTCCTGAATAATTAATTCAGGAAAGTGAGTTCAATAGTCAATTAATGCATTTGTTGAGTGAATGCCTGATGAATGGCAACGCTAATTTATCATTGACATTGACTTGGTAAGTTGTATTTGAGCTTAACTAAATTCCCTGCTCACAGTTTTCATGTTATGTTAATGCCAGAGAAGGTTTGGAACTCTGCAGTTGAGTCAGCAGAGCGTTGATGACTTTTACGCACTGTGCACCTCAGCCCTCGCTGACCCCACTCTAACATTACATGGTCTGCCGCTTCATGGTTGAGTAGCACTGGTTCCTAAACACTTCCAATTTGCAATACCACCATTCACAGTTGATTGTGGAATATCTACAGTAGGAGGGACGAAATTTCCCAAACTGACTTGTTGCAATGGTGGCAACCTGTTACGGTTCTACACTCAAAAGTTTTGGCAAGCTCTTGGGACGACCCCATTCTTCGTCAAATGTTTGTAAAAGCAGTCTGCATGGCTAGGTGCTTGGTTTTAGACATCTGTGGCAATGAGACTGAATGAAATACCCAAAGTACAATATTTACGGTACAGTATACATATAATGAATAGTGCGACTTTAACCCTTAACATGTTGTGTCAGCTCTTTGTCACATATGATGGTGGTTGTCATGGAATCTACCTTCATCGGTCTAACCTTGGAGTCTAAGCAAGGACATACTGTGTTTTCTGTGTTTGTGAATCAGGATGTACAAAAGGTAAGTTGTTTCTGGGCTTAACAGTGAAAGCAGGCTGGCATTATCCATATGTAATTATATTGTACTCAGGGTTTGAATGCAACCTGTGCTGTGGGACCTGTTCAAAACTGGTACCCAAATGACAAAAACACTATTAGAGTACATTGCCTGGGTACCAGATTAAAAACCTTATCTTATTGTGTTTGAAACCCCAAGAGAAGTAGTAGGCTACAGAATATCTTACTGAGTCGGTGTCTGGCAAGAGGAGCCTTAATTGACTCAGCTTGAGTCCCCACAGGTAAAGAAAAAGACTGCATATTTTAATGAGCAGCACAGGTTTCAAGGTGAACCACTGTTTTTATTCTATTCATTCAACTTGACAGAAATAGCTTTAAGATGCCTCATTCATGAGAGAACTGGACTCTGAGCTGCTATAAAATGTCAATGGTCACATCTCTCCATAAGAAATCCAATCTGGACAACTCAGAGTTGAATAATCAGAGAAATAAACTCTAATCTACCCTTGGTTAGAAAACTTTTAACCAAAAAATGATTTAAATAGTGCCATAGCACTGAGACTGCACTGTTAAAAGTTGTACATTTAAAGGAATAGTTCACCCCAGAATGAAATTTCACTCATTATCTACTCACCCTCATGGCGGCTAAGGGCTGAGAGAAGTTTCAGAGTCCTCCGTGGCTTCTCTGAGTTACAGGGGGTCTCGATGTAGCAGTGCATGTCCATATAACGGTTGCAAATGGACACCAGCGGTCTTCGTCACAAAAAAAAACACACCAAAAAACATCCAAGTACCTCCATGCTGCTCGTATGTAATGTCCCTCTTGTATTGAAGCCCTGAAAAAAAAAAAAGTCCATATTTCAAGCCTGTTTGCAGCGGAAGTTCCTCTTCCTGGTCCGTCGACGTCATTGCGATTAACTGACGCCGACGCAAATCTCGCGAGACTTGGGCGGACCAAGAAGAGGAGCTTCCGCTGCAAACAAGCTTGAAATATGGACTTTTTTTCTGGACAATTTCACATTTCAGGGCTTCAATTACAAGACAGACATTACATACGAGCAGCATGGAGGTATTTGGATGTTTTTTGGAGTGTGTTTTTTGTGACGAAGACCGCCGGTGTCCATTTGCAACCGGACATGCACTGCTACACCGAGACCCCCTGTAACTCAGAGAAGCCACGGTTAATTCTGAAACTGCTTCCAGCCCTTAGTCGACATGAGGGTGAGAAGATAATGAGTGAAATATCATTTTGGAGTGATCTATTCTTTTGATAGTAAACTGTTAATAGTATTTTCACAGTTCCTTTCCAGACACAACACGGACACACATTCACCATTCACCATACATACACCACCAATCAACACACAACCCCCTAATCCAAATTTCAATTCTCAGTAATCATACTATAATAACTGAATATGGTATTTCAGGAAAATGCATTTTTCAGCCACATTTTGTTCTATATTTACTTCCACTCTGAAATATGATTCACCATCACAATGTGATTCACAGATTTTATGCTGATGATACGTCGTTGAATATCTTTCCTCAAATGATCTCAGAGCTTTCTTCCTCTTTTCTTCCTCTTTTTATCGGACGTTAACAAGCTAGGGAAAATGTACAAATTTTACCTAAGTAAAATAATAATTAAAACATTATTTTTCATCTTACTTAGACCTGCTTCAAGCTTTTTTCTTTTCCTTTAACTCATATTGATGTTGAAATTACTATTCATGCTTTTTCCCAGTCATTTTGACTTTATCAAACATTGAGACTTGCAACTCCCTTTTAACTGTATTACAAAGAGCGTTGCTTTGCTTCTCCCTATAGCAGAGATCCTCCACTGCCTTTTAGTGTCCCACAGAAATACTGGTGAGGCAGCTTTTTGTTGTTATGCCCTTAAACTGTGTGCAAAGCCTCTGGATATTAGAACAGCAGCTCTCTTGGTATTTTGAAAAATAAAAGAACAACCTTTTTAATCTGTCTCTTTTCATTTGGATCTATATTAAAGCAGAAGTAAGTGATATATTTGTGTTAATATAAGTCTTAAATAGTTATATCTTCCGACAGCAATCACTTACATAGAGTGTTTGGTCTGAAACACGGGTCTGTCAGTCACTCTGCTCTGCTCTGAGCCGAGGAGAAAACATTTATCGTATCCTACAGTTTTTATCCAATGAGGAGAGAGAACGGCATGCAGGGCTGTGTGTGCAGCCAAGGAACGCCGTGAATGTGGCGACGTAGGGACGAGGACTGTTATGGTGCGTTCAAGGAAACTCGTATTTTTCTGACCGTGAAGTGGTACCAGTTCGATCTGGTACGAGTTCACCGGTCGGAAGTTACGAGTGGCTGTTATAGTGACTTTCACCGGTAAAACAGGTCGGAAAAACACGAGTGGGTTACCTGGAACGCTACAAAGTCGTAAGTTGTGACTTGAAGCTGTAATTTACGATTTCAAAAGCCTGCCTGGAACGCAGCATTAGCGAAAACGACCGGACCACTTACTTCTTCTTTAACTTGTTCCTTCACAATAATGTTATAACTCAAGCTTCAGTTTTTAATATATTTTTGGTTTATGTTTTTTTTTATCTCGTCTTTATTTCATTGTACTCCATTTACTTATGTTATCAACTTTTACTCATCATTTTAGTATTCTATTGTATAGTATTTTAATCTGTACATTTTTTTAGATGTGTGTTTTATTAATCCTGCTATAAATAAATTAATTTAAATGTGTGTACTGGACCAGTTATTTCCCATGCACACATGGTCCCTCTGTGTTGAATTGTGAGCTCTGTGTGTGTACGTCTGTGAGCATGTGTGCCTGTGTCTTACTGTGAGCTAATAGAGAGCACACCTGTTCTCCTGTGAGAGTGCAGAGTCAAACATGACGCCTTTTTGGGGAAATGACAGGAGGGGAGAGAATATAAAACAGAGGGAGACAACACAGACTGGAAGAGTCAGGAAAATAAAATGAGAGGTTGAGACAGAATTTGAGACAAACATGAGCTAGGATGCTACAGTGCAGCGAGAGAGAGGAAAAAAAGTAAAGCTGAGGTAGGGAAAGACAGAGATGAATGAGACAAGAGAAGGTTAGTGTCAAGGAAGAAGAACAAGAAGAACAAAAGGCAGCAGAGAATTGAGGAAGAATTAAATAGATAAGAGGGCAGGAGAAGATATGTGATGAAGATGAGGGAGAGAGAAAAGAAGTCCTTGGCGAGTCTAGCAAGTTCTCAACAAAAGCATTGAGACCTCAGCTCTCTGCCTGTTTTTCTTTCCCTTCTTCTCTGCAGCACCAGAATAAGTCAATAGCTCATCAACCTTGTAAACACCTGCTGATTTTAAATGCGACATAAACTCCTTAATTAGCTAAAGGAAAAATGATGGAAAAATACTGTTCATTTAACCATGTAGGAAAGTTTTGTTAGAACCTGTCCAGTTTTAATAAGTAAAGCAGTCTTGAAGATAGAGGAGGTATGCACACAGCTCTGTACTGCTCGTCCGTACTGACCCAAGTGTCCTGGAGCTGCAACATGAAAAAGTTGTTTGGGGAAAAAAATGATTTGACCTCTGTTTTAGCCTTGTTGTAGTGGTAGCTCCCAGTGGCTCTGTTTGTGCGCATGCGCAAGATTTGCTGCGAGATGTTCGTTGTAAACCATCCGATGTACACACGCCGCCATTATGTGAAAATCCGTTGCCCTCCCTCCCCGGGAACTTCAAAAGCGTTTTGATAACTCGGAATGTTATCCGAATCCTTCCTTGGCATGACGGGGAGTAGAAAATTGATGAAATATCAATTTTGGGTGAAGTATCCCTTTACAGTAAGTTTCGTTAAAAAAAAAAAAAAAAACTTCCTTGTAATGTAAGAGATAATGTGGCTGTTGCTAGGCAGTATCATGTGTCTTATGATTACTTATGAGCATGGTGATTTTCATCACCCACAAAAAACAACTATATTATTGTCCTACAGGTTTAGTTTCGATCAGGATTTTATAGTTTGAAGGCTCTAATATTTAATATCTCAGCTCTTAGTGACTGAACATGATGTCTTGGGAGTGATTATTACTCAAAAATGTTTCTACCAGTTAGTCACAAAATGTATAAGGCTTAAATTAGTTGATATGCATCTGGAGCAGTTTAGTAGAAAATTAAAAGTTCCAAAGTATGGGTTCACAAGAAGGTATGAATTGGAAGAATAACCATGAAAGAGTGAAAATAAAAGCTAATGATGAAGGGTGAATTAAGAAACTTGTCGTATGGGAAAAAGAGGAAAGCATATGATGGAAAAGGTGAAGTTAATGGCTCTGATTATGAAATAGGTCAGAGGGGGGGCGGAAAGCAGGGAGTTTTGTAACAGAGCATATTAAAAGGAAGAGGAGGAGAGAAATAATCGTTAAATTTGTGAACCTATACGAGTCCCTCCCAAAGCTAGAAACAAAAGAACAGTAAGAGACAAAACTCTGATCTGGACTGGCTCCATTGATAATGAAAGAGAGAACTACTTTTTTTAGACACCATGTCAGCTTCCAGAGATTTCTGTGAACGGTTCTGTGCCATTTGCACCATCACTGGGGTGAAAATAGAAAATAGGTGTCGCGAAGCAAGAGGGAAGAACTCGCGAATTAGGATGCCACTGAGTTACTTCAGGAGGGAGTGAGGAAAAGGAAGAGTGGGGTGGGGAGAGAGTAAACAGATTTGGAGGAGGTGGGGATGATAATGATGAGAGCTTTATGAGCATGAGGGGATAGCAGGAGGGAGAGGGGTACTTGTACAGAGGAAAGGGATGTCGGGGAGTTTGGTGGGTATTAGTGATGGTAATGGTAAGGGATGATGGGATGTGGTTAAGTAAGAGATGATTTGCAAAAAGAGGGGCGGAGGAGAGGGGGCAAGGAACTCCTCGGTTTTAATGTGGGGGGAGGAGAGTAAAGGAGGTACTCAACACCAGAGAAGAGGACACTGGAGGAATGGAAGGGAAGGAGGGAAGGAGTTGAAGTAGGGGGAGTGAGCAAGAGAGAAGGAAGAGAGGGTGGGTGAGGTGTATGAGTACACACAACGTGCTATTGACTGAAGGCTTTCCCCGTTAATTGCATATTCCCTCTGATTGCACTGTGAATCGCTGTGCTGAATGAGAATAACTTCCTCTCAACTCGTCTTTCAGATAGAGAGACAGACAGGCATAAGTGAAAGAGACAAAACGGACAGAATATACAGAGAAAAGTCTAAAAACACAGGGTGGTGAGAGTGTGATAGCGTACAAACAAAAAGGAGCTATCTGCTAAAAAATACATGTTCATTTGTTTGTCAAATAGTTTTTTGCCATCTGGCTCATGTTTATTGGACATGGCGTTGTGTGAGGTATGTATATGTATAAAATATAGACCGTAATATATCCATTTATGGGCAGTCTGGAGCCCTGATTTTATTCTGCACTTGTATTGATGCTGCAATAAAGTGAGCCCAAACCTTTCTGCCACACCCAGTGGAGGTGGAGTAATAGGATTAATATAATATACCTGGGACAATTTTAGGGCCAGCATGACATCTAAATACTTAAAGGGATAGTTCACCCAAAATTCTCCTCCCCCTCATGTCGACTAAGAGCTGTGAGAATTTTCAGAGTCCTCCGAGTTACGGGGGCTCCACGCAGCAGGATTTGTCCATATAATGGTGGTCAATGGACACCAGGTTTCTTTGTCCAAAAAGACACACCAAAAAACATCCAAATACCTCCATACTGTCCCTCTTGTATTGAAGCCCCCACATGAGAAATTGTTCTGAAAAAAATTAAATAAGTCTATATTTTAAGCTTGTTTGTAGCGGAAGCTCCCAGTGTCTTGGTTCACTGCTCTTCCTGTGTCAGTGCAATTCTCATGTGATTTGTAATGTACAGTAATGTGCAATTTCTCATGTCAGGGCTTCAATACAAGAGGGACATTACAGACGAGCAGTATGGAGGTATTTTGGATGTTTTTTGGTGAGTGTTTTTGGACAAAGAAATCTGGTGTCCATTGACAACCATTATATGGACAAATCCTGCTGCGTGGACCCCCCCGTAACTCAGAGAAGGAACGGAGGACTCTGAAAATTCTCACAGCTCTTAGTCGATATGAGGGGGAGGAGATTTTGGGTGAACTATCCCTTTAAACACAAACACAAATCTGTTCCCCTGTGTAACAACAGAGAAACTAGATCCACACCAGTTTCATAGAAAGAGGACAAGAAATATAGCACCATGTTTTATAAAGTCCTGGAGTTGAAGTAAACACAGGTATTTTAGAGTAGATCTATACATAATTACTCAAACAATAGTGGGCTTTGTGAAATAAACATCTGTCTACAAAAGTGCTCAGGCTTTATAAACAGCAGGTGCTCTGTGTTCTGGAAATAAACATATGTCCACAAATACCTCAAGTACCTTTTCATGTGCCTACGGATTTCTTTTATTCTCTAGACATCTTTGAAATATTGCAGAATATCCTAAACTCTATTGAGGATGAAGGATTTTGATTTGATTTGCGATTATAATTACAATGTTATCTTTATCAACACAGACACTCACGCACACAATCAATGCAATAAAAAATACAATTGTTTCTTCAAGAAAATGGCCCAAAGGAAAGGTTTAGATTTCAACATCCAGATAAAGACATGGATACATTTATTTTTTCTCCCTTTTCATGGTACTTCAGTAGAAATGATGTTCAGCCAGAGGTCAAGAAAATTTCTTTGAGTTTAACCCAGTCAAATACTATGTGACCCAGCAGTAACAACTATCTGAAAATATTTGACCCTTATTAAACAGCATCTGACCGAGCTCACTAAGTGTCTCCCCGTTGCAGTCGATCAGCCTGATGACCCCACTCTCACTCTAATATGCTTGCATGAACACAGACACAACACAAAGTTTAAACAGGTATACACAACCATGCACCTATATGCTTGACATGACAGCCACCGACACACACACACGCACACACACACACGCACACGCTTGTCTCTGAGATCAATTTCAATTTCAATTCTCCAGTTGGGGAGCAGATCAGCAGACGGTCTTTCATCTCCTCAGCTTCTCTCACTCGTCCTCTACACTGCCCACTTCTCTCTATTGATCTCTGTCACTCACTTGTCTTGTTTTCCGTCTCCCTCTCTCTTTCTTCCTCCATCCTCTCTCTTTCTCTCACTCTCTCTCGCCTTGTGTTCCTTTTCTTTTTGCAGTTTTCTGTCCGGCTCCAATTCTTCCTCTTCAGCACATCTACATGCAACTCTGATGTGGTCTCTGTCTTCCTCAATCTCTCCTTTCTTTCTCCTCTCTGTTGTCTTTTTTTTTTACCACGCACACACGCACCTCATTAATAAGTTCATTTCCAATCAATGAAAAGCCATTGACCCTCTGCAGAGGTTGCACACATTGTCAATTTATATTGAGCAGGGCATATCAGTCTGCCTGTCTGTCCGTTTGATCATCCGTCTACCTTTCCTGCAGCATGTCTGACTGACTTGGGTGAGCATCGAATGTGATGTGAGTTTATTTCTGATGATAGAAGTGGAATTTATTTTATTCCTGATGTTAGCAGGCGAATTTATTTACCTAAGCATGGTAATCCCTGAGTGTTTTTCTCTTTTGGCATAACTTCTGGTGATAAGCTGTCACTGCTGTGACGTTTATGCTCTGGAAATCCTTCAGATCACCCATTAGTCAGAATGGGTAACATACAGTGATGTCTTTTTCCGTGTATATTCTGATGATCGTGTTTACATTTCTGTGGCTGCTCACGCTAGGGCTGTCACTTTTTAGAAAAATGAGATTCGAACGAATATTGTATGACCCGTAATTCGTTCGGATATATTCGAATATTTCCCCCCCTCCCTCCCCCGCCGCCGCAGCTGCTGCACGCACACAATCGCAGTGTTTTATTTTGAAAATTGACCGGATTCTCTCGTTGTTTTTGACTTCCTGCTTGACGCGCTCACTCGCGGCTCGTGCACAAAACACACTAGACGCCATTCGATGAGGTTAATATGGGCACAGAGAGTAAACTGGCTCCGCTTCTCCGCACTTCGCCGCTGTTCTCGGCACTTCCGTGTCCGGTGGACAGTCCGCGGCGCTCTCTGCAGGCGCTGGGCGCTGCAGCCAAAGACGGTAAACAGCGCATCTTTGCTGCAGCCTACATTCGAGCACGTCATTACCGTTCGAATATGAACTTTTCACCCCACCTTCGAACGAATATTCGAATGTCGAATAAAAAGTGACAGCCCTAGCTCACACTAACCCTTCCTTCCTGTCCAACAGCTGTCATAAACAAAACCATCCAATGAGAATCTACTGTTTCGGAAGAGGAGGCTAAGAAACGGGAATGAGCTCACTTTTAAGAACATAGACCTCATGAAATGAACTTAATATAAAAAGCAACACATCGTCTGAATGTAGAATGAAATGTTTACAGTGATGGCACATCGGTTGTCTGAATTGTGTGTGTATCACTGATGGAGAGACAAATGGAGATAATGTGATAACCCTTTAAACACTCGATGAGAGTTGATGAGATGCTAAAACACGAAAAATATTCTTGTATGTTCATGATGACACTTTCATCTTAAATAATATCATGTCAAGAGAGTAATTAATAGTCTGTATGAGCCCACTCTCTGCTAACACTACAATTTCAATCAATTCAATACTGTGACACAATACAATAGGAGTGGTTCACAATAATTTGCACCATACAATATGACCTGTAAGAGTCATACTGTACTGTCATCTTGAACTCATGCAGCAATACATCGCAATACACGCTCACAATTGTATGCTGCCAAGTCAATTTCATCTACATAATGACAAATTATTATAAGAAGGGTTGTGTCACCTTTTCATCATTACCAAGTGACAAAACAAGACGACACTTGGCAGCTACGAAAAACTGGAAATGATGTTCCCTGCCAGCTTGCTCCACAGGATTGCATCATGTTGCTTTTATGCTATACCAACCATAAAAACAGACATCTGAATTCTATATGAAACGGTTTCTGAAGTCGATAGCACAGCAGCGCTGAATAGAGTTGCTTTCTTCCATGTGAATGCATGACTGCGATGGAAAATGAGTGTGGCAAGCTTTTCCCACACAGCACACAGCAAGTATTGTCTTCTATCCATTTTATCCATACATTTCCCGTCAAACTTTCCAAGAGCTCAAAGTGATTTCTTTAAAAGACAATGTTAAAAATCATCTTAAAACTTAAAATGTATTTGGTATAAAATTATAAAACAGAGGGAAAAGTACCAAATTCCATCATTTGTGAAGTTGGGACCAAATTATCTTGCTAGGTTAAAAGATTTTTTTTTTTTTTTAATACATTTTTAAAAACTTTTTTAAAAAAAGGTGTCAGATCCAACTATGTGATATTGTCTATCAGACACTTTTGGCCTCACTGTGTTGTGATAATTTAAATGTCATCAAATCAACTAAATTCAACACAAACATGATTCAATACAAAAGGAATAAAATTGCTTTGCAAATCAAGTTGATTTGTTTTCACAGAGATTGTTCGTGCCACCCACAGATAAAAGAGGACTTAGAAAAGCAAGATGAGGACACCTGGTTTATAATAGAGCTGAAAACAGTCTTTTAGCAAATTAGAAAATATAATCTAACATGGGTCGATACCCCATCATTGTGATCAATATGAGACATGGCCAAGTAACCTCCTTAACCTCCTTTGGAGCCCACCACAATCATGTTCCTCTCTGATCTTTTTCTATTTATTAGAAAGCAATTTATACTCTCATACGAAATGGCCAGTCAATGGGAAAGAAGTCTGGCGTGTAATGATGCACAAGGTCATACATAGGGGCTTCCAGTGGGACGATAAGAGGTATGTTTTCATAATATGGAAAAGAGCAGTGCTCCAAAGCATTAGTCACAGAGTGTGTGCTTGTGTGTGTGTGTGATGGCGATGGGGTTTTTCAGTACAAGTTCACGGCTGGTTAAAAGCATGTCAAGCCGACAAGCTGACATACACCAAGTCGACATTCACTTGAGGCACGATGCAGTCTCCACAGGCATGAAAACACTTAAAAAACAAAAAGTGAAAAATCTTCTTTTCATGTATTTTTTTTGCTGATGTAATCGATAGCAAGGTCTATTTCCTGGAAAGAATTTTGAAATATTAGGTGTGTAGTTTTGTTCGCATTTCTTTCAGACCTCCTCAGCTAATTATTGAACATTTAGCAGGGGCCTTTAAAAGTCCCTGCTGGGTTGAACTAATGGCCCTTGTGCATGAAGTATGACAGCCTTCTAAATTAAACCATTTGTTCAAAGCAGGTCAGCCTCAGAGGTAGCCATGAGTGTTTAAAACACAACTGCTGTGTCTCTGCCTTCATGGCCTGAAAGGCTTCAAGTCTGATATCCAGAGAAGACAATTAACAAGATGATCCCTGGTACATGGCTGGACCAGAATGCTCAGTGTGTGAAATTGAGGACACAGGTGAAAACTGCTTTGAAAGAGTCTGAAACCATTAAGTTTCATTTGCATTTTGTCAGCTGGTTTCAGTCCTTTATCAGCTGCCCTCCTGCTCTCTGTGCTCATATACAGTACACATGTGAATAAAGCAACATTTTCAAGAAAAGGTCTTATCGTTCACATGTTTCTTCCCCCTTTCTGTTGTGAGACAATGAAACATGGCCCATTTAAAACTACACGTTGAATTCCAAGCCTTTTCCAAGCTGCTAATCTTGATTTTATGATAATAAAATCAGTAAAATTAGTCAGTGGATATTTGTGATTACTGGGCTGGACCTGTTGTTGCAGTGCAGCAAAAAACTTTTCTTGAAAAAAAGAAAAAGAAGTGACCACATTTACTTTTATATAGGACATTAGTGGAGGTTTTTCTATTATCATGACCATATCATGATCTAACACAGTTTATTTGTTCAGTTCAGTCACTCACTTTAAACTATAATCCCAACTTTTCCTTTAAAATCACACACATTAATGTTTTCCACCAAAACTTAACCATGTGTTTTAGTTTGTGTTTGTAACTGCGCTTGTCAAGTAATGAGGTGACAGAAATTTGTGTGGCCCCAGGCAACAATCTGGGATTCTCATGTGGCCCTTCAGGAAAAATAATTGCCCACCCCTGGTTCATTTGCTATGACTACACACTCTTTCCCCTCCCATCGTAGTCAGTATATTGTAGATGAAAGAAAATGTTGGCACTGAACATGAAAAAACATGGGCAAGGGCTATATTCCAAGGTTTAACAAAATCATCCAATATCTATGCACCTGTTGGCCTGTAAATTCAGTGTGTACTGTTTTCACATAATTAATGTGTACAACTCTTTTCAGAGCTTGTGGTCATAACTCTGCCTAGTTTGCCAAAATGGCAAAAAGTAGTGAAGCCCAGCACAGATCTCCAATATTTTTAAATGCTCAGTGGAATCCACAATGAACCGATCTCATATTGGCATATCTGACTGAAATTCATTTGAGCATGGGCCATGCTGTCTGTCTCACACGCTCTTAATCCTACACTCTTCTTTTTTCTGTACACGTCCTTCATTTTCTACCATTGCCACCATTTAAATGTTGACTGACTTTGATTGCATGCTGCAGCCCCATGACTTAGATGAAGCTCAAACAACACAATCAAAACTTTGCAGATACCGCCGCCCTCCCTCCCTTCTCTCTCCCTCCTGGAGGTTGAGATATTTACGTTAGAGACGGTGACGGCGTGTTGTTGTGTTGCTGTGTTGTTAGAAGTGTCTGCAGTTGGTTTTTATCATAAAGCCGATAACATTGATTTTAAACTGTTCGACTCCAGACTCTGCTCTGTGTCTGCATTACTTTTACTTGGATTATTTTTTGCTTTACTGCGTTGGGCTGGACTCTACAATACCTTTCACTCTCTACTGCACTAAATATTATTGTTGCTACAGATGTGTTATTTCATTTCACCAAAAGCCTAAAAAAGAAAAAAGGTACATTCAATGTATGTAACATGAACAACTCAGCCTACAAAGGATCACCACTGTAACTTGTACCCACAATGGCACAGGGAAGCAATTTGAATATTTATTTTTAATTTATATTATTAAATCTTGAATTGTGAAATGTTTTGAAGGTGAAAAGCCACTCTTTCCCTATCAAACTACTAGTACTGCATATTTTTGCTGTTTGATCAGTATTGAGTCCCCAACATAATTCCATATGCGCAGACCTCTATGGGGAAAGTAGTAGCGATGTAGCAGCGCATCACCTCCCCAAGGAGAGACGCTCCTCATGCTGACACAGGGCAGTGGGAGACAAGAGACAGAAGGAAATGTGAAAAAGAAAATGGAGGTAAACTGAGGATAGGAATGGAGAGAAAACAGCGAGGTAAAGAAGAGAGAGTGAGTCAGGAAGGTAAATTGACTTTGAGGAGGTTAAACTCTGAGTTTATGCCCAGAAGAGACTGATTATGATAAGGAGAAGAAAGGAGAGAGAGGAGACACATATTTCATTAAGGAATGGGAGGAGGGAGGGTGAACATTGTCTTTCTTTCCTTCTTCCTTTTCTTTTTTTTTCTTTTTTTTTTACCTGCGTTGTTAGACAAGTTAATTAGGTTAGCAGCTAATTAGCTTGTTTTGATTCACTAAGTCACCTTGACCCACGCTTTGACCTATTGGCTACTAACTGAATAGACAAACACACTGTCAGGCAGACAAACAAACACACACACAAACACAAACAGACAGGCGTACACAGGCACAGGTGCACACAGCAGAGCTATCCAAAGGAAAATACACATGTGCGTGCACACACTCACAATCACACGCACGCACACACCGCTGGGATTGCGGTGTAAGTAGCTAGCAGACAGTTATATTGGATTTGTTTGGGAGGTCAGGTCCAATGAAAGTAATCAAGTTCACTTCCACAAGTACAAAAAGTCTCTTGTATGCCTCTCTGTATACGCCTCCTGTCTCTCTCTTCAGAAGCCTGTCTCTCTCCCTCTTATGCTCTTGCAAACACACACACACAGAGACATCACAGGTGTTGCATTACTGTAAAGATAAGTTTATGACTCCCAAAGTGTAATAAGATCAGGTCTTACTGTAGGTAAAATCAGATTACCCATTACTGTAATTGGACGATACACAGATTGAATTACACTGTGAAAGAAGTAAACAGACCACAGCTCAATTATTATGAATATCCTCGAGAAACACTGAGTGGCAGTCTAAGACAGGGACATGAACAGTAAAAGGTGTACGCAATGCATCTATAAGATTCAAACCAAACATGGGTTTTATTAATTAATGCTTCTAGTCACAGGTACTTACTAACTGTTGTCCTGCCTAACATCTTGTTCAATGTGCCAGCCTACAGAAACAACATATCGCCCATGGGGAACTTTTACAAAGTGAGACAGATGTAATGTACATCATTTGAAAATAAAAGCATGCATAAAATGATGTGTATCGTCTGACTCGTGGTTGATCGGATCAAAATTGTGATCCCGTGTTTAATTTAATATAGAACTTTTCGAGTCCAAGCCAGTCATATGCTGCATTCACATAAGGTCCGGTAAACGGCAGACGGCTTGCCGGACTCCATGTGAGTGGACCAGAGTATGATGGTAAAACTTGGGGGAGCACGGCAAAAAATACCGTGGCGTGGCCTTAAAATAATGTCTCCAGGCTTATTTCAATTGGTGCTGCCGCTGCAGCCTGAGCAGGGTCGCGTTGGCTGAAACTGCACTATGTAACTTCCCTGCACAGGTCGGATCAAATCCTGGGTTGTGGCGTGTAGACTTGGTGGTGTTGTGTGGCACACTGCCACCTTGGCGCCTGGCATGCATACAACATTGAATTCCACAGACTTTTGTGTCACCATATGCACACAGATTTCCTCCTCAAAAACGCTCTCTAAATGCAAATAAAAAACACAAAACCACTTTTGCGTTTTTTGTTCACATACCATCCTATGACTTATTGTAGGATTTTATCAACACCTTGACTTCTCTTCGTTTTTAGACGAAGCTGCACATATCTCTGATCACCTTAAAAAACATAATGTTTACCAAATACTCAAAAAAAACCTTAATACACAAATACACAGTTTACAAATCAAATAATGCCATATTTCACAAAGTCGTCCAACGTTGCGATACTTTTCTGTGTTTGTTTTTATTTGGAAAAAAAAACCCATATGTGTATGCCACATACACATCACACACTGACACTCCAAAGATAAAATATTTTTAAAATGGAGGCTTCACTGACGAGTTGGAGACTGAAGCTACGTAATGATCAGATTTAGTTCACTTGTAAATAGCATCTAAGCAGCTTTTGGAGGAGAAAAAAAAAACAAAACAGACTAAAAATAAGGAAGGGCAGAAACACAGCGGCATTTCACAGGAAAAGTGCCAAAAATGTACTATAAAAAAATACAAAACTGCATTTGAGAGACAAATTGACAAACTGTTTCTTTTTTTCAACATATTTTGGAGGGGATGGTATGTCTGAGTAGATCACACAAACACACACACACAAACTAGACTTCCTGGATCAACTACTCACTGGCACCTTATCACAGGGTTGTTCTCAATCTGAATGCCTCCTAATCCTGCACGACTCCACTCAAGAACTCTTTGAAGATGCAGAAATGGGAAGGGTTGGTACAACATTAGTCAGTGCTGACAGGACATACTGATAAAGCCCCTGCTGCTTTACTGTAGCTGTTCTGTGTCAGCAGGGCGATCCTAGACTAGCCAAGTATTGTACAACCCAAAGCACACAGTGTGTGCTATTGTATAAATTTAGTTGCAGCCATTTGACATACAGTATTATGCATGTACCTTATGCTTGCTTGTTCAGTTTGATTACAAATTCCTCAGGAAAGTATAACCTAGTTTAAAAAAGAGTTATAACCTGACAGTGAGAGGAGTGCCCTGTTTTTAAAGAAGTGAGAGGAGCTGGATTAATGCCAGCCCCTTCAGTCACACAACCACTGACAACGTCATTCCTCAAGATCCCACTTAGTTTGTGACTGCATCGCAGGTGAACCACATGCCCCTGGCCTCAGCGATACCAAACATGGACACCATGCCCTGTGTGATCTCTGTGGTTGACTGCACTTTGCACCTGTGCCATCGCTTTCCGAAAATAAAGTCACACCAAAGACCTTGCCCGAACTTCCCTGAAGCCATGTTTCATCCGTCTGTCAGCTTAATCATCAGCCAGTTATCTCCATCGTACATCATGTCATCATCACATCATTTGTCTTCATAGTTCATACTGACCATTTTGTCTTAGAAAGGGCAAGAACGGATGCAAGACAGGGGTCAAGAAACCAATCAGTGATGGCAGTGGAGATCCCAGATCTACTAACCACAAAAAGACTTCATTAGATATCATTCCTATTATCATTATTGTATTTTTCAGTATTTAAACATAGGACTGCAGCTTGTATATTCAGTATAGCCTGTTCCCTCATTTGTGCCACAAAGAAAACAAGTACCAGCCTCCAACTGTGGTGGAGAAAGATGCTGTTGAGACACCATGAATATTAATTTGGTAGTCAACAAATAATCTGCAGGTGAATTGAGTGGAGAGTGGAAATCCTATGAGTCTGTGTAATGCTTCCTGCTTATATTACTCGCACTTCAACTGAATAAATAAAGTTGGATAAGATTGTCCTGCAAAACATGTAAATCTGGTTCCCATCTCTTCCGTCTGGTTTCTTTATGAGCTTTCATTGCCTAAATAAATTGGATCAGAGTGCTGAAATAGTGATGACCAATAAATTGTATTTTCATTGTTGAACATATGCAATTTATACACATCACAAATGACTGACTCAAATGCAGTGAAATAGAAAAATAATTTTATTCACACATCCCAAAAAGCAAAGAAATAAAAACCCACATTTTGGTAGGGCAGGCTGCAGCCTTTTCTCACACACAGCACAGTGACAACTGACGACAGTGGAGATCAGAACTTTTTAGCTGTTTAGCTGACACTGACGCTATGATCATGGTCACAACCTCAGTGAGTAAAAAGGCAGTCATTTCCTGCAGCACAATAGGAGAACGGAGGAATTGTGTTTTGAGTTCTTAATTCAGCAAAACTGTCTTGTACAGTTCAATATTTGTTTAATTATCCCACACATGCGTTAAAGCAAAAAAAAAAAAATCAAACCTGGGTTATAAACCTGAAAATGGTACACTGCCTGCAAACTCAGAAGTGGTGAAAAACCCCTGTAGAGGGGGTCTGTATTTCTATGGGAGTCCTATCGCCACTCTGTTATATCAATCGCTCTGGTTGGCAGTCGGAGGAGGGGTGTGTGGGGGCCTTTAGTAGTGACGCTTCGACACGCACTCCGCCCACCCCTGAAGGTCCCTTACACCAGCGGTCCCCAACCTTTTTCTCCCCGCGGACCGGTCACCGGTGGAAAATTTTCCCGCGGACCGGGTGGGGCGGTCACACAATTTTCTCTTACGTTTAGGCTACGTTCTTTGTTACAACTCACCATAACATCACAATAATAATGTCAGTCATCTGGGCCCAGTATTTCAAAACTTGTAATCTGGATCAGAGTAATCCAGATAATGAAATCCTCCTTTTCTCAGTCATGGATCACAGTGATCCTGCTGACTTTATCTGAGTATTTCAAAACACTGGCAGGGTGGATCACCTTGATCCCTACCTGGCCGGATACGGATTTGCAAATCTCAAGTCTCCGCCTCCGGATCTGAAACATGGCGGACTACTTCACCAAAGGAGCAGCTGGGAGCGCGACTTTCACGTCAAAATGTAAGTTTACTGTTGTCTCATGTGAAGCGGTTTTAAGACCATATGAACGCCAAACAACATATCATGCAAGCCAGCTGTTTGATTTGTCACCTACTTGAAACGCGAGCGTAACGATCGCTAATTGATCGGCGGCTATGCTAACGGAAGCTAACGGGAGCTAACGCGGCTCCATTGACTTGTGTGTTAAGCAGCTAGCGGGCTAGCGACGTAGCTGCTTTATTGATCAATTTTGCGGTTTGTGGTTTAATTTACAAGGGAATTAACCTGGCATACATCATATCTGAACTGTTTTACCCTTACACTAACCTGTTTAAGTTTATTGACGTTATGTTGTTGTTGGAAACAGACTTAGAAAAAATTCAGGCTACCTGTGCTGTGTGCAGACTGCACTGCTGCAGCAATTAGACGTTACAGGTAACGTTGCACTACACAGTAAGGCTGGTGAGATCATGCTTTAGTGTAATGAACATTTCTGTGACTACTGTGGATTTCTGACTGTAACAAAGATACTCATACACCACCTCTTTTTACTTTCAGAGCCCACTCACAGCCATGGACCACTCAGCAATACCACTGCCCATAAGGACAGCAGGATGATGGTTGGAAAACCCCAGAAACCTTGGAGTTTGAATTTTGAATAAAGTGCTTGAAACTGCTTGAAATTGTAATTGCATTATTTTTCATAGCATAGGCCTATGCTTGGTCAGTGACACAACAAACATTTTCTTATCATTTGTCTTCCTTATGTAGAAACATCACTATGTTCAATAGCACAATTTAACACTTGATTTGTTGAACTAAAATAATTAGTTTGTACATACAAACACTTTGGGAAACACATTGCTGCATGTTTTAAAATATCACTAACTTTACAAGCATTTTAAAAGTCAAGTTTATTTTGAAGTCAAATTTGTTTGAAATCAGAAGCATGAAAATCTGCCTTGAAAAGGTTTGAATGTGTTTTAAATATGTATATGACCAAACAATATGTTTTGCAATGTTTTAAATTTCTTCAATAACTTCAATTACTTGTTAAAACTTAAACACTAACAGTTTAGATTAAGTGTAATGAACATATTGAGTAATAATATCAAGGAGAAGTGGAGCTGAGACTTTGCCAATCCAAGTCAAATCCACCTCTGAGGTGGGATCAGAATGATCCTGAAATTTTGGTATCAAGTTGATCCAGATATCTGCCTTGACTTTTGAAATACCCAAATGCAGCCTTTTATCTGGATTCAGGGGAGGATTGGATTACCAGATCTGAATCCTGATCTTCAGGATCAAGATTCTCTGGATCTGTGTTGAAATACCCAGTTTTCAGACCAGATCTAGATTTAATCCAATCCGACCAGGATAATCCTACCAGATCACTTTTGAAATACTGGGCCCTGGGGGTGATGCTCCGTCATCTCGGGTCCTGTCTACACTGTCATCTGGTTTTGCTGCTGGCGCTGCAGAAAACTCCCAGGGTTTTGGTTTCTTAAGTCCGGCTCTCTGTGCACGTTCAAAGTGAGGCTGGTGTACATATGAAAATAGATTTCAGTGCATTTCAGTGGATTTGGTGCTGTAAATGTGGAACAGCGGAGACCTAAGTGAAATCATTAACTTTACCAATTATCCATCTGATTATCTGTGCTGCTGCGAGCGGACAACTTCTTTCAGCGGTGACTGTAGGCTATATAAAAGTGAAATGTGCTCCTGACGCGAGTCGGCCCGGTGGTTGGGGACCACTGCCTTACACAGTGGAAACGCAAAGCTGACCATATCCAACCCGAACCGTGCCCATACTGTTTCGTACCGACCCGTACCGTACTGACAGTGGAAACAAGGCTAATGTTACTGCACATTGCGAATTTTCCTCTTGTTGTGCAGACCTATGCTGGAACCTGTTGTCATAAGTCTCACCCCACAGATAATGTGCTGCCATTAGTGGAGATCTGGGCCCCTGCATGGTGCCTGTGCTCCTGTCTCAGCATGGACTAAAAACAGCCTTTGTGTGGGTGCTGTGTCTGGCAGGAATGCCAACCTTTGTATAGTGGACCTGTGCCCTATCCTATACATCATCCCCTGACACCTCATTGTGGTCTTCTGTGAGAATCATTATGACAGATGAGATTGTTTGCCAATGCAACCGCCGTATCAGGTGACTGCAGACCGCAAACCTCCTCTACTGTACATTGTCCTTCCACATACATATTATCATCTGACTAAAAGGCCCATTGCAGCTGAATTGTGTGCTCTACTCTCGAGTAACAGGACATGTTGTATTAACTTGATTTCTTTACAATAATTTAAGTTTGTTAAGTACGGTTGTCAGTCAGCTGTTACCTTCACACACAGTTCTCCAAGAATATAATAATAGATGCATTAAATGTAGGCTAAGAATAATGTGGTTTTGGGTAGACTGCACTCTAGTACAAGAGAGAATGATATGAGCATATGGTACGATGCCTCCGTTCCTGTATCACTGCTTAATGGAAAAACACACACGCACATACAAAACATGTTTGTCTGAAGCCAGAAGCTTGTAAACTGTGATTCAACTTTCAGCCTGGATGAACAAGACAGGCCTTTCCATCTGATTTCACTCTTTCATTCTGTCACTCTTTCAGCCTCCCTCCTCTCTTAATTTGTTTTCCTAGCCTATCTCCCTCTCACACAGTCTTTGTCTCTCAAACACCTTCCACTCACCCAAGTCCATACTTTTCTCCCTCACTTGGTTTCAATTAGTCCTCTTGTCTATTTCTTATCACCTGCCCTTAATTCCTCCTTCTCTCCCTTCATCCTTTCAATTCTTGCATCGTTTTTTTTTTATTTTCCCCATTTGATTTTCTGTTTGCTGGCACAACTCCCCTCTCTCGTGTCTCTCCCTTTGCCTCATTATCCCTCTCTCCTTCTCATCTGTCTGTCTATCCCCGCTCCCTTCCCCACTCTGTTTGTCATTCCTCTCTGCTTCTGTCCACCCCCGTGTCTTGATTCACTATGTAAACATCATTTCTCTGTCACCCAACCATCCATTTCTTAATTCCTTTTTTGAAATTTTCTGCTCAGTAAGTTTGGTTTTCTGAAACAAAGCAAACCCCAAGTGGAATTTTTGAAACTTAAGAAAACTTTTCCTTTTATAAATCTACTATTGCTACCAAGAAGCAGAGCGGCTCAATGTTCCTCACCTCACAGCAAGAGGTGGGACTTTCCTGAGCTTGCATTTCTCTATACAACTACATGGGTGCTCTACTTTTTTCAGAGTCTAAAAACACCATTTAGTGTGGCTGAACCAAACACTTTTCAATGTGTGAAAGCAGTTACTGCCGGTATGTGCAGGACAGATTCGTGACCTGTCCCCTGCCACTTTCCTAATGAACATTTGCATCGCTTTTTGCCCTCTCTGGACCCTGGTCAAAAAACATCAACAACATTACTATTATTTCCGAATAAAGGACTGACCACTTAAACACAGTTCTAAAAATAGATCATTATAAGCTTTACAAAGGGAGTAATTATTGCTAGACAGTCACTCAACCTTACACTTCACAGGAGCAAGCTCAGAGTTCAGTGCACGCAGATTAAAAATGAACTACTTCACAATCTTTAATATTGAACTAAGTTCATGCCCCAAACCTGAAATTCACATTTTAGTTCTTCTGTTTCTTTATTGTTTCAATGAGCAGCTCTGAGCTATTGTTTTTCAATACAGTGTTCTCCTACCAATCCATCCTCAGCTCCAATCATTGCCACTTTCCAACCTAAATGAATTATTGTAGCCTTCGAATCAAAGACAGCTTTGATGTAATTAAACAGCAGAGTCCCCTGGTCCACTCCACTTCTAAGTCAACAGCAAGGCACTAGCCGAGGCAATGTGCTAGGGCCCAAGGGTAAGAACGGGATGTAATTGTCACCGAGGGACCTGCTGCACATCCAGAGTCGCCAACAACAGAAATAACCAGCCACCTAAACCAATCCTAAAGCCGTCCACGCAGCGTTGGACACCACCACTCTATTGTTTGAACAGTCAGTGCTGATGTTCTTTGCTGCTTGGATTTTTTTGTGCATTACAGACACCTTCTCCAAAGAATCAACAACACTTGTGTTCACAAGTTTAAAACTCAATACATTCAGTTGACCTTCCATCACCAACTTGATCATGTTTAGTGTAAAAGCTCATTTAGTGCATTGAGGTTGCACTATTTTCGTTCGACATCATGACA
Organism: Decapterus maruadsi; assembly: GCA_030347415.2. Taxonomy (NCBI): domain Eukaryota; kingdom Metazoa; phylum Chordata; class Actinopteri; order Carangiformes; family Carangidae; genus Decapterus; species Decapterus maruadsi. The sequence continues at coordinate 4,961,814 of CM064900.1, forward strand.
TGACACGAGTCTGAGGCAGAATGCATCATATTTGTAAATGTTTTGATTGAAGAATGCAATTATTTGCTCCAGCCGCAGTCCTTATCCAAATGGAATAACCTTGGTAATTTGTACAGCCACATCAACAAAAGTTGAATTGAAAGCTAAAATGTAAGTTAAAACGCAGAGAAGTGTCAAGAAAATGACAACCAAGAATAATTTCTAACCGGGTTTTCACATGACTGCAGCCGGTAACTGGTGCAGTGACAAAAGTCATACTTTGACTGTTTGCTTTTGAAAATTAAAGACATACTGAATTAAGTGAGGTGAAAGAGGACAGAAGGAAAAGGACAGGTAAAACAGTATTCTTTTTGTTTTTCCCTCACTTCAAAGACAGTATGGAAAGACTGTGGTGCAATAAAGGTAGATGGTGTCAGACATCAAGCAATATTCAGACTGTGTGTAAGGCTCTTTATCTGTAACAGTGAATTGATTCAGCCCTGACATGTTGCATAAAGTAACCAGATATTTGTTTATCTGCTAATCATGATGTACAGTACAATGCCACTGAAAAGATCTGTCAACCTGAAGACTCTTCAGTTTTATAATAGACTTCTGAAGGTTATAAATTATCTTTGTTGTTAATACAAGAGTTTGGTTGGAGTTATGTGACAAAAAAAAAGATTAAAAGAATATTTATTTAAAACTAAAGTTGTAAGAAACTGGTTTTCACAACAGTGCACATGTCCTCATAACATGATACAAACTATTGACCAACTTGATTTGGATTTGGCCAGTGTCATAACAATGAAAACTTTGTGGGGAAAGTTTGGATTCATTTTTATTTGTATGTGGTTGTTGAGTTTGATGAAAAGCAAAGTTAATTTACCCAAACCTTTGTGAAAGGCAGAGTAGAGAGAAAAATAGAGAGAGCAATACAGGTAGACATCAAGCGAAACACTGATTACATGAATATCCTATTTGTGTACATCACAAGCCCTATGATATCATTCATCCAAATTCTTAAAAAAGAAACCTTCATTTCATCGTATGCTGCGAACAAAAAAAAAAAAACCTGATTCCAAACTCAAAGGCAGAGAGAAAGAGGGAAAGACAAACAGAAAACAGAGAGGTGAGTTAACAAGACAACACAGCACAACAAAGAAGCTGATGCCATCTGTCTTATCATTCTGCATTACAGCTGTTACACACATACACACCCACAAATGCATCTCTCTCTGCAGGACACCGACAATATTTTAATGTGATTCCGTCCTCAGATGAACAGAAGGCGGTATGTGTCACTTTGGGACTTGATAGAATTGCAAATGACAGTCAGAGTAGACGGAAAGAGCACAGGACCGCACTCACAGCCTGTTCATGGCTTGATCAGTGGAGTTCACCGACTGTACACACAACGCCATATGACATTTGCAGGGCTTTTGTTATGGAAAGCACAGTTTTATGTCCTTGTTGACTGAGTCACATACCAGGCTGTTGTACAAGACCTGATGAACACACACCTATGATGTGATAACAAAGATAGTCTTTTTTTCACATTTCTCTAAACAGACAATACTAGCACTGCAGGCATGGCTGTGTTTTAGAAAGTAACTGAGAAACTACATTCTTCTAGGAAAAGAGCATTGACTAATATGGATGTATTAGTTGACTAAAATGCTTTATTAAGCATTTGCATTGTTTTTCTAATGATATGTTGCAGCAATGAGCCAGTTTACAGTCAATTTAGTGGAACCTCACCTCCTGCTGAGAGGAGAACAGTAATAAACAGCTTCCTCAGAAGCAGTTGTGTTGCCTGGATTATGTTCAGAGGCAACATATATTTGAGTAAAGGAAGCAAAACCTTTCAATGTACTGCAGCAGAGTCACAGAGGTGGTCGAAATCATACCTGGTGTGGAATCCAAAGAACAAAGTGAAAATGTCCTCTGAGCAAGGACGCACGAGTTTGTATCTTTTTCTTTCTATGCATTTGTCTTGAATCCCTTCCCTTGTGAAGTCTTTAATTTAATGAGTAATATTTGTTTAATGCTTCTCTCTTAAATTACAATGTCCTACTGCCCTTTTCAAATAAAGCTGAAATAAATAAAACTCTCTTTATCATTGTCCATGCTCTGCAGCATTTTCCTTTTGTTTGATCAGTGGGGAAAATGTCCACTCTCCAGAACTTCCATTTATAATATGAAAGCGATGCCTCTGTTTACCTGCAGCATGTCTACAGCAGGTTTGGGTGTGACTATTATTCATTCAGCCATGTAAGTACAGAGAAAACACAGTAATCTGGTTGTTCTGGCTGTGACTAGACTCTTCCTGTTGTACTGTAGCCTACTAAAGGTGTCATAGAATCCATCAGTATACTTCCAGTTCATTTTGTTTAGCCATCATTTGTCATCAGCATCAGTAGAAAACAGACATCAGAATAAATATGAGCAGTGTTCAGCCGCAACAAACATATTTAGCACAGTTTAAATGTGTTCAATTATCCTCCTTTACAATGTCAATATGGCCTGAACATACTGTAGCAAAGGCATTTGTGTGGTTCATATCCTGTATGCTGCAACAACATGAAACACATTCCCCTGTGTTGGTGACGGTGCCTTAGAAGTCTTTGGTTTCATTGATAATTTACTATTGAGTCTCAGTAATGTCTGAAGCAAGTCTAGAGTCAACAATGGCAAGGTGCACATTGAATATAAAGCCGGTGCGCATGTAGGTCATCAACTTGAGAGTTCATCTCACCCTAAAGACAATGGTATCACTGACCTGCTGCACCTGGAGTGGACTAGAGCGGTGTCTTGCTCAAGGATCGAGGACCCTTCCACATGCAGCAGATTTGAACGACCAAACCTGCAATTACTGGAGGACCTAGTGTACCAGCTGACCTTGTCGCCTGTATAATTTAGTGTGAGTTGAAGAAGTAAGTCGCAGTGGCAGTCAACCAACAGCCTCACAAATCCAATTAACATTTCTCAATAGCAGACTATTGTCTGACTAAGTCATTTTTTCCACAATCTAAGACAGAGATGGATTTCATGTATTTAAAAAGTCATTATGGAAGTTATCTTTAAATAAATGCACAAAAAAAAACTCAAGAGAGCCAATAAAACTTGTCACTGGTTATCTCTACTAGGCAGTCGGATGCTAATCTTCTCTAAATCTCAGTCTGGCCCGGCAGAATAATAAACGAAATGTAAAAGGTCAAAGTTACCTGCTCTAGTTTTCAGAGCTTATTTTGTGATTAATGGCTGATTTGTGCTCTCTCAGAGAATTAGGCTCCCCCCATTCTCACCCGGCTGTGAAATCATATCATAGAGGGGGGAAAAACACTGTCTAGTGGGCCATTGAGTGAAGAAATTTAATCATGAGTATTTTGGGCTTTGGTCAAGGTGAATTATAGAGCCACAGCACAGGCTGTTACAGGCCAAGTGAGAGTTCCGCAGTTCTTGACAGCACATGTACAATACTTTCTGGTAATAAAATACACACTGTGGAGACTTTCACTGGAGCGAGCACCCAGGATGCTCACAGAACGGGATCCTCTGCTATAAGCTTCTCTCCCACTCACCTCCTGAAACAGTTCAAAAAAACGAACCTTCAACAATGTGGTTTGTAAGACTTCCAAAGACGGTGGTGGACAAAATCAGGGCTCCTCAAAGATCAGGATAACAGACAGAAGCTTCAGCAGAACTAATTAACATTGAAACACAGCTACAAGGCAGTGGACTGAAAAAAGGCGCGGATGCAGTTCAGACTACAGTTGAGAAATTAGGGACTCGAATGACTGAGGCCAAGACTTCTGTGAAATTCATCAAGCCGCTCCAGGAGAAAAATAATTTATCTTGAAGATACCGGCAGTCGCAATAATGTCCGTATAGTGGGAGTGATGGAAGGTGCCGAAGGGTGAGATATGCAGAGGGGGGAAGCTTATCTATGATGCACTGGATATTGAAGTTAACCTGAATTTTGTAATTGAGCGTATACGAGGCAGCAGAGACTGACGTTCACCGAGACTAACAGCATGAGGTGGTGGTGTTGAGAGCAGTCTGAGAGAAGGGACAAGTGACTTGGGAAAGCAAATAAGCATTTTTTTCTTCTAGGATCCGTCACAGGACATCATTCAGAGACCCCAGAAGTTTGATGTAGCTGCCGTGTCCAGAGTGGTTGCTGACAATATCCGACACACTTTTACCTCCCCCTGAGGAAGTTGGAGATATTCTTTTGTCGGGAGCCTGATAAAACGTAGGACGGTTTGATGACTGAGGGATCTGGACAAACCGTGTCCAGACCTGGATGTTAGTTTGGCTTTGGAATCAGCTGTAGGACAAATTATACTTTAAAAGCACAGTAGATGGTGCTCATGTGTCAACAACACAAAACCTGCTGATCATGATGGCACTCATTATAGCTTAGAAGTGGAACCTTGTTACACTGAAGTTTAGATAAATACAAATTCAGATGTTGGGGTTTTTCAGTCCTTTGCACAAATATAGGCCAACCAGTAAGTTCAGAATCAAAGTGACAACATAATACAGTTCAGAGTCAAGCTTTATGTGCTATAAGGCTCATAGCAGAGGGCCATTTAATTTAAAGGGTGGAGGTGTCATGGTCTACCATGATTGTACCCTTGGACAGATTTGACCCATTGGACTCTTGTTGACTTCCTGTTTTATTGTTTTATTTCTCCATGGTTGTTTTACTTCCTTTGTCTTTGTCTTTCAGGTTATGGTGAACCTTCTTATCTATTCGTGGTTACGAAAAGGATGAGTATGTTATATAAGAGTGGAAACCAGGACTTTGCTTATAGCGCACTGCACATGTTCATATACATTGACGCCATACATCATGACAGATGGCTACACATAAAGCAACAGAAGGATCAGATTTATATGGCAGTTATGTTTTATGACAGTCAGATTTGCTCCCTTGATATTTTAGCATTTCTATGTGAAAAAAAATATTTCTGCATAAAGAAAGTGGACAGCTATCTGAGGAGTGGCAAGACGGTTGCTTACTAGAATTACAGACATTCTATAAAAAAATATGTATGCATCAAAATTGAACCCAATGTTTTTTTAGATTTCAGTAAACCTAAACTTGAATTGAATCATACTGCAGAAGAAAGCAGCATTTGTATTGATCCAGAACACACGGATGTACTACAATCAGTGGGAAATGGCAGGAAGTTCTTGGCCTGAGAGAAAAACGGCAATCAGATGCTAGTATAGTGAATGAGAAAGGGGCCGTGGTGACAGACATGAGGGAGATTAATGAAGCATTTAGAATATTTTATCAAACATTGTATACATCACAGGGCACTTAAGACCAGGAGGACACAGACAATTATAGGATAGGATATTTGGGAGTGATATTACAAGCCATAAAGAGACTACACTTTAGGAAGTCCCCGTGGGGCGATCGCTTCCCCACACATTTGATACAGATTTTTATTTTTCTGGTCCACTGTGCTTTTGCAGTATTAAAAAATCTCTTTATGATCTACTGCTGCTCCAAAATAGAAATCTAATACATTACACATTTGTCAATTTCATCACAGCCCCAATATAACTTATTAATTCAATTTATCAACAACCTCATAGTAAGGATATTTCAAGTAAAGTGTAATTATAAGTCAAGTACCGGTAAATATATGGCAGATTAAAAGCATTACCTTATTACCTCTCTCAAAGAAGACTGTCCTGATCTTGTTTCAGACCTCAAATCATCCACATTTACAGAGTGTAGCTCTACAACACTGTGATGACTCTCTGAATACAGTAGGCTACTTCTGCCTTGAAACATCTTTGCTTTATATAGAAATATGTCCATATATTGTTCTGGCAGACTTTAGATATAAACTGCAGCTGTTCCAGTTTTCAGAACTAGATGTGGAGGGATACAATTTTAACCTTGTGTTAAGTAGTGCGGTTTGTAGAGATATCTTTATGAGACGTATCTTTTAGTGTGTAGCAGTGGTGACAATACAAAACAATATGCCTCTCTGAAGTGTGTGTGTGTGTGTGTGTGTGTGTGTGTGTGTGTGTGTGCGTGTGTGTGTGCGTGTGTGTGTGTGTGTGTGTGTGTGTGTGTGTGTGTGTGTGTGTGTGTGTGTGTGTGTGTGTGTGTGTGTGTGTGTGTGTGTGTGTGTGTGTGTGTGTGTGTGTGTGTGTGTATTGGACCAGGGGGAGGCTTATCTCAATTGATTCTTACCTAAATATATTCTCTCAGCACAATCAGAGCTGATCAACAGTCTCAGGCCTATTTCGAGTTCTTGCTGAGCATAATTTTCAAAAAAAAACAACAACTCTGTTTGCATCTTCATGATTTCTCAATGCAGTGATCAGCAGCGCTACTTTTCATCTTGATCAGTGGCAGTGCAATCTTCTCCGGACCCTGAATGTATCTTCTAAGACAGTCCGAAGCTAAATTTATCTGCTAAATTTGTGAGCACACCTCAATAGCAGTGTCAAAGCTATCATTTTGACTGACAGAGGGGTTGAGAATTAACCTATGGCAATGATCAACAATGTTCATTTATCAAGTGAATGAAGCATCAAGCTATTGCCTCGTATTATTTATAGATCAAACAGAAGATGAACAACATGACCTCTGTCTGGTCAACTCCCTAACATATGGTATGTCTTATATTTAGTGTCACTTCAGCCTTGGTTTGTTCTAATGACTGCTGAGAAAACTATCTAGGTCCCCAGCTCATAATTTACGTCAGCGCCTCTACACCATTTCACTCTGGGCAGGTATTACGCCATCGGGCAGTGTGAGCTTGTGAGCTGGAAGCAGCTGCCCACAGTCTTATGTAAGGGGGATTCAACCAAACACACCAGAAACAATACGCTTAAAGTGGCTTATAAACCTACATTACATGCAGCTGAAGAACGAACAGTGTCACCAGCAATGTCAGACGTAGAACTTTTCAAAAGGAAAGGCTCCTTCTAAACTAAAGTTAGAAATGGAATCAAACTTCTGCATCTTTGAAAGAACAAAGAGCATACGCTTTTCCACTCAGCCAATCTCGGGAGTTTGATTTAACATTTCATTCCTGACCCCACTCCTCCCATGCCATTTAACAGCCTCTGAACAGCCGATTAATAGTGAGAGTAAGCGTAGCCTCTCCATGTGTATCTACAGCAGGTAGTTATTCTCAACACACAGTCCATATGGCTACTAATTATAGTTTGGCACCAAGCATTTCAATGTGCCCAAATCAGCGCCAGCGATGGGTACCTTGTGACTGACCTTTCTGTAGATCTGAGAGGCATCAGCTGTGAATAGCAGTAACACTGCCCTCTGTGACATTACCATTGTGATGTGAGCAACATTTCACAGATCATGGAGCAGGACTGCGGAGCTGGGAAATGACAAGATGCCAAACTCTGTCTCTCTTGTCTGACACAACTTCTTTTGATCCGTTAGCCATCCCCACCCCCTTTTATGAACAATAAGAGATAGTTTGCTTTTTAACATTTTATCTTGCAAATACTCTTGCTTCTCCAAATTCAAAACATAAAAATCAGCTCTTCCCGGCCTTGCTGTATGTTATTATTATCAAACTGTTTTGAAACTCAACCACCTGAAGGTGGGGGGAGATACCACCGCCATGTTGACCATATGGCCAGCTTATTATGTACTGGCAGAGCATCTTAATGAGAGTCCACAACCTGACAGAGACATTCTTTTAGAGCCCACACCACACTGAAATGAATGCACACACACACACACACACACACACAGGCAGAGAGAGAGATGTGTTATTACAGGCATGTGGCCTCACAGATGCAAACACACTCATTCTTGTGAAATATGTACACACACCGCTAAAGACATGCATGATGAAAACTCTTTTGCATGGTCCAATGATTCTTCAGTTGTGTATTTGTGTGTGTGGTGTGAACGTATTTGTGTTAGAAGAAAGATGAAGCTTAGGCTCGGGCTCCATTCAAAGCTCTGTACTGGCACCCAGTGGTAACATTAACACACTAAATTTGTAGCTGCCAACAAGGTCGGCACTTGACCTTGACAATAAACTGAGTAAAGCTTTTTGTTGTTTGGCTGTTGGAACAACATTATACCATTTTTACAACACCTAAAATAACATATTGCCTGTAGGAATGGCATTAAATCCGACGGACTATGTTTAGAGAAGGCCAAAGCAAAGAGGCATCATGACAGAAAATGTTTCCATGGTGATATTTGAGCTTATAAACACTAGGTTAACAACCATACATGATAAGGAACAGATAAGACTTGGTATCTCATGCTTCTTCAGGGCTGCTGTCACAAACACTTAAATAAAATACAAAATATTACAATAAAAACCCTACAGAACACTATACTGTTCATCTTGGGGCCATATTTAAAGAAGAATAGTGAATCTTGGCACATCAGGACAAAAATGACAGAGCATTTATGAGAGATTTTTAAAAAACAACTCCGGTGCCGCCTCCATATAGCATCTTTTTCCACCTATGTTCATCTTTAGCACAAGGAACTAAACAGTGTTGACTTAGTCAATTAGAAACACTTTGGACTGTGTGCTCGTGTGTCTCATTGCAAGTGATCCTTGTACCTTTTTATTGCCCATCATAAATTTAAAGCCAATAGACAATTTGGTCAGGGAGACGCTGTGATTACACACCCAAATCCCCAATCACGTACCTTACTGTTAGGTGCTTGAAGAATTTTATGGTTATTCATCAATACCTCTGAAACCTGCAAACACACTTCCCGGTTTACACAGGCTACATAAACTATGACCAGACCACACCTGAGAGGGCTGAACCTGATGTTCTGCATGGGTGTTTCTTTCATAAACTGGTGATAACGCACAAACAAATAAACGAAGGACGAACCGACTGACGGACTCTCAGTCTGGCTGAGGCTGTGACACATCTGGTTTTCAACACCCCGTATTTTAAAATGAAACCAATTTAAAATACGTGCTTTTGTATTCATGACTTGGAATTTCACATCATTTCATTCTACTTTGAATTGTTCAAACTTATTTCCTGTGGATAAAAAGTTTTCTGACATTTGAGTTTGGAGGACATCTTTTCAAGTTTGAGGCACTGAGGGGAGAACTTCTTAGAAGAGATAAAAAAAATAACACAAATGGTGGACTGCGGACAACTTGAAGAATTATAAAAGGTACCGTTTCTCTGTTTTCGATCATTTTAAAATGACTTAAAAATGAAGTAATTTTGTTCTTCATCTTCTATTATACTACCAAAATAAGAACACTAATTTCATGCTCTGTTTGAATTCTCTTCCTTTTCTGACACACAGACTCAACAAAGGTCACCACAGCCTTATCAGTGGAGTAGACAAGCAAGATGGAGGAACTGAAATACAGAGGAAAGAAGAGAGAAGGGCGGCACAGGTAAAAAATGAATCCTTTTTGTTGCGTTAAGTTGCGTTTCTCATTCATTTAAGACAGTGACTGTTACAGATGAAAAACAAGGATAATAAGCTGAGTCTGAATACATATAACTGAAGTCTGTGTCCAGCTGCCACAATTTGGTCTCACTTGATCAGCCTGCCTGATCAAATACCACATATGCAATGTTGTAGAAAAATGTATGCTGACACTTTCTTCCTATAGGCAGCAAAAATCCATCCTCTTCTCTGGTGGCTACATCTTTACTTTGTCATACAGCTGTCCTTGTGAGACTTTGTGAGACTGATCTCTAGGTATTAGTGTTGTGCCGATTGGCGATCCAATCGTCTACTGTACCTGCGATTGGAAGGACGATCGACGATCTTTTGTTTGCTTGGCGATTTTACACACACACACTCGCTACTTTTGTATTGATCCAATGCGCTGTCAAATCTGTTTGTTTTGTTTTAATGAAGCCGCGTCTCTGGCTGCTTCCAACAGATAGAAGACAGTGTTTCACCAATCAAATGCAGCCACTGGCAACGTCCAATCAATAAAGAAAAAAAAACCTTTTGATGGCATCCCTATTGGGTTAAGATCTGGCCTCTAGATTAACTTTGACCCCATACTGCAAGATGGGAAAAAGCTAACTGTTCCATTACATATTTAAAAAGCAGAATTAAAGCATTGAAAAGAAATTATTAATAGAGGTGGTCAATGATTGATTGAAATAACAAACTAAGAACTATTATTACTGAATGTCCCCCACAAATTCAGACAAAGTTGAATGCTGTCTGTATAATAATCTCTTTATAATGGAAACCTCCTTTGTCATAGTTTAGGTTTAGTCTCGAGTCAGAAATCACCAAATGTTTATCTACACGATCCAGTATAAAAAATAGCCGTTTTGCACCGTCATCATTTCCAGAGAGGAAATGGGGAAAGGTTACACTTTTTGGCAACAATCACTACTTGATCACTGCGATTGACTGGAACTGGTACAGGCGTATTGTTAGTTTATTTCCTTATTAGGGCCACTTTGGATTATTCTTTAACGACCGATGCAACCAAGTCAAGATTTTTCATACCATCAAGTGTTGAAGTTGTGTCTGACTGGCTGTAGCCATGAGACAGATTTAGAGACAAATACATTCATTGTGCATCCACAAATTTTGTTATCCTCTTTATCAATATTAGGAGGATAATTGCTAGGGAGGTACTGTAGATATTGGTAATGGATATAATTATGAATTTATTTGTCCAGTGATATTTCATAGTCATCAAGTGCTGTGTTAGTACCAGGTTTATATTAGGTAGGCTATAATTTACAATTTGAGGAAACGGCTAATTTCCCCGGTGCATCACTGTGCTTCTCTTTATTGCTGAGGCTGATATCATCCCAACAGATACAAACTGCTGTTAAGGGAGTGCTGCTCCATTCAAAATGTTAAATACATACTACAGTTTCAATCACATCCTGCATATTTATACGCCTTTAATCAAAAGAATGCAGGTGTTTCTGGTATCAGATTGCTTTTAATACAGTATATCAAGCAGTGATCTCAACAAAAAAGCAACACTTAAGTATAAGTATTTATAAAAGAACTTTTAATAGTGTCAGAAAAGTATAGTGTCTGTCTGTATAGCCTAAAATAAACATACTGCTGTTAATGAAATCTAAATGAGTCATGCCACATGTAGCAGCTACTGTATGCTTGAATTACACAACTGATGATATGATAGTTGCTATGGATAAGTCAAAGACCACGTGTGTTATCAATTCCTTGTCGAAAATCCAAACCCTCATACGTGACAATCAGCAAGCAACAGGGAGTGGCTGATAGATAATCAAAAAATCCTAAGTTTGGTTTTCTGTGGAGGCTCACTCATCTACGATACCGGAGTATTAGAGTTCCTAGGTTGGATTATGACCCATACGTCATTTACCCTTATCTTCACTCTATTATGTACCTTCGATCTCACAGCAACACAAAGAAGCTGTGAACAACAAAAGCAACAATTATATTAGAGTTATTTTCTATCAAGACCTGCCACAACAAAACTATTATTGTTATTTCTTTATACTAAATAATCTATATTTGGTCTTGGCTGCAGGCATCGGTTTCACTAGCCTTCTGTCCGGTCCTCCCCATTGAGCTGGCCACTTCATTAACTCTATGCACATTTGCACATTCTGTGTCATAAACAGTAAACTGTAAACTGTCTTGTCTGTAAAAACATCTATTGCACGTCTGTCCGTCCTGGGTGAGGGATCCCTCCTCTGTTGCTCACCCTAAGGTTTCTCTGATTTGTCCTTGTTAAAAGGGTTTTCCATGGAGTTTTTCCACAGTCGATGTGAGGGTCTAAAGACAGAATATGTTGTTACGATATCATGTGTAGCTCTTTGAGACAAACTGTTTGTGAAAAACGGGCTATACAAATAAAATTGCTTTGCCTTGCCATCTTGGTTCATTTACTTTAGTATAACTGTACTGGTAACTCATGACAGTTAATATATCCTATATGTCCATGTGTACATTTCAGGGATACATGGGATCCATTCCAGCTGAACCCAGTGGGAGCAGAGAAGGAATCCAAGAGAAGATGTTTCCAGCTAGCCCAGTATCTGGTGGCTGTAATTGTGGGGATAGCTGTCTTGGCCAGTGCAGTCGTTGCCAAGGTAGGGTTATATACCCGTGTAATTGTCTACCTATGAATGGATGTCTATTCTATAGAAGGGAGTAATACTAAGGAATACTATGAAATTACTTTCTGAGGGATAGAGCTTCTTAGTCCCATCTAGGGATGGGAAATCGGCCCTACATTCAGATCACTAGATCATGGACACAGGCGATCGCCGATTGGCGATCCAATCGCCCGGGGGGGGGGGTACAGCTACGTTACCTTTAAAAAAAAAATTGCCATATAGCTCACTCTCCGCCGTTGACAGACAAGCGCGCATGCATGACGAGCGGGTCGGGTTTTTCTTTCTTTCAAACTCACGATCCTGCATCTATGAAGTACTTTGACCCACCCCACTGCTATTAAACGTCAGACAGCGGGACTTAAGCTACGGACAGTGTTGCCGGCAGCTTCTTAATGTGGAGCTCGTGAGGAGTGGGAGAGTCACAGTGCAGCGCGCAGCCGCCGCGTGGTCCCTCCTCTCAGTGAAAACAACCCCGCTCTGCTGATGCGCCCAGACCCGGTTCCCTCAGACCTCCGCAGCTTTTCCCGTCAACATCAGCGTGCCCCTGGCTGATATAACACACTCTGAACTTCATTGTCAGTTTTTTAATGACCCGCCCTGCACAACCTGCGTCCGCGGCGCGCACCTCCGAAAAAAAAAGAGAGAAGGAAAAGGGTGGGTGTGTGTTGAGAGTTTAATATTTACTCCTCTGTTGCACAGAAGGGCTCTGTATGCAGACACGTTGCTCCATGAAACATTTAGGACAGTAGAGCGCAGGTTCTGGAGATTATTTCTTTAACATCTTATGGCAGTAAATTAATTAAAGATCACATTAAAGATCGCCATTTGAAAAAAAAATCACGATCGACCCCTTCGATCGCCGATAGACGATCCGATCGAAAATCACGCCATCCCTAGTCCCATCTTAGTAGGATCTTATAAGTGTGTGTGTTTGAGGCTGTTACTGTCTATTTAAGATTATGCAATTCACAGAAGATCCAGACAAAAAGGGAGACTAAAGTAAATGTAGATTTAAAACGCTGTTATTGTCACTGATCAAAACTGACGTACGATACATTTCTTTAATGGTATAACTTTCTGCAGCCGGCATCTGAGAGTTATTGTCCCTAAAATATTCCACCAACCCTCTGATAAACTGAATGCTTTTAAAAGGAATCTAAGCTACACTCTTAATGTTAGGTAAATCAACTATAAATAACCACAAACACCAAAAGAGCACATTTATTTATGCGTTATTTAGACTGAATTGTTGTCAGTACAGTGATTGTAGTTCATGTTCTATCAGAACTTAAACTGTTTACAAAAACGTGACTTATCTGTCTTTGCCCGTCTGTCCACAAAGTAACAAGAACAATATTCCTGCCCTTTATAATAGGGCAGGTCTTACAATACTTGATCCCTTTGTACCCATCTGTCTCCCTTTGTTGCGTTATCTCTCGCTGTTTGTGGATCCGTTTCCCTCTTTGAAGATGTCATCTCTATTCTTCTCTCTCAGTCTTGCATTTGCTTCATCTATCTCTGTGCTTCTGCCCCACTCTCTTTCAGTTTTTAATTCCCCTCCTTTGGCCTTGCCTTTCATTCTGAGCCACAGTCAATCTCAAAGAAATAATCTCCCTTGACACTACATTCTCCAAATGTGATAAAGAAATGTTTACTGCTTAACCTGACAAACTTCCTTATTGGGGTGACAATAACGCTACTGAGTGCCCTTACACGCAATCTACAGTAGATGTAGCCAGGGGGAGATGCCATTAAATCTTAGTCATATTGATAGAAGAAGTTAGTATGTCACAAAGAGGACTTTAATCCCTGCTGTGTTTTTACTCACTGTCGACTCTTTTTTAATCCAGTTTCAGTATTTTAATGCTAAATAAAATACAGAAAGAGAAACAGGAATTGTAAAGCTATTATGACTGAGCAAATTCTAAATCTACATTTAATCATGTCTCATATACTGTTTTGTTTTTTAACATGCTGAAGTTGTTTTTCCAATCAGGGCTCCCTCTTGGTATTGTCAACGCTGTCCAGTCCGACCTCCATGCGCAGCCCAAAGGAAAAACAATTCTACATGCTGATGTTGGTTTTCTGTTTGGTTTGCCCCAACTTCCTGGTGTTTATGAAATCACTGTGGAGATGTGCCTTCAAGAGCTTTGTACAGCCCAACATGAGGACCATGGCATTTGTATGTTCTTCTAAAGCAGACTTATCCATTATGTAAAATGTTTGCATGTGATTATAACAAGATTGTTAAAATCAGAAGGATATAATGAAGATTGTATATTTTCTAAATTATGGCAGACAGGGAATCTCCTCACTGCCTCTATCAATACAGAAAATCGGCATAACATCGTTAAAAATAAAAGAGACAAGGAATTAGATTCTCTCATTGTTAAGCCAATCCTAAACAAATGTTTATTCAATCACATGAGTATGTGGACAATATGAGGTTTGGCCACAGCTACAATGTGACTGCTTGAATCTGAAACTCCTTTATTTAGAAATTCTTGACAGCAGACCAATTATCACCCACTCGTATCTCACCGAAACATATTTAACATAATGGTGTCTTTGTGTCTCTTCCAGGTCTGTGCGATTGAGTGTCTGGTGTCAATTGGCACCTCAGTCCTGGTGCTGGTTGTGATGCCTCAGTTTGACGTGTTAACTAATCTCTTCATCAGTGGAGGAGTCTGCATTGTGTCTGCCATTATGCAGATTGTGTTTCAACTACAGAGGGAAAAGTGGAAAATCATATTCCCAATTTGCTCCCTCATTCTTACAACTGCAGGTAACTCATTGATTGAAATCTGACAGTATCTCTATTTCTAAAGTGCTTTGAGATCACGTTTGGTGAGAATTTACTTGACTTTACTCCCTAGCCCTAACAAGTCACTGCTGCATAAAAGCATAATGACATTTATCTTTAAAAGACTGTCTGTGCAAATGGAATATTTAATAGCCACATTGATCCATATACAAAACTGGGACTGTAATAGTGAGGGAAAAGGGGGATGACAGTTTGTTTTTCTCTTCTTCCCACAGCAAACATGCAATAATTTGATTCATACTGATGCACTCTCACTTGTTTTGAACACATTTCAGTCATAGTCTGTGCCCTCAGTTTTTTTTGACTGAACTGAGGTGTCTCTCTAATTATAAGTCCTGTCATTTCTTCCCATTGTTAAACAGTTTTTTTCTCTTCCAAGAACTATCTGGTGCAGTAAATCTGCCATCCTAATTATGACAACTGTCTCTGACGGATGATGCAAGATCTACTAACTAGCATAACAACTCTGACAGGCTGTGATGTGAGCAGTCAGAAACTAGTATCTCGTACTGTAGGTTGCAAGCTTGAGGTTTCATGGGGGAGAAACACTTCAATAGCTAAAAACTCTTCTATTCTCCAAGAAATTACATTTACCTGCAACTTTATTGTTTTTTGCAAATGTACTTTATATAAAATAATCTCAGGGATATCTGGACTGTGTAATTTATTGTCCAGTCACCATCTGAAGTTGTCAAAGAACAGAACTAACATACAAACTTACCAACTGCCTCACTACTTCACCAACTAACCAACTACCTACCTAACAGGTTACTGCCTCGTGGGACTCGACTACTATGTCCGTACATCGTTATATGTGGACAGACAGAGCACAGACTGCTTCATCTATGTTGGAATTGGAATTTTCTCGTCACTTCTGATCTCCCTTTGTTGGTGGGAAAATCCACTGCAAGCTACTAACAGCATGCAGGTTCAGTATTTTCTATAATATGTTCTTTATATTCTATTTTCACTGCATCAACAGAACTACTTTTAATCAGTCACAATTTAATATTGTAAGAGAACTGACTAACTTATTATTAAAAATGCTTTCTCTTTCAACTTTGTAATGTTTTGTAATTGTACTGCCTACATACCCAACTATGTTTTTTTGTTTGTTTTTTTCCATGTCTTCTGATTCAGCTTTAAGTGAACATCCATTTTTGGGTTTGCATCTGGATAATAGTGACGTGGCATTGAGTGTCTTTTCCTTCCTTCCTGCAGGAAACATTGTCAGAACTGGACGGTTTCAGGGACTTTGTGTTTGTCATCAGCAGCATTCTGAGGATACTTGTGATAGGTAATTATCTGCCAAAAATGTCTGTATCAACACAAGACTCAAAAGCCATGGTTACAGAAACACATACACACTCTTGAAATGTATTGTCAATGTCAACAGCCAATGTCAATGCATTTTGCTTTGCTTAGACTGTGAAAATGTAATTTCCAACATTCAAAATGGAGAAGAATTCTTGCTAATCAGTACAGTTGACTTCATGCTCATCAGTTTGAACAAATTCTTTGTTTTTGTTAGTATTTGTGTATGTATATTTTTAATATTTCATACTGTTTATTATGTTAACTTTTTACATCAACATTTTTTTTGTAGGGGGTGTGTACCTAATACACAACCTGTTTATTCAGAAGTCTATCGTCTGGACAGACTTTAATCTACTGGCGGAGGACTGGGAATTACTGCAAATAGGACTGGTGCTGTTTTTCTTACAGGTAGGAAGGGGAAAGTCGGAATACACAAATTTCCCATCAGGACAATTAAATCTATCCTATTATATCCTGATAGCAGCCATAAAGAGAAAGTATACAGCATAAAGTACAATATAACCTTGTCTTCCTCTTTTTTTGGTTTAAAGATACACAAATTGCATTGGTCTTTATGTACTTAAAGCGATATTCCGGCGTAAGTGAAAGCCACGGTCAAACACACCGTAACACCGAGTCAGACCCCCCCCTCGAGAGATGAATTTACCCGACCGCTAGATTCACGAGTTCCACCAACTTCAGCAAACACCGCACTATCGCCACACACGGCGCTGTGCGGATCCACTGTCTAACCGCAAAACGCCACTTTTAGCCACAAATAATGCTCAGAACTGCACCAAAGTTCATCAATAGTACATTACAGGGTCCCAGCACGTAGGACAAGCCGTCAAACATCCGCTAGCTTTACCTGTTTTCTTTAGCTCCGCTGCACTCGGTGATCCACTCGTCAGGGCTTCTCCACCAGCAAGCGGCTCCAGGAGGAGAAGTAGGTGAGTTGTGTCTGCTGAAGAAAACAGGCAAAGCTAGCGGATGTTTGACGGCTCGTCCTACGTGCTGGGACCCTGTAATGTACTGTTGATGAACTTTGGTGCAGTTTTGAGCATTATTTGTGGCTAAAAGTGTCGTTTTGCGCTTAGACAGTGGATCCGCACAGCGCCGTGTGTGGCGATAGTGCGGTCTTTGCTGAAGTTGGTGGAACTCGTGAATCTAGCGGTCGGGGAAATTGATCTCTCGAGGGGGGGTCTGACTCGGTGTTACGGTGTGTTTGACCGTGGCTTTCACTTACGCCGGAATATCGCTTTAATGACCAGCGTTATAGCAACAAATAGCTAAACTGCTCTTAAGCACATGTTTAGGAGTCCTATGAGAACCCACAAGAGTGCATGAAATGCCCCACAAGAGAACTTGAAGTGGAGCCAACTGTCAAGGGCTCTGCTTTCCAGACATGAGCAACACATGCCATGAACAGTTCATCATCACATCTTAATTAATGGCACCTCATGGAAATCAGATAAACTGCAGCTCATTACATGAGCAGTCCTAGCAGCTGCTAAACTTAAAATTTTCATTTGTGACAATGAATTAATAAATATTTCATATGTCTTCTGTCCTGTCTTAGGCCTTCTGCTCAGCAGCATGCCATTGGTTTGGGGTGGTGGCCTGTAAAATTCATGCAGTCAGGATGAGTTTTGCACTGCCAGTATGTTTCACAGGACCTACAGTGCTGATGTTGGGCCTGGTACTTTTCATAACCCAGGCAGAAAAATTGGACGGAGCAGATGTGGGAAACATCCCAGGTACACTTTATAATATAAAACCAATGAACTTTTTTTATTGCTTTACTTCGAATGTACGGTGTAGTGCTCCAGTGATTCCCCTACCATTTTTGTCAATATACACCAAATACCGTCAATTTTGTATTCATTCAAAAATAATCACTTGGATTTGGGAGCTTCTGAGCTGTACTGCCGGCTTTCCTCTCCAGTATTTCCCCTACCCATTGTTAACAAAAAACCAAACACTGTCTTTCAAAACCAATTTGGACATTTTAACTTGCAGCAACATACTAAAACATAAAGATATGTTTCCATTGCAGCATTTTGTGAAAGCCTAGCCTTCCTGAGCCACAAGAACACAACCCCTCTAGTCTTACTTGAGATTACCAGGAGTATCTGTAGAACTTCTCTTAACAGGTATGTATTAGTGAGTGAGTACAACAAAGCTTTAAACTAACACAAAATCCAAAGTATTTGGTAATCTGCAAGCATCTACGTACTCATATTTTGACCTAAATGTTTATCGATTATTATACAGCCACTACCTGCAATGGCCTTTTGCAATGCTGGCACTGGAGGGAGTGTGTATGTGGTCAGGCTTCGTCACATGTACCTACTATGTCTGGAAGATCAAGGTAACACACACACACACAAAACTACCTGTAAGGTTTGATATCAGTTAAGATGATAAATTGTTTTTTTTGTAGTTGGGACAAACACAAACCAACAAACCCACAACCCAAAAACAATTTAAACTGAACCATTCAATCTAAACTAACTCCACAGCCAAAGACCATTGCAATTTATCAAACAGATCTACAATGGTGTGCCCTCTAGAATGAGACAAAAAGACACCTAAATGCCTCTATGTTTCACAATGTCTTAGGTCCAGCGTATTGAGAGAACGTCTCAGCTCTTTGTTCGCCGACTCTATGAATCTGCTTTCATTGACCTGTCTCTGCTACTCAACACCAAGATGAAGGTGCCACGAGCGCGAAACCAAGAGAGGTAAGGCGCAGAAGAACGGTCCTGATTACTTAACCGTTCATCACATAATGACACTGTATACACTGTGCATGTCAACTACCAGAATTAGACATTTTTTGCACTACAAAAAGGTTTTAAGTGTGTGATTATTACTGTCTGAAATCATTGGCATAATGGGACTGCAACATTCACCAGCCTCCGCAAAGGATAAAATTTTACTTGACTGTTGAGATTTGTATGTTTAAATTTTCTCCCATCCCTTCTCTTCTGATCAACAGCCAAGATGAAGTACAGAACTGTGTGATCTACCTTTGTGCCACAATGTGGCATGAGACCTATGATGAAATGCTGAAGATTCTCACCTCCATGTTCAGGTTTGACACGGTCGCTGCAAATCGTGTGTACCAGTTTCACATATAGGATATGGGTTTAATTCTTTTTCTTAACTTAAGTGCAGCTAAAAAATGTTTCCGCTGATTTCCACTTGTTTAACCTCTCATCGTGCTGTAGTTATGTCAAAGTCTAGGGTGTGGCAGGACAAAGGTCACTTTCTAGTCAGTGTCTACTGTATCTGTTCAAGACTTCAGACATAAAAGATGTTTAAAACACTAGACAAAATTAGATCATCCTACCATTTCATTTCAGGCTTTGACAGTTAGTGGAGGAGAAAAGAGTAATCATAGGCATCTGCAGTGTTGTTACTGTCATTTGTCTTTTCAGATTGGACCGTTATCGAGGCGATCCAAAGGAGGAACATAAGGACTGTTTTGACTTTGAATGTCACATTTATGTGGACGATGCCTTTATGACTGAAAAGGAAACAGGAAAGAGGCTGGTTAACGAATATGTTGACGACTTGGTCCAGGTTGTCATTGAGGTTTATAGGTGAGATTATCTATGATTACCACTATTTACTGTAGCTACATATACATTTCAATGTCTGTCTTTCTAACCAATCATCTAACCATTCAGGGTGTTTACCAACAAAGAGCCAGATGATGTGTCAATCATTGAGGCTCCTTATGGTGGCAGGCTGATGTTTGTTTTGCCAGAAGGCAACATGCTTTATGTTCACCTAAAAGACAAAAGCCTCATCAGGAACAAGAAAAGATGGTCACAGGTATGAAGCACTAATCACGTTTTGAGGATGATGTTAAACTGGAAAAGAGTGCTGTCATTCATTTTTTAAAATCACAATGAATATTAAGTCGGCATTTATTGGACAACCCTAATTCATATATGTGACTTTCAGATTATGTATCTGTATTATCTCCTCGGCTGGAAGGGCTACATTGTCAAGAACCCTCAGAAGATCCCTGTAAGGCTATAGCTCCTGCATTTTGTCTGAAATACATGTTCATGTTTTGACAGTAAGCATATAAAATACCGATTTATCTTGTTGCAGCGCCAGAACAACCTGTCCAGAGCCAGTTTGATCTCTTTGGATGGTGAGAGTTTCCTGTTGCCTCAGTATGATAACGACAACAAAAGAAAATTCATTTCAGATGACCACACATATATCCTGGCTCTGGACGGAGACACCGACTTCCAGCCTAAGGCTGTGATTCTGCTTGTGGACAGGTCAGTGCCAGAAAAGTTAACCCACTGACTTGAACTATCTTAAGCATTTTCTGTGAATCAGTAATCTGTTGATGGTGGAAAAATATCTTAAGATAGTTTTGTCAGTTATTCAGCTACTATTAATGTATTATTTATAAACCTTTTTTCTTTTTTTGTTGATTGACAGGTTGAGAATGTATGACAATGTAGGTGCAGCATGTGGCAGAATCCATCCGACTGGTATGGGTAAGTACATCTATGAATAGGACAAAAGCAATGTCCTTAAATGGTAACTCTAAGTCACAACATATACCATTTGTAAAACCACAGTTCTACATCACTAATAGTTGACTGAGATGCAAACTATATTAATTGGACTGTATTTTGCGGCACTAACATTAAATCATTATGATATAAATCAATATAAAGTGTCACAACACAAGTCATGCCTCCTTATACAGTTAAAAAAATAAGTCAGGTAAAAAAAGAAAAAAGTTGGGAGAGGGGCTAGTTAAATGCCCGTGTAATGGACTGGTCCAGTCCATTTAAGTCAATCAAGTGTATTCTCTCATTATCTTGTGATTTTTTCAAATTTTTCCATCCATTTCTCTTTGTCACTGTGTCTCTGAGACCTCTGTCTGCTCATTAACATGTCCGTCTTCTGTGTCAGGGCCCATGGTGTGGTACCAGAAGTTTGAGTATGCAGTAGGCCATTGGCTACAAAAGACAGCAGAACACGTGTTTGGCTCCGTGCTGTGCAGTCCTGGATGTTTCAGTCTGTTCAGAGGGTCGGCCTTAATGGATGACAATGTTTTAAAGAGATACACAACAACTGCCTCAAGAGCCGTAGAATATGTGCAATATGACCAAGGTTGGCACACGGACGCTCACATGCAACAGCCATTTTTACCTTTACATACTTTTATCTGTAGTCTTTAACACATTTTCTGTCTGTTTATATACTTTTCTAGGGGAGGACCGCTGGCTGTGTACTTTGTTACTGCAGCAAGGATGGCGTGTCGAATACAATGCTGCCTCAGATGCATACACCAACTCACCGCAGGAGTTCAAAGAGTTTTACAACCAGAGGAGACGATGGGGACCCTCTACACTGGCCAATACACTGGACCTTCTGCACAGGTTAGTGATATCTATTATTAGTGGTAGTAGTGGTTCATTACATAGCTAGCAACTGAGTTAAAATGTGAATCTCAATTTGACATCCTCATTTTATTTAAATTTTCGATTCTTGTCCATACGATTAATTATGTTCATTTTGTCTTCTCGTATATGTTAGTTATTTTGCTCTTGTGTGCCGACAATGAAATCAAGAATGATGTTACCTGCTTGACAGTTTCGACAGAATCTTATCCATACGGTTTCATATTCAGAGGAACAATCACTTCATGTTTACTATTGCAAGGCACATTGTATTCAAATACACTCTTTTGTGCTGGGCTTAACCTATAGTGGCGGAGAGACAGTGAAGAGAAACTCATCCATCTCAAGGCTTTACATCCTATACCAGATGTTCACAGTTGGTTCCTCCATCCTTGGTCCAGCATCTGTGACACTCATGATAGCAGGTAGGTTCTGGTCTAGTTTATTATTCTTCCAGCCCTTTGTTACTAGTGGTTATAACTACAGTGACTGTCATTTTCTCACAGTTTCTGCATCTCATACCTTCTTCTGTTCAATTATTCCCTTAACCCCAATTGTTATGGGTCCGACAGTCTGTTTTTACATGACCTATGATGGGTAACAAAAAGCTGTTATTTTTCATTACGTTATAATTTTTTTTTGCCTCAAAACAAATCCTGAACATTTCCTTCAAATTTCAATTTCAATTTATTTATTTGGTAAGGAGGGACAGTGCACATCGTTATGCATTTAAAAACAAAGGCAGATGTACCCAAATGTAGCCTATTGGCTAATTCCCATTGGCAGTCCCCCCCCCGGCTAAAATAAAAGAACAAACAAATTAAGTGCAATACAGTGTTCAGTTATAAAATACAGTAATACAGTGATACAACTAATACAACAATAATACAACCAACCACATAACACATTTCACAGTATTTTACAATCAAAGTTATAGTCGGAGCAGCAGATCAAGGTAAAGTGCAAGTGTCTAAAACCTCGCAGTACCTTCCCAACAACACTGTTGTGCTGGAAGTTAAGTTTTTCCTCATGAGGCTATGATGTGCAGTTTCTATTCAAAACTACTGTTGCAAAACAACTTTGAAGAGCAGTTACAGTAATCTCATCTTATCATGAAAACATATGAACACTTGAACACGTGAGATGATTTCAGATGGCCCTTTGGCCCTGTGGTTACAACAGTTTATGACACTGATTGGGGTTATTGGCATCTGGTGAATCATAGCATCACACAGTATGCAGCCCAGGAAACAAAAACTTAATGATCTACCAATGTCTGTGGTGTATGTGATTATTAGGTGGACTCGAGCAGCTCCTATGTTGGGATTCTGGTCATAAATTATCACTGGTTGCCAAAGCGCAGCTGTAATAAGGACTTGAAATGCATGACTTTTTGTCCCTTCACCAATAAGTACCTAGCCTCGTAAACCAGCCTCCCCCGGAAATGCATTTAATTCATTTCTCAGGGGGAGTCTGGCCTCATCCCCGCTGTAACCGTTTCGCCGAAACACTCCGCCTACCGAGCTAATCAGTCCCTGATTGGCCAACGTGCTGTGATTGACACAGCACGTTGGCCAATCAGGGACCGAAGAAGAACAGCGATAACGTCTTTTCCTCCAAGAAACTCAACAAGCGTCGAGTCTTGCTCTTGTTTAAGTTCTGTAATTGATGGTATTTCATTTAGAACTTCCCTTACTGCTGTTTTTACGCCGCTGGCCAGACTCCTCCTGTGAAATGAATTAAATGCATTTCCGGGGGAGGCTGGTTTACGAGGCTAATAAGTACCTGCATCTGCATATGCTTTTTCCTTTTGTCTATTTGACCATCTCTGTCTGTGTCTATGAATTTTCCTAACAGGTGCTTTCCAGTTTGTCTTCAAAATCACTGGCACGCTTTCCATCGTCATTGCAAGCATTCCTCCTGTGTTCTACATCATCATCTGTTTTCTAGTCAAGTCCGATAATCAAATCGTCATTGCTGGTATTATGAGTGTTCTGTATGCATTCCTCATGACTGCATCCCTCTTCTCCATCATCGGTATGTAAAAAAATAAAAAAATATTTAGACTAACTTAATTTCATGGACATTTTTTTGTAAGAATCTTTTACACCATTAAATGCACATGTATGTATCATCATCCCTTTTTAGGTGACATGGTGGTTCAAGAAACCTTCCTGACACCTACTGGAATATTTTTGGTTTCTATGGCAATCATGTACGCGGTGACTGCTATACTACACCCAGAGGAGTTTGGTATGGTTATATAATCTCATTGCAAAGATCATTTTCACATTTTTACATCAAATTATGTGGTATTACCCCTGTTATGTTATAATATGTTAACTGTGTGTCATGTTATTCATGTCACCTTATGTTACTTTACTTTAATGTATTTTCTTCCACAGGAATGATTATCTATGGTCTGATGTACTTCATCTGTATCCCCAGTGGATATCTCCTTCTGACCATCTACTCACTGGTTAACATGAACAATGTGTCCTGGGGCACGAGAGAATCCAAGTAAATTAAATTCCTTAATATTTAAAATACAGTGATATTTAAAATATGCAGCAAATCCAATCGTCCATCAATTAATCCTTCTCCAATCCTATAACTGAGCTGATGAAGTGGTTTCAGCACTAATGATATTAGTGGCAGCAGTAAAGATAACAGTAAAGGGAAAAGTGGTACTCAAAAAAAAAAGTATTACAAAGATTTCAGTATGAGTAGCAATAATGGTGATTGTATTGCTACAGTCAGTCCTACAGTATATTTAACCCTGTGGTGAAAATTCAAAAAGGAAAGTTGTTTGTGATGAAATCCATGCTCATTATCAGGTAAATTGATTAACAACATTACATACGTCCCTGAGTACATGAGTTGATTTCTCAATGTCACATGCACAATTAGCCAGATAATGGTGCATTCAATTACATTTAACATTAAAAAGTGGAAGAACTAAAAGACCTGCAGCACAATAACTGAGCCAACCTATATAAAAATATCAAGTTCAGGGTTTACTCTACATGTAACTGATCGTGGCGCACCACCACGGCAAAATAAAAGCCGCCACACCTTCAGAATGATTTTTTTTTTTTATGTTAAATCAATGTAAAGCAGGGTTTCCACAACCAGGCATTAGGTACTTTGCACCCCTTTCCACTACACACTTCATATTTCCGCCTCATTAAAAACGAAACGTATCAACCGATTGCTCGCGGCTGGTGCACAAAATAGACCAAATACTGGAATGATAGCTGCAGGGCGCTGAAAATGCCACCTCTCCTCGGCGCGAAACAGTGAAGTTATGAATAACCAACCAATAATCACCTGCTATGTGCTTCAGTATTTAAATGTGCATGTTTTTTTGTCTATCAGGGGAGAAGGAGAAGTTAAGAAGAACCAAAATGTTCTGTGTGACAAAAAATGTCAACTCTGCTGCTGGGACATGAAGATACAGGTACTGCCTACAGTATTACCAAACAGCTATGGGATGAATTGATGGATGGGTACCGGTACATTTATTGTATCATTTTGCTCTGCAGATCACACAGGACACAGAGAATGTGACGCTACATCAGATCACAGACAAGATGATAACGGCAGTCCAGACACCAGTCAATAACCAGGAAGTAATTCCACAGCCTGCTGAAAGTAAGGAGCCTCAAGCCAAACCTGAAGAAGAAGCAGAGAAACCTCCCCAAGTGAAAGCAAACGTGAAGGAAGCAAAAGACAGTGAATCCATTGGAAGGTATTACCATTTCTTCCTTTATGGATATCATCAACCTATTTGGTCACTCTATATATGAATCAGCGTTTCCGCTAGAAAAAAATGTTACCGGACAACGTGACCGGCAGGTTTTCAATTTTCCGGACAAATGTTTGAAATTCCGGTCAAATAGTCTAATCTGAATTTATTGATCTTAAAATCATAAATGATGCCGCCAGGTCAGTGTTTCCCACAGGTTTATTACAAGGACACTGTGGCGGGGGTCGCGATCGCAACATTGGGGGGGTGGGGGCGTTGTTTATACCGGGGCGGGCACGACGGTCATGCGCTGCTCTGTGTGTGTGTGCCGACGACGGAGAGAGAGCGCTATGCGGAGATGACTGAACGGAACGATGTTGCGCTGGTTGAAACATCTTCATGACGACGTAATTTACTGTTAATGCCGTCAAGTGACCATGTAAATTCTAAATAAATATTGCACAAGCCTGCGTTCATACAACATAAAGAAGCTGAAGGCCAATTCTCAGACTGCAAACATGAACCGGCTCATTTCATAATAACGCGGCTGCTGCAACTTGACATAATAATAATGAAAAGTCGCTGCTTTGCAATAAAAACTAAACTGAAAAAGTAATTTTTCTTTCACTTTTTACGGATTTTTGCGTGTGAAATGTGCTGCTGCGGCTGATGTGTGTAGTGTCTCCGGACTCTCTGCACAGTTTGAAATGCGCATCAGTCGAGTGACCCCCCCCCCCTCCTCTCCCCCAGGTGACTTCACTTCACTGTGCTGTTTTGATGCGATTATGCAGAGAGAAGCCTCTCTCCACTCGGGGTAGATGTCACTGAAATCTCTGATTTCGTTTTTGTTTGTTTGGTTTTTTAATAAAATTCAAATAGTGATCGGACTCGGAGGGAATATTTTCACCGGACATTTTGACCGGCGGGGTTAGAAAATTCCGGACTTCGGCAGATTTTACCGGCCAAAGTCCGGTAATTACCGGACAACGGAAACCCTGATATGAATCAATCAGCTGTTCAGTCAGTGAACCAAACTGTTATGTTATTCGTCAACACAAACTCAGCTCTACTTGCAACACACAGTTTAATACAGTTGTCCGAAACTGGTTGTAGCTCATTTTGAAAATATCAGCATATCACACTTATTCATGGGAATTGTGAGGTTAAACCCAAAGTTCAAACAGATGTGTGCATGTATGTGTGCAGTAATGATACTGATGAAAAAAAGAGAGGATCATTGACTTCATCTGATGAAGATAACAGTGACGATGATGATGATGATGATGATGATAACATGAAGACCGCTGAACTGGAGTTTCCTGTCAGTGGTAAGAATCATTTTAATTTATAAAATCTATCGCGCAGAGCACAATTTACACAACATGATGGTACTTACACGCGCATGTGTGTGTGTGTGTGTGTGTGTGTGTGTGTGTGTGTATGTAGACTGGGTGACACCAGTCCAAGAAGAGTTTTTGAAGAAGCTGACCTATGCCAACATGAAGAGAAACCTACAAGAGCAAATACGGTAAAATATTAAGATTATACAAATTAATAATTTTTCACATCTCTCTGCATCGTTACTAATGTCAACAAGCAGGTATGTGTACAAGTATAAGAAGCCTGTACAATATGTTTGAGTTGAGTTTTTATCTGTGTTTTGACACTTTTTATTCGTTGTTCTTTATTCTGCATCATTTATTCATTATTTATTTATACACTTTGTTGCCTGATGATGTCTGTGTGTGTGTACTAGTTTGGTTTTAGTGGCACCTACAGGAAAGCATCTTGGGGTTTTGTTGTTAAAAAGTCTATTCTATTCTATTCTAAGGTAGTCCATACAGAAATTCTTAATAATGAATGATGTGTGCCTTTTTTCTCCTCAGATACACTCTCCGAAACAAAAACCAGGACGAGGTGTGTGAAGAATTGGTCTTAATGTTAACAGATACTCTCAATGGAGAGCTAAGTGCAGTGGGGCCCGAAGATATTCTGTCACAGAGCCAGCTGGAGGAGTTACAATATGCACTGGCAGAGCAGGTGATAACTCTTTTGGTTAAAACTGAAATGATATGTTGTTCTATGTTTTCAAACAATATTTGATGAGCTATTTAGTTTCAATCTTTTCATGTTTATTTTTGCCATATTTTGTTTTGCTAAATGTCAACCCCTCCATGTACAATTTCTAACTCTATTTAATTAATAAAAGTTAATTAATAAAAATTAATTATATAATAATTGTCTCCCAGGCTCGACGTGTCCTGAAAACCAGTCGCATGGAGAGACTAGAGAAGAGAGTAAAGAGGGCCATCGAGAAGACACTCACTGCCCCGCAAGTGCAAAGACTAGATGAGGTAAGATGCTGATTCAGCCCCGAGGTCTGTGACAACAAGCAAATATTTTACAGTAGTAGTGGCAGGAACACATCAGGCCCAGCTATAAAGATGAAAATATCTTTCTGTAGGTTAAGTTTAAAATCATCTCTCACGATTAAGAGAGTAAAGTGTCCACTAGGGTGGGTCATAAAAAATGTATGAATGCTTTGGTGTTCTTGGCTTTACTTTAAAATGGTGACAAAACAAAAAAAATCATCCTGAAATTCTACTTAATGGTTAAATTGTGATGGCTTAAGACAGATGAAAATTCATATTTGAATAATAGAGGCACTGAATTTAACAAATCACCCCTTCAATTCCCCTTTGTTCGAATTAAAACAAATCCAAAATGTGTGTGCACATGATTCTGTGTGTTTAGGGTGAGCAAGACTTCTGGCACAAACTAATCGAGCGCTACTTGGAGCCCATTAAGCAGGATAAACAACATCAGGCGGAAGTCACCAAAGAACTGAAGTCACTGCGCAACAAGGTCAGATTCACCATTACTGTACTGTATGAACTGTTTTGCAAATGTTTACCATTTGTCATCTGCAATGTTAATGAGGCTGACAGCAGAAGAGAGGCCAAAGACAACACATTTTGATCCTTTTTTTCTTTTAAAACATGTCTGAAATAATCTGAAACCAATTAACGAACTATCTTGGTAAAAAAAAAAACTCATTTTGAATGCTAGCTCTATAATATATAGTATAATAAATGTGACATATGTTGTGAGTAGCTTAGCATGTGGAGTTAAAAAAAAGCTTTAAATTGGTCTTCCTCCCCACAGGCTGTCTTCCTATATTTCATCATCAATGTGCTGTGGGTGGTCGCCACCTTCTTCCTTCAAGCCATTGGAAATGATGTTATCAGCATCAAGATCCCTAAATACTATCCAAACGGATCTGAATCTGGAGAATACCTCAAGGTGTGAGCGGACAGAGAGACAGTCCTATACATGCATGTGCTGTGCTGCTGAGACAAGAAGTATTTCTGAATGTCTGTCAGTGGTGCTGTAAAACCTGCTGAAAGTTATCACCATTACTGTCATTTTGTGTTGACAGGTGGAGCCTCTGAGTTTGATGTTCCTGTTATCTTTTGCTGTTCTTCTCCTCGTCCAATTCCTGGCTATGTTATACCACAGGTACAAACACCCACACACACACACACGCTTCAGTCTCATCCCCTTACATTCAGTTTTTTTTCCCTTTACTGCAGCTGTAAAATCAGATTTTCTATTTGCCAGATTGACTGCTCACAGGCTGACCTTGAAAACTTAGTAGGAAATGTTCAAACTTTCAGATACTGCAGGTCTGAGGCAGTGGCAAAGAAATACCAATGTTTTTGAACTTCTACTGATTATTTCTCCTGCCAGGAGCAGGGGAATTTTGATTGATAAATTCCTGCCTTGACAGAGGATTATAATGATATCCCCTGCTGTTACCAGAACTGTTGTGCATCTATTGCCTCATTTTCATTTTCATATTTCCTACTTGTGTTTTATCTCGGTGCCTCTCTGTTTGCAGGATCTACACACTGATCCATGTGGTGTCCTATCGCAGCACAGAGAAAGACTATAAACAAAACAATGAGGTAAGTAACAACCACACACATACACACACATATGTATTTATGTGTACACCTAAGCCTGCAGGAAATTGTTTTTTAATTGGAATCCTTGTCAGGTATTTGCATAGGCTTGATTATTTAAAATCAACGAGAAAAAATTTGCAAATGGACGAATGTCAAACAAATCTAGACTAAAACATACCAACTCATTCAGACGCCCAAATAAACTCTACACTACTCTGTCACATGTATGTTGTGCATCCAAAACCTCTCTCAAAAAAAAAGCATCTAGGGCAAAAACACAACTGCCACACCATACCACACACAGGGGTGTATTTTCAGTTGTATAAATTTGATTAGACAATTAAAAAAAAAGGGATTAAATAGAATTTAGTCAAAACAGAGGTGAGCTAATGGATGTTAGTGCATGAATGCAAAATGGACTTCATAGAGGGATAACTGAAATGTTTCATTCAAGATAAATAATGGTATGGTAAATATAAAAAAAAGTCACATGTAACCTACTATTATACAGAGATGTTACTCCACATCAGCTCCACGCTGTCGCATGGAAACCACCATTCTTGAGAAATTTTAGCTGCAGCCCATTATACCATTCCTAAATTATCTTTCAACTTCTTCCTAGGTCAACTTCCACACATTTTGTGCCAATTTCACAAAAGGCTAGGGTAACAACTGATGCCATATGCATGCACTAGTTGCACTAGATAGATAGATAGATAGATAGATAGATAGATAGATAGATAGATAGATAGATAGATAGATAGATAGATAGATAGATAGATAGATAGATAGATAGATAGATAGATAAGACACAACTCTACGGCTGCCGAACAAGTGTAGGTTGATAAACTCTGTTCCAGCAACCTCAACTCAACTGTCTGAGTTTTGCCAAACTGTTCAGTTCAAGCTTTCCAAGTTATAAACCCACACCAGCAGTGTTGCCACAGTTACTTTGAAACAGTAATCCGACTACTGACTACTGACTACTTCTTTAAAAAGTAACTTAGTTAAGTTACTGACTACTTGCTTTTAAAAGTAACTAAATTAGATTACTTTTAGTTACTTTCAGCTTCGCTGTGCTGTGCCGTTTCTCCAGATGTTTTGACGTTGTGTTTTTGAAGGTAGACTACACTTTGTCAGCACAAAGTGTAGCTACAGCGGACCTTAATGTTGTCATCCTTAACAGAAATAAAATCAAAATAATGCCTGTATTTCCAGCTGCTAAAGGCGGACTTCTCTCCTTCCTCGCTCGCTCGTTGTCAGCACTGACCAATGGGACATAGCTAACAGCAACACAACGGGAGACGTGGCTCGGTTTATATCATGACCCACACTTGTATTGAAGGCAGGCCGACCTCAGGGTGCGTGTTAAAAGCTGACGCTGTGTATTTCTGACCCTCGTTGTAGTGTTTACATAAACAAGGCAGGAACACGTTAGTGTCGGAGGACTCGTTTTGTAACCTAGCAACAGCGGCACTCTACGAGGGAGAGAGAGAGAGCGCTAAGCGCTGGGAAAGCAGCGCTGTGAGCGCTGTCAGTGCTGAGAGCGCGTCTGGTGGACACGGCCCCTAATTCGTCGTAGAAATAGCCAACAACAAAAAAAAAGAATGCATAGTAGACCTACAGTAGGTCTAAATATAGATCTAACCTAACCCACGTTCCCCCGAAATGCAGAAATAGTAACGCACGGTGCTTTAGAAAAGTAACTTTAATCTGACTACTAGTTTTGGAATAGTAGTTGCGTTAGACTACTCGTTACTGAAAAAAGTAGTCCGACTACAGTAACGCGTTACTAAGTAGCGCGTTACCGGCAACACTGCACACCAGCAACCAACCGCACATCCAGAGGTAGCTAAAGTGTTGCAGACATTAACCTACAGCCACAACAGAAGAGAAAGCAGGTAGAGGGCAAGGGGCGTGTCTTGTCACTTACCGACTAGTAGGCCGCCTACGTGAAGAACTCTCATCCGTGTTGGGAGAAGCTTCAAGATGTCCACGTCACATTTTACTCCACCGTATCGTCTTTGCTTGCTGTTATGTTCACCGACACCGTTCTCCTTTATCCGGGCGCGGGTCCGTCGGCCTCCCATTAACTTCTAATTGGAGTCCTCCAGGGGCGACATCAGACAGATTTCAGACCAGCCCGTGATAGCATCTCTGTAGCTATATTTTGATATATACGACCCCGGCCGCAAAACCGCCTCTGTAAAACTGTAACAGCCCCCCCCCCCCAGCCCCACTCAAGTCTAAAAACGCGGGATCATTCAACAACCCCAATGTCCACCACCACTCCCGCCGCCGCCAGAGTCCTCCATGTTGATGCAAAGTTAGCAAAGTTAGCCACAAAAAAAACCCTGGGGTTTTAATCATTAGCCTAGGCTACCTCATTACCGCTGAAGGAAAACGTGTTCATTGAACCCACTTCCCGACCTCGCAAACTTACTACCGTTTAATTTAAGCGGAAGGGCCACGGTGTCTTCATTTAGCAGTTTTTAACCAAGTCCCAGCGGCTGTAATCACTGCTCCCGTTGAGCACGAGGTCGGGTTGGCGTCACTAGCTAGTCCACCTGCGTTAATGCGTCATGGTGACCAAAGACAACGTGATGAACGTAACGGCCAACGACCACACACCTGTACAACGACCCCCAACTATTGCAATACAGGGGGCGCTATTTCACTGATTTTAATTAATTAAGTGGAAATTTCAGGACACACTGATCACGGGTAAATGAGGCCTACTGTTCAGTGGTAATGAGTCTAATACAGAGAAAGACTGGTAACAGATAAAAAGGTTTGACGTTTTTAATGGAATAGCTATTTGTCTTTTTTCTCTAGGTTTGGGGTAGAAAACAACACTGCTGTCCGTGGCCTGGGTCACTATATTCAGTTGACACACTGCCATTGAGTTCTTAATTCAATTTCAATGATTTTTTAAATCACTTTTTCATCTGCAGTTCTTGTCACAATCAACACAAAAGCACTATAAAATAGCTTTGGTCTGTCTAGCCAAATTAACTCCTGCAAAATCGCTGGGTTGTAGCCTATTACCCAGCAGTTTTTGGGGGGTTTGGGGATTTTGACAAAGAATTTTCTTGAAATATTTCATCCATGCAAATTTGTGCACATACAAATTGTTGACTCTTACTTGACAGAAGCTCATGACATTGTTTTTTGTGACTTTCTGTGATCTAGGACTCGGAGGGGGAGGATGATGATGACGGCATGATTATGGAGAACCACTATGCCAATGGACTTGTCATTACTAGTGATGACCTGTAACAGTTACAACCGAGTGTAACCCATGTAACCACCAAAATCCAACAACTTGCACAGCTGTTAAATCAAAATGGTCCATTGAAATTAAAGTGAGAAATTGTTAGGATGTAAAGTTTTGCACAACGTTAGAAAGGTAACAGCAATAATTTAGGAGGGCTAAAAGAAAATATCAACTTACATAAGTGTGATCTGTTGAATGATGTTGTTTGTTTTTCTCTTCATGCGTGTCTGCACCAAAATCAGTTTTTTTTTTACTCATAATAATGTAATGGATGTAGATGGAAAGTTATTTTAACTTGAATAAGAGTGATCCCCAACAATATGCATTACTGTCTATATAACTATTTTTAAATGTTATATTTTCACATGAAGTACTGTGAGGATTATTTTTAGGATTTTGATAAAGCTACATATATATATATTTAAACAAGCCTTCTTTTAAGTCCATGTTACTCTGTCATGTTGCCCTTTTAGAACCGTTTAAAATCTAATCGGTGTGATTATTTGTATCAAACGTAAATTACCTTCACAAATAGAAAGAATTTTCTTAGGAAGACTTAATAGTTTGGAAAATGTCATTAGTGAAACTTCTTTGTATGGGACAAAAAAAATACTATGACCTATCTGAAATTATGTCAAAATAAAGTCTTATGTTTTCAAACTGTCTTGAGTTTTTATGGTCTGATTTGTATTCGTCGCTCTGTGTGATTCACACACACACTACATGAATAAGAACATTTAGTAACTTGACTTCCTACAAGATCTATATTTTTTCTTTCACTTCACTTAACGTAGGTTGTGTGATGGCTCCAAAATCTGTTATTTGTACTATGTACTGGATTTTACTTCAGTATGTTTTACTCTGCCAGTCACATCTTAAAAATTATAAAACTGCATAAATTACATACCATTAGTGATCAATTTAAGGACATATGATCTGAAGAACCTCCTAAATGTAAAGGGAGCTAAAGAAGTATTCTTAAAATAAACATCTTAACACATTGTTTTATCATAGTACATTATGCATTCATTTTAAATCCTGTTAAAAAGAATAAAGACAACCTCAGTTGACCTTTTTTAATGAATAAGTCATATCATTCAAATGAATGGAAGCAGTAGAAACAAATATTAAATAGAGGCAATTGCAAAGCAATTATCCAATATATTTTTGGGGAGAGGTTTCAGCCAAGGATAAGGCAGCAACCTGACACTGAGCATAAGTGTAAAAGGTTAATCACAGTTTTCTGTGGCCACACATCAGAACTGCGGCACCTCTCACATGACAATGTCTGCACTACAGTGCAGCTTCACGGCACTTCACACTTAGCTAGCGTTGTCAAGTTTTTATGTGTGGATTTTGTGACAAAGGCTCAGGTCTGATTGCTACCAATGTTCCCCAAACACCCAGTATATAAAAACGACACATCACCTAAAACTCAGTGAATGACACATTCAAACTTTCAATTCATGTGCTCACATATTGTAAATCTTACTATGGTTTGAGGAGCCAAAGATTTGGATTCTGTGCAGTTCAAGACATAGTAGGTGAATTATTTTTCGACTTGTGTAGATGGGATAGTGCCAATTCATGAGATTCATGTGATGAATCACCTTACAGAAACACTGGCTGCCAGCGATACTGTGTTATTAATTATTAAATTGTACACAGAAAATCAGATCTAAAGCCGGTTGGATGTGGCCACTTGGAAATTAATCTTGTTCTTCAGATAACATGTTTTCTTTCTATGTGAAAATTATATTTGTACTGTGCATTAGACATAAGAACAAGACAGTTTACAATTCAGCTTGCATCATGATGGAGATTTCCACCAGCCATACATCAAACACTCTCACTGACAGCCAATAAAAACCACTGCCAGCCCAGATGAGTGACAGCCAGTCTTATCAGTCACAGGTGGGTTCTTCAGTAATCAAATGCTTGACTGAAGCTGCGTTTGTGTCCTCCTCCTCTGTTGTTGTTATAGCCACCACCGCCATTCTGGAACCTGTTACCACGGCCACCGTTTCCCCCGAAATGCCGTCCTCTTCCACCTCTGAAGCCTCCTCCGCGGTTACCGCCTCCATACCCTCTGTCGCCGCGGTTATTGAACTGCTTCTCCTCCAACACTGGAAGCTCTGTGGCTACAGTCAGTTGCCAACGGCGTCCGTCTTTCCAGTTGTCCTGTTGTCGGATCAAGAGGAAGAACATTCAGACCAGTTCATTTTTTACTTCAGATTTTACATTTACACTTATTCAATCTTGACTCAACAAGTATTGTCCTTTTCACTGTTGTTCTCACCTGAAACTCCTTCACTTTGTCAACGGGGACATCAAAGCAAACTCCCTGTTAGAAACACAACGAGAGTGAGATGGTGAGTGGATAAATCTATGTTCCAACTGTGCTTTCAAAATAAGAGCCACATAAGGTATGGTCACACCTTGAATTTTTCCCAGTGGCAATGACCATTTACCAGTGCCTTTCCCATGTATTGTGACATTTGACAACTGATAATCAAGTGCACGTACACCAGAAACACAAATGTACATGTTTGTGTGAGCACATACCATTTTGCCTTTGAGGAAGGTCATTCCCTTAATGTGGCTCTCCACCTCTTCTCCAAGCTGTTCTTTGATGGTTTTCCAGGCATAGCCTATATTGTGCATCTCCTGAGAACACACTAACTGCATAGTGGTGTAACCCTGGAAGTATAAACAGGTGAAATCAGAGATTAGACATCACCTAAAAGCAAAACAAATCCATGGAGGGATCTAATGGAGAAAAGGGTCTACATTTTGAATGTGCAGAAGTGATATCATGCCAAGTTTATATCCAAGGGTCATTGCTTTTTAGACCATTTAGCTGTTTTTGTCTTTGTGCTATGGGGTGGCAAAGCTGCCGTGCTGTGTTTAATAATGAAGCTCAACTAGAGCAGACATGAGGCTTGTGTCAGGTGTGAGCAGTGGTTGTTTTAATGCAAGCAGTACATCTAGATGTGCTGCTTTGTATACTGTATACGTGCACATTTAACTTACAACATCAGAGTTGAGCAGTGACCTTTGCTCTAGACTTGTGGCTCCAGAAATATGGGCCAGTGCAGCAGCGAGTGCATCAACAGCTCCTCTCTCTTCAATTAGTTTCTCAGCTGATTCTCTGAAGTAATCGATGGCTGTAACTGGAACAGAGTCCAGAAACCTATTCACAACGAAGAAATGAAATCATAAAAATCATCAAAGTTGCTTGACATCAGGAAATTTGTTTCACACAGGGCATGACTATGGAGATTTTATAGAAGCAGTTTGTAGAAAGTCAATGGAACAGCTTTTCACTAAACCAAATTCTCAGAGTTATAATGGCAGTCCTGTGACTTTCCTGAATAACCTACCTGACAGCGTCCTTGCTTGATGACTTGATGATATCATTGGCTGTGGGAACACCAACTCGTCTGAATGTGATACCCTGGGTTGGGACAAAATTAAGCGCATTTAATTAAAGAAGAAGTAAGTGGTCCGGTCGTTTTCGCTAATGCTGCGTTCCAGGCAGGCTTTTGAAATCGTAAATTACAGCTTCAAGTCACAACTTACGACTTTGTAGCGTTCCAGGTAACCCACTCGTGTTTTTCCGACCTGTTTTACCGGTGAAAGTCACTATAACAGCCACTCGTAACTTCCGACCGGTGAACTCGTACCAGATCGAACTGGTACCACTTCACGGTGGGAAAAATACGAGTTTCCTTGAACGCACCATAACAGTCCTCGTCCCTACGTCGCCACATTCACGGCGTTCCTTGGCTGCACACACAGCCCTGCATGCCGTTCTCTCTCCTCATTGGATAAAAACTGTAGGATACAATAAATGTTTTCTCCTCGGCTCAGAGCAGAGCAGAGTGACTGACAGACCCGTGTTTTGGTCCAAACACTCTATGTAAGTGATTGCTGTCGGAAGATATAACTATTTAAGACTTATATTAACACAAATATATCACTTACTTCTGCTTTAATGTTCAAAAAAAAAAAATAGTTATGCATGACTTAAAATTATGTGTGTTTTCAGCTAACCTCTAACCATTGTTTTTTTCATCAAAGTAAATAAGCAGACTCACAATCGGAATTAATAAAATATGATAATACCAACCATGGTTTCACAACTTCTATAGAATGTGCAATCAATCGAATGTTCACTCTTTGCATTATTTTCAACTACAGAGGAAACAAATTTTACTCAAGTTTTCTTCACAGTGCTTCCTACAACTATGAAACAACTGAGCCTGTTTTCCATTTTTGCTTGCTTTTCTGCACCTTTGGCCAATTAAAAAAAAAAAACACATACTGCTTTGTTTTCTACGTAGCGCAGCTGGTCCTCTTCTTTCCTCTGGTAGAAACAGATGCAGACTCCAGTCCTGCCCGCTCGACCTGTACGTCCCGAACGATGGATGTATGACTCCACATCCTGACAACAACCAGAGGCAACAAGAAATGGTCAAATAAGGTAAAGGTAACAAGCCTCCATGATTCTTAATTCTTCCAACTATGTTAGTAAGAACATTTGCCCATTGAGAGCTAATTTCTCCACCTCCAACTCCACCTGGAGATTGCAAATGCTCCTTTCTAAATGCCTAAATGCTGCCTTAATGCAAATCTGCATTTACAATTAAATCATATTAATAAACCTAACCTACATCTAAAAGAAATGTCACATCTAATAAATCCAAGATGGTTTTTAAAGACAAGTATATATATTTTTTGGCTTTTCAGGCTTTTAATCGATAGGACAGTAGAGAGACAGAGAGAGGGGGGATGACATGCAGTAAAGGGCCACCAGGGGATCTGCAGCAAGGATGATAGCATCTGTATATGGGGCGCCAGTGAACTATGGACGCCCCAAGTGAAAGAAAAAAGACTGTATATCACTGACAACTTTTCACACCTTTGGTGGAGAACACTGGATCACCAGGTCAACTTCAGGGATATCTAATCCACGAGCTGCAACATTGGTGGCAACAAGAACCTCAAAGCTCCCATTCCTGAAGCCCTTCAGGGTCATCTCTCTCTGTTTTTGAGGAATATCACCATGGAGGGACTGGGTACCCTGAAAACACACAGACAAAATACAATAAGTAATGCACACAAATGCCATTTCCTTTTTCATTTGTATGGAGTTAGGTGACAGTGAAAGTGTAATGTATTGCAAGTGTATGAAAAGCCCATTCATAAAAAGCGGCTTGTGCATATGTACGTATGTGTTTTGTCTGCACCTGTTTGATGGATGTATTCATGGAAAGTTCGTTGGCCTCTTTCTTTGTCTCACAGAACACAATGGTTCTGCCATGGCTGCCGCTGTACACTTGGATCACATCACCAATCACAGCTGCACGCTGAGACCAATGGCACGCTATGGCCAGGTGCTACAGAAGACAGAGACACAGAGAAAGACAGTGAGGGACACCCATCAAATACCTATTGCCCTTTTCATCTCGCCACAGATACACATGTCACATGGGGAAAACTTCATAGACTTATATTAATTTCTCTGCAACTTAAGCTTTACTCTAGCCTTAACCACTGACAAAAAAGGCAACCAATATTCTCAGATGGACAAGCTGTCCCCATGTCAATATTCTGAAATGTGTCCTTATTAGGGGTGTAACGGTACACAAAAGTCACGGTTCGGTACGTACCTCGGTGTGGGGGTCACGGTTCGGTACGGTTTCGGTACAGCGGAAAAAAATTAACAAAAGCTCACACATGTACAAGACTATCTTTTTTCATTTATTTTGAGCAGACACCAATTGACTGCAAAATGTAAAACCATCTCCTGATATAAAAGTAATAAAAATAAATAGAATAGAACATATAACAAATGCATTGGGAGGGTTCTCATACCATTCATTCTGTTCATACAGAGGAAAAGAATCAGAAAAAAAATGTAAGTCCATATTTTTTAATATAATTTGCTTTAAATGTTTGCTTGTGTGTTTTTCTTAAATATTTAGAATATAGAATATAAAATATAAAAATTAAAATGACCAAATGTGTGTAGCGCAAGGACTGGCTGCAGAAACAGCTGTTTGCCTGCCGGTCGCACGGGGAGCGGCTTCTCGTGCTCTCACCACGCCGGTCAAATGCGGCTCCACAGGTCTGTCTCTACCTCTGTATCGATGTGTCTCATGTGCAGACACAACTGACAAGTATTTATAGACGGACAGGCAACAGCTAAATTAATCATCCGTTAATTACCGGTACTTTATTTTGAAAACTGACCGGATTCTCTCTCCTTTTCTGTGCCCGACTTCCCGTCTGGCACAACCTGGTCTATCCAGCTTGGCAGACGGAGCTCGCGGCTCACGTAAATACAGACACCATCAGAACCGGCCTCTGCTCCAGCGCTGCGCTGCGCTGCGGTTTCACAGGCAGTGCATCCGGGCCGTTTCACGAGCTAATGTGTGATAGCATGTTGGATGTGTTTCCAGCGACGTAGCGCACCTCCGTAAAACATCGCCGGCAGTCCGGCCAACCACTCTTTCGCCGTCGCTGTTATGTTGCACCGGGAAACCAAAGTGTTCCCACACGGCTGACTTAAATGAAGCCGGCGGCTCTTCCAACTCAACACTCGCCATCACTCTTCTTTTGTTTGTTTTTGTTTCTAACTATTTCTTCTTCTGTATGACGGTTGCTGGCAGCTGTTATGCTCATTACCGCCCCCTGGATTGGAGTGAGGACTCGACTTTTTTTTTTTTTTTTCTCACTCACTCAGACGTATTCGTCGTGTGACTGCGTGCACCGAACCGTGACCCCCGTACCGTGACGGGACGGGACGAATACATATACCGTTACACCCCTAGTCCTTATCAATAACCAAAATACAACACACACACACACACTTACTTCAACTGTTGTTGCAGCTTTCTGTGTTTTCTTGCCAATCAGATCAACATGTTTGCATCCTGGTCTCATGTATTTCTTGGCCACCTCATAGACCCACGGGGGGCAAGTAGCCGAAAACAGCAGAGTCTGGGGGTTGGACTCACTGTCTGTGGAGGAACGTGCATGAAATTGATGATGCATAAGAATTTTTTCGCTAAACATTCTCCACTTTTATTTGATAAACCAGGACATACAGATTTACCATACCTTTATTATATGATGAAGTCAAAATTTCTTCAACCTGCTCTGCAAATCCCATGTCCAGCATTTGGTCCACTTCATCCAAGACTACGTGTTTCACTTTTGTGAGGTCAAGTTTATTGTTCTGGAGGTGGTCTTTGACACGACCAGGGGTTCCAACCAAAATATCAATACCATTACGAATGGCATCAACTGGAGGAGGAGGAAATTTTATTATATTAACATAAGCATAACAAGCTATGATTAGAAGTTCCTTTTATTAAGTATAACAAGCTATGATCTATTTCAATATGTTCATCATAATAATCACAGATTATATTTTTTTTTATATAGAATCTGAAGTATATAATATTAACATTCAAAATTACACAAGAATTAATTTGAACATGAATAAATGGACTAATTTTCAAAAAGGATTTCTATTTGACAAAATGTTGCTTACTCTGTGGCATGTATGAGCTTCCTCCATAGAAACAGGCAATGGACAGTCTTTTAGCGACGTCTTTGAAGTCCTTAGCGACTTGGATAGCCAACTCTCTGGTTGGTGCCAACACCAGGACCTACAGACAGACAAAGAGACTTGGTCACACATGAACATACTTTGAGAGCCACTGATGCTAGTTTTCAGTGACTGGTGTTTGAGTGTACCTTGGGAGGCCGGCCTCTGATTGGCCCCGCTGCATCCTTCTGGAGCTTCTCAACCAAGGGAATGGCAAAGGAGAAAGTCTTTCCTGTTCCAGTTCGGGCTTGGGCGATAACATCTTCTCCATCATACACAGGATTGAATGTCTTCACCTGAATGTCAAACAGGTAAGAGACTCCACGAGCTGAGAAGATGATACAAAGTGGAGTCACAGGGCAGAGAGAAAGACAAACAATTAATCAAAGCTCCTAGGATCACTGATAACAATCTCGCATACATTTTCATTTAAGAAAAATAAAAGAAATGTGTGGACTAATCTGTGACTAGTTCATTATTAGAGTGATTGCCATCTGTCCAATCACTTCTCAAAAAAAAAATACACAACACAAAATTAAAAAGTCTGAATAGTCATTAAAAGCCAGTGTTCCAAGATAATAAATGTCCTTCTGATTTAAGTGTAACAACTGTCTTGTTAGCTTTGCACAGAGAAGCAGACATGTCAAATGTCGGGCTGCACGTCTCTGGTCTTCAGCTACAGAGGAAAAAAATAATCATGGTATAATTGAATTTTTACCTTTTAGTTTATCAATGGTGACCTGAGAAATCCTGAAGTTGGAGAAGGCCCCTTCCCTCTGCTCTGGTGTCTCCTGTTTAATAGATGAACAGAGTCAGACTATTTGATTTTATGTTTTTATGTCTACAAAAGACAGCAAAAATGTAATATAACCACAGCTAGTAAACTCAGTAATCAATCAATAATTCAAGTCTGTGAATGTTAAAAGCTTGGAAACGCAGAGTTGGAAAATTAGCTTCTAAACAAAACAACTACAAAATGCAATTTTCCATTACAATATGATAAAATGATGAATAATCTTAACAAAATGTGACACAATACAGATAAGAATAAGGAACGTTTCCTTGGCACAATCATCATACATTTGGTATCAATACAAACTTTCAACTTGAGAGGAAATACTGTTAACAATAAGCCCACAAGTCGTACCGTTTCTTTTTCGCTGTCACTGGCCGACTCCTCACTTGACTGTGCTGGCGTCTGGATCGGTGTCTGAACAGGGGTGTTTGGGGTGGAATGTCCATTGGTTGCTGCCTCTGTGATTAATTTCTGTTG
The DNA here is from genome assembly GCA_030347415.2 of Decapterus maruadsi. Classification (NCBI taxonomy): domain Eukaryota; kingdom Metazoa; phylum Chordata; class Actinopteri; order Carangiformes; family Carangidae; genus Decapterus; species Decapterus maruadsi. The sequence continues at coordinate 5,003,379 of CM064900.1, forward strand.
CTTCTTCTTCTTCTTCTAAACCCAAGGATCAGAGTGGAAACATAGTTTAACCAAATCTACCAGGACACTGCCAGACAGTTCAAGATATCACTCTAATCTACCAACAATCTTATCTACTTTTTTTTTTTTTACAATTTAATAGGAAGGATCACCAAGTGTCCCACAGAACAACCAAGATCAGACTTTCTCATAAAGAAAATTACCTACATATGGCTATAACGCAACACTGACCTCTGTAACTTCTTCACTGTTCTTTTTCTTTTTTGGTGTTTCAATGACATCATTGTTTCCATTCATGTCTGCGACCTCATCTGAGTGGCCATTCACTTGATCCGCCGTCTTGTCTTTTTTCTTTTTCTTCTTAGGTGCTGGAGGTTCACAGCCTGGGTCCTCCTCTTCTTCCTGGTCCTCCAGCTTCTTCTTCTTCAACTTCTTGCCCTCTTTGGTCTTATTCTTTATGTTCAATAAAAACAATACAAATAATGAGAGTTCAGTTGAAACAACTGGTGAAACACTGCACAGCTTCTTTTGCTTTTATTTATTTATTTTTATTTATTTATAAGTACTTCAGGTGTTTCATATTAAATTGTATTTCAAAGGTTAAAACATTGACATTGCACTTGTTATGTCAAAAACATAATTTAACTATAGTTAATACATGATACACTCGAAATTCATAAAGACCTTTTGAATAATTGAATATTCCTTTTAACTGATTATTCATTATAATTTAATTAAATAAGAACTGCTTTTAAAGTGACTTGTTTCAACTCCCGTGATGTTGGGGGGAAATGTATTCAACGATGGAAATAATGCGTGGAAGTTGTCAAAATATCTTCAGGAAAATGTCAATTATTATAAAAAAAAAAAAGTAGCCATAATTGTACACCGGTGAGCTACTATCTCGTGTAATTGACAGCTGAGGGGCCCAGCCGTGCAACACGACATCGGGTTCACAGCAGCGGAGAAAACGTGCGCATGTAAACAATCTGTTAAAGACCCCTCACGTTTACCAACCCCGTTCATCACCGTGTTCTCCAAATCAGTACAGTTACACGTGGACAGGCCATGTGACCACACGGCGATGCTACATGGCTGTGCTAACGTTACCAGAGAAAATGTCAGTGTTTACCGTCAGAAATCGTGTCGCAGGTTATTACATTTAGACCAACAATGTTTTGACTCCTACTGTGTGCGTCTTTGTCAGTGTCGGTGGTGTGGCGACAGAAACATAGGTGGCTAGGCGGTTAGCCTAAGTTTCATGTTAGCATGCTCAGCCACATGTTGTCAAACAGGGAGCAGCAGAGACAGAGACAAAGTAATTGACGCTCTGTCCTGGGGGGACACGACCCGAGTCTGCTCACCTTCAGGGTTTTAGCCTCAACGACGGTGTTGACATCTTCATCCATTGCTTGTTCTTCGGTGTCAAAGATGATTTTAGACGGCATTTCTCTCTTCAGATGTTTCCCCTCTGAGTAGATACAGCTAAACCCACGGGCATACGGGCGGAAAGGAGCGCGCAAGGTGGGCGGCGCTTGGAAGCACGTTCACGAGGCAGACAGAAAATAGACGATGCACGGCAGAGTACAACCTACACCCCATGTGGCAGAGCAATAGATATAACCATAGTGCGAATTAATAGATATAACACGTCAACCCCCACTGCGAGCTTTAAATAACAGATAGGGGGATTTGAAACATTTATCTTTCTTATTAGTAATCATAAATAATACAATATACAGTGCTCCATAGTCATGACAGCAAGATGTTGGTAGTAAAATTTTAGACACCCCTATAGTGGACTAAACCATTTCATTACCGTGTCCCACATGATGAATCAATTGAACCAAGCAGCGCGGGCATTTAAAAAAAAAAATTTAGTTGACTTAATAAAACTTATAAACTAGTGCGACCAAGACTGTAACACAATGGCCATTTTCGTCCCTCTTAGCGTCTCCCAATTTTCATGTTGCTGCTGCTTCCTCTGGCTCTTTAACGTCACTTTCCTCACCACGTCGCCTGTCTGTCCGGTTGATTTACTTCATATTAGAAATCGATCCATTTTGTGCAATGTGACTTCAGCTAGGTCTAACCTAAGGATAAACACCGCAGATCCTGCGTTGCCAGGTTTGACAGTTTCCCCCTTTTGGAAACAACTAACTGAAGTGAATCCAACTATAATGTGGATGTTTGTAGTGCAGTGTTGGGCTATTTGGTCTCCTTTCCTCTACAATTTAAAAAAAACACAATTTTAATAGTCTTTGAGTGGTGGTTTAGTTGGGCTTTTACCTGTTTAATACTGAAAACATCAGTGACACCAAAATCAAACTTTGAGCTGTTTTCTTAAAGTAGTCTAAAGTTTCTCACTTGAATTAATGGTAAAGTTAGATCACAACTCGGATCTCATCTATCTTATCCATTGGTTCCAATATTTGGACCAGTCAATAATCTGTCTCTAGATTAGAGCATGTATTTTAGATGCTCAGCATTTGTGGATCTCTAGAAATGATTTGCTAGGGTGTGAAACTGTGTGAAGGAGAAGGCTGAATTTCAGCAGTTTAGATCTAGAATATTTTGTTGGTGACTACAAAAGTTGTTTGTGTGGTACATTATGTGCCGCATGAACTATAAAATTTAGTTTATCATCATCTACAGACGGTAGACATTTCATTGAACAAGCAAGATACATAAGACTTCTCAAGCGCGCGCCTTCGCTACACTGTGCGCTGTGTAAAATGTTGACCCCCCCAATTGTTATTGTATAATTCGCACTCTGGATATAACACGTCAACACACCACTGCGAGCTTTAAGGGAGTCAAAGGGCAAGGTGTGATTTGCATTTATTATTATTATTCAGCTACGGCATCCATGAGAAAAACGAGATGTTTATAAACTAGCCCACATGATGAACAATTTAACCAAGCAGCCGCAAAAAAATAAATTATAGTTGTCTTAATAAAATTATAATTTCAACACCAGACAGACACAATGCCATTAACACTATTAGTCATCAAAACGCTATCGATACCTGGTCAGCAGATGGCGTACTTTCTCACACTCGAGGCTTTGGATTTATGGCATAAATGGCATCAATGGGGATTCATAGGTCTAATAAGGATAACGCAGACGGTGGCTGCGTTTGTGACAAAAACTCGGTAGTCATTCCACAAAAAAATTCATTCATTGGTCTCCTTTCCTCTACAATAATAAATAGCTCAAATTACAACAGTGTGCAGTAACAACATTGCAGTTAGACTATTAGCTACCTTAAAAGGCAAAGCTACTTGTATTGTAGTTAGATCACAGAGGACTGGACACGTTCAGGCTACAAATTCTAGCATGTTCAATATTACCCTAATGTTATTTTGAACATTTTGAAGTCATAGATCAAATTTGGATGAAACTGTGAAGGAGAAGGCTTCACACATACTTAGGTAGCCTATAATCAAATAAAATACTGAATGGTGGGCCTGATGCAGCACTGATCATTTTTATGGCACATAAGACATGAGAAAAGATCATATGTGCAACAAAACTAGTTCAAAACAACACAATGCCCAGTAAAATAGGCTACTCTTATTTTTCCATTCCAACAATTATTGTAGCTTACATGAAACCACACGGGGACAAATGCTACCTCATTAATAATAGTCCTGTTTTACTGGCTAGTAATTATCAGGATTTTGTTCTTTTGAAATCATGAGAAAGGAAAGGTCATCAGTCAGCCCAGTCATCAATCAACATATAAAATGTGCCTTGAGTCAACAATATTTTAAAGCTTTCAGACTGCCAGCAGTAAGCGGGCATGCAGCAAGTGAAAATCCCTCACTTCTGTATACCATTGGAAATCCTCACAAAGGATGTTGAAATTTTGACTGCCTTTCCTTTTAATTGTTCCTCCTGTCACTAACTCGCTATTATTTTGATACTTAAGTTTTTTTCACCATTGCTGTTTTAGCACAAAAGGGCAAGTAGCAGGCCGTGAGGGAAAAAAACAACAACAACAAAACATAGCAAAGAATGAGTTTTTAAAGTTAAAAAATTGATCGATTGATAACTGTTTCATTTATATTTTCATGATTGTCATGACAGCCACCCTGTTTCACCAGAAATCAACACTATCCAAAACTGACCGTTTCCCCCTTCTTATCGACAGCTCCTCAGTTTCCCCCTCCCCTCAGGTTAAGAGTCTGGGTGTCAGCCTTGACAGCACTCTGTCATTCAAATCTCACATCAATAACACCACTCGGGCTGCCTTTTTCCACCTACGTAATATCAACCGACTCCCTCCCTCCCTCACTCCCAACATCGCCTCCATCTTTGTTCACAGTCTCATGACCTCCCGTCTAGATTATTGCAAGTCTCTCCTCTTCGGTCTCCCTCACAAGTCTCTCCATAAGCTTCAACTGGTTCAAAACTCTGCTGCATGTGTCATCACCAAAACCCCTTCTTCCCACCATATCACCCTCATCCTACAGCAACTTCACTGGCTCCCGGTCACACTACGAATCCAATTCAAAATCCTTCTGTATACTTTCAAATAACACTAGAGCATTAATCGCAGCCTGCGTGTAACGAAATCGCATTTGATCATCTTGCAATATAATTGAAAATGCAATTAATCATTGAGCCTTTTGTGCAGGTGACACTTCACTCATCTTTTGTTTTAATGTTTACAGTTCCTTTTTCTCACATTGTGCCCCCCCTTAAAAACTCTGGCACCCCCCAAGGGGAGGCGCGCCCCACAATTTGAAAAACACTGTTTTACGAAATTAATTTGTTGGGTGCTACCCTGTATAAAATCACAAAATCCAACTCAACAGACTTGAAAATATAGGAATTGACACCAAGATCAATGAAATGAAATAAATGGTGATTTATGAGGCTAATTTGGCAGCCACCTTGAAAAATGGCTGTCATCTTGGATTTTCAAATGTCCAATCAGACAAATTTAATCAGAAGCCTCTCAAGAACAAATGCACCAAATTTCATGCTTGTATCATAATTTGCACAATTCCACTCAAATTTAGCTTTTATCTGCTCCACTACGGGGTGCGGTGGGTCTTATCTTGGCATTACGCAATGTTCAACTGAAAATTATTCAAAGCGGCTTCCTGGGGACCAATAAAGCAGATCTCAGACGTGAAGGCTCCTTCTTTACGGATTGCCCACAGCTAGCTTTACCTCAGTTGTCCTGCCTTGTTACAGTTACCCCTGTGGAAACTGATACCCAGAGGGCACATTATAGCCCTTTGTATTGTAAACACAACAATACTTAACAAGGCTGGGGTATATAGCTGTTATTGCTATGAGGTTGGTTTTAGGGAAACATACACATATAGCTCCTTTAAATATTTCAGTGAACATCTAAAATGTTCATATCTCTTTGTGTTCTGTAGGTCTACCTATTTCTATACCATTGGTGGAGCAAACCAAGGGCAGGTGTGGGGGTTGCTAGCCGGTGGATCATTGACTAAAAACTGGTTCAGCTAGTTTGACCAGTCAGGATTTCCCCTTTACTTCCTTATTTTTCCTTCAGGAGCAAGAGACAATGTTCTACACTGCAGTGATGTCTGCTTTTTCTTTTCACAACTAACACTAGATGTCACACTTGGTCATCTCTGTGCCGAGGCTCAGGTCTTCCTTGGCTTTATACACTTTACACTTGTGTTTGACAGAATAATATTGGTAGTACTTTCAGTAAAAAAATAAAATAAAAATAAAAAAAGGATTTCTTTCTTCTAATTTTCTTCTAATTACCGTTGAGGGATTTGTCCATCAGTTTATTTTCTAGCCATTCATACAGCTTCCTGGTTGTAATGTCCACCACTGAAGCCCCTCCTACTCCTCCTACTTAGATGTGTTTGATTCTACCTCATGCTTAGTTCAGGCTTCACCTGTTAAGCAGTTTGCTCTGTAAACACATAATGGCGAGCTCGCGGTTATTTTGGGACTGAGCATACAACCAATTTTCTTAGTTCAATTTAATTTCTTATGATTCTTTTATTTCCTTAAAGAAAGTTCATTAGTATTCCTCTTACAGCTATAGTCTGGTCAGACAACAGCTGAATTCAAAGAATGAATATGTATCTCCACATTTCCAGGACCCATGTTTCAGTCTTTATAGCTTTTCTTCTCGTCTTTTTGGGGTAAGTCTTTCATCTGTAATATCTGTCTAAGAATATACAAAACAGTCCTACATGTTATTCTAAAAAAAATACCCTGTAGATTCTACATTTAGGTTTAAATTGGTTTGATCTGTGATAGGAATAAATAATTGTGCCTAGTGGTAACTGATTCCTTAAATAGGCATAAGTATTTTGCTAAAGGACTATATTTTGGTCTGCTTTGGCACATTTCTCCTGCTTGTGTTTAAGGCACAGTTAAGATTTTATTGTTAGAGTTTTAGAAAAAATCCCACCAGATTACCATAACAAGCTTGAGGAAATGCGGCTCAAAGACCATTTCTTATTAAATGCCTCTCATCACGTGCAGTGGTAAATGATTCAAGTGAGGGCCAAGGTAGAGACTCAAAGTACGTCTCCATGAGCTGTGGCTGTGTTCAATTTGAGGAACAGAGAAGAGTCAAGTTTGCAATGGTCAGCATAATAATGATAATATTAATGATGATGATAATACATTTTATTTGTTGACGCTTTTCAAGGCACTCAAGGTCGCCCTACACATATATTGTAACATAAAACATTAGAACAGTAGTACCAAATTTTACAAATAGCAAACAAACAGAACATACAAATAGCGAAATAAATACAAGTAATAACCATACAGAACATACAAAATACAGGTGGCTAAACGGATAGATAAACTAATTGGGATTAAAGGGAGTAGGAAATTTTGAAGAGGTGTGTTTTGAGGTGTGACTTGAAGGTAGCAGTTACAGTAATCCCACAACACGGATGTGTCGTCACAACATGATGTGTCGTGGGAGAGTGTTCCAAAGTCTGGGAGCTGAGCAGCTAAAAGCACGAGCACCAAAAGAACTAAGTTTGAACAAGGGTGTGGTAAGTGGAGCAGCAAATGAGGGACAGAGTGGACGAGGGAGGATTTATGGGTGAAGCATGTTAGAGAGATAAGGGAGGGCTTGATTGGAGAGTTTTGAATATTAACAGGAGGAGCTTGCACTGTATCCGTTGCTTGCCAGGGAGCCAGTGGAGCTGTAAAAGTCATAATAGACCAATGACTGATGCCCTGACAACCTTTGAACTATTCATATTTCTTTTATTAATAATTAGTTAAAGCAGATATCAGTGGAATGTTTTTGTTAATAAGTCCTAAATAGTCCTATTTTCCGTCAGCAATCACTTAACTGGAGTGTTTCAGCCAAAACACGAGTCTCTCCGTCACTCTGCTCTGCTGTAACCCGAGGAGAAAATTTTCCTTGTGGGATACAAGTGTTATCCAATGAGGAGAGAGAATGGCATGAAGGGCTGTGTGTGCAGCCAAGGGGTGTGCGTGAACGTGGTGACTTAGGGACAAGGACCAATAGATGCCTGACGAGGGCGGGGGATGCTATCTCATGGTGCATTCAAGGAAAGTTATGAGTGGCCGTTATAGTGACTTTCACAGGCAACAGGACGGTAAAAACACGAGCTACGGGTTACCTGGAACGCTACAAAGTCATAGTTGTGACTTGAAGCTGTAACTTACGGTTTCAAAAGCCTGCCTTGAACGCAGCATTAGCCGAAATGGCCGTGCCGCTGATATCTGCTTTAATCTTTAAAACAATGTAATTCAATACATGCACTGAATGCTGAAGTAAAAGAATGTCATTGTGAAATGTTTATGCCACACGAGGTCATGCAGTGTTTCAGTCATTCTGTACCATATTTCCCTGATTAAGATAAAAATAACTTTTTTACATGTTTGGAAAAAAGCAAGAAAATCAGTCACAATCAGTTGAGGATAAGTCCTCAACATAGGTTTGGGTTGAGGATAGGTCCTCAATATAGGTTTAATCCCAAAATTTTCCTTGCAAAACAAGTGCATGCATTTCACTTCTTAGACCATAACACATAATGCTGTACTGTGTGTATGATCTTGTTTTATGATTATGTTAGGTTTTATTAGTGTATACCCCGGCTGGATTTTCACAGATTCTTATTTACACACATAAAAATAACACTAACATGTTTAACAAGGCATTCACAAATGTGCATCCAGACAGAACTTTAGCCAGACCAAGAACTACACTTGGGCCCCGTCCTAAGCCAATTTGTTTGAATGCCACATTAGGGCTGTACACTGTACAGGTTTGCCCCTGATACTTGCTGGCCATCATCATGCTTTCATCAATACTAAGCTGTTTTGTTTATGACATCATCTTGTAGGAGTCATTCAGTGCACTGAATATGGGCTGCACTTTGTAGAAAGGCATTTGGCATTTGATAAATTGAGGTCATTGTCTCATTAAAGCAGTTCCTTCTACTTTGCATTTGAGATGGCTTTATTGTAGACATCAGGGTCATTTGACCAATGCATGTGCCTCCATGGCACAGACGCCAGATGTGAGAACTAAATACTGACCTTTGAGTCAATCATCATTCTTACCCACTTTCATCACAGGGACAATAAGGAAAATATAGGTTTAATTTAGCCATAACTGAGGCTAGCTCATAGCAACTAGCCTATCTGATATGCGACATGTGTTTCAGAGGATATGGAACAACAACAACAAAAGACAAGTAAAACGGAGAATCAGACGTACTGTGTAACTGATTACGTGCTTCCATCACTGCGGACATTGTGCACACTGCTCCAATACCTCTAATGTCAAAACATTCACACACCCACGCACAGGAAAATAATACAAGCTGTGTACATGCTTAAGTGTCCGTATGTTATATATTGGGCAAAACGATCACTCAAAATCAGGATCTCTGAACATATGTTATCCGCAAAACTGGCCAGGCATTATGATCAAGCCAAGCACGGCTCAGTTGCTACCCTCAAATTCTTGGGGACCAAAAATATCCCCCCATATCCGAGGGGTGCTAACATTATCAAACATCTCCTACAGAGAGAGGCTTTCTGGATATTTGTCCTGTTTTATTTTTTTAATAGTTGGTGCCATGGCTTCTTTCTCTATATTCTGTGTATCAAATTATGTTCTTGTATCATGTCTTTGTATATTTTAATATGTAAGCCTACAACACTTGTTTTATTGTTTGATGTGTTTGATTTTGCAAAGTTGATTTTTGATTGATTTTTCAAAATGTTGCAACAACACACACTGTAAGATATGACTCCCCCTCTTTTTCTGTACACATCTGTCACTATTTAACTCATCCCTGTGTCTTGTCAGAGCCATCTATGTCTACTCTGGACATTCCATGTCGTCCCTCAGGTAAGGTTTCCCTACGACAAAGAAAATGTATCCACTCATGTGCAACAATGAAACGAAAATAATCTGTCAGTGGTGAGTTAAACCAGTTACTCAAGAAACACTATCACCAGAAAGTAATAGAACACCTGAACCTCACAGTGGAAATTCAATGGCTGTCATAAATGTGGAACTTTATGAAATGGCACGTTGTTTAAGGCGCTCATTAATCCTGTCACTACCAACCGGGAAGAATTTCATGTTGTTAGTTCTCACACCTTTGCCACAGGCATTAATTCCAATCTGTCGATTATAAAAGGGACAGTGTGTAAATTTGTTATGGTTTATTGGCAAAATCTGAATATAGGCAATTAATATATTTGTATAAGTGTATAATCACTAGCTATAAAATATAATTAGGTGAAGGGTCTTGCTTAGAGAGTGTCGCCATCTTGCGCCGCCATGTTTGTACAGAATGGAAAATCCATCCAGTTTCAAGAGTTTCACATTTATAAATAAAGAATATTATTTAATAGATAAATAATAGAATCAGAATGCTATGTCACGGTTTTCCCCTTACACTGGACCTAATAATGCTTTTGTTTTGTGTTCCCATTCCAAGCATGTGCCCACCCTGTAGTGATGAGCCACACGAGAAGAACTCAATGGAAACAAATTGTAATGGATGGAGGATTGGAAACTTAAAGATGAAAACTGGGTGAGAATCCACTTTTCTTTTGATGAACAGAGAAGAAAAACAGGTGTTTCAGTAGACATGTTTACACTTGGTGTGACTCTAGATGTTTCTCCACTCTATAAAATATTTACACAGTCTTTACTCCAAAAGATATTGTGCAATCCAGGATTCAGGACATAAGGTATAAAGACTGTGTGTAATCTAGGATTTGTTTCCAGTCATAAAGTATGAAGAATATAAAGGCAAGGAAGGTTTTCCAGCTTTGCATGTTTTCACTGTTTCCATGTGCAAACTTGCCCCACCTTTTTCTGTTGGATAATCATCACTAGAGTTTTATGTCCTACACTGGAACATGACGCACACGTGCTGGGACCATTCTTTGAATAACAATGGACAAATACATGGAAGGCTTGTTGGATAGAAAGATTTAACAAATCACTCACAGACTTACTATTACTACGATTAATGTTTTTACTATTTTCTGTGCTGTTTATACCTTTCTGACCAAATTAGTTTCCACTAGACAGTTTAAATTTCATTTGATGTTTTCTCTCTCTTTTCAGATTGAAATATGCTCAACCAAGCACACAAGAAGGGTAAGATATCGAAAACATCTTAATTCTGCTGTGTGCATGTCTGTGTCTGCTCTCTATCTGATGTCACATTTATAGAGCAAAGACCTCCATTTCACATATTTTGTTTAGCTACGTGTTTGACCGAGCACTCACTCTTACCGAAACCCAATATTGTTCAAGGTATGAAGGTTTCACTTTGACATTCCTCAGGATTTGTTGTGTGCATGCCACAGTTACAAGGAAATTCTGTAGAACAGTTGACAATAGTGAGCTGACTAACACACAAAACTCCAGATAATAAAAGTACTGATTTTAGGGTTGGGCACCAGTCTGGTGGGAGCACAGGACAGGACATGAATCAAGAATAGTCACATTAAAGGGGACATATGCTATTTCTGCTTCTTGACATGGTACACCTGTTCTTCTCTTCTTCATGTACAGACAGTAGGCCTACCTGAAGAGTAATATTTGGCATAAATAGCTACTACTTTATAGGGTGAAATATGTACTAATGCTAATTACATTCAGACTGTCTGCCAGATTTGGCCCTCTGTGGATGAAACATGACATCCGTCATGCCACCATGGCCTGTGAGATATTATACTTATTTTCATAGACACACACGCACACACACACACACTAATGCTGAAGATCTAGGTTTGAATCCTCAATTTCTGTGTTTTCTCCAGACGCACAGATGTGAACTCAGTGACAAACTGGAATGCTCCTCTGGTTTGGGAGGGAACTTTTGATCCAGTTGTTATTGATGCCATCTATAAAAAAATGAACCCAAGAGTTGCTGTGGTGGTGTTTGCTGTTGGCAAGTAGGTGCACAGGATTTCTTAATGGGGGTGAGGTTCAACCCACTGCTTCAAGCTGAAATTTGAAATCATAAACGTGAACGCGAAAAAGTAAAGCTACCTATATCCTACTGACCCTTTATCATCTTGCGTTGTCTTCTCTTGTCTTGATGATTCTTCTGGCTTTCTTCTCTCCATCTGTTCAGATACACTAAATTCCTGAAGGGCTTCCTTGAGTCGAGTGAAAAGTACTTTCTTGTTGGCTTCAGAGTCACTTACTACATCTTCACAGACAACAAAAAAGAAGTTCCTGATGTGAGTTGTTGATTAATATGTAATAGCTAGGGGGCTAAACATACACTATTTAAGAACAAAGCTGTACAAATGAGTGCTTGACTTTTATTTTACTTACTACATTTTTTTGGGGTGGGGTGGGGGGGGCACATATATTATGCAAAGTGAGGGGAAACTGGAAACAGAACAAAACAATGTTAACATTATCTTTATTGTGTAAGAAACACCCACTATACAACCAAATGAAACCTATTGTCGGGTGTGTGCCATGATGGCATCTAATGAGAGGACAGTACTTTTACCTCCATGAGAATTTCATTTTTGTTTTTTGTACAAATCTTAATCACAAATCACAGGTAAACCTGGGGAAGGGCCGGGTTATCTCTATTGTGCCTGTCCCCAGTGCTATGCGGTGGCAGGACGTAGTGCTTGGCAGGATGAAATGGGCCACCATTACCATAGACGAACAGGTAAGAGACGCAAAACATAGGCCATAGCCTACCATATGGTAACCCAAATTGATGCTTTGAAATCCATCTCTCACTAGGTACATGAAGATAAAATATGGTGTTCTGAATTAACTCATATCTTAATGTAAATATGTCTCATCTGTCATGTTTTCAGATCCGTAACGAAGCAGATTATCTTTATATGATGGACATCGACAGTGTCTTCCACAACCGTTTTGGAGCAGAGTCTCTAAGTCCATTATCTGCTGTACTTCACCGTGGCTACTACAAGGTGGTTATTCCTTTTCCTCCAGTATTTCTCATCAGTTAATTGAAGCTTTTGCTTTGTCTATGTTCACCATAAAGCAATGTGATGTTTTTTTAAAATGATCTTTGTTATTGACATTATTATCGCCTTGTTTTCTTATCAGTTGCAGTGTTAATTGCCCTCACAAATCACTCATATTTTCCCTTTTCCGCCCCAGGATACACACAGGGATAAGTTTCCATATGAGCGTGATCCCAAGTCCAAGGCGTATATTCCTTTTGGTGAAGGAGACTACTACTACACTGCTGCTGTCTGGGGTGGATATCTGGAGGAAATGTACAAACTAGTCAGGTAAGCCTACCCTTGGTTACTTTTGTGCTATTGCCTAATTAAAAGACAACAGGCAGAGTGATAGTGGACAATGTTATGGATATTTAGATAGTGGAAGGGTAAAAAAAAAAACTGCATGCAACTGTCACACAATATTGTATGATTCTTCAAGTAACACCATCGAGAAAGACACAGGACAAGAGAATAGTAGTAAAGTGTTCTTTTACTTTCAGAGTCTCTTTTAAAAGGTAGAAACAGCAGCTGATAAAATGTGGATAAAACAGTTTTAAAAGAGGGAGGGGGGGGGGGCTACTTAAGTTCAAGGCCTGGGGTAGGATGAGGAAGTGGGTCCTGGCCGTCGACTCCTCTATTTCAGTCTTACTGTGGTGTGCTGAATCCGTCTTCGGTTCCTGCTTTACTTATCTAGTTGTTTGTGTTGAATCCAGCCTTTTGCCTTCTGTTCCTACACTGTTCTTCTGTCGTCTCACTTGTCTTTCTCCACTGCAGCTTGTTCTCCCTCTGTGACTTTCCTTTGTTTGCGTCTCCTGCTCTGCTGCACACACCTGTGTTAATCAGTGCAGCTCTCTGCAGTGGGCTCCTCCCAATCCCAAGAGCAGTCTGTCACAGTTGCACCTGATAGTCTGATTGACTTGATCCAGCTATGGATTACAAAGAGAAACAACAAAAAAAGCAAACACAAACCAGGCACCAACACATCATAAGCAATAAATATATGTGTACTGTATATACAAAGTAAGGGCACATCAAACTCATAAGCAAATAATGGATCAAGCAAAAAAAACAAACAACCTACTTATTTATTCCCACCTGTGACACAACCTTTCATCATTCAGTGTCTTCCTTTCACACAAATGTGAACATTAAGCCTCTTACAAAGTTTTGAGGTTAATGTCTAACTAGTTTAATCACTCACTTCCTAAAATACATAAATAGCAATGTGTCCTGTCTGTTTATTTGACCAGGTACTGTTATGAGCAGTCAGAGGAGGATGCCAAAATTAACGTTGAAGCTATATGGCAGGAGGAAAGTCACCTCAACAGGTACAGTTTTTTTGTTTGTTTGTTTGTTCTTTTTATTTTTAAAGGACTGGTTGAACCACTTCATGGATGAATTGAGGAGGACAGTAAGACAAAGTATCTCTGCGACAAAAGTTCACATAGCTTGTTCGCCTTTTGTTCTGTCATACAGGTACCTGCTGTACAACAAACCAACCAAGGTGCTGTCCCCAGAGTATCTGTGGTCGGACTACGACAATGTACCAGAGGATATCAGAGTGGTCAGGGTCTCCCAGCTAATTAAGAACTATAAGGAGGTGCGGCCCAATGGCGGACAGTGATACTGAGTCAATTCAATATTTATGACATTGAGCCTTGTGAAGAAAAAATAGGCTTATAAATGAAGATAATGATAATAAATAAAAATGGGAATAGTTGGTGTGGTTAGTTTTGTTTTTTGTTGCCTATTCTCAATTCAGCAATAAAAACACATTTTTAAGTTCTTAACAATAGTGGGTTAACAGTTTATCTAAGCTAAGTTGAAAAACGATTATAACAACAATGCACATGGTTGAAAAGCAGGTTAACATAACAATGTGATATTTGGCCATGGTAAAGCACTTAGACGTTATATAAACTGTAAACAGCAGCGGAAGACACTGTAGGCTACTTCTGTGTATTTTTCCCCCTTAGTTTTATTTTAAGAGATACTCAGCACATAATTTATACATGAAGATTGACATTTATGTCCTGCCTTTTTAAAGACACTTTCATTTTCATTGTATTTAGATGTTTTCATTGCCACCTAGGGACATGTTACTGCACCTGCATTTTCTGGATTCTCTCGGATTTACAGCACGTTATGGGTTTACTACATGCAAATATTTTTCAAACAACATTATGTGCATTATCGAATTACAATGATTGAAATGTAATCAAAATTATTAATGAATGTAATGAAAAAAGGTGCTACTGTTACTGTTTTTTTTTGTTTTGTTTTGTTTTTTGTTTTTTTTTACAAAAAACAAATAAATTATTTAATCTGGGAAAAATCTCTATGAAAATATGATGATATATTTTCAGGTATTTGTTTGTATATGCACTTTTATCTGTTTGTGCCCTTTTCCCAGCAGTGTTTTTAGGGTGACTTTTACTGTGCAGTGATGTTGCTCCATGATCCTCCAAAGTCAGATATTTACTCATTTCTTTTATTAGGCAAAAGCAAAAAGATCTTATGGATTCTGTGAAGGTTAGAACCACGTGAGTAAAGTGGTTTAACATTCATGACCAATAAAAAACATTTTTCACTCTTGAAAAGTGATCGTCCATCATAAGTTTCATGAGAATTGTGTTTAGACCAAAAGAGATTATTGCAATGGGTCATGGTATCTATGAGCTGTCGGGAGTAATAAACCCAAGCCAAGGTAGCTTGATCCATCTGGCCAGGGGTATTTTCGCTGTCCAAATTATTAAATCAAGATTTTGTATGTTTGTGATTACTATAGGCTAAGTTATGAAAACAGGAAAAGTTGTTTATAGTGTGCCAAACTTTCCTTTCAAAGACAAATCTCTGGGATTCTTCCCAAGATGCGATGTAATTGAAAAACTCCCCAAATCTCAGTGAGTTGGTGGCTCAGCAGGAAGTCCCTGCAGTTTGTTTTCACCAGTAACCTGAACAGATGAAATATTGAGTAAAGGGGGAGGAGATGGATAGAAGGAAAGAAGGGGGGTTGGCCAATTTACCCAACACCTATGCTGAGTCACAAGACCACTTTTTTTGAACAGGCTATTCTAAAAACAGTTATATTTACTCATTCTGTTAATTTGTAGGGATGCAAAACATCCTGGAATACAGATATGTTAGTTAGCAACAAAACTATAACTGTCTTGATGTAGTGATCCTGAATACAAAAAGTGGCTCAACTTACCCCACTCTCCCCTACATCTTTCCAACACAGAGAAAAATCAAGTCAGTCTTGCCCGGGACATTTCTGTCCAGAATGTGACAGTAGCCTAAAGGGACAATGCCAGAACAGGTGCATCGTTGTTTCAGGTTCAGACTCACATGATGAGCAGTCCACACAAATGTCTTTCTTAAATTTCAGTAGATAGTGCTTGGCAGGGTATAGCCCACCTTTGTATTACAAGACACCTGCCTAACTTTTTGTTGATAAGGGGACATATTTATATGGGAGGTTCCACGCACCGAACCAATCAGGTTGCGCTTGACAGACGCAGGCCTCTGGTTGAGCTGCGTCATTACGTCAGTATCGTAAAGCGTCAATGTTGTGGTCGCAAATTTGACCGTCGTCCTCTGAACTGAGCTTCCAGTCGCCCTTCAGCATCGAAACTCTGCCATTATCGGTCAAATCACACACCGTCCTAACGTTAAACCATGGCAGGGACACTTGCACGAAAAGCTGTTGACCACCTGAGGAGCAAAGAGTTCAGGGAATATTTGATGAGGTACGTGTTAGCATCTACTGAATATCTCTGTTAGCACACATGCTAATATACGTTAGCTTCTTGCCCATGAAGTGACTGGAGGTTACACAGCTTGGTAACGTAGTCAATGTAAAGCAGCCAGCTGAAGTTACGCTTTAGTAAAACTCTTAAGTATCCTAAATATATGTGGTGCCGACTGTTGCATTAAGGTCTTTATTCTCCTTTTGCTTTCAAGGACGGTGGTGCTGTTGCAGTAGCAGCTTTATAGATAGATAGATATACTTTATTGTTAGACTCAGAGACAAACAAACACGCGTACAAATTTAAAAGAGACAGTCATGCCAGTTTATGTGTTGTATCTATTGTAAATGCAGAAGAGCAAAGTCTGCATAAACCAGTATTTCTGGTTTTCTATACTATGCAAGAGGGGCATAGTGTCAGTGACTCTGGGGAAACAACCAGGAAGTGGGTCACTGCCAAATTCTGGTTCTGGTAGTAAAGAGATTTGCTGTTGTGTGACGAGAAGACTGATTAGTGCGTACATGTGCAGTTTAGTGTGCTTGTGTCACAAGAACAGAGTACAATCTACAGTATCGTGCAGGACATCTTTGTTTACAGTTGTCACAGATTACAGTGAAGGCCGTGTCCTAGTGATTGATGCAAGAGGCCATCTTTGTTTATGTTTGACACATACTGACGAGGGTGTCTATCTGTGGGTCATTTCTGTTTTTTTGTTTTCTGTTATTCGTTGTTTAAAATTACAGTGTGGCCTTGAAACAAATGCGCTATAGAGGTGGTTATGCCTCACATTATGATGACTTATGACCTTTAGGGGGTTTTCTATTTTGCTATTAGAGAATGTGGATGTCACTGCTCTTTAAGTGTTAAACATTTTCATCCAGGGACTTGATGTTGCAACAAGACCATGCAAATGATTTGTATTGTACATGATTTGTGAATAGCTCAGAAACAGACCTGTGAACTGTCTTGTGTGACCTGGTTCTTGTCAATGTAGCTTATCTGTATTTTTTGTTCTTTTCTCCTCCTTATCTCCCCTGAAAAACAAAACATTAAACAGCACGGTAAGTACTAATTCTTTGTATCTGTCTATCAGTATCTGTTTCTAAGTGTCTCTCATTTGTGACGGTCTGTTAGTCTGTCCTCCTCCTTGTCTGTTTTGACTTAAACTATGAGTGTATGTCTATTCAGTATAATTTTCAAATCGTTACTAACATGGTTTTTATTTTATTTGTCAGCATTTCTGGGGTCCTGTAGCAAACTGGGGTCTTCCTATTGCTGCCATCTCAGATATGAAGAAGAGCCCTGAGATTATCAGTGGCAGGATGACCTTTGGTAAGACACACATACTTATAGTCAAAAAAGTACAAAAAGTTCCCAATGTCACATTGGTAGGGTAAGGTTTAGTCCACAAACCCAATAGATATTCAGTTTATTGTCATAAAGGAACAAACAAATCAGAAATATTCAACATTGAAGCAGCTGAAATCAAATTACTCAAACCTATTATTCAATTATCAAAATAGTTGACAATTTATCAATCGATTTTTGTTCGATTAATCCATTAATTGTTGCAGCTCTACTCCCCACTTACCTGCAGGATTGTGCTGTTTCAAAGTTTTCAAAGCTAAACATAGGAAAATGTGAGCTGTTAGTTACTCTATAATTGATGTTCTTTTGTGGCTAACATGCTGAACTATTTAAGCTGCCTATTTGAGCAGTGATAACAAGAGTTCATAATTTTGTTGTCTTTTGTTTTTCTCTCAGCTCTGTGCTGCTATTCACTACTCTTCATGAGGTTTGCCTACAAGGTGCAGCCACGCAACTGGCTACTGTTTGCGTGCCATTTGACCAATGAGAGTGCACAGCTCGTCCAAGCCAGTCGTCTCATTAAATTTAAGTAAGTCATATTCTAATCTTTTTTTTTCTCTGTCGTTGCTTAAAGGAGATATACAAATTGTTGCACTGCACTGTTGCACAGATTTCAGTCCTATTGGTTATTGTGCCACACTAGACTTCTCTTTTCGTTACTGATGTCATTAGAGTCTTCAGTTGTCCTGTAAAGCTTCACTTAAAGAAATGACAGTGATTGAAATGATTGAAAATATCTGGTGCTTCCCTTAGCATTGATGATGATTGATCATGAGATTAGAATATACTGTAACTCTGGTTCTGTATCATTTCAGCTTGGAGAATAAGAGTGGATCCTAGTGACAGTCTGTAGCAGATGGCGGACGTTCACTTCAGAGTGGCACCATGTTGCCACGACAGCTACCCAAACCTGGACATGAATACATTTGATTTAATCCTTGAAAACTGTGGCACTTACACCATGATATATTACCATGATTGATCATCCATGTGAAGTTTTAGTCACTTTTTATTAGACAGACAGAATCAAAGCAGAAGCTTTCCTAGAAGCTGCGATCAAGTGCTCCGGTTTATTTTTAGATTTTTGCAACTTTCAACATGATACACAAATATGTAACATTCAACTATGTTTTGCACACTGAATCCATTGGGGCCATGTACTTTCAAACTGGCTAAAATAATCATTATTGACCAATCATCTCAATTCAGGTGATTAACATAAACATTTTTATTACAGTCATACCTCCTCAGTCATTGAAGTATTTGTTCGTTTGCCTGTGCAAACATGTCTGCACTATAGCATATTATGGACATTCATTCAGTAACTTTTACTCAAACACAGAGTGCACACAGAAGTGAGCCTTTTATTTGCTCTTCCCTGGAGCACGATATGCTGTATATTGAAAATGTAGAGGTCACATGGATGTAATTTAATGCACGGTTTTATGACAGTATAGTAAGTGATTGCTTATTCAACTGATTAAATCATGCAAAATGAAAGTGTTTATGTGTTGACTTTGCCCACATAACTTGGCAAGACAAGCTGCTTCTGTCAGTGCTGACCAAACATGTACCCTGTGTCATTGCTACTATGTCATTCACATTAATTTATTGTCACTGCATAATTTACATCATTTTTCCCTGATTAACAAATTGATCCTTTGGGTTTGTTTAAATAAACTGGCAATAACCAACTTGAACACAATTCAGTGAGTTGATTTCTTTCTTCAAAAGTTCAGCTTTGCAACTTTATCTTTTATTCTTTGTTTTGAAGCCCTGGCTGCCCTGGTATTTAGAGATACTCATCATGGTAATGACAAACAGACCACTGCTCTTTATTTACACTCAAGAATGTGCTCTGCAATCTAACTCCCTCATGATGACACTTTTTTCAATGGAATGGGGGCTATCTCAAATGCAATTAAATATACTCAACCCAGTTTTTGAACCTAATGTCAAAATTTTAGAAAGCTTTATGAATATATTAAACATAATTTCATACTGCTACCATTTTCTGTGTACTCACCATTAAATGAATAGCAGCCAAGTGACACGTCAAAACCAGTGGCAGATGTAGGATTGCTTTCAGTTACCTTTTTAACCAGCAAGTTAACTTTTAATATTGCAAGGGTATTATACTCCATAGTCACAATTTTACTAAACTATACTAAGTCCATAGCTATTGTGTCAAATGACTCATAACTAAAAATAAAACGTTTGATAATGCTTATATTATTACTGAGTTTGATATAATGTTAATATATAAGCTTTTAGATTAGTTAGTAACATTACATTACTTTTACATACAGTTGGAGTACAATATTTATGCATGTGGTGTACAATAAAAAAAAAAAAGCACAAGTACCTCAACTGTACTTAACCAGAGACGTTATAATATTGAGGAGACAGACCACTCTACCGGTTTTGAATGGGGAAAGCTGCGACGCCAAAGATGGCGCATGTCCCGCCCACTTTCACCAACAGCCAATCACCTGCATTGTCAGAGCTGAACTAGGCCAATCATGTTGTTGCACCAGCGCATGCGCACAAGTCGTTTTACGACAGACCAAGCTACCTGGTGGCAACAATAACAACAGCGGTCAGGTTAAAAATTTACCTAAAGGTTTTTCGGATAAGTGCAGAGAGCCACCGGCGGCAGCGACCGGGAGCGGCTCCTCGTCATGGGGGAAAGCCGTTTAATTTACCCACGGAGTTTTAGAGGTTTACGACCGGCTGGTTAATTTGGCCGTCACAGGTTGGTCTTAATGAAGTGCAGCTTCACGTGTGTGCTGCTGACAGAGCTACCTTGCTACCTCGGGGCTACGTGTACAGAATTCACCACATTCACATCAATAAATGTTTTACAATGAACCGATCAGTCCACATTTTCTTTAATTTAATTTTTAATGTAGAGTTTGTTTCACTTTTTAACCAGAACAAAAACTCCCCCACTCCACCTGTGGCTAAGCGTTAGCCTCCTGTGCATGTTAGCAGCAGCAGCAAAAAAGAAAACACAGTACGGGTGAAGCAATGGAGCCGTGGACCGATAGACTCGGTCACCGTTAACGAGAGCCTCTACTGTTTAACTGTACAGAGTACGAGAGCCTTGTTGTGAGCTGAGAAACGGCGGTTAGCGGCCGATGCTAAATGCTAAAGGAAGTTAGCGGCGGATGCTAAACGCTACTTCTAGTTAGCATCAGCACAATGCCCCTCATTACCGGTCAGGGCTTTAGTTGTCAGTGATGGTCGGTAATCAGTGCGTGGCTCCAGCGGTTCACTCCGACTGTATTTATTTATTTTAACTGCCTGCTGCTGAGACAGAGAGCTAGCACTCGGTAGCATCCGAGACAGGTAAGTGGGGCTCGGGGGGGCGGGAAGGGGGGTACAGACAGTCACCACCACAATGAACTATGAGCCCATATGTGATGATTAAGACGGATTTCATGTAAGTTTAGCATTTATTTTTGGGCAAAAATCTCCAGATTCAAGCCGGTATGTCTCCAGGTAGAGCAGAGCAGATCGGTGTAGCCCGCACTGCTGCTACATCAGCCGTTACGGCCGTACAGTGACAGCGGTGTCGTAAATCCGCACGCATGCGCAGTTGAGTACACCCTGTGGAAAAAATAGCGATTTAAACGTTATTCTGCGGTAAAGTCTATGTTTTTTTGGTTTCGATCTGTATTTCATTTCACCGGCGATCATGTATATATGTTTTTTCTGTCGTACAATAACGTTAAAGAGTGGGTTTGGCCATGGTCCCATTCAATTAGATAGGGGTCTGGTCTTCTTGGGCTTTTCGAAGCGTCGCCAATATGGCCGCCGAGTGGCCTGACTTGCCTAGAAGGGCTTTGACTTAACCACTAATAGCAGTAATTTGTAAAGCAAGTTCCACACCACCGGTTTAGGCTGTAGTAACTGATTATCACCACTAAGTGGCAGTAATAAAATCAACACAGATCGAGATGCAGCTGAGCTGAGCACCGTAGAAGAAGACCGTCATGGCGTCTCTCAGCAGTGATGAGTGGAGAGCAGTCTGCGACAAATTCACCAACGCCCAAAATTTAACAGAAGTAGAATCACGAAACGACCCAGAAAATGACCCGTTCCGCTCCAAATACAAAGCCAGGGAGCTGCTCAGAGAGATTTACTGCTCACTGAAGAGCTTTGAAGCCGGCGATGGTGGGGAGGAGGACGGCGGCGGCAGTGGAGGAGGAGGAGGCGAGAGCGGCGACCAGCGGCCGACGGAGCCGCCGGTGGACGGGCAGACGGAGGATGTGTTCGGTCGGGGCTTCAGCGGCGACTCGCCAGCCGGGCTGAGGGCCGCTAAACTCGGGGCCGTGGAGTACTATCTCGGCGTCAACCACGTCGACACGGAGGAGCTGTCAGCCGGACAGGAACATCTGATGAACTGCATGAAACAGCTGGAGAGATGCAGCGTGTCGAGCGACAATGTGTCACTGTTTATCCACGTCAGGGTAACGTTGACTACATGACTGTTTAGCTTCACGTTAGCAACAATATTGACCATCAGGCTGCTGCCACAGCCGTTTAAACCTGTATTTATGCGTATTTGTTTAAAAGAACTGAAGCACAACTGCTGATCAATCATCCGTGAATCACGTCATCCCTTTTTTTTTATTAAAAAAAACTTTATCAAAGGCATTTTCGGTTATAAAGACAAACGTTTGTATCCACACACAAACAGGTCACTCTCGTAAACATAATCCCGTAATAGTCCCATCCTCGTATAGCCTATACACCGTATACCATCCAAGGCTAGTCAGACAGGTTGACAAGAGAAAGTCCTACTCAGATTAATGAGAGATTGAACTTCTTTACATATTCAATAAAAGGAAACCAAACTCTAGTGTATGTGTAAATCATATCTCATCTTAACTGTAGATGGAGGACAGAGCATCAGATGGTATTGATCACTTGTGTCTGCTGTGTGTGTGTGTGTGTGTGTGTGTGTGTGTGTGTGTGTGTGTGTGTGTGTGTGTTTTCAGAACCAGCTGGGCATCCTGTGGGCCGGCCGTGATGAGACAGAGACTGCTCAGGGATTCCTTGAAACAGCTGAATCCATCTACCAACGTTACATGAAGGAGGTATAGTCAGTTTCCTGTTCGGCTGTAACACTGAAGCTGCTGGTGGTAATCGACATGCCAGAATAGAACGACCAATGTATTGTTGTGTTTTTGATTTATTGCCAGGGCTCCAGACTGTGCAACTTGCGCATGTGCAACCAGTAAATGGGTTTGTTTTAAACCTGTGAAATGTGGAAGGGGCGACTCAAAGATACTGGACTCTGTTATTACAGGTGTCAGGCACACAATGTGCGTGAGGATCATGAATGAAAAAGGAATGTGAATATTTGCTTTGCAAGTCGTTATATGGTGTCGCCCCCTAAATTTTCTGGTTGCGCTCCTAAAATTTTGAGTTAGGGGCCACTGTTAGTCTGAAGCACTGATCGCATTTTGTTTTGTTTTGTTTAAGATGACATATCAGTGCAGTGCACCATGAAGCCAAAAGGGAGCAATATTTTTTACAATGTTGTCACTTGTCATAACTGTGGTGACACCAACATTCAAGAGTAAATTGATTTGGAAGCCAACAGCAGGAGAAGAGTTAGGAGCAAACGTACCACAACATTGTGCAAGTCCATTCCTTCTTCTGCAGCCATGTTTGTGGTGTTTTCCTTTTTCAGGATGGGAGTCCTCCCACTGACATGACAGAGTACTTTACTACTGAGGAAAACCTGCTGACGCATCAGGACAGGACCAAGAGGTCAGTAAACACACACACACTTTACAGATTTAACTTAATATCTATTACAGTATTATTATAGTTACTTCACTTTGCCTCCCCTAACACTGTATTTCTCCTTTCCCTTCGTTTCCTCTCATCTTTCCTTTTATATTTTTTAAACTTACCAGGTTTGAGCTGGCCTACACTCATACCATGTACTACCTTGCTCAAGTCTATAAAAACCTTGGTAAGGCTTGTTGTGTTTGAATCATCTTATGTAAAATGTCTCGGTGTAACTGTCAGATTTTAATCTATTAACATCTACCTTTTTATTATGTATTTATTACTGTGTGAATAAAGTGTGGTTTGCTGTTATAAGGCTTTATGCTTTTTTGATGATTGTTATAATAACTATAGTGTTTTGTCATCCAGGTGAAACTGAGCGTGCTGCCACCTATTGTCACAGTACCCTGCAGAGGCAGTTACAGTTAAATCAGTTCAATCCCATGGAGTGGGCACTGAACGCTGCTACCCTGTCACAATATTACATCACTAAGGTAATCTCATATTGATTCAACAATCGGTTTCAAACCTTATGTAACACATTTTTTTGCTAAAACTTAAAAGTTATTTATTATAATCAATATGTGGTCTAGATGTATATTAGCAAATACTAAGAGATGTGTATGTGTATAAGATTTAAAAAGAATAAAATAAAAAATCTTTTTTTAGGGCCGATACATGGAAGGTAGACATTGCTTGTCAGCAGCTACTGTCATATCAGGTTTGGCAGGAGAAGTTCCCTCTGAGGCTGCAGCACAGGAAAGTAAGTATCAATCTAAATCTTTAATAAATATACATTGCAGCATAAGCACATTGAGTTGGGGTTTCTGTAGGCAACTGAGTTAAACAGGAAGGAAGAATTGTTGCAGTTGTGTGCCCACTCCTACCTCCTCTCCTCAGTTATTATTACCATCCTTCCACTCTCTGACCCCCCTCTCAGTTCATGCTCCTCCTTCCTGTCAACATCTTTTTCTCCTTCTGTATGACACAGGTGAGACGGAGAGTGAGCGAAGGGAGCAGCTCAGGCAGAAGAGAGCAGAGATAGCGAGATGTTGGATAAAATACTGTCTCAACATCCTGCAGGATGCTAAGAAGCTGCTAGAGGTACTGTGTGGTTGTACTCGTGCTTGTGGCGGGTTTTAAATCTGTTAGGCTCATGACTTGGTCCCAGGTCACATGACTCAAGTCTTATGAGCAGTGATAGCCAGTGTGACTGAGCATAAAGAGCACCACCCACAAACAAACGTAACTGTATCAACTAAAAACCCAAGGAAAAGACATAAGTGAACAAAGTTAGTTAAGATTATGTAATGTTTGATTCCAAAATAAAAAAACAATTTAGGATAATCATCACTGTAATAAATCTTGTAATGCAATGTTTATTTGTGCAAAAATGTTTGTTTGTGTAGATTATCTTTATATCTGCTCCTGCTGAGCTCAGATGAACTTAATTGTTTTGTGTCTCTTGTGCTTGTTTGTAACCAGGACAACATCGGGGAACTAGATAATGATCGTCAGGAAGAGCTGAAGAGAGAGAGAAGACGCGAGGAGGAGGAGGAAGAGAAGGGCAGGAAGAGCGCTATGCTGTTTGGCTCCGAAGATACCTTCGACTCCATTGCTAGTCTGGAGGAAAAGGTCTGTTTGATCAGAACGCTACTATTTCTAGCAATGCTGTTGATAAAACCACTGTTAAGAAACATGTTGTATCTTCATCAACATATTTAATCACCATAATGTCTCCACCAGTAGCAGCAGAAGTGTGTCCCTTTAACACTTTAACACCGCTATTTCTTCACGCCAGATATAAGGAGTGAAAGGCCTTGTTGTGATAGCATCAGTCAGTTGATCACAAGCACAAACAACTGAGCAAAGAGCTGGCAATAAGCTGAAGACCTGAGCTCATTGTGCCACTAGAAGGCGCCGTTGTGTAAATAAACGCAAACCCATTCAAATAGATGAGCTTTAAATTTCTGCTTTTATGTTTTCTAGGTGGGCTGTTTGATTCCACTGGACTTCACTGAGGCCAGAGCTGTGTTTTTAGTGGGACAGAATTATGTTACACAGGTATTCACAGCACCGCATGCACACAAACACACACTCTTGCTTGGATAGAGGCTTGAATAAGACTTAAAATGACTTCAGTAAAATGTTACATTGAATTTCAACTTCCTTTAGAAGCAGAGCTTGGAGGCCCACTGAGATACTGTGTGTGATTTTAGGATCTATAAAAGAAACCTCACATGAATTGACACAGAAGTGAACGCACCGTGATATTTATAGCTGAAGTTGATTTCGACTGTGTTGTACAGTCTGCACTGATGATCAACACTAAACTGATCCTTACAGTATTCAACCGCTTTGTTGTCTGAAGTGTTCATCTCGATCTCACCACAGTGTTGCCAACGTGAGGTTATTTCTGTGCCGTTTTGTAGCGACCTGTCATCATTATATCAAATCAAACTCATTCAATTTGACAGACGACTACAGTTAAAAAGGTTTTTTTAAAGTATATTTTTGGGGGCTTTTTTACCTTTTAATGTGTAGGAAAGTCGAGAGAGAGACAGGAAATGGGAGGCAGAGAGGGGGGGAATGACACGCAGGATAGGACCGCTCGGTGCGGGATTCAAACCAGGGTCACCTGCAGTGAGGATTATAGCCTCAACGCACGGGGCGGGTGCTCTACCAACTGAGCTAAACACCGCCCCAAAAAGGATTAATTTTTTAAGTAATAATTCACAGTGATAAAGACAATGGGCAAGGATGCTTTGCAAAATTGCAGCCTCTAAAAGTATGACAACGTTTTTAAGTGTTTATTGATTCAGTAAAGAATGTGATCTGATTGGATGGAGAGTCCTTCATCTTTTATCTTTACACACCCAGCCCAGTTTCAGCTGTTGAAATGTGGTGATAAAACCTAAAACATGTGGGTGTTTGAGATCCAGTGATTACAATCAAGTCATCCGTAGTTTTTCCGTATTTGCAACATTCTTTCTCTCACTCTTGCAGGCCAAGGAGTACTTTCAGATGGATGGGTATGTGACGGACCACATAGAGATCTTGCAGGATCACAGTTCTCTGTTCAGGGCCCTGGCTTTCTTTGAAGAGGATCTGGAGCGACGCTGCAAAATGCACAAGCGAAGAGTTGATATGTTAGAACCAATCTGCAGTGGTAATTTTTTCATCCTTTGAAAAACGTTTGGTGTCTATGTATAATGCTGTTGAAAAATATCATATAAGGTCAGCATCAATGTGAGGTGACACCAGAATTGTTAAATCTGATTTTCTCCTCCTCTAGACTTGAACTCTCAGTACTACCTGATGATCCGCAGACAGTTGATGTTTGAGTTGGCAGAGACCTATAATGAAATGATGGATCTGAAACTGGCACTGGCCAACAGACAAGCAGACACGCAGTCCCTAGACAATCATACCATCAAGAAATTCAACCACCTCTGCTCCGCCTCTGCCAAGTAAGTGAACATATGTGTGTGGAGCATCTGTGTGTGCAATATTCATTATTCTATGAGTGAGTGATTTGTGATCCCCTCTTCTCCAGGTACTTCCAGATGTTCCTGGACTCTCTACGGTCTCCAGAAGGGAAATATCCAGAACACCTCGAGGAGGAGGTGCTCAGACCGGCACTGGTGGCCCGCTTCAGAGTAGCCAGACTGCACAGCCGGCTCATCAGCTCTATACCCTCTGTTCAGCTGGAAAACCTCAACAGATCTCTGGAAAACTACAAGTATGAAAATATGTTTCTCCAATTGTTGTGATAAAATGTAAACTTTTTCTATATTGCGTATTAAAATACTTGCTCCCTTGCATTTACTCTGCTGGATGAAAGTAACAGGGTGACATTAATACAGAAGCATGAAGCAAAGGCTTCATTTTACTGTAATTAATGGGATAAGGATGTATTTGAAGGCACTATGATGTGTTTTTTTTAATAACTTTTATTTATCAATTATCAAACAGTTATAAAGTGCATTGGTACAAAGCATGTTATTTCTTTTTCTTTTTTTCGTTGACTGCCATCGGCCATCGGTAAAAAAACGTGACATTTTGGCTCTATGATGTGTTGACTTATGAAAAAAAAAAAAGAAAAAAAGTTGCGTGCATGTAAACACTTGTTAAGTGCAGACCTGTTGTCTAGATAATCCCCTGTACGGGCTTAAAACACCGTCAGAGAAACTCAACCTCCACCTGTTGTCTAGATATGTGGTGCAGTACTGTGAGGCTCACCCTGATGCAGCACCGGCTGCGGAGACGGAGTTGGAGCTGAGTAAGGAGATGGTCGGCCTGCTGCCTCTCAAAATCAACCGCCTCAAAGCAAGGATGGCTGCAAACAACTGAGGGATGGCTCCGCTCACTGCCCGACATGGTTCACTAACTGTATTAAATGCATCCAGATGAGAGAAACTGGGAGGCAGATAAACTGACTGTCTTTGTTATTATAGTTGTATTGGTCATGGCCTCAAGACCTTTGAATACAGTATACACTATACTTACATGCTTACATTTATGTAGTAAAATGTGTGGTCAATTTACTTTTAATTCACAGGTTTTAAACAGAAAATTAATCAAAACCTGTTTTTCTCTCAACATTTATGCTTGACACGACACACATAAATAAATTAAAATGTGGGTGTATGGCTAAAATGTCATGTACATAAAAGAGTTTTATTTTGTCTCATTCTGTTTAACTTAATTTTACTATTCAAACATCTTCCCAGACTCTTTCTCGTTCATATTGGGTTTTTTTTTTTTTAATTGTTCATCATATTGATTTACATTTTATGGTGCTTTTTTTCTTTATTTAAACACTCGGCACATTTAAATTCAGTTTCTTCAGTGACTTGAAATCTCTGAAATTAAGACTAGTGTTGAAGCTCACTGTAACCACAGCAACCAGACAGCAGTCAGACATGTTTTTGACGTGTTTTACTGCTTTTTGGTTTTGCCTGTGAGAAACAACCATTCTTAACCACACTGATGTTAGTGTATTAGATGTCATAATTTTGCATGATGCCTGCTTCATCTGGTTGCACATGTGCATTATCTTCTTGTCTCTAAGGAATCACACTGTCATCCTATCTTATGTACAGTCGATATTAAATGTAATGATGGTAAAGCAATGAAGTACTACACACTCACGCCACAATACCAATATGTGCTTTTGTACTTGCAGAGACAAGTTGGGGATGAAATGGCGCCTCAGTCTTTTCTCTGGTGTAGCTCTATATAACAGTACTGAGTAGATTTAATGAGTTTGAGTCTCTGAGTAAAAGGCTTAAATTGTCTCAGTTTGGGCTCCAGATGAGTATAAGAACCTGATTTTCCAGACTATTAAAACTGCTTAATGCAGAGAAATGTCTAAAACTGTGTCTATTAAAACCAAACTATGTCTTAAACTGACTGTGACTGTGTCTTGATGTCCTATAAAAGTTATTGTATAGCTCACCCTACATCTTTTATCAACCCTCAACACTTGTGTCCTACATGTTTCATTACTGAAGCACTCTTGTGTACATTTATCACATGGTACAGTTGAATTAAAACTCATGTAAGAGCTTTACAGATAAAGACACGTTTTGTTGATTGCAGTTAATTGAGGACGTACGTCAATTCTCAGATACCGTTAGATGTTTTCGCCAGGGAACTATTTGCAAAAGAGGTCAGATGTGTGGGCTGCCGCTATTTCCAACAAACCATGAGGTCATGTCACCTTGCCTTACTAGGTGCTACTTCCTCCCTGAGGCCTTCAGGGGTTGTGTGGTGAAGCTATTGGGTAGACAATCTAGTGACCTCATTGACACGCACTTGATCAATATCATCACCTAAGGCTACCCGACAATATCTGTGTGGATATACAGATAACAAAAAGGGGAAAAAAGCATAAATTATGTTTTTTATAAATGAGTCACAGGTCTGAGTGACATGATGGTTAGCATATACATTTATAGCATATATATAGTTTGGATGAATGTTGTTCCAACACCTTGTTAAGAAACTTAGTATTGATCTGTCTTTTTCATTAGTTGTCTGTATATCTGTTAGAGGAATAGGTCTGAAATGTTTCTTCTAATTCAGACTTCAATATTTATAGGTTCTTCTTAAGACATTACACATACCTGTACAGTCTATTCAAGTGGACTCACAAGACACAAACATAGGTTGCACAATTCAACATTACTGACTGTGACATAAATTGTTATAAAAACTATAGAAAAACTATGGGCTATGTGGCAACAGAAACAATTTCAGTGAAGAGAAAGCTACAATTCTTGTTTTAATGTCAGTTTATGTTCCAAGTAACTTTCCTGTTACTTGTTAAAATGTGTATGGACATAGCTGCTCACCACACAAACTAATGTCAGAGACAGGAAACACATTTAGTTCATATTCATATATGTGCATATGTGTATGTCAATTACCAATAATACCAAAAAAGTTCATATTGTGGTTCTCTGCACAGTTCCACATTTCTAAAATTTGCAGATTTTTTTTTTCACATGAAATTGTGATCAATAAATGGGAAGTAAAAAGTATTGTCAGGCAAAACAACTTTATGATTCACAGTTCTGAGGAAATCTGAGTAGACAGAAAAGTGGATGTTACGTCACTGCACTTTGACAAACTTCGGCACAGTTACGGTTTGTAAGCTGAACAAACTCTATGGCCCAAATACATCAACTCTTACATTTACTTCTTTACAGAAAAACTGCTGGTGTTAGTTTATTATGGTTATCAGTCACTGCCAATGTTCCCTTCCCTGTGGAGTACCAATAGTTCTTTGCCCAGACTGGTGATTGGTGATAGTGTTTGCATATATGTTAACGACTGTGTGTGTGTACAGTGTTTCTGAGAGAGGCGAAGTGCTGTCTCTACTCTCATAAACTCTGGTTACTCAGACAATAGACTTGAATCCCACATAATGTGACAGGCGTGGGAATAGAAACCAAGCTGGCAATAAAAACAGACTTTTATAGAGGCGGGAACATAGCTGCTGCAGGTAAACATGTTTATATCAGACATAATGGGATATCAGTGATTGTGAAAGTGGTATAGGCCTTTTAATTGCTCAAGTATTGAGTACTGTGGAGGAGACAGTAGGAGCATCAGCTGGAGACGAGCTACGAGTGCAGTGGTGCATGTAAGTGGGTATACATAAATATGTCACTTCCAGTATGTGTGTGTGTGTGGAGGCGAGGTTGGGCAGGCTAGTGTGTCATTTCCTGCAGGAAAATGATAGCAACTGATCTTACCACTTCCGTCACAGCATCGTACTGATGTGTCAGCTGAAATAAATAGTCCTCTCTCTCTGTGTCTCTCT
This sequence comes from Decapterus maruadsi, assembly GCA_030347415.2. Taxonomy (NCBI): domain Eukaryota; kingdom Metazoa; phylum Chordata; class Actinopteri; order Carangiformes; family Carangidae; genus Decapterus; species Decapterus maruadsi. The sequence continues at coordinate 5,034,124 of CM064900.1, forward strand.
CTATCTTTCTCCTATGACTGTCTTCTTCTCTTCTTGTCTGACAGACAAGGAAAAAGTTGCATCACGGCAGAAGAAGAGGACACACCATCACAGCAACTAAACAGTGAAAGGGAGGAATGCACTGTTCGGTTCACAATAGGACAAGAACTCAACAAATATTTGACAGAGTGCTGACAGTAACAACACACGCACAGTCGCACACACATGGGCACACACACCTACAACTGTTAAAAAAAACACCTAAACATCACAGACCACAGTTTGTTGTAGCCTATGCACTGACATACTGTGGCTGTACTACTTTTTCAAGGTCCACACGACACGGAAAGTACAGCCATGATGAACGATGGAGAAATATTTCGTGATGAGAATCCAGCCTTTATTCAGTGCTTCTATTCAAAAGTGTTATGGTTTGGCTTGTGCATTATAGGGTGTGGTGTTTAGGAAGTGAATCACCAAAGATTATCACTACAGCCTCTGATAAATGTTACAGTAAGATGTGCACAGATGCTGTGATGCGAGAATAAACAGGCAATTCTCACAGTCACAAAACCTCAGACTTTATCAGCTAAGTTGCTCTCATCACTACTAACGGATATGAAACGCACATCAAACCACAAAACGTACGCTATCATGGCTGTTGATGTATCAACATATTAAAGCCAATGAGAAAGCAGAACTTTTTTTCACATTTAATCTGTTTTTTTTTTCAACCTCCTTTGAGAGAAATAGTTTAATCAAGGTCAAACTTGAAAACAAAAAACTGGTCATTCAATTTAAAAATGTTACAATCATTTCATCAATACATTTTTTGGAAAGAAAATACCCAATAGGCTATACTGCGATATTTTCTATGCACTTTTTTCCCCCCCAAACCTTGTCATATGCCTTATCACTGCAGCTCACAGTTTATGCAAGACTGTGATAGACTACATAATGCAGAATAACATTATTGATGACTGAGAAGTACTTGACCAACAGGCCCAGCATTGCAGGTGTTTTCTAGTGCTCACTGATTATTATTCAGTGACTATATTCTTAATCTGCAACTCCTCTATGCTTCTTACTCTAGCCTATCCTGATATTAATTCCACCCTTCCATGAACGCTTCTCTAAAACTACAGGCACTACATCACATTTGCAATATTTGTTAAAACACCACACCTCTCGTAAAGCCCTACTTTTGCCAGCTCATATCAGCCCAGGGACAATTTACGTCTGAGCAATGATCAATGCAGTTAATCTTATAAATATGCTCTAACTGCCTGAGGCACCGTACCAGGTGTCCACACTTGAAATGTCTTGACTTGTGTTTACTGGCAGAGTCTGACATTGCAGGCAGAAGTACAAACACTAACAGTGGAGGAGCTATTTAGATTTTTTTTTACAGTAATAGCACAATATGTGAAAATTCAAATATTTCCTTATATTTTCAAAATGATAATACATTACTAAGCTGTGGCAAGCAAGTGCCTAGGCTACAATATAAATGTTTTATTACATCAAAGTGCCAACAAACACAGTCATATGAGCTAGCAATTTACAGGAATATGAAAAAACATAAAAATGAAACATACAATGAAAAAAAGGCACAGACACACAAAAGCATGCCCTTGAGTCCAGTGGCTTATAGCACAGTATGATGAGAGAAACAACTGAGTGAGGTCACTGAGCTCTAATTTGTTATACAGCAGGTATTTCAGGAGAGGGGGCTGCAGTGACTCCCACACCGGTTTCATCCACAGCCTCAGTGAATTGCCTGCTTTTTTTTTCAGCGGAGAATCGGCTTTATGCACGAGCTAAATAAAATGAATAGGTCTGAAGTGAATTTAGCTGCAAGCAGACAAACTCACACTGAAAACCACTGTCGTTTTCTTTTCGCGGCCAATTAAAACAAATTGCCTCTTCCTCTATTATATAAAAAAGCCACACAGATTGAATCTTAAAACGCTATCTTCTGGTATTTCCTCAGCCCAAATGCGCTGCAAACTCGGGAGTTGATATCGGATATTTACTGTAGAGGCAGCTAACGCAAAAGTTTCCACTGAGGATGTTCAGCAGTTTCTACAAGACTTCAGGAAACCGTGACGCACTCTGAGGGCTGAGCTCTTCTAGGGGGAGTTTGACTCTCAGATACTTCACAGTCAGTATCTTCTTCCCCGCGTAAAGACGTACACGTTTTGTGAAAGGAGAGTTTTCACGTTATTATTATTATTTTTTATTATCAGAGACTCACTTTGAGGATGAAGCTGATTCTGCTCCTCGCCATCTCCTGCCTCGCCTTACATAACGGAAATGGTAAGTCTGGACTGTTCATGGTAGTGTGTGTTTTTGAGGTACAGGTAGTAGTAGATTACTTTTTACTCAGGTTATTATTTAATACAGGACAGCTAACACAAAAGTCAAACTGTGCTCCTATAGACTCCATCCATCTGAATGACCAGTAGTAAACAGGGGTTATTCTATCTATTTGGCTCTGTGTGTCATCATATACCCTAGTGATTCCCGACAGCTTCTGACTCATACAACTCCAACGTCAGAACTGTGTGTACTAGAAATTGTGTTGATGTCAGCTCAACATCCTCACACCTGTAGTAGCTACTCCTGGAACAGACTGTCAAAAACCTAAACCTTCAAAACATCTAAAATCACACGGGGCAAATGTTCTTTGCATTAACACCACATGTTCTGAGGTTGACTGAAGGTTCAGGGTGGGAAATATCTGAAAAAGTCCTGTCTTCTTTCAGATTGAACCAGAAAGAGCAAAGGTGTTTCAGTTCCGAATTAAGTTTCGATGTGCCTTGTTGAAAGCTTTGTACATGTAAAGGGGGTTTTTGGACTCTCAACCATGACATAAGGAGGTAAATTTCCTTTTGTTAATGTTGTGGTAGGAGATGACGAAGGGAAACTTTAGTAGGCAGGTTAAAAGAATAACAACAATATTTTTGAACTTTTAGAAAATACCCCTTTTTTCAGTTTCTTTTGAAATAGACCACCATCAGGGGATGATAAAGATAAGATCACCAAAAACTGACAAATCACAATTTTCAATCAATAAGAATGTGGTCGACTTGCACCTTTTCTGTACTAATGGAAGGAAGCCTTTAAAGTTACTGTAATGCAAACAGTTCACACCAGTTATTTTTTCACCACTTATACAATTCTCTATCAGGAGTCTGTCTCTACGCACTCATTTTTAAGTCAGTAATGCACAGCAGGAAGCTGCTACTGTGGCGTATTGTATATTGCATTGTATATCATCAATGATGAGAAAAACACAAGCAGCAAAGGAAGGCAAAGCAGTTGGTCAGGGTTCATTCTACAGTGAGACAATGAGCCAAAACCATTAGATGAAAACAACCAGATGGTGGCTTCACATGATGGAAGAGCAGCACAGACGCTACACTTGAAGCTGGTTTAGTGATGAAGGAGACAGAAGGCGAAAGCAACAGTCTACAATGTAGACAAAACAGGAAATAGATCTTGATTGAAGGATTTGTGCAAAAGTGTGATGTGCGACTAATGCGACTAACGAAAGTTATTTTTGTTGGCTTTGAAGTGCTTTCCAGTACATTAGCCTCCTTAATAAGTGCAATCTTCTTATTGTTCATGTTTACTTGTTGTTTTTGACTGTCATGATATTAGTTTCCTTATGCAGTTTAGTTTCTTTACACAGCACCAGATACCCTCCATAATCACTTCCCTTTGAAATCTCTTGAAAAAGTTTTGATATTGTAACACATTATCGAGGAGAATGAGAAGCTCTGAAGGCAACAGACTGCCTGTTACATTAACCTGTTGCAGAATAATGTTGTAATGTCCTGTAACTCTCCAAACATGGAACTAGTAAACCTTAATTATGGCTCTGAACTGATCCAGATGAGCAACCAGATGTTGCTCAAGAAAACTGACTGAAGTGAATCGTTGCGTAAAAAAACAACACGACAAAAAAGTGAACATCAATGACCCTGTTTCTCTCCCCGCAGGCGCACCGAGGACCGCTGTGTATAAGTTTGTGAGATGTAACCCTGTGGGTGACCAGGCCAACTGTGTGACTCACCAAGGTCCAGAGATGGCATGGAATCCAGACTTACCAGCCAAACTGCCTGCATCAGCTGCACAGTATCTGTATGTACCCATGTGTTGTGTATATTTCTAACAGAGTGCACAAGCTTGGGATGTAATGGTTTATTTTCTCTGCGAGTTGCTCCGAGTAAGAAAGATGAGGGAGTCTTATTGGCCGCAAAGCAAAACAAAGCAAAACAACCAACTCTGTGATAGTGTAGTATACTACTGTCAGATAAATGCAGACTTTAAATATAGAAATGCAGATTCTGCTTTGGATCTCTCACTTTTGGTCAACACAACAGCACGGCCTCTATCTGGGTGTATCTCTGTGTTTGAGAGCGAATGTGTAAGTGTGAGGTAGATGGCCAAGAAAAGCCAAAATAGGAGTCAGCGTGGAGGGAGACAGAGGGGACAACAGAGAGAGGAAGCGAGAGAAAGAGAAAGAAAGAGAAAAAGAAAGAGAGCAGAGTAGTTAGAGCTGGAATAGACCAGGGGAGCTCTTTGTCTATTTCACATTGTCCCAGAACACAGAGTTAGAGGTTTCTGAAAGTTAAAGCAGTAAAAGTTGATCTGTGGGCAGTTTTGCTTCACTCACTATAGTAGTTTGGAATGACAGTGAGAAATGTTGATAGCTTCTCAGTAAAAAGGAATGATATCATCCAGATTATGTCAATTCATTCTGATTTTATTATCATTAAATTATTTAAACTCCATCCAGATCATTTAAAGACAGTCGATTTTTATATGGATGTCATGAAAAGATGTATAATGAAAAAGATGATGAAATTAGAGTTGTAATATGCTGAAATCTGAACTATACTTTCAACTCTTTTGAAATTAGACAAGCTGCAAAGAGTAGAATGATAATGACAACTTTACTTTTGGCCATGAATATCAATATATGAACTCACATACATTTCCTCTTAATGCTGGTGTGCTTGTGGGAAAGGGACTGGTCAGTTTAGAGTGCTTTGTGGAGGCATGCTTACGCTCTGTGTACTGTAAACTAAAGTAAAGAGGGAGTGTATTTGTTTCGAGGCATCTTGCAGAGACAGCCAGAGATACCATGATGTGATGGTATGTGAACGATGTGGGTGCGAATTCACTCGCTGCATGACTCACTTTTATGTTTCTTGCAGGGTTCATTCTCATTCTGATTCATCAAGTGCAGATAAAGCACCTATGCAGTTAAATCCTATAGATGTTATGCTAGCTCAGTAGTCTTAATATGACCAGACTTAAACAGTGCTTTACAATGTTTCTGCTGGTGACTTCGCTCTAACATGCAAAAGTTGCCTCCTTTGTGTTTTAATAGAAGAAAAAAGATGATAGATGAATTAAGACAGTTCTTAATTAATTTTGATAAATAGTTGCAGATCCTAACTTTAATCCCAATAGGAGTATCCTCAGGCAAATGCTTGAGGGAGTGAGTCACATTCACTTCATATTTTAAAAAATCAAGTCTATTTATATATAAGTTTTCATAGAAACTGAAGGAAATAGATTTCATTCAGCACAACTTGTATCTTTCAGGACCATTGAGCTGTCAACACAAGCTTCATGCTACAGTAGTTTGACATCATAAATAAATCTCCATTACTGTTTTGTTCAGAGACACATATTTTCATCTTCCTGCCTTAAATAGTAAAGCATTTTTAGACACTTGTAACCATTTCAGTTCATTTGTTTGTGTGTCAAAGCAGCAGCCTAGGATTTCCTGTTGTTAAAGCTGACCATATTTCTGTTCTTTTGATATCTAGTAGGAAGGAGCTCAGAAGTCACTCTGTGTCTTAAGGGAACATACACATCTCACAGCCCCCGTAGACTAGATTTTTAGGGTCAGTTTCAATGACTGCATGAAAACAAAACTCATCTATGTCTTCTTTAAGAAGACATACAAGTTGTGAAGGTATAGGAGATACAGTATATTGTCATACTGAATCAAAGAGGAATTCAGATCATCCTGTTTATTTCGACCCTTGGTCCAGATCGTTCCATTTAGATGAACTTCAAAACAGTGAACTTCTGGAAGTAATGAGCTGGTTAGGAAGCGTGTGTGTTCATGGGTTCGTGTGTGTGCGTGTGGTACATATGGTTCGTGTAAAAGACCTGTAATGCATGTGACTGCCGAGACGGTATCACAGTCTTGGTCTTAGCCCTCAGTTTCCTCTTTTAGAGTTCCTCTTAACTGATTTTGATCAGTTAATGATGTTTTATTTTCAAAGAGGGAAAGTTTTCAGAAATGAATTCCTCAAATCATATTCAGTTCTTTCTTAATTAGATTCGAGGAAATCACACAGGGTCTTTGGATGTATTTGATTTGACCAAAAAGTTGAAGTCCATCTGAAAACGTAATGAGATGTTTGTGAGGATTGAACAGATAATGCTGTAAACGAACAAGGATTGTTGAGCCTGAAAGACACAAGCAGGTGTCTGGATGGTTAGAGACAGAGTAAAAGAAAGTGGCTATTTGTTTTATAGAAGGTATGTGTTGTTAGTATGTGATTCTTCTTCGGCCTCCTTCATCACTTTGAGCTAGTTTGGACACACCAGGGCCTCAGCACAAGCCCTATTTTTGCAGCAAGCCTTGTACAGGAAGTCAGAGGGAAGTGTTGAGAGGAAGTGGGCTGTGACGCCTGGTGGGCCGCTGCTTCTGGTCTATTGTTTTATGTCTGCAAATGCACCACATGAGTTTGAGAAGTACCAAATTACATGTAAAGAGGACACTGTAACTGAGTAGTTAAATTGTGATTTCTTCCCTTTCCATTATTTCAACAACCTTCAAAAGAAAGTCTGTCCATTAAACAAAATATTGTCAACGACTCAGGTCATGTTGCAGGTCATGAGGCTTTATCAGAGGAGCCTCAGGGATTGATAAGTTAACATGTTATCCTAAAAACTATTGGGTTACTATTGCTTGTTGAAGTTCAACTGAGCTATATTGAAATAAAACTATGAACCAATAAACATGGTAAACGGATGTGAATCGTCAGACAGATGTAGGAAAAAAAAGTGTGAAAACGATCACACCTATTGTCCTCCCACATAAGTTTTCACATTGTCTTTAACTAGTGACACCATCTTTATAGACATCGTCCCAGTCATGTATTTTCTATCACCTCTACCTGCCTCTGCTAACTGTTTCAAAGTAAAAAAAAAAAAGTGTTGGCCTGTTTCGTAGAAATACTGTAGCTTCAACATGAATAGGATCATTAGCCTCGAAAAACACAAGTTTAACAACACCCATAAAGTCCACCTTCACCCAGTAACGTGTTATCATGGCTAATTGTTTCTGGAAGTGTGCAGAGTGATGTGAATTAATGGTGAAAGTTTCTCTGCGCCCACCTTAAACAAGCTTAACACACAGAGGAACTACAGCTTACACAAGTACAATGTAGAAACTTTGTACTTCTAGCATGCATATGCTAAGAATGGACTGTACGCTTGTGAAGCAGGAGGCATCTTGCAGCCTGTTCTTGGTTTTAAATGAAGTAGTAGTTGTAGCAGTAGTAGTACAGGATAGTATATGGTACGTTGTGGAAAAACTTAATACAGATACATTTTGGTGAGATCTGGTGAAAGCGTCAAAGCTGAAATCCCAAACTTTCCACAAGTTCAAATGGAAATGCAAATAGAGAAGTTTGCATTAATTTGTTGTTGTATATCATGCAAATGTCACTGACAATGAGTTAAAGCAGATATCAGCGGAATGTTTTTGTTGTTTTTCCGTCAGCAATCACTTACATGGAGTGTTTCAGCCGTAACACGAGTCTCTCCGTCACTCTGCTCTGCTGCAACCCGAGGAGAAAACTTTCCTTGTGGGATACAAGTGTTATCCAATGAGGAGAGAGAACGGCATGAAGGGCTGTGTGTGCAGCCAAGGGGTGCGCGTGAATGTGGTCATGTAGCACAAGGACCAATAGATGCCTGACGAGGGCGGGGGCTGCTAACTCATGGTGCGTTCAAGCAAACTCGTACTTTGTGTTTTTTCTTCCTGTGAAGTCGTACCAGTTCGATCTGGTACGAGTTCATGGGTCGGAAGTTACGAGTGGCCGTTATAGTGAACTTTCACAGACAAAAGGACGGTAAAAACACGAGCTACGGGTTACCTGGAACGCTACAAAGTTGTAGTTGTGACTTGAAGCTGTAACTTACGGTTTCAAAAGCCTGCCTTGAACGCAGCATTCGCCGAAACGGCCGTGCCGCTGATATCTGCTTTAACACTTTTATTTTCTGAAATGATGACAGCAAACAAACAGCTACAATCTGCCAACAACATTTCTCAATGCCCGACTTTTTTTTCCTGTTTCCAGAGAGGCAGAGCCTGTGGAGGATGAAAGTCCACTGATAGAGGAGGAAGAGATGGAGGAGGATATGGAGGAGGAGAACGGTGAAGAGACGATGCCCCCAGAGCTTTTCCCGGCCGAAGAAGGTTCTGGTGCTTATGAGGGATCTGGATTTGGATTCATGGCGGACCAGGCCACTGGAGCTGCAAGTGAGACAGGCTCTGGAGAGACAGACATGGACCTAAACACAGGTAATTTTAGTTTCCAACTCCTCACTTAATGTAATTTTTTATGTCCTATGTCAACTGACCCTGTCCTTATTTTTAGGTGACGATCTGAGAGGTCTGAGGCGGTTGTTCCCCAGCAGGTCTGCAGTCGGTGAAGCAAAACCAGCAGAGCAGGACCTGAGAGACGACCACCTTTTGCAGCTGTAGACCCAACACCCTCCTACTGAAAGACACACACACACACACACACACACAGACACAGACACAGACACACACAAGGCTGAAATCTGTTTTATTTCCACCTTGCCCACTCAATAGTAAAGCCAACATTGCATCACCACCTGGTGGTGGAAAAATGTGCTTACTCAGAGACCGATAAAGGCCATGTTTTTGTATTATTAGTACAATAGATGGGAATCATTTTTCTCAACAACTGTAAACAATGTAAAAGTATCTGTCAAACAGTCCACACATATAACACAAACGCATACACTGTAATTCAGTTCATATAGTCTACATGATGACTTTTTTTTGGTTTCCCTGAGATGCTGTTTAATATAAAATTTGAAATTTTCTTTCAAACATTTGTAAATACAAGTGCAATAAAATGATGCTGTTGTCCATGCATTACTCATTGTGGGGATTGTGGACATTGTGTTGTGTTTTGGGCATACGCTCCTTAAGGGCACACACAGAAACAAACAAAGACTTATTTATATTATTTGATCCCATTTGTCTCAAATGTTGTGACACTTTACACTTACCCAGTAGGGTCGTGCAGCCAATCTTGGGAACTTCTGGTCTGCAAGGTTGAACAAGAGACTCTTGCTCGCCCAAACCCCTCAGGAATTAATGCAATCTTAACCACTGTAAGCTGGAACATATAGGCCTACAACGTGTATTACCTACATGCATACATTTCAACATCCTCTGTGTTGTCTAATTTGCATTTGATATACTTATATTAATAAAGGATTTATAACAACAGTATTCAGGAGTGTTTTCAGTTTACTGTATCCTGACTACTATGTTTTCTGTTCTGCTACTTAATATCATGTCTTTTCTGTCAATAAATTGTAATGAGTTGATTTTCTACTACACCAGACCTGAGTTGTATACTTGCTGACAAGTAGCCCACAACACAGATTGTATTTTTTGATTGATAATATACAATTTTCTAGAAAAACTAGAAATATTTGACTAAATAAATAAATAAATAAATAATAGCCTACTTGGACTATATAGAGGGGGGGGGGGGGGACTATACTAACTATAAACTACACTTAAAGTAGGCCTATTTTAAAAAGTGATAAGTGTCCCTGTGTCCCATGGTGTTGTACAGTAGTCTCCCTCCCCACCCCACCCCGGGCAGCACACACATGACCCGGGTCACATGACGGCTCTCCTCGGTTCTACCTCCTGGTTCAGGCAGACTGGCTACACGGAGCGAGGCTAGCTGTTAGCTTTGACTGTCTAGACGGCCGAGATGGTGAGTTGTTAAAACAAGCATCGTGTATACAGACTACACCGAAGTTAACCGGAGTGTTTATCCCTTACAAAAAAAGAAAAAGTGTAATGCTAACACGGGCCTGCAGTTTGGACTGACAGCAGCTGGTTAATAATGTAAAGCTGACAGGAAAGCTAGCTGTGTTAGCATCAGGAACGTACGAGGCCCCAGTTGGTTGGCAGCAGCTCTGCTTATGGCTAATAACAGTACTTACTAAAAGTGGCAATTTGCTTATAGCTACGTCAAAATTAGCTTATTTATTTTAACGTTATTTAGAGCTATAAGTGAGCTAAACTAAATGCGGACATTAGCTTGTGTTGCTGCTAACTCAAAGTTGTAGTGTTGCTGTCAAGCTGCTGTTGAATTGCAGCAACAAAATCTTAAACTTGTATAAATGTTTGTTGTTTTATTTTTTCAAAGATATGCAAGTTGGACACAGTTTAATTGTTAATTAATGTCCTAACTATCGAACTGCTACTCACTTTGATAGTACACAGTAGTATTTTTGTGTTACTGTGATGTATTTCTTTAAGTGTAAGTGTCTCTGCTGCATCTTGGGACGTGATTAATTGAAGCATCCCAGTCGTTTCCAGCCAGTGACTGCTCTCACCTGACATCTTGATGATTGGGCTCGTTTCTCTGGATTTGCTGCTGCTGCTGCTTGTTGGAGCATGTGTTTGTGACTTTGCTGCCAGCTCATTGGGAAATAATGTGGCCGTGTAGCTGAGGTGCATGATTGTGTTAGTATGGACATAGCACTGCAGATGTTTGTTGTTGTTTTTCTTTCTCCCTGGGTAATGGACACAGAGTAGGACTAGGAAGTGAGGTGCATGGGATTTATGCAATGAAAACCACAGAATATGACTATGTAAAGGACACGCCCAAGTAACACCAGTGTCAGTGGTGTTGGCAGAGATGTGTGTGTGTGTGTGTGTGTGTGAACAAACTTAGTTGAATTCAACTCTGTTTCTAATGGATTCATGTGGTTATAAGTATCAGCTTCACTGCAGTGACAGTTTGCAAAATCTATGCAGTAATAATGAAAACTGTGATTTAGGCTAATATTTCAACAGCTTAGATCCTGAGAGTCATGTGCCATTTTTAGCTCCATTCACTGGATTATTACCAGTTGTCCTATAAATCTTAATTTTCAGTGTTAGACATACAAGAGTTTTAGCTGTCATTCAGCATATTATATACAGTTAATGCATTTCATGATTAATATAGAAAGAGCTTTTTCTTCCATCACATGTACTCTTAATAAACGCTTTGGCAAATTATTATACAGATCCACCTGCTAGTATGTGAAACCATGTCGTCTGTCATGTGCATTGTTTTTTCAGAGTTTCCTAGGAGGTTTGTTTGGGCCGGTATGTGAGATAGACGTACTGCTGAACGATGCAGAGAACAGAAAGACAGCTGAGCTGAAGACAGAAGATGGGAAAGTGGAAAAACACTACTTGTTCTACGATGGAGAGTCTGTGTCTGGAAAGGTAAAGTAGAGAGCAGACCTGCTTTAATAAGGGAATTCTGCACACATAGAGTATGATATTTTTTTCCCCCCATGTATTAACTCAGTTTACATAATATGCTCTGTCTATTTTGGGATTTTCTCTTTACCTGGGTTCGGTGGGGAACAAACGTTGTTTTGATGTTTGTGCTCGGAATTTGAGATGAGGTAAATCAGCTATGTGAAGGATGTATGAATGTAGAGATCTATCAACTTTATTAAATAACACTGTGTATTCAATAGTACTTTCACTGGTCATTTTCAACTGACGGGCTGATTTCCTTCTTCTGACATCAGATAGGTTTCTGTAAAGACCATAACCTTTTTTGGACCTGTACCAAAAATGTGTAGTTTAGTATGAGCAATATGTAATGTGAGAAGACAGATACATATTCTTTATGGTCTACAAAGAGAATATACCCCAGTCTTTCTTTGTGCTGGCATGCTTTTTGGTTGATCAACTCTTTCTTTTCCAGGTGAATCTAAATGTGAAGCAGGGAGGAAAGCGACTTGAGCATCAGGGCATCCGCATTGAGTTTGTTGGACAGATAGGTGAGCATGGTGCATTCATCATAATTCCTCTGTTCTCTCTCTATCTTTCTGTCTATAACGAATATTTATAAATATGATACTTTGCTCAAATAACTATTTATGTGGTTTGGTGTTAATAGGAGGTACAGATGTGTGTATTCTGTTAAACAGTCCAAACATCAAAATTTCCTTATGAAATTTGCTCTGTGAAAAATTAGAGGTGCTCATTGAATGCATCGGGTTTTATTGCTGGAAACCTACTTTCAACAATAGGATTTCCTCACGTGACTCAAAGGTTTAACGGAGCATGTGGTCGTCATGCGCAGCCTGCAGTAGTAGAGCTGAACCTCTTCCAACTGTATTGACGCTAGGGAGGGAGGGGGTGAGAGCAGTGTGCTGAAGGACAAGTGAATCCAGATGACAGAAAGCTGTTTGAAGTTTAGGACAAAGTTTCCTTTTTTTTTTTTTTTTTTTTAAGTCTACACTGTTTTTATTTAAAGCTCCATCCAGCAGTGTAGCAACCGAATCACAGGCCCATTGTGAGATATAATGACAGGCACACACACACACATACCAACACTTTGAGGTCTATATAAACTCTTACCAGCGGTGTGTTGGATTTTACAATCTAATGACTTGGGCTATTGTGTTGGAAAAGTAAAGAGATCAAGAATACTTAGAGTCAAGGCCACGGCTCTAACTCTTTGAACAATAGCCCGCAAGTCAGTGTGTGTAGCATTGCATCAGACAATAGGGGAGGAGCTGTCTAATCCATGGTGGTGCTGAAATGACTCACAAATCATTTTTCTTGCAAACTCACGAGTGCACCTAGCCTGACAAGCCAGACTATATCAAATCAAATCAAATCAAATCAACTTTATTTATATGGCACTTTTCCTACATTGCAGTAACACAAAGTGCCTTACAGGGGATAAAAACAAAACAAAGACAAAATAATACAAACCCAAGAGAAACCCAAACCTCCCACCCCACACAAATATACATACAGAGACACAGTTACATATACACACACACATACATACCCACATACACACAAGCATACACATGCCCACATGCATACACACACACGCCTACAGAGCTACATATCTGTCACTGAGGAGACATGGCTGGGCACCGAAATCTGAGGTGAGGAAGAAGCTACCTTTGGGGGCCACACACACTGAGAGGAATCACGGTCCATGACTGCATGGGCACTGACACAGAGACTACCCCGGCCCAGGCAGACAGGAGGCTCCACACCAAGGTGTAGAGCGCTCTAGCCACCCGGACCAGGGCCATCCACAGGACAGCACCCCCGTCGGTGGACCAGAATCAGCTCCCGGTGTTGTGGGCCCCCAGGAGGAAACACTGGAAAATCGAGGGGCTAAAAACAGTAAAAGTATGGAAGCTAAAACTGAATAATAAAACAATAGAATGTGCAAAATAGACCATAAATAATGACTTAAGTATAAAACATTGAAATAAATGAAACAATAAAATAACTATAAAACTATATAAATAAAACAGGATGAACTAAGCTAAAAATTAATATAAAATGGGATAATAAAAATGTAAGGATAGAGGTCATCTTAAAATCAGTTAAAAGCCTGATTAAAAAGATGGGTCTTAAGCCTCTTTTTTGGGCTCGTTTCATCAACATTCTCTGCGGCCCTGAGGTTCTCTGGGAGGCTGTTCCACAGTCGGGGGCCATAATAACTGAAAGCCGCCTCCCCGTGTGTTTTGGTTCTAACTTGTGGTATTGTTAAAAGGCCGGCACCGGAGGACCTCAGGGTCCGCGAGGGCTGATATGGTAAAAGTACTGCTGATAGATAAGAGGGCCCAAGACCATTAAGACACTTAAAAACTAGTAAAAGGACCTTAAAATCAATCCTGAAACGCACGGGGAGCCAATGCAGCGTTTTTAAAACTGGTGTAATGTGCTCCCGCCCTCTGGTCCTCGTCAGCACTCGTGCGGCTGAGTTTTGTAATAATTGTAGGTTATGCATGCTCTTTTTGGGAAGACCAGAGAGCAGGGCATTACAATAATCTAAACGACAAGAGATAAAAGCATGCATCAGCACCTCCGTACTGGCCTGAGAGAGAAACGGGCGGACTCTGGCTATGTTCTTAAGATGGTAAAAACCTATCTTAGTTATGTTTTTGATGTGTGGAATAAAAGTGAGCTCAGAGTCAAAAATCACGCCCAGATTTTTTACTGAATTTGAGGGTTTAAGATTCTGTAACTTTGGTAAAAGTTTCTCTCTCTGGCCTTCAGGACCAATCACTAAAACCTCTGTTTTGTCCTGGTTGAGCTGTAGGAAATTTGCTGCCATCCAGGACTTGATGTCTAAAATACAGTTAAAAAGGGCATCGATTGGCCCTGTGTCATCAGGAGACACGGCGATGTACAGTTGCGTATCGTCAGCGTAACTATGGAAGCTGATGCCGTGCCTCCTGATGACGTCCCCAAGGGGCAGCATGTACAGATTAAAAAGAGTTGGACCTAAAATTGACCCTTGGGGAACCCCACACTTTATCTTATGGGTTCCTGAGGAACATGTATCCATACTTACAAAGAAACTTCGATCAGTGAGGTAGGACGTGAACCAGTTAAAAACAGTACCAGAGAGGCCAACCAGGTTTCTCAGTCTGTTTAATAAAATGTGATGGTCTACTATATCATTAAAATGTATAGTCTGGCAACGACCGGTAGACCTCGGCTCAATCCAGGGGGCGGGATGAAGGCTGTCTTTCAAACTGCCTCTGCACGCAATAGGGTAACGCTACCACCAGTCAGGGTTAGGGTTAGGCAGAGCAGTAGATTATAACAGAGTGGCGACAGCTTTTGATCTCGCCGCCCGCGTGGTCACGTGGTTCATGTAGCTCCCAATACAGCCATAGCAGTAAAGCTGATAAAACATGTTTTGATGCTGGCTTTAGCGCTGTTAACACGTCACCGTTCTGACAGTTTTTCATGCGAGAAAGTCACAGTTTAATCCGAAGTCTGTGGTCAGTTTGCATCGTTTGTTTGGGAGGAGTGCAGTCTGTGTGAGCCGCGACCGAGAACCGGGGCAGCGGCTGACAGAGCTGCAGCAGCCGCTCTACGGACCTCATCTGCCGGCGGCAGTCTCTCGTCCTCCCGGCAACGAGCCAAGTAACGTATCCGCACGCTTTCAGAGGTTTACCGCTGGCTGGTTAAACTCTTTTTAGGAGATTAATGTTGGTCTCATTGATCAAATTTAACAACTGTGGCGGCAGTGGCGTTAGTTTGTTTGAATGAAAAGTGACCAGGACTGCCTCTGGGCTACGGACTGAAATCACCACCTTGTTTAATCTACCGCTCTGGGGTTAGGTTTTCACTTTTTGTTTTTATTACCAGCGGAGCAAGCTGGTAGACTAAACTTTTCCCATATCCCGTCGGCAAAACACCAAATACATCCTTCTTCGAAATGAATGACTTCAGCGCCGTTTCTTGCTCAACTTTTAAAGAAAATGACTAGTTTAATTCTTTCAAAGTTGATGCCAACGCCGATTCAAACGATTCCTTTGCCAAAGCCATTTTTCACCGTTGCAAGTATGTCGTCATCGCATTAAGCCCGCCCAACGACTCAATAAACAGATGGAGCGCTGTGATTGGTGAACACAATCGGTGTTCGAGACTCAACAAGTCCCTATGGCTCGTTGCTAGACCCACCTACGGAGCAAATATTTTTGCTGCCGCTAGGGGGCGTCTAGATTTCTAGGCTAGAGTGCACCCCTACTTGATATAAGATTTATGGCAAGAGATGATGATAAAATGAAGCCTATAGCACTACATGACAAGACAGGAAAGAGCTATTATTTGTTTTTTGTACACTTTATTTTGAGATCTTCTGACCAAATAGAAATATTGGAAAGACATTCTTTACCAGTATTTTTTCTGCCACTCAGCAAAATTGCAAAGAAATTCTTCAGCAACTGTGTTATTTCAGACATGACCAAGAAAAAAAGTTACTCACAAAAATCCCATCAAAAGATTTCACTGCTCACACATCAATCAGCCTTTCTTCTGCCACATACAGTTTACTACACAAATGAAATGAAACTACGCTATGTAGTAGAGTGTTATGTTGCTGAGTGGGAAGTACAGAGACAGATCAGACAAGGAAAGCTTGGTTGTGTGTGGATGGAGATGGTAATGGTAACTGCGATGTACACATTGCGCTCAGCCTCTAGTAGCTCACCTTCCTTCCACCAAGTAGTAAATGTTCGACAACTGGGGCCACTGGGGCCACACAAATCTTTGTCACCCTGTCATATAGAAAACAAACAATGCACTCAATGTTATTCTTTTGCATTGTGTCAAAAATGCCTCCAAACATCCAATGTCCAGATCTGGTAGCCTATAGACTGGAAAGTGAGAATAAAAAGTGATAAATAATAGAATTGAATTGAAAATACCTCATTAATCCATAGGAAAATAAATAATATAATAAACAATAGATACACTTTGATAGGGCAAAAATGGGAGGGGATTATTGCCACAGAGGTACCTTGCGCAACGTGAACGTCACAACACCACCAGTGGGAATTATCAGTGTAAGTGGTTGCGTGTATGTGATATGTTGTAGAGTTTGCTCATATGTTGCTGAGTGGACAGCACAGAGAGGAGAATTAGACAAGGAAAGCTTGAGTAACAGGCTTGGTTGTGTGTGTGGATGGAAGTGGTAATGGTTCTTGCAATGAACACTTTGCGCTCGGCCTCTAGTAACTCACCTTCCTCAAGATAGCGTTTGATTCCAGCCCAGCACAGTCAGATTATTTTGTTTTGAGCGACCCCACACCCCCTGGAAAATATTTGGCTCACCTAATGAAGGGGCATCATTGCAGTGATTATGTCCCAACCAGTGGATCTCTATGATACCTTGATCCATTGGGAAACCATGACAAAGATAGGTTTGCTTCCTCAAGGGTATATATCATGTATATAATAAAATGCCAGACCTCCTCCAACCCTAAACGACTCCACTCTGCTGTATTTCAGAGCTGTTCTCTGATAAGAGTAACACCCATGAGTTTGTGGACTTGGTGAAAGAGTTGGCTTTGCCCGGAGAACTCACCCAGAACAGAAGCTACGACTTTGAGTTCATGCAGGTGGAGAAGCCCTATGAGTCCTACACTGGAGCGAATGTCAGACTAAGGTATACACACAGTGCACTTTGACATGAGGCAATGTGGAGCATCTGTTGTATTATTAATGTGTGTGTCTTGCATGTGACCGTGAACTCATTAGCTTTTGGACAGGAAGGAACTTTGATATCAAGTATCCGAGTTCAGTGTCAGGGCCGTAAACCATCCGCAGTCTTTTCTAGTTCTGCCTGTCCATTATTACACTGGGGGGAGGAAGATCAATTAATATACTGCTGTTATTGGTACAGGTATCAATTGTGCTGAGATTACAATTATTATATCAATAGTATTGTTTATTATTTGATTTATATGGACTGTATTGATAACACAATGATGCATTATTTTATGTTTTATTTTAACACTCTCTGATAGTTGCAACCTCATTTTAAAAACAGCACAATTCAAGTTGAATAAACAGTATGGGTTAAAAAAGGTATTAATTAATAATACTTGTGAAATAATACTATATCCAAAAAAATAATAACACCAGCAAAATTTTAGGCCTGTTTGTTTTCATTCATTCATTCACCTACCAATGCAGTGGTTAATTAGAACAGCATGCTTTGCATTATTTTGGCCTTGGTCTTAAAGCTTCTCTGTTCTCAGTGTGCTGTGTCTGTGTGTTTTTCCTGTAGGTATTTCCTCAGAGTGACAATAGTTCGTCGTCTGTCTGACTTAGTGAAGGAATACGAGTTAATTGTCCATCAGTTAGCCACCTACCCAGATGTCAACAACTCGATCAAGATGGAAGTTGGAATAGAAGACTGTCTCCACATTGAGTTTGAATACAATAAATCTAAGTGAGATCAATATTGTTTTAACTTTTCTGTTGAAGCTGTTTTTACTGCTGTAGAAAAACTCAATGTCAAGGAAGACTTTGTGAGTCTGAGCAGCTTCTTCTTTATGTGTCTCTTTGCCAGGTACCACCTGAAGGATGTGATTGTTGGGAAGATCTACTTCCTGCTGGTCAGGATCAAGATCCAACACATGGAATTACAGCTCATCAAGAAGGAGATAACAGGCATTGGTAAGTATCCAGAGTAAGTGTGTGTTGAAAATTAAACTAAACTAGATGCTAGACACCTGGGTAATACAGTACGTTTGAGGTTTTGTAGCAGCAAATGGCTGCAGTTTACTCTTTATAAGACTAGTTTGGCGCCAGTCAGAGCAGAGACACTTCTGTCGGCCTTGCTCCACTTATTCTAACCTGCTCACTTACTAAAACTGTTTGTGCTCATTTTTAGGTCCCAGCACTACCACTGAGACAGAGACGGTTGCAAAGTATGAGATCATGGATGGCGCTCCAGTTAAAGGAGAATCGATCCCCATCAGACTGTTCCTGGCAGGTGAGAGCCCCTCCCTCTCACCAACCGACATGATATAACCTCATATCACTACATTAGACATTTATTTTCACTGAGTGTGAATGACATCCTATCTTATCTTACAGGATATGACTTGACACCCACCATGAGGGATGTCAACAAGAAGTTCTCTGTGCGCTACTTCCTTAATCTGGTTCTGGTGGATGAGGAGGACAGAAGATACTTTAAACAGCAGGTAACACACTTGCACACTCAGCAGTAGCATTCTACGTCAGTGAAGTAATATCTGTATGTTTCTGCAGCACATTGAGCCAAGTTGTGTCTGTATCACACTGAGCTTTAAGTCTTGTTTACATCATGTCTTGCCTCTGATCTTTCCAAGTAAAGACTGAAATATGGTTAATTTGATTTCTATACATAACAAGCTTATACCGAAATTGTAATGGCACTGATAGTTTATTCTGTTTAGTCTCCATTAAAGTTGTTGATTGCAATGCAATAACACACAGATCACTTAAATGGATCACTCTTTCAGTTAGGCTGTAATAAAACAGCACACTGTTTGTGGGAAGTTATACGTGGCTATATTGCTTGTTACTTATATAAATACACATTGTCCAATGGACTCCTTTTTTATATTCTGTAATTTGTAGCATTAATTTCTGTGCTTACCATGCATTTTCTGAGATAGAGTTCATTTCTTTCATGACAAGTTGATTACAGTAGTGTTTTTTTAAGTACATGTGCACAAGGATCCACACTACATAGGCAGCTATTGTTGGTTTCACGCTGATCTGCTGATCAACAGTTGGTGGCAGTAGTTCATTGAGAGATGCAGTAATATCCAAGGAAGATAGTAAAGGGAAAGGGAAATTTACTTCGAAGAATATTAACAACATATGATTTACAATATTTTAAAAATCAACGTTTCAAACCTTGAGAGTTTTGTATCTTATGTATCGTTTCCCGCTATTAATCCCTTTTCCTTTGTGTGTAGGAGATTGTTTTGTGGAGAAAAGCTCCCGAGAAGATGAGGAAAAGAAACTTCCATCAACGCTACGAGTCGCCCGAGCCCCGAAACCAGCCAGTTAGTGCAGAGCAGCCAGAGATGTGAGGACAACGCTATGAACTGAATATACACACAGACTGCCCCACAGACAGACACAGGCTGCCCCACTATCTCCCTGGACTCAGAAATGTCTGTATACATGACTACACATAACATATTTTCAGGCTCCCCCCTCTCCCCCCCCCCCCATGCGAGCTGTCCTACCACCATCACTGTCTCCCCCCAGGACTGAAACACACTCGCGTACAGGTGCACAGGCCTGCTGCTGAATGCTTACTGTCAAAGCAAGAATGCAAAACAAACCAACCCAAGTAAAGAACGGTGAGGTAGTCTCTTTGATCATGGCGCCTCAGACTGAGAACGCACACACAAGTGAAGCCATACAGTTTGCCGAGTGCGTATTGAGACAGGAAAAACGATGGAAAAGAGGAGATGGCGACACACGATCACCACATCACTGATCTCCACCGCAGCTTCTTTTGGTTGCATGTGTTGCCAGCACTTCCCCAGGACATCCTCTGACGTCCTCCATCCCGACCTCCTACAAAATGACGGTTACTCAAAATTTGGTTAGGCTTGCAGGTATTTAAGATGCTAAGATATGAGTTGATGAAAGGTTTATATACAATACTTGAGTTTGAGAAACGGTTACGCCACTGTGCTCTCCTTCATCTATCTTGCTGTTTTTGTTAGATACGTTTCAACAGTCCACAGAATGCTGTAAAATTTTCATTTAATTTCATTTAATTTCAGCCATCAGTCTAAAATCCCCAAAATTACACGATAGAAAAAAAATAAAGCAAATACTATCAGGACAGATCATCAATCAGAATGGTTTCCAGTTGATTTAACCGACTGATTGTTGAATTATTTCAGCACTAAAAATATCATATGTTCAGGTTCTCTTCTTGTTAAAGGTTCATGAGCTCAGTACAACTTTTTAATCTCTTGTTAAGGTGAATATTTGATGCAGTTTTCACTGATGGGGTTTGCGACTTTGTTACAGGTTTGCCTCCAGACTTCAACATGTGTCTCTAGCATGCTGCATTTTGTTTGAATTTTATGGTGCTGTTTATTTAAGACTAACATTGAAGAATGGAAACCAGTTGTTTGTTGTTCACAATCATTTTAAGGGCCAGAATTCAAACATTACGATGGTCTAACAGCACAATTGAATTTCAGTGCTTTGGGCTGAACTGGTGAAATTTCACTAACTTCTATTTTATTGTGATGGAGGAGGAAATGTTACAGAGATCTGTTAAAATGTCTGCACATTTAATTTGGCTTATAGTAAATATGCTTATTGGTAATTTAAGTGAATTGAACCTTGAAGTTTCTGTACAGAGCTCACTATGACCACATCAGTCAGTCAGTGTAACACATAGACCACAGTCAATCTCTGAAATTCAAAGGTTAAGGTTTTTACCTAAAAAATCACATTTCTGTCATCATCACATGACTGATTGAATGATTCAGTGGAATGATGAAGCAATGCTATTTGCAGTCTGCAGACGGTAGAGCCACTGTTCTTGTCACTTTTCATTCAATTTTTCAGAGGGTGTGTCTGTTGTTTTTCTTTTTTTTTCTTGTTTTCTGTTCCTCTTGTTTTGGTTTAAGGAACCTGATGTAATAAATGGCTCATGTCTGCTGTTGTAAGCACTGGAAGTAATGCAGTACAATGTTCCACTGTGATGCTCAGACCAGCAGTTAAGGCCCTGCTTTAAAAACACAATCTCATACACACACACACACACAGTTTGGTGACCTTGCCAGTCCTGTGTGTAAGGTCTGTGGCCAGTTTTGCACTTTTCCCTCCAATGCTTAACTTTGTTCAAAGGGGCATGGAAGCTGAAATGAAACATCACTCAAGGACAAGTTCACCTCAGAGATCTCCTCTGTCTGTAATGGAAATTATACTGTCATTTATATATATCACTACCTATTTTAATTGGACTTGCCAAGTACAATATTATATTGCTTTTTGTCTCTTTAATGTGCAAGTCATGCTGCCATACAGTATAATGTTTCTTTCCCCATATGTCTGAACACCCCAGCTCTACTTTTTTTTTTTCTTAGTTCCTTCACACGAGTGTTGAACTTGCATTTTGGTCTCCCTCTTTGTCTGGGAACAATGTAATTTATTTGCAGGTAACGCTTTGTTTCTCTCTCTGCCTGTCGGGTATATTTTCTGTCTTTCTGAACACTGTACAGGTAGGGTGTGTTTGGTGTACTTTAAATACCTGTCATGGTAATGAAGAAACACTTAAATGCCAAAACTCTCTGCCCTCGTCTTATCTACTGCATGTTAATCTCTACACAACGTTTAATCATGTCATCAATGTGTGTGCGTGTGTTTGTGTGCGGGTGTGTGTATGATATGATATGTGTATGATGTGTGTATATACACCAAACCCAAATATATAGCTTAAATGAATAGTGAATAAAGGAAATTTATACTGAAAATCTTGTGAGCAACACTCTCAGTCTGAAACATGTTTTCTTCACAGTGGACATTCAAGACCACCCAATGCATTGGTTCAATCTGTTCAGTTATTATTGCAGAGTGAAAGACCACAACATCTAAAATTGTGGCGTCTGATCTCTTCGGCAGAGGCTGGAAA
Source organism: Decapterus maruadsi (assembly GCA_030347415.2). NCBI lineage: Eukaryota > Metazoa > Chordata > Actinopteri > Carangiformes > Carangidae > Decapterus > Decapterus maruadsi. The sequence continues at coordinate 5,056,437 of CM064900.1, forward strand.
TGTTCGAAACATTCATCCAGATGCTCAAATTATGGACCAATGTATTTATGTTTATTTATTTTATTGAAAAAGTTAATTCACAGCACAAAGTTATAAATTGTGGCCAGCTTTCTGGAGAAAAAAAATCAGGAGAGGCACAAGTTTATTTACTAGACCCTCATAATAATATAAAAATGACTCTTATTATTTATTGAATTATTACATAGCTCTGCCACAGACTGAACATTGACGACCCCAGCTTCTCTCCTGTCTTTTATCTGGTGGTGTTCACTTCAATTCTCTTTTTTATAAATGGCGAAGTGATCATCCTTACAGTATACGATCTTCGGGTTCAGCTACAGAGTCCTAATTTCTGCCTGATTTTAATTTGTTCAAGACAAAATACTTTCTTCGTCATATAAACATGTTTGTCTAAGACTTGATCGTGTTACAGTCTTGATGTGTAACTTAGTAGTTCTTAGCGTTTTTGAGCGTGAATAATTTTGTGTCTAATTTTACTACAGGCACATTTGCAGGCAGCTGCACGGAGACGGGTCCTGTCCCACGTTGTATCAGCCAGGAAGAGGAGTGACCGTCCTCTGGCCGTTGTAATCCACATATTTACACCTGCTGCCCGTCATGGAGCGACACTAACGCGGGTTTTGTTCGCAGCCCACAGGAGGTGCTGACACCGGGGTCTCACAATGTCCGTGAACCGGTGTGTGTCGGCGTTTTCCCGGCTCCAGCGCCACATTAACAGCCGGGCTGCTCGCACCGCCGCCGACAGCCTTCATGTCTCTGCTAACGTTACTGGACCTGGTTCGTTACGAAAACATCAACATCAGACTGTTTGCAGCAGAAATGCTTCATCTAATAGCTCTCCACCAAAAGCCCCGGACACCTCTCTGTTTGTCCCCGTGTCTCTGAAGGCGGACGCCCCGGTGGATGGGGCTGTGGGGCTAGAGCTCAGCCAGCCCCTCGATAAAGGTCAGTAAATTCACTTTTAACTTCACAAACAGCATCTTATCTTTCTTTTATGCTGCTGCTGCTGCTGCTTCCTTCAGGTGCTGCTCCGCTGCAGTCACGCTGTTGCTCTGTGTTTCTGGTGCCTGTGTCATCGCTGAATGACTCACAGTATAGATAGAGTAGTGACTTTCTTATGTTTTCATTCATGTTTGTTCTCTGGCAGATGAACTCCTGAAAGTTTTGAACCGGTTTTATAAGAGGAAGGAGATGCAGAAGCTGGCAGCAGATCAAGGCCTGGATGGTGAGAGAATAAACTGTCAAATTGTCTGTCCATCATTATTCGTTTGTCAACACATTGTCGATATAAATGTTTTTTTAGTGCCTAATCTGTTTGCATTCATCACCATCACCATTTCAGAAATGTTAATTGTGAAATACCACAGGGTTTGAAATGCTGTAACATTAGATTTAGTATTGTCTCTCAGTCATGAGATCACAAGTTCATATTTAACAGAGAAATATAACACATATCCCAGCTACATAAGATATATAGTATTACCAAGTTTTGTTTCCTGCAGCTGTCTTGATCATCCAAACCAAGTTGGATGGAAATTTAACCAACGTTCATTTTTCAGTGATCTGTGTTGCGTCTTCATGTTTGTTTGTTTTTCGTCCGTGCAGCTCGTCTGTTCCACCAGGCCTTCATCAGCTTCAGGAAGTACGCGCTGGAATCAACCTCCCTTCCCGCTGATCTGCACATCATCCTCAGTGACATCTGCTGTGGAGCAGGTTCGTCACTTCCTCATAAAACCTCAAGATAGCATGTACCAATGGTTTTAATTAAAAAAAGGATCACTTAACTAACCCTCCTTTGTGATGCTCTCAAGGTCACATAGATGACGTCTACCCATACTTCATGCGTCATGCCAAGCACATCTTTCCCATGCTGGACTGTATAGATGACCTGAGAAAGATCTCAGACCTCAGAGTCCCTGCCAACTGGTGCGTCTCATAAATCCTGAACCAGGAATCTAGGTGTTGTTGATGCAGTACATCTCCTATTGGATGTAACTCTCTGGTTCCCACAGTTATTTACATTTTAACTTCTGTATAAGTGGATTCAGGTTTCAGTCACTGTCTGTACTGTATGTGTCATAACTGTCAACTGTAGTATATCTCTGGTTGTGTGTCCATCAGGTATCCTGAGGCTCGTGCCATCCAGAGGAAAGTGATTTTCCACGCTGGTCCCACTAATAGTGGTAAAACCTACCATGCCATCCAACGCTACCTGGCCGCAAAGTCTGGAGTCTACTGTGGCCCTTTGAAGCTACTGGCCCATGAGATCTTCGAGAAGAGCAACACTGCTGTGAGTCTCCACTGATTGTTGTCCTGATGCAAAACAAACGCACAAAGCCTTGAGCGACATGAGGGAGAACTGCACAAAATCTGCCAACTGTGTCACTTTGTGATCCTCCCAGGGTGTGCCATGCGACCTGGTTACGGGGGAGGAGAGGACATTTGTGGACTTGGAGGGTCGAGCAGCTGATCATGTGGCCTGCACAATTGAGATGTGCAGTGTCACAACGCCCTGTGAGTTAACACACACACACACACACACATATATTTATACAGTAGCATGAAGTCCATTGCTCTGGTGGACATTATATTGAATTGTGTGTAATTACGTTACATTTGCTCTGTTCAAACACAGTTGTCATTAGACTGAAATCTTGATTATTGTCTCATTTACAATTTCTGATGATGTCACAAAAATGAATTAAATTATTCTTACATGTGAAAATCAAGTGTATTTGTGTTATGGCTGAAATCACCAACACTCAGATAATTGTTGCTTTAGTGATATTCACAGACTAATGTGTTTATTTTTGTGATATTTCCAGTCACTAGCTCAGTTCTGTCACCTTTTAGATGAATGGTCTCCCTGCAGAGGACACATCAGACGAAACACAAAACCACTGAACAAGATGTTCTTTCAGTCTCACCGGGGATATTTAACATAGATTGTTTTTTGTTTGTAGATGAGGTGGCTGTAATTGATGAAATTCAGATGATCAGAGATCCTTCCAGAGGCTGGGCCTGGACCAGAGCACTGCTGGGTTTGTTTATTTTCTGATTCACGTGATTCTTCAAAAACCAATTTAAAATGTACTGTTATTACTTGTTATGGTAACTAATTATGATGAACATTTATTTTCTGATTCTCTTGTTTTGTTGTCATACACATAATCTTGCATGTTTACGAACATCTGATGCCCTCTGATGAAACTTTCTATCTGTTATTGTAAATGATGACGGCTCAACAGCTGACATTGTCTTTATCACTGTGTAGGTCTCTGTGCAGAGGAGATCCATTTGTGTGGAGAACCTGCAGCTATAGACTTTGTGAGAGAGCTCATGTACACCACTGGAGAGGAGGTGGAGGTGAGGCTGTAGCATGTGAATGTATCACGTGTAAAAATGAATTTTTGGGTGCAGCTCACACTCCGCTTAACCTTCATGTCCCTTCATTCCTCTTCAGGTGCACAGCTACCAGCGTTTAACTCCATTCTCAATATTGGACCAGGCTGTGGAGTCGTTGGACAACCTGAGGCCAGGAGACTGTATTGTCTGCTTCAGTAAAAATGACATTTACTCCATAAGCAGACAGATAGAGGCCAGAGGACAAGAGTGTGCTGTCATTTATGGGAGCTTACCTCCAGGTGAGTGTTGAAAGTTGTTTGGAAAGAGTCTGTTTAGTCGTTATGATGACAAAAAGTGAGCTAAGATATAAGAAGATAATGTTGTCCAACCTTCTGTGAATGTTTTTATTGTCAATTAAGTATCTACACGTGTGCGTAATGTGCAGAAAATCATCAACATCTTTGTGAGCTCAACTTGCATAAATCTTAAAACATAAACACATATTTAACGAAAAACAAACCTTTTTATATGACTTTTTTTGAAATAGAAACTATTGCAAATGAGATTTGTACTCTGCTTATCACTGTGTTTACAAAGACCAAGCCTAGTTGTTGTGTGTGTGGTTTACAGGGACAAAACTGTCACAGGCCAAGAAGTTCAATGAGCCCGATGACCCCTGTAAGATCCTGGTTGCTACAGATGCCATTGGAATGGGCCTTAACCTGTGAGTATCATTATACACTGTAATAATACCAACATGTATTATACTGTAAATGTTGAAAGACACAGAGACTTAAATAAGCTTCCATCAACTGAGCTCACATCTCTTCCTTTGTCTGTATGTCTCTCTGTAGGAGTATAAAACGTATCATCTTCAACAGTCTGGTGAAGCCTAATGTGAATGAGAAGGGGGAGAAACAGATGGAGACCATCAGCACATCACAGGCTCTGCAGATCTCAGGCCGAGCCGGGAGGTCGGTCTCTTTTCTGCTGACATCATGAGGGAGAAAAGCTGCAACACTCAATAACCTGTGTCCTCCTCTGTCTCCTCCTCTCAGGTTCTCCTCCAAATTTAAAGAGGGAGAAGTTACCACCTTGCACAGAGATGATCTGCCCGTCCTGAAGGAAATACTCAGCCAAACAGTGGAGCCTATAGAGGTGAACACACACTGATACGCACGCGTGCACACGCGCACACAGAGCTCTCAGCACTGGATGTTGATCTGTCCTCCTCTGTCTCAGACTGCAGGTCTCCATCCCACAGCGGAGCAGATAGAGATGTTTGCCTATCACCTCCCTGATGCCACTCTGTCCAACCTTGTTGTGAGTCAAGCTGTATATCAGCGCTTCTTGGGGTATTGGGGTCTTATTTATGCTTTGTATATAATCACTTATTTTATGATAATAAACTGAGGAAGACGTCGTTCTGAGCTTCATCGTCACGTCAGTGTGGGTTGCAGATATAGTTTGTAAAATAGTTAAGTTAGATTCCTCCTAAGCAGATGTCTTCCTGAGATTACTGTGCCAATTTAGCAGCACTGTTGGACAGGACAGTAGACAGTTGAGAAAATGCTGCTAAGTTTTGGTGGTTTCATCCACAGTGAGTTCGGATCAATATTTGAAACTTTGCTCATCCTCTCATTCTCAATCCTATCTCTCCCTCCTTTCTCCTCAGGACATATTTGTCAGCCTCTCTCAGGTGGATGGTCTCTACTTCGTCTGCAACATCGACGACTTCAAGTTTCTGGCTGACATGATTCAGCACATCCCACTGAACCTGAGGTCACGCTACGTCTTCTGCACTGCTCCCATCAACAAGAAACAACCTTTTGTCTGCACCTCCTTCCTGAAGGTAAGGATGAGTAGAAGGAAACAAGGGAAGGAGGCATGAGATTTAAGGAGACGAATGGAGAGAGAACAGGAGGGAAGAGTGGGCTGAGGAGCAATGACAAATACTGATGTGGAAATATAATGCGTCAATGTTGTAAAATAATAAAAAAACAACAACAATTGTATAATCACTGTACTATAAACTCACGTTATCACACTGATAAAACTAAATTTGCTCCAGAATAAAATTCTCAAGAGACCTTTGAGATTCAGGACAGTATGAAGTAAAGCTTTTCATTAGTTCTATACAGTGATAATACACTTAAAAATGGTAATATGATGAATATGATGTTTTATTATTTTGCAGTGATGACGGTAGTAATGGTAGTGATTCAATGTTCAAGACACTGATTCATACTTTTTCTTTCTATTTTCTTGATTGATATGCTTTTCATTCGGTCCCGTTCTTGCAGCATTGTGTTCTTGTTTCTCTTTCAGTTTGCACGTCAGTTCAGTCGGGATGAACCGCTGACTTTTGACTGGGTCTGTCGCCACATCAGCTGGCCTCTGGCTCAGCCCAAAAACATTAAAGACCTGGTTCACTTAGAAGCTGTTCATGATGTGTTGGATCTTTACCTCTGGTTAAGGTACGTCTCATTTGATCTCATTTAAATTGGATCTGTTTGTGTACTGAGACGTACTACAGTAAATTCACTGAGACCTTGATTGATAAAATAGGATTTATTATTATCTTCATCGTCATCATCATATGTCTTGCTCTGAGCTCTTTATACAATATAACAGTTTTATTTTTAAAGGCAGCTCAGTTAATGACTGCTTATCACACTAATCCTTGTCTGTTGATGTCGGTCCGTCTGTAGCTACCGCTTCATGGACATGTTTCCAGACACTGCCGCGGTCCGAGAAATACAGCGGGAGCTTGATGACATCATCCAACAGGGGGTCCTAAACATCACCCGTCTCATCAGAGCCACTGACCCAACCATCACTAACCCACCACAGACACCGTTCAACAGGCGTGGACAAACAAGTGGCAGCAGCGGAACCGCCGATAGTAATAATTTGACTGGCAGTGGAGGACAGCGGGGACAGAAAGGCCCAGGACAGATGATTGACAGCTCTCTGGCCAGTCGGCTGGTGAGAGACGGGCTGCTGACTCCTGATCTGCTGCGGCAGCTGCAGAGGGAGTGGTCCAAAAATCAGAAGCAGGATCCCACCAAACAGCACCCGCTCGACACAGAACCCCACAATAACAACAACAAAGGGAAAAGGAAAAAGAAGAAGAAATGAAGTGGAAGACAACTGTGTGTTAACGGTTGCTCTAGGTCATGATTGTTCCCATGGAGATCAATGACTGATACAAGCCTTCAATAATATCTGGTGAATCATGATTTTAGTCATTTAAAGGGGATCTATGAGTCTTTGAGCCTGAAAGCCTCATAATAAACACTGACGTGTAGCTGAAACACAGGACCTGTGTTGTATGGTCTGACATGTTCTCCAGAAAACTCTTTTTAAACTGTGCTTTACGTTCTCTCTGTTCCTTCAACCTACAGATATATAAACTGTAACCAATAATGGAAATGTCTCCAGTTCAGGATCCTGTGAAGTACTTGGTAGCACCAGAACTCAACAGGTACCTGGTCGGAGACTCTCCCTTACTCACAGAATCGCCATGGAAACTATTTCAAAAGAGACAAGTTAGCCCAACAATTTAACGATCCCAAGTTTTAGCTCATAAGAAACAGGACCATCATTGTGGATCATTGTGGGAGACGCCAGGTGGTGGAGTAACCACTGACCCACAGCTCAAACTAAAACTCTCTTAGCTGAAACATTATGATGCTAAAGGTCAAACACTCACACCACGTTATGACCAGGAAATAGTTTAAAATGCACTTTGTGAGATAAGCACGTCTGGAGAAAGCTTTGGTCAGATCTTGTAGTGAAGTCAAACATAGAGCTTCAGAGCTGCTTATTTGGGAATACATTAGCATTCGTTTAAAATTTCTCTCAAATGAGTAGCATTTCCTGTGAGAGTACAGCCAACATTTTGAATAGATTGATTTGAATGCCGCCCTGTAAGTGTCTGTATACAGATGAGATGTCATATTTTTCTTATTTGTATATAAACTGTTGACATCAGTCAATAAAAAAAGACCTGAACTACTGTTTTAACAATATCGATTTTTGGTTTTTATGTGTCACACACCCCAAATTAAACAATTATGCAATATTAAAAAACTACCGGTACTTCAAAGTAAAAGCAAAAACCAATGTTTAGAGGTGGAGCTCATTATTGAATGACAATTTTCACAAACCCAATCATTCATGTGAAATTTCAATCGAACAAGACAAAAGGAGAGAGAGGAGGGTGTGATGGTAGAAAAGGGGTTTGGCTTTTTGTTAATCATTGAGATAGTGTGGAGGCTGATCCCTGTTCAGTGGACTGAGAGGACACAAGACCATCAGACAGGAAGGGAAAATCTGAGCATGTTGTTGTTTTTCTGACGTTTTCCCTGAATTTAAACTCTGAAACCAACCTAGAAATAAACCAAACCTCACAGGAGTTTTCATGGTGGTAGACATTAAGATTCATCAAGATGTTTGCTGTTCATCTTGTTTCCTTCTTCTTCTCCAAACTCCAGGAGGACCCCACAAAGAAGGTAAGACATGCTCATTGTGTTAACTTTGTGTTACATTCAGATTTACTTCTTTATTTACTCACTTTAGAACTTCTGTTTCAGTAGCTGTAATGCTCAGATTGACACAGAATACTTCCAGTATCTCAGTCATACAGCTCAGGTGTTGTGAGAAGAATTTTTTCTCAAGAATGGCAGAGGAAAATGTGATTGTCTAAACAGTTCAGGTAAAAGGAATATGTTGCTTGTCAAAGTATTTGTAATAATGCACTATTTCCTGCTTGTAGATATCTCTTCTGACAGTCTTGTTCAGTTTGCACTGTATCAAATACAAAGAAGTCATCATTACACAGTATCTTAAGCTTAGCAGCTGTTGTCTTGTTGAAGTATGAAATCTCCCTATGAATGCACATAATAGTAAATACTTTGTCAAAGATTTATTCAACTTCATTGTTCTGTCACTGACTGTGCCGGATATGACTGACACTACCATACTCGACCCTTACAAAGTCTAAAAGATAATTCAGTATCACTGTAGTAGTATTGATACTGTAAGTGGATCAATGTGCTGTTATCGATAGTTAATGTGTCACCGTTTGTCTTTTCCTAAGAAATGATTAACATCCTCTCCATTGTGCAAATGAGATCAACACACTCTCACTGGGACAAAGAATTGACACTCCCATTAACAATGTTGCACAGACTCACACAGACAGTGTGCAGCCAGAGGGACCTTGTCCTGTGAGCTTGTTGCCTGGCTGATCAGGGTGGGACTGGGTGGGAAGGATGTTTTATTTTATTATTATTTATTTATAGCTTTACATTCATGTGACACTCCCTGGATTAAGTTACCTTTGATAGTACCGAGGTGAATCAGATCAGATTTTCTCGGACTTGCCTTGAGCGACTCTTTTTCACAAACAAACATGATGTCAGATCAAATATGAATTTTTACATTTGCAACATTATAGAAAAACAGTGAAATGCAGTCGCTAGAGCTGCAGATAGTGTTTTGTAGTAATGAATGATGCTGAAAATAGTCTCACTCCTTCTTCCAAGTCCAGTCAGTGGTGGATGAATCAGTATACAGTACATTTGTCATTGTTTTCTCTGTCCTATAATCTTTCTTAGGTGGACAGGTTTCTGTATGCAATGCGTCTCCATGACGACCAGCTAAGGGACATCTCGGCTCGTTTCCAGGCTGAGATGAAGAAGGGGCTCTCATCTGAAAGTAACGCGGCCGCAGCAGTGAAGATGCTGCCGACACATGTCCGTTCCACTCCTGTTGGATCAGGTCACTCACATTAAGAGTTTTTTTCTCCCTACACTTTTCAAATCTATAAATACAAACAAATGCATAGAGACAGCACAGGTCAGATCATAATATTGTCTTCCTTCTCCTTCACTTCTGCAGAGAAAGGACAGTTTCTGGCATTGGATCTTGGAGGCTCCAAGTTTAAAGTGCTCCAAGTTAAAGTGAGAGAGGGAATGGGCATCAGGAGGGGAGGAGTGGAGCTGGAGGAGAAGACTTACCCGATACCTAGAGAGCTACTTATGGGGAAAGGAGCTGAGGTAAGAGGGTGACGCAGAAATGCAAAGTGAAAAGGGGAACAGCACAAGGAGAAAGATCAATAATATCAACTTGGCTTTCTCTTTTTTCTCTCTCTCTGTCTTTCTGTCTTTTTTTCTTGTGTGTAGTTATTCGACCATGTATCAGAGTCCTTAAAGGACTTCATGCATGAGAAGAACATCAGCTTAGAGAAGAAACACCCTCTGGCCTTCACTTTCTCTTTCCCCTGTGAACAGGCCACATTGGATCAGGTAATGTCTGTTTACCTGCAGTAAATCCTTCCTCTTCTTTTTTTTTTTTTACATTTAAATTCCTAAAAACCTCCCAACCTCTTCTCTGCAGGGAAAACTGTTAAACTGGAGTAAGAACTACCGGGTCCGAGGCTTCCAGGGGAAGGATGTGGTCCAGGCCCTCAGAGAGGCTATTGACAGAACTGGGGTATGAACTATTTTTCAGTCATGATGAGGCTTTCAAAGGAACTGAGATATGACTCATAACAGGTTTATTTCACACATTTACCACTCATACCTGACATTATCAAAACAGATACCACCAATAACAGTCTGAAATCAGAAGAAGAATTTGTGCCAGATCTTGTACTTTGTGTTTTAGCGTTCATGCACATTAGCCCTATAGAAATATTACAAAAATGTAACTGCTCTATTTCTAACCTGTTGCATGCAGGGGATGGACATGGAAGTCTTAGCTATGGTTAATGACACCGTAGCGACCATGATGACCTGTGGTTTTGATGACGATTACTGTGAAGTAGGACTCATCATTGGTGAGTGCACTGAATCATCATCATACTATGTAGTTAATTTACTCTAGTGCTAAATTTGAGTGCAAGTTTAATTTCCTGCTACTTTGTGCTTTAACACGGAGTGAAATAATCTACTTTTCACTACATTACATTTATTTGATAATGTAAATTTGATAATGTAAATTATTAATGTAAGATTGATCTGACAACTTCTGAAGTGTAAAAAAAAATAGTGAGAGAGTAAAATCCACTTACTGTAATACTGCATTGTTACGTAACTATACAACTACTCTAAACATCATAGTTATTACCATATAGTGACATGATCCACAAGTCTCCTTGCAACATGGGACAACTGACCATCAACATGTATTTGAGATACAGATACAAATCAAATAAATAAATACATACGTAGGCCTCCCATCTGGGTGATGTAGTTACAGTTACTTTAATTACTTCACTTTGAAAGTTATTATGGGCTGTTACTTAAGTTGTTGCTCTCTCTAGTGGCTCACTCTGTTATTGCACATTTGTGTGTGTTCAGTGTGTATAGTATTGTTCCCTGTGTTATACCACTTTACCAGCAAACATTCACCAAAAAAAATGTGTCATCAATTTAATTTGGAATTTGGTGTCAGTGTTTAGGTTAGATATAGTGTAGTATTAACTCAGAATTAAGCCTTTTCATTTTAAGGAAATCTTACATTAGACATTTTCTTAAGAGAGGACGACAGACAGAAAATTACAAGAAAAAATGCAAGTACAAGTTTGTTTCTATTCCTGTGTGATTGTGTGTTCAGGTACGGGTACCAATGCGTGCTACATGGAGGAGCTGCGTCATGTTGACCTGGTGGAGGGAGACGAGGGCAGGATGTGTGTGAACACCGAGTGGGGAGGCTTTGGAGATGACGGGGCTCTGAATGATTATATAACTGAATTTGACAAGGATGTTGATGCAGCCTCCAACAACCCGGGGAAACAAATGTGAGGAAAAAAGCTTTTCTACGACAGCCTGAATGACGCAATATCAAAGTGTTGTTTGTTTCATCCGTTCCATCATGTCCTTGTTGCAGTTTTGAGAAGATGGTCAGTGGGATGTATCTGGGTGAGTTGGTGAGGCTGGTTGTGTTAAAGATGGCTAAACAGGGACTGCTGTTTGATGGGCAAGTGTCAAATGCCCTGAGGACCAAAGGACAAATAACCACAGCAGATGTGGCTGCCATGGAGCAGTAAGTCATTTCATCCTGATGAGTCACGCTGAGACTCCCTGAAAACAATGAGATATTACAAATGTTGATCTTCCACAGGTACAAAAATGGTCTGGAGAACACCAAAAAGATTCTCACGGGCCTTGGCTTGACCCCCTCACCTGATGACTGCGTCGCTGTCCAGCATGTCAGCACCATTGTTTCCTTCAGATCCTCAAATCTGGTTACTGCAGCACTGGTCGCCATCTTGACTCGAATCAAGCAAAACAGGAATTTGAGGTCATTAAGGATCACTGTAGGTGTGGATGGGACAGTGTACAGGACCCACCCGCAGTAAGTTACTATGGAAAGTCTATTTCATGGATGGTTATTTTGACCTGTCGGAATAGGAAAAGCACAGGTATAAAAAATGAAATGAATAATGTATGAATTCTGTTGCCTCAGTTTCAAAGTCCTGCTGATTCACTGTCACACCGTCATGACTTACTGAGAAAGTAGATGCTTTTATTATGGCTTTGAAAAAGGCCTAATTGAAAAACTCATAAAAAACTTCACATACAGAGATCATATCCTGCTAGAAGATTGTTTTACTCATCATAATGTAATTAGAGATATCTTAAATACTGAAATAAGTTATTTATTTAATCATAAAGTCATGCAATCTAACAATCTAATTTATAGTAAACCATCTGAATAGACTCATTAAAGCACACTTGGGAATTTCACAACTTCACAGGTCTCATTATAAATACCTTTACTGTATGTGCCAGACCTCCATCCTAGTGCAGTAGTAGTGATATTGCTGCAGCTGCTACAGATAGCCAATAGAGGTCACAAATGTTAAACGTTAGACTGCTTCCATTTCAGGTATCCTAAACGTCTCCACAAAGTGGTGCGCCGGTTGCTCCCTGACTGCCATGTCAGATTCGTTTTGTCAGACAGCGGCAGCAGCAAAGGAGCTGCCTTGGTAACAGCAGTCGCCCAAAGACGGGCATCGCAGAAACGAAAGGTTAGGATGTGTGTGTGTGTGTGTGTGTGTGTACCTCAGTTCAATCTCAGTTCATAAAACAGGGTCTGAATTACAGTTTGATTAAGAAGAAAAAGTGCGTCCACACACTGTGTAAAGCTCCTCGAGTGTTTATTATATGAGACCAACGTTTCCATCCCAGTGGACACAGTGTGCGGACTTCACTCTTTTCTTCTTAGTCAGTTTTGTTTTTTAGTCTTGCACCTGTTAGCCAAGTTTGGATGTTCGTGCTTTACCTCACTTTTGTGTTCTCAGCTCACATGCTGTTTCTCTTACTTGTGATGCAGGTGGATGAGACACTGTCTCCCTTCAGACTGACACATGAACAGCTACAGTTGGTGAAGGCGAGGATGAGGACGGGGCTGGAGGCGGGGCTGAAGGCGAGAGGCCCCTCAGAAATCAAGATGCTGCCTTCGTTTGTTTACCGTATACCTGACGGCAGAGGTCAGAGAGGCACCAAAAATTACATTTACACCTCTGTTAGTTAAAGAAAAGCTGATCAACTTCATTTAACTGAATCAAACTCTTTCTTTCTTTTTTTATTTTATTTAAGAGAGTGGAAAATACCTTGCCCTTGATCTGGGAGGAACCAACTTCCGAGCTCTGCTGGTGAAGTTTAAAAGAGGTCTTCAACACAGCACAAGACTCTATCATAAGATCTACACCATCCCTCTGGAGATAATGCAGGGAACTGGAGAAGATGTAAGATGATGAGTCAGCAAGCCAATGTTTTATTCACTTAGTTAACACATTAGATGCAGTATTGTTGAAAAAGAGAAGTCAAATTACCAGCACACCCACAGATTTGAAAGATTTTCATCAAAATGTTGTATTTCTTTCTCCCACCCTCTCTGTTTTTAGTTGTTTGATCACCTAGTGGAATGTATCAGTGACTTCCTGGACTACATGGGGTTGAAAAACGCTCATCTTCCCGCGGGCTTCACCTTCTCTTTCCCCTGTGAGCAGACAGCCCTTGACACAGTAAGTGTGGAAATCAAAGAGTGGCTTCAGTCCAGTTATGGAATAACACTGAGTGATCAAATGAGCAGTTTTCTCAGAAGATACATAACCTTTTCCTACCTTGGTATGTTCTGTAGGGCACATTGGTGAGCTGGACCAAAGGCTACAAGGCCACAGACTGTGAAGGTCAGGATGTTGTCAGCTTGCTGCGGGACGCCATCAAGAGACGCAACGTGAGTCCTAATACAACACGGAAAATCTCTTCAAGTACAGATTATCATTATTATTATCATCAGATGAGATGAAAAAACAATGAATCTGTAAGATCCACAAAACAGTTTTTCACCCCTGAATAAATTGATGATAGGACATTCCTTTAAACATATGTCTGTGGGATCTGTGCAAATGACATACAGTAGCCTACTCATTTCTGTTTGTGTTTTTTTTTACACATATTGTGCATATTCAGGAGTTTGACCTGGACATAGCAGCTGTAATCAATGACACAGTTGGGACCATGATGAGCTGCGCCTATGAAGACCCTCAGTGTGAAATAGGGCTGATTGCTGGTATGTGATCTTAAGAATGGGGATATATTTATACTGTGGTGGGTCCTCACTCTTCTTGCTGACTGACACTTGCTTTGACGTTAACGCTAAAACAATTTTTTTTTCCAGGAATGGATCAGAGAAAGTATTCACTAATCACAATCACTGTTCACCACAGACTTGATTCTCAGTTCGCTGAATTTTCTCATTAAACACAATGAGTTTGACATTATATTTATGTATGGATTTCTGCTGTATTGTAAATGTGATGTTCAGGAATCAACCATGCGATGCTGTTTCACAGGAACTGGCACTAATCTTTGTTACATGGAGGACCTGAAGAACATTGAGAAGACACAACAACAGACAGGAGGAATGGAAAGTGAGGTAGATGAACTCTTCAGTATATCAGTGTTTAGTTTGTCAGTGACCTGCAATGATGTTATTTTGTACTATTTATATAATATACATACTCATTACTTGTACTGTAGGATAGGATGAATGGAGAGAAAAAGGTGGGGGATGCCAACATAGAGAAGATGTGTATAAACACAGAATGGGGAGGTCTAGGTGATGATGGATGTCTGGATGATATCATCACACCATATGATGTGGAGGTCGACAAAAACTCCGTCAACACCGGAAAACAAAGGTCAGAAACTCTCACTGTGTGGTTGTGTGCTCTTATGTTCATACTTGCATACCCTATCTAAACTTCACTGGATGTAACAAATGTTGTGTTTGTTCAGGTTTGAAAAGCTGACCAGTGGGATGTATTTGGGTGAAATCGTCCGACAGGTATTACTGGATTTAACACACGGGAACTTGCTGTTCAAAGGACACGTCACTGAACCTTTGAAAAAAACTGGAATGTTTGAAACCAAATACCTGTCACAAATAGAGAGGTAGGACACACACACACCTTTGTGATGGTGCGTTCCTGTAGACTTGTGTTTGGACAGTACCTTTCTAATTGTGTTGTCTCCCTCTAGTGACCGCCTGGCTCTACTGCAGGTCAGATCTATTCTCCAGGGCCTGGGCCTCGACAGCACCTGTGATGACAGCATCATTGTAAAAGAGGTAAAGGAGAGAAAACAACTGGAGCCCAGACACCAACAGATGCCAGATGTCTTATTCATTAGTGATCAGCTGTGCCAGTGCAATGGATGTTTGTTTGGCCAGTGTGATTTGAAGTAGAATCACAAACATTAACATTTATATGATAATTATTATTAGCTTTGATATTCTATTAATAGTTATTATATTGTTATCTTCCCCACAAAGTCAGATGACATCAGGTCAAAGTAAATTAAACCAGGTTTACACAACATAGAGGATGAGCAGAAAAACAGCTTATACTTATATACTATATACTTATACTTCATTTGTGAAGAGTTGCTGGTTAGCCAACACACACACACACACAGTGAAAATGTAACAGCAAGGCGGATGAACCCAAGTGCAAATACAGCAGGTCAGGAAGACAGGAACTGAATCGGGGGATTGAGCATGCAGAGGGAAAGACGGAAGCAGAGACTGGTCTGGTGACTTGTCAGCAGAGCAGGGAGGAAACTGGGGCTGAGCTGATGAATGTCCTGGCTGTACTGTAAGTAGCTGAGATGGGGTCCAGGGCCACAGGGGGGCTGGAGGAAGGGGGCCAGAGCTGAGCAGACAGACTTGTGCACTATCAAACAACCTGGTAGGGCAGTAGAGGCAAAGCTCTGGGTATTTGTAGATGTCTCGATTGCAGGATTGGATGCAGCTGTTGGGGCTCTGCTCGAACTCCTGCACACCTGTCTCCACTTAAACACAATCACATAGGTGCACAGGAAGAACAGGGGAATGGGAGAGACTGCAGGAGCTGCAACAAGGAAGTCCTTGAAACAACCACACATACAAATGAAATCTTTGATAATATTCATTAATGACATGTCAAAATATCAATTAATTCATTTAAAAAAATAGTACAATACTGTAACTGTCGTCCTACATTTCAGGGAGAGGTTAAGAGTTAAAAGTATGACCTGCTGCAATCCTTTAAAAAATCATGTTCTCGCTGTTGCAACACCACTTTGGGCTTGTGTAAGAGTTTTACCAACCATTGTTTTGTGAAGTTGATTTGATTTTGTCTGGCTCAGCAAACTGTGGCACCAACAGGCTGTTAACTGTTGCAATAATGATAACGGTTTCCATTGTTAGGTTTGTGGAGCGGTGTCACGGCGTGCCGCTCAGCTGTGTGGGGCAGGAATGGCGGCTGTGGTCGATAAGATCAGAGAGAACCGAGGACTGGACCACCTCAACATCACTGTGGGGGTAGATGGGGCACTATACAAACTACATCCACAGTGAGTTGTTTTAACTATTGTTGTAGACATGATTCGGTTGAATTTAAAATGCTGCTGTCTGTAATTCAGCAGCTAATTTAACTCTTTATTTTGTTCCTAGTTTTGCTGGAGTCCTCCAAGAGACTGCAAGACGCTTGGCTCCCCAGTGTAACTTGACTTTCCTCCCATCAGAGGAGGGCAGCGGGAAAGGTGCAGCACTCATCACAGCTGTGGCCAGACAGAAAGAGGAGATGTAACTTGGCATGAAAATTAAAAACATACTGATGGACTCAACAGCCAAAACGTTTAACCTGGCAACAAAGAGCTTCATCGTGAGGTTCTTGAACTCAAACAAGCTTTCCGAAACTATACGTGCTTCATGGTGCATCAGGCAGAGGGATTAAATCATTGCTCCTAATAACATTTAAAGGTTCAAACTCGAATTAATGAACTATTTTTTTCTCCATAATGGCACCGAAGCTTGCCAACCTGCTTCTGCCTGTCCTTCAGAGCTCTTCCTCCGTTGTTGGCTCTCTACTAGACTATTACACATGCTTGATATAGCAAATATATATGGTTCTTCAGCCATATATCAGTACTTGAACATTTAAACCTCAACCTTTCACTTGTTGTGTGTGTCACACACCCACCGTTGCATGGTGACAGGGTAATGTCGGTCATGCGCTCCTTACACTCCCCCAGACAAGCAGACAAACTTCAGTTGTTAAAGTGTTATTGTTCTTTGCTCGTGATGTGACTCTGTGAAGATAAGAACAGAACAGTTTCTTTCCTTCTGTTCATCTATTCACTGTGTTCCCATTAGCTGAATGTGTTTGTTAACCTTCAGTGTCTGTATTACTGTCTTGAAGTCTATTTACTCTGCCGTAATTTGTATCAGTGATTGGGTTTTGTTTTGTTTTTTGTTTTTGAGTTGAGTTGAGGTTTTGAGTTGAGTTTTTCTGTGAGGAAAATGACAAATGATGATAAAATGATAAATAAATTTTAGATTTTTCTATATTTGATGTGATAGAAATGATGCTATACGTGTGAAAGGTCAAGTGTGTATGTGTGTGTGCGCGTGCACTTCAGTATTGATGAAAGGCAGGAGGAGGAGAGGAATGCTGCTGACCATATTTCCCAACAATAACAACAACCGCTGCTCTGTTCAATCATTTTGGACTGACTTTGTGTCCTTGTGATCGCCAATCTGTCTGTCTCTCGGCTCTGTCTGTTTGCCAGTCTGTCTGTGCCATTTTGGTCATTCTGGCCGTGCGCTTTATCGGTCTGGCTGGATCATTGCCCATCTGCCTGTGTCTGCATGCTAGGCCTACACACTGAAACATCCATACAGGCAGAAACATGGGGACACCCACTGAGAGACCTCAGAGTTTGAGTTGTTGTCTGTCACGAATTAGATGGAAATACGATGTCGAGTCATACGACCTGAATCGCCTGGTCAGGTGCAGAATAGGGTGTCTTTGTGACATGGTTAGATGTTTTTAGTCTTGTTTGCTTGCACAAAAAGAATTATAACGTGTGTTTGCATTTAGTTGCATTGTAATCTCGAACTACTGATCTAACAATACAGGGGAGGGAATGAGCAGTGCAATGATCAGTGTACTTATCATAATCCATTCATGACAGATTAGATGATGTGTTGAAAATGAAGGCAGATGGGAAGGAAGCAGCAAATTGCAGGGAATAAAGCAAAGGAAAACCAAAACATGAAGGAAAGGAAAACTAAAGTAAGGCAACAAATTAGGAAGTATTAGAGGGAAGGACACAAGAGAATCTGCCAGGAAGGGCGGCGTGCCAACAGGAGTGAAACAGTAGCTAATCTGTCAGGGATTAACATGTTAGAATGCGACCAGATGAGGGCTACGTCACACATGTAGACAGACCCACCCACACACACACAAACACACCCACACACACGGCACAGTAATCCCACACTGTCCTAGTAGCGACCTAATAGCTTCACCACACATGCACTAACGCTGCGGCTTCGATGCAGCAACACACACTCACACAGCTGGACTGCTGAATCTGCAGCTCCTGCAGCACAATGACGCGGAGGCTGACATGCTTTCTTTTCCTCCCACGTTCTTCTATGTCCTTTCTATGTCCTCTCTTTCTGTTTTATTCTTTCATTCTGTGTCAGATCCTCTATAATCTGTGTTTCCTCCCAACCTTACTGTCCTTGTAGCTTTAATTTTAATATCACTGACCTCAAACAGCCCTCACATCTTACAGATTTTTCCTGAATGGACATTCCTCAGGGAGCAAGGTGTGTGAGTGTTATTATATATTCACTTTTTCTGTGTGTGTGGCTTTGAGTCTTCATGAATATGTGAGTGTGTGTCTTTGTCTCCCCTACGAAGCAACAATAAGAGCTTTGACACACACACACATGCGTACACAGACACAGAAATGGTCGCCAGTAGATGGGCAGAGATGAGACGCTGGTTCCTCAGGACCTACAAAAGGGGCGAACATTCAGGTTTTCCATTTTATGTGACAGCCGTATAGTAGCTCCAATGGTACAATGAATCAAAACTTGAAGCTGGGAACTGAACCTCTGTGTGGGCTGGACAGTAGGAGAGTGAAAAACCGCAATGCCCCAAAACATCACTGTGGTGACAACCGTTGGATGGCGGCTTCTGGAGATGATGGGAAAACTTTATCAGTCAAGGTAACAGAATTATTTAGACAGCATTTGAGGAAGATAACACAGTGACAAATAAGGCCTGGCAAGATAAGGAATCAGAAATATGTTGTATTTTATTTTGGCAATACTGAGCAGTAAAGTTAAGTATTTTATTTTTGGCTTTTTATGCCTTTATTTGATGGGACAGTGGAGAGTGTGACAGGAAATGGGAGGCAGGGATGGGGGAATGACATGCAGTATAGGGCCGTCCGACACGGGACTCAAACCGGGGCCGCCTGCAGCGAGGACTATACCCTCAACACATGGGGCGGGTGCTCTACCAACTGAGCTAAACACCACATTGGCAATACTCAGCAGGACTTATCCAAAAATTACCGCTGTTTCCTGAATGAAGTGTGACAAATTATGTAAAATCTGACAAGAATCACAGTGTTGCGTTTACAAAATTGAATTACATTCATTCCACATTTGAGTACAGATTTATTTTCCTGTATATTTTCAGATTTTTATGAAAGAATATCAGTTATACTTGACATTGGGTTGCATCACGTCATTGACCCATTATACACAAAAAAAAGTTGTGTTGTGATGGTGATGATAGTGTTGGAAAATCAAATGATACAGAAATGGATAGTGGAGTGATGAGGAAATCATAGGTAAACTTGAACTAATTACAAGTTGGAAATACTTGTGGTCTGTCACGTGACAATTATGTGGCAGCTGGTTTTTCTGTGCTGTCTTGCACTTGTGTTTACTTACTGTCATGTCTTAGCCTGAAGCTGTGGGGATAAACATAGCTGCTGTGGATTGATCTGCCTTATTAACTTTTCTGGCACAGTTGACTTATGTGGTCAGATTAATATGATCTTTACAATGACTGACATGCTATGAGGTGTTCTCACAGAAGTGAGCGGTAAAGCAATATGCAAATGGTGCATAGGCCAACACCAGAAAACAAACTGGAACCATTACAATTAACAACAAAGAGAATTGACCCGCATTAGGCTACCAGTCGAAGAATTAAGAGCATGCGTCATACACACCTATAAATTGTTTAACCACAAAAACGTATGAAAAACTGGAGTCAGTGATGATGAACCTTCGAGAGACGACATTTGTCGAATTAGTGCTGATAATTGGCCAAATGTAGATGATGATGCTTTCATTGCTGCCTAGGCAGCTTATGTTTTGTTTAAGCAGCACAAATGTTCACTGCTCACTGCACATGAAGGCAAGTCTAGGCAGGTTGACAGACAGGCATCGTAGTAAAGGAGGAGATCGCTGCACTAGGAATGTGTGTGTGTTTTAGACTGAGCAGCAGATATTGCAAATTTGGCAATGTTTTTTTTATTGTGCTCTGGCAGCACTGGGTGATACATTGAAGTTCAATCTGCTACATTTCACAACAGTTTCCATTGGAGTATTTCTACTGAACCTTATTTGCTTAAACCTTTCCACCATGGATATCATATAGTCAGACAGTTACAAAGCTTCATCTGTATACTGTACACTTCCACTGGTTGCTCTCACTGACAGCTATTGGATACATTATTATAGTGGAATTAACCTCAGTTTGTTCCACAGTGAGTATATGAAGGGTTACAGCTCCTCTGCGCCTGTTGTTCTCCTCAGAGTCCAGACAACAGACAGCTGTTGTTATGATGATGAGGTCACGCCTGTCTGAAAGGACACTGGAGCCAGAGAGAGCGACTGTCTGATGGGCTGACTGTCTTTGCTTCTTCCTACTTAAGTTATGGAAGAGTAGGTGGAGTGGACATTAAAAGTGACAGGTGAATGCTGCACTGTTGGACTAGTCAGGATTTCAAGAAACAGGAAGGAAATGTAAGGAAGTCACACTATCTGTACCTTTTAGCTCATAGTTAGCTTTCAGTCACTCAGATCCACTCAGAACAGGCACTGTCACGGCATATATATTATATGGAAATATGCTTTTAAATTTGTATATTTTAAGATATTAATCACCACTGGAGTTTCCCTGACTTCTCAGACAGAGGAGGTTTGCACAGTGTCCTCCTCCTGAACACTGCCCCCAAGGTAAAACATCCGCTGATGCTCCCTGACCTCCTTACAGTCGTGTTCCTGAACTTTACCAGAGCTTTATGCTTCCACCTTGCGAAATTCCCCCCGCAGGCTCAAAACAGAAGGCTTCGGATCCTCTCTGCCTCCTAAACCATCCTACAACTGACTCAAAAGCTTAACAATGTTGAGGGTGTGACTCATTTTGTCACTGAACACATACTGAATGGAATCTAAGTTTATTACTTCCTTGAAACAGTAAAACCCAAACGCCCTCCTCCTCACTGTACTTCCCTCTTCCTTTATCCCTCCCCCTCCCTGCCTGTCCTCCACCCTCATTAGCAACCCCCCCCCCCCCCTTTCCTCCTCCATCACTGAGTTGGCCTTCAAGGCATCAGCATACCAGCCAATGGTAGTAAAGAGGATGTGGCACTAACCCCCGCCTAGAGCACTCACACTCCAGCCAATGAGTTTACACAAAGTGGGCAGGGCTCATGCTCAGCTCCTCCCTGCACCTTCTCTCTGTCTCTCCTCCTCTCTGCCTCCTGCGGCTAAACTTGCTGTCTCACTCATGCTTCCTGGCTTCACTCACATGCACAGAGAAAGAAGAGCTGTAGAGTCTTAGCGGCACATGGAGAAGCTCTGTCTATTTTAAACCACACCGGATTGAACTCGGGATATTTTTATATCTCTTGCGGCGTGTGAGAGAGTTTATGTTCAAAGCAGAGCCAGAGCAGAGTTTCTCTGTCTTTTTGTTACCTTTTTATTTTGGATTTTTATCCATCTGGCTGTAGGTGAACGTGTGTGACAGAGAGAGAGAGTGTGTGTGTGTGTTCAAGTGAGTCTGCATGTGTGTGTGAGAGACAAGAAGGACCAGGATGATTGCGGCCCAGCTTCTAGCATATTACTTCACTGAACTGAAGGATGATCAGGTTAAAAAGGTGAGTGCCTTTTCTGTTTCTTCCGCATCTGTCTCAGCTGCTGTTTTTGTCCGTGTGTGTATGTGTGTGAGACACAGAGAGAAAGAGACTGAAGTGAAGAAAAAGTTACAAGTAGTAGAAGAGAGGGGAGCATGTTTCGTAGAGGTCATTGAGTTCATTCACATGCCATCATGAAAACTTTGCTGTAAAGCTGTAGTTGTGTTGAGAAGTGTTCACAGATCGTTTTTCAGGAAGTGAATAAAGCACTGGTCATGTGCAGAGAGCAGTGTAAGACATCACTGAGATGTTCTTATAGTAGTGGGTGATGGATCCGAATAAGCCTGGTCCAGTGAGACGTGACTAACTGCACAGGCATGGGTTTGTGTAGTAAGATGTGAAAGTAGACACGACGCGTGTGTGTGGCTGATGCCATGATGTAAGTTTTAAGAGGTGTGGCAAAGAGGAGAGGAGGAAGTCAGAGGCAAGCATGATAAGACAGAGGGGCAGAAGGATGATGTTTGAGGAACTTGACATGAAGGAGCAAAGACATTTTGGGGGTCACTGACTTTCCCTTCTGATCCTGTTAAAATGATACTCTTAAGTTTTCTTCGCCGGAGCTCAACGGTGTAGAAAGAGACCAATCTTTCACCATATCTGTACACATCATCCATAACAAGCAAGAAGAAGCAAGATTTTTATACAACTGAGAAAAAAATGAACTTCTTTTAGGACGTTTTAAAGCATGATTGATAATGAAAAAAAAATTAGCTTGAGAGAGGAGGAGAATGACATGAAGTGAAGTCCATGAATGTGCTTCTTTCATAACTCTTCAGCTGAGCGGCCCCCACTGTAAGACTCCTGGGACAACACTGACTGGACCACTCAGAGTGTGTGAGTGTGTGAGCACAGCTTTTTCCAGTCACAGACCTCCACACTTCCCAGTCCCACTGATCAACTGTGCCATAATACCATGTTGCCAGGAAACAGCCTCATTTATTTGTATTCTGTAATCGAACATAGTCCCTGAGTCAGGACGTTACAGCGCTTCCTGACTCTTTGGAAGTGATATCCTCACATTTCATCCGAATTTGAAATCCCGGGCCAACATGTGCTTTTAATTCACATATTGCGCAAGGGCCCTTTAAGGTCTCCTGCTGATGATGTCACACGTGATTACCGACTGCAGATTATGCATAAAACCAAATGCTGCGTTTTGTTTCCTGTGTCGATGGAGAAAAAAAAAGCCACATCTTCTCTTTTGTTTTCCTCAGTTGAGTTAAATTGTGCACCCTTTATTCGTCTAAGACAAGACACAAAGCTGTCATACCCAGGTGTGCCTGCTGCGCCCGAGTCAGATCACAGACTGTTAAGTTAAAATACATTCATCAGCAGCAAGGATCTGCTGTAATACAACACATCTCCCTCCTGCTTTACTCCTGCTCTCTTCCTCTCCCTGCCTCCCTAAAATAGGCCAGCTTTGAACCATGTGACCACAGGTGACGGGAGGAGAAGGCTTACACACAAATACACCCACACGCTCACACACAGTGCCAGGTGTGGTGCTATTGTGTGGCTTTTTCAAAGAGCAGGGTTAGTCTATAGGCCTCAACCACAGCTCAGAATTTAAATGGCTGTAAGTGAAAGTGTGAAGATAATTTCAAATCTCCCGTTGACTGGGTTGTGTTGTGTGGTTGTCGAAGAGGCCCAATCAGCTGAGTGCATCTCCACTCCGTTCAGCCCACTGCACTGTCCTTGACTTTAATCCCTGATACACTGTCAGCAGTGTTTTGATGTGTGTGTCTGTGTAAGGTTGAAGAAGGTTTGGTGCAGGAGAGGGCAACGTAGAGGACGGTATTTTTCCACATGGCGAGGCTGTGCGTGCACAACACCGCGGACACGCACATGCACAATGGAGTCAGGTTTCAGTGGTTCCCTGAAGCACCTCACAGTGACAAGGAGAACAGGGCATTGTTTAGAGGAATGCAAACAGAAAGGAGACGGAGAAGTGAGTGAGACTGGAGAAGAAAAAAGGGAGGGAGAGTTGGAGAGAATGATCTCTTCCTTCCTGAAACTCAAACATTTTGAGAGAAAGTTGTGTGTCAGAGGTGTGTTTAAGGGGAAACATGGCCTTTACAGCCTCATGCGTGCAAACCACAGAGGCCTCGTGCAACCTCGCCGGGGGGGTGTCACTTTACTCGACAGTGGTGAAAAAAACAGACACTCCTTTTTTAGTCAGAAATGTCACTGATAAACTAAGAAAGTGAATGTAATTGTGATGAAGACAGTGGTGTCTTTTATTCGTGTTTGGTGTAAAGCCCACAGTAAAGATGTTTATCTGAATTGGGTGAGATCAGATGCCCTGCTACCATATAAAGTGCTTAGACATGGTTTCCAGCTGCAGAGTGCTGAGTCATAGTACAGTGATGCTAATGTCTTTCCTGCAGCATGAACTGAATTTAACCTGTAGTTCAACGGATTTCTCTTAGTTTCATGTGGAGACAATGTGGACAATGCCTGCTTTTAATCCTCTCTTTTGCAACAACGACCTGGCAGCTCAAGCTAGGAACACATTGTTATTTATGTGGACATGGCTAAGAATGCATTCTCATTCAATTAGATGATTAGGGACACATGCCTAATTTAGACAAGCCATTTGAATAACATCCCAAGTCAGTTGAGTTCACACATATTATAATATTACTATTATGTGAGTTACTATTTACGAAATATTAAACATTAAATTCTGTATTTGGTTTTGCAATTTTTATCACTGGAATGATCAATGTGGAACCAGGAGAAGAAGAGGCAACATAGTGATAAGAGTAATATAAGAGTAAGTGTAGTAGCCGTGTTTAGCAGCAGCTGGCATGAGCAGAATGATCTGGCAGTAGATCAAGGTGTTGAAGTGCCAAACATGAATGGATCTGTTTACATCAGCTGACACCTCCAATGGTGCACATGGATCTGCACTAAACTTGTAGAGGCTTAATTTCTTCATTCACAAACAAATGCACACGTGTTTTCCAGCAGGTTCAACAGAGTCGTACCACAACTTAGTATGTGTTGCTCTAACATTGTATGGCAAACATTTTAACACTTGGTTATTTCATGCTTCGCTGATCAATGTGTAGTGAATTGTAGTTGGTCTTAATAATAATAATAGTAATAATAATGATAATGATAATAATACATTATAATAATAATAATGCATTATAATAATGAAAAGCGCCTTTCAAGCCACTCAAGGACACTTTACAGAGGAGTGCATCAAATAAAATCATCAATAAACAACATCCCAGCATAAGAAACATACAATTAACAACATTCAAAACATCAGTAAAAATAAATAAATAAATAAATAAATAAATAAATAAATAAATAAATAAATAAATAAATAAATAAATAAATAAATAAATAAATAAATAAATAAATAAGAGCTAATATTAATGTACAACAATGAATAAAACTGTGCAAAAGGGAGGGAATGCTGGAGTTAAGGGTGGTGTAGGCAGTTTTAAACAGGTGGGTTTTGAGTTTTGTTTTGAATAAAAGTGTAATAAAAGCGCAATTTACTCTGTCAATGATTAATCATAGTTCTTCAGTGACAGGCAGTCTGTGCTAACAACTTTCTTTTCCCTGAATCCGAATTAATATTCGATGTTATTATTAGGTGTCAGACATGCGGCCTCAGCGCTTATTGTCTCCTCAGACATTTCTGTTGACTAACGTAAAGTCAGAGGAGTTGGAGTATGGATGTGACTACACAGTTCAGTAGAAGCTACACAATAGCTGCAGAATATACAGAGTATTGATTATCAGTAGAATCACCACTGCAGGGATTAATATGTTGTGAGTGTGAGCAAATCGAATTACTGTGTCACATGAGTGATTTGGTAATTCTACTGGAATATATATGTTTATTATTTGGCAACTAGTAGCATTGAGTTTGCATGCGCATTGTTGATTTTTGTAAGTGTCTTTGTGGGTGCGACAGCTCAGGAGTGTAGTATTTGTGTGTAGTCACAAAAAGCCAGTGGGGGGTTTGTTTACTGTGTAATTGGTATAGCAGATGCTGAGGTGCCTGCAGCAGGGTCTTGAGGGCAGGGCGTTGACAGGCACCAACATGTCACTGCTGTGAAAATGTCTCGTCAAAACACAGAGTAGACCTCAGCATAAAATATATAACAGCACTGATGTATAATTATAAAATTGAGAGGTTACATTTTCTCAGCTGTGTCTGATAAGAGCATGTGCTAATGAGCTTTCATCCCTGAGACTCCACATTTAGACGCATTATAGGGAATGTAACACCTACAGAGTTGTTAAAGTTGGACATACTGGCCCCATGTAGGTGACTCTCCAGCCTTGTTGGCTCACAGCCTGTTTGTATTATTCAAACCTGTTCACGCCCATCTGTTGTGTGACAAAAGCCAGACTGACCACTTAAAACCTCAGATCTCATCACAGCTGATTCTGTTATCACCCTGTATACTGTCTTTTATTGTCCTTTTCAAATCATCAAAATCAGATTATATTTATAATATCTGTTGAACTGGGTTTTTTTCTACTGTAAAGTCCATTTCTGTGGTCAGCACATGTATTATTTCCTGTCAATCCTTGTCCCCAAACTGGAAATTGTTCTGCACCAGTTACCGAAGACCAGCGCTATACAGGAAATGGAGTTAATGTGTGACTCCTTAAACAGGAAGTTACTCAATTTCTTTCTAATGCCTGTTATGCGTAATACTAGTAAATTATACACAGAGCCATAAGAAACGTCAGTACATACAGTAATAGTTGGTTTGTGAATACTGAATCATGTGAGCATGTGTGTGCACTAGTCTGACCCTGTGATTGCAATGTATTTCATACAAAATATCATAAGAACCACTGGGAATCACCTGGTTTTCTGCACTGATTGAAATGTGAAATGATTTTAATCTAAACCACAATCACAGTGCCTTTAAACAGATATCACACAAACAATTAATATCTTGAGTCTTTATTGAACACATCCTCAACCGAGTAAGTGTAGTATTTAAGTAGTCTTTAATAAATATTTAATCATGGGTCAAACCTTCTTTGGCATCAGATACCTCAGACAAACTCTTTTAGAAGCTGCTGATGAGATATTCATGATGATAATCCAGAGATTCATAAAGAGTTGGTCTCTTTGGGTCAGTCCACATAATCTCTACTGGATAATGGTCTAGGCCAGAAACGTGGATTTTCTTTGCTTGCATTCTTTCTGTTGTAGATTTAGATTTTTAGGCTCATTGTGGCAACACCCGGCACGATCTGATATCACCAAGTAAACAACAGCCACAATGATGTCATCCTATAAGATACCTTAATAAATGTGGAGACCATGCATGTTCTTCATGAAGAAGCCCATTGATAGATAGTTTATTGATCCCGGAGGAAATTCAAGATAGACCAACTAAGCCACAGCGCCACAACAATTGCTATGTAGAGGGTCAAGCTGCTCTCTGGTGGGGTGTTTTTTTGGCGAGCTGCTGGTTCCTCCGTGATGTTGATGGCAGGACACCATCCATGCCTTGCGTTGTATTGTAGACACAAGAACAGAGACTAAATACAGTAACAATGGAGCTGGTTGGAGTCATAAATCATCTCCATATTAGTCTAATGGTTGCTTGATGAATGTCTAAACTCTTTGAGGTGATTTTATAATCTTTTCAGTGTTATTTATGAGTCGGTGCAGCTATAACTCACACCTCTCCACGAAAGATAACACCTGACTCTAATTAGCTCTTGTTAATGTCATTAGCTCAGGGCTTCACGTACTACATGTACTGCACTTACTACATGTACTACACTATGAATGGTGGAATTATATTTTTAGTATTGGACAGTATTCTAATTGGGAGTTTAGATAAGATAGTGTTTGTTTATAATAATGACTGTATCTGACTGTATTTTAAAATAACTGATATGCAGATGGACTTAATTTTAGGGGTTAATTGATTTTTTTCTTCTTGTCTCTGTTGCAGAGATTCTGGGAGTGAGTTATGAAACAGACTGGTGATAATCCAGTTATGAGTCCTACTGACAACTGGAAGAGTTAATCCTTCTTAGCTTCACCGTCATTTTACAGAGCAGGTCACAATGAACATGACACTTAACCAGAGCTATGTGTGACTAATATTGTGCTCGTGGTTTGCCACACTGTCAGATCATAAAGCAGGTCTTTGCTTCACCACACTGTGTGATGCAACAGTTGATTTCACCAGCATTGTTAAACATCCTGTTCCCTGAAAGGCCACAGCCTACTGTAACAGCTGTTGTGTCTGTGACATTTTACACACTGGGTTTCAACGGGTAGCGAAACTGGTCAAGATGTGTGATTCCCAGACCTGTGCTCTATCTGCAGATATCGATTTCTGACATGAACTATTCAAACATTTTCATAAAGTCATAAAATTTAATCAATTTTGATCTTACTTTGTGTTACACTGATGATGATGCTGTGATTTTTTTATTATATACTGACTGCACATAGATGCATTTAAATACTTAAGTTTAATAATCCTGCAATAAAGAAATATAAAAGTATTTTTTATGTTATATGGCTGTGATTCATGGGTTAAGCAAGCTGAGATTTTCAGTCAATCAGGGAGTGGATTATCTTCACGGGTGACTAAAACATTATGGGATGAGTTATTCATGTGTACTGCATCATTATGCATACAGTAGCCTATTTGTGATTAGCAAAGCCAGTCAGTCTCTGTCACTTATAAGTTAATTAGCAGAAGTGTCATAGGAACATGTTGCACATACTGGATTTGTGGTTGATTGATTGTCAAGATTAAGGAGACTGATGTCTGATGCTTTGTTTTGTTTGTTTGTTTAATGTTTCATTTCAGATTGATAAGTACTTGTACTCCATGCGTTTCTCTGATGAGACGTTAGTGGACATCATGCAACGGTTTCGGAGGGAGCTGTCCAAAGGACTGGGACGGGACTCTAACGCCACCGCTACACTAAAGATGCTGCCAACGTTTGTGCGATCAATCCCTGATGGCTCAGGTGAGTTCCTCACCCAAATTTGGAGAATCCTATAAAGAAGGAAGAAACTGAAATTGAAAGGTGTATTTTGACCAACATCGCTCAGCTCTGTAAAGTTACAGTCGTTCATTCACCAAGACTGATGAAGAAGAGGCCTGACAACCATGAGGTCTGTCCAGATCTATGTGGTTTGGCATAATGGGAGGAAATGAGCTATAACCGTAAAGACAGGGGAAATGTGCTGTAATGTTAGCCAAGGTTATTCTAGCTGTGAGTCAACAGTGCTATAAGAGTGTTTGTACATAGATTAGATTAGTAGGAGAACCACTCAGGACAGTTGGTGATGACGACAATTGAAAGTGTTTATCTGATTGAATAACAATACAATCCTGGAAACTGTGCTGATTGTTGATTCTGTCGTACAGAGAAATGATCATTCATGACACTTTCCACTCCTGATCCGGCACATCAGATCTCGTGTGTTTACATTAATATAACATCGAGATCAAAATGTTTCCTCTTGTTCTGCTCACTCCCCTTTCTCTCCCTGTCTATACGTCACTATGCGTATGCTGTCTAATCCTAATTTACTGCAGTCCCACTGCCCTTGTGATTCACGTGAAAGTGACTCAGAGTTTGTCACATAATGTACGTGATGTACTTGGGGGAGAGTGTGTGTGTGTCCGTCTGTCCTCCTCTCGAACTGAGAAGCAGATTCTATTACCTAAACATCATTGAAACAAAAGCTCTTTCCTCTCTCTCTGACTCTCTCTGTTTTTCCCTCTCTCTTGCCCACAAGCAAACACAAGTCGATACAAAGGGAATCTTAAATCTACTTTAGTCCACAACATAACAGCACTTCCAGACATGCACACACACATGTACACACATACACATACACTTAAAAGATTAGCACTAATCTTGCCACCATTGTTAGTGAGGATAGGGACAGTGAAAGTCCTAAAGTTACACCAATACAGTTGTATAACATTGTGTTTTTCTAAATACTATGTACCTGACTTTGTGTAGACTTAATGCTGCTGCTGCTTGTGTCCTTCTCTGGGCAAATGTATTACAATGGCTTTTCCAATGATACTGCACACATTCATGGATAAAAGTGAATTTGTTGAAGCGTGTTTAGTGTCTAGTAAGAGAGAGCCGGAGTTAACCTATGAGTTGTGGCAACATGTAATGTTTCGCCATCATTAGATGTGCACACATGAAGCTGAGCAGCATGTTCACTTTAAGACTTGAATATCGAAGATCTATCTTGTGTTTTCTCATTATCTTGTAACTATGATTGTAATCTGCTATGGTCTGCTATGGTGTTGTGTTTCCTAGTTTGAAAACAGGTTCCTGCTCTTCTCTGCTGCATTTACATTCTTTCCTGATAAATTATCAGTCCCTCTGCCAAACATAAACTGCACTGACCTGACCTTGCATTCAGATCTGTGCAAAAAGTTGCACCACAAGACAGCAGTAATGTGAAGTTACACTGCTCACTTAAGGGTTTCTAGGATCTTTTCTCAGAAACAATATTTTATGTGGCTAGCGATCTCAGGAAGCAGGTAAAGATGGAACACTACAAAATAATCAATGGAGCTTCTTTACTCTGAACTCTGTTTGCAGCTGCACCAGGAACTTTCTGAAAAGTAGCAGCAGTCTCGTTTGTGCTTTATTTGCGTACCTACCGTGAGATGAAGCTTTACAGTTCGATTTGTTTGTACTGGATCAAATACTGCAGGAGTAACAAGAACAGAGTAGACTATCGAGTTAGGTGGCACTGCCTGAATTATCAGCTCTTATCAGTGGTCAGTACGCTCTCTGACTTGGCTGAAGGCTTTCGCTACCTACTTAATTACAACGAGTTCATCTAAAGGTGAAAACTGTAACCAACCAAAGCCAATATGCAAACATTATCAAAACAGAATAAACTACTATCATCACTTATCGCCAAGTGACTACTGACTTACTGTGCATCCAATTTCCATTGGGGTTAATGGGCTAAATATGTAGGCTAGTGCTCTTACATTTAACACACTGGCATTATTTACTGAACAAAACAGCTTCTCACGGTAATAATGATCTCACAGGTCTCTGTTGTTTACACAACAGTGTCAGTTTGAATTTGCTTGTTTCCCTGCTGGAGAACAACAAGTTTACTCATGATAATTAACCAACGAAGCATCACCTCTGGTAAAATCTCTCTACAACTACCATTAGAAGTGTTTGGTAATCAGTACCCAACATACAGGAAGTTGATTTTTACACCAGTATAGGCTACACACGTGATAAAAGTTACACATACAGTAAGTGTGCAAGTTTGAGTTTATGCCTGTTTTGGCCCAAAGAGAAAACATAACTTCAGATAAAAGATTTCTCTCCCTACACTACTTATTCCTTGTGTTGAGTGTAAGTTTCACATTGTGTGACATTAATTCAATGCAGAGTAAAAGTGAGAAGTGTGCTAAGATGACAGAAGAAGAATGTGATATTGCATGTCTTCCTGTTGTGTAAATATCTAGTCCAGAGCTGTCTTTATTAGCTGTGTGTTCCTAAGTGATGTCAGCAATACTTTTATTTATACAGGAAACCAAAGGACTAATGCTGGAAAGGGGCTTTATGAAAACATGCACCTATACGCAAAATTAAATTTCTCTCCCTCCTTTTCTTCCTCTGTTCCAACAGAGAAAGGAGACTTCATTGCACTGGATCTGGGAGGCAGTAACTTCAGGATCCTCCATGTCAGAGTGAGCCATGAGAAGAAACAGACGGTTCAGATGGAGAGTCAAATCTACGACACACCAGAGGACATTATACACGGCACCGGAACCAGGGTGAATCTATGCTTAAAAACCCAACACAAGCACACACACACACACACTCACTCTCTCCTCAGCTCAATCTGAAACAACCGCTCCCTCTTTCCACCTCTGTTCCAGCTGTTTGACCATGTGGCGGAGTGTCTTGGGGACTTCATGGAAAAACACAACATCAAAGACAAGAAACTCCCAGTTGGTTTTACCTTCTCCTTCCCCTGCCAGCAGACCAAACTAGATGAGGTAAAACAAAATCAGATCAATCAACCAGTACCTTTCTTGCTTATGTAATTTACTGTCTAGCTGACTTCCCTCTGACGCATGACACTTTCCAGGTATTATCTTTCATTCAAATACATGCAGATTACCATACAGTCCATTTGCATTAAACGTTGCCGTAACTGTGATGGAGGCCTGGTCCACAGTTAATACATGTGTCAGAGCGAAACCAAGTCTTCATTAAGTTTTAAACCTTTCTGTGTGGTTTCTCATTTTCCGTCTGATTGTGTCTGTGTCTCCAGAGTTATCTGGTAACATGGACAAAACGTTTCAAGGCCAGTGGAGTGGAGGGGATGGATGTCGTCAAGCTGCTCAACAAATCTATTAAGAAGCGAGGAGTGAGTCTCATATTTTCTCTCATTTGCTCCCATTTGATGCAGCACTTCACTCCTGCAGTTCTAGGTTATCAATTGGTTTGTCCTAATGGATTTGGCTTATTTCAGACAGGGATGCAAAATGGCACAGATGACAGAAAATTGAATTTGAATTTTCCTCCTCATGTGTGTTGATTATTTCAGGACTATGAAGCTGACATCATGGCTGTGGTAAATGATACAGTTGGAACAATGATGACCTGCGGTTTTGATGATCAGCGCTGTGAAGTCGGCATTATCATCGGTGTGTGACGTTAGATAGTCTCTGCCATTATTACACCTTTAAACAAATACATGATAACATTTTAAAGATAAATCAAACATGTAGAAGAGAAATGAGATAAAGCTTAAAGAAGGTATATGTCTGTGTGTTTAGGCACAGGCACCAATGCGTGCTACATGGAGGAGCTGCGTCACATCGACCTGGTGGAGGGAGATGAGGGCAGGATGTGTGTGAACACTGAGTGGGGAGCCTTCGGAGACGACGGCAGGCTGGAGGACATCAGGACAGAATTTGACAGAGAGATAGACCGAGGCTCTCTGAACCCCGGCAAACAGCTGTATGTCAAAACAAAACCTCTACATCCTTATTCATCCCTAAGAGAAGCCAGATGAGCCACTGCTCAATCGCAGGGGAAACACAGAGTCATATGATGATTAGCTGTCAGTTACTAATAATACTGCACTTAAATAACACTGAAGTTTGTTCTATTGTGGGTAGAGATAAAGATCATTTCAGAAAAATGTATTCATAAAAATCTGAATCAGCATTAAAAGTAATGTTTTTAAAGTAGTAAGTAGAAACTTTCAGTACAGTGCTAGACCACCAACACTGCATCTTTTATCTTTAGAATAATGTAACTGATAATGTAGCTGATTTATGATGCAGTGCTTTATGATCAAAGTTACTTTGCATGTCTGTTATTCAGACGGGTTCAACTCAGAGAGAGAGGCAGTGCTCTGTCCTGCCCTTGTAACATGAGAGTACTGTACTAAAAATGTGAGATGCCTTTAGCCCCACCATGAGGCGAGTGGCATCCGCACATTGAAAGCTTCCTCTGAATTATGAAGAAGAAGAAATAAGTTGCCAAAAACACAACTAGCTGCATCTTTAGCTATTCTAGACGATTCATTTGTTTGGAAAAAGACTCAGGATGTCGAGGAGGACTGTTTTACTAACTTCTCTTTTCTTTCACTGTGTCATAGATTTGAGAAGATGGTCAGTGGTATGTACATGGGTGAGCTGGTGCGTCTCATTCTGGTGAAAATGGCCAGAGAGGGCATGCTGTTTGAGGGGAGGATCACTCCTGAGCTGCTCACCAAAGGAAAGTTTGAGACCAAACACATCTCAGCCATAGAGAAGTAAGTCAAACAACAGGGGCACAAATGGTAGATGTATTTTCTCATTGAAGTGGATCCAAAACTGAATATGCTCAGTCGTGTTATTTTCTGGTCAGTCATTGTGCCTCTTCCCTCTCTCTGTGCTTCTGTCCTTTTTAGGAGTAAGGAAGGACTGTCCAAAGCCAGAGAGATTTTAACCAGACTTGGTGTGGAGCCCTCAACTGATGACTGCATTGCTGTACAGCATGTGTGTAGCGTACTCATGTTGAAATAACACTTGAATCATCTTGAATGTTTTCGCCACGAAATGAATTTAAAATACTTTGTCAAAGTGTTTATTTCTAAAACTTTCAAACAATCACAGCATTTACATTTAGATGCATCAAAAACCATGTAAAATGCAACACATGTTTGACAACATAATCACAGACATATTAAAAGAAACACTAGCATGAGATGAGATGCTGTATTAATCTTGTTCTGTCATTCATTAAGGTTGGATCTGCTGCTTGATGTCTGTCTCCTCTCACCCCTGCTTTCCCCTCAGGTTTGCACCATTGTGTCTTTCCGCTCTGCCAACCTTATAGCTGCCACCCTGGCTGCCATCCTGCTGAGGCTAAAGGAGAACAAAGGCGTCTCACGACTTCGAACCACCGTGGGCATCGATGGATCCCTATACAAGATGCACCCACAGTGAGTTAGAGTACAATATCAACATCTGTGCATTTGTATTTATTCTGTATGATCTGTCATAGAAGACAGAGATTTTATTGACAGCTGCTGCCCAAGGCTCAGGAGTGCGTTACAAACCACATCATGTTGTGTTTCATGAGTCTATTTACTATCTGAGGACGGCAAAATTAAGATTTTAGCATTTCAACTATTAAAACTATTTCAGGTATGCCCGTCGCCTTCACAAGGCAGTCCGGCGTTTGGTCCCGGACTCTGATGTCCGATTCCTTCTGTCAGAGAGTGGCAGTGGAAAGGGCGCTGCCATGGTGACAGCTGTGGCTTACAGACTCGCCGACCAATCACGACAAATCGCCCAAACACTGACTGAGTTCCGCCTGACGACGGAACAGCTGCTGGAGGTGAGGACAGAAAGAAACTGTAGTGTGTGTGTGCGTGTGTGTGTCTTTGACTATGTGTGTTTTAATGAATTCAACTATCATTTATTTCTGCAGGTGAAGAAGCGAATGAGGATAGAGATCCAAAATGGCCTTTCGAAGAGCACTCAGGATACTGCTACTGTTAAAATGCTGCCAACCTTTGTACGAAGCACTCCCGATGGCTCAGGTAACACACACGCACATGCACATACTGAAGCTCGTATAAACTATATTTGTGTTTGTTGGGGGGGAAAAAAACAATCATGATCCTTAACTGTTTAATTGATCTTCGTCTTTTTGTGTGCCAGAGAATGGAGACTTCCTAGCTTTGGATTTAGGAGGAACCAACTTCAGAGTCTTGTTAGTCAAGATTCGTTCTGGCAAGAGGAGGACAGTGGAGATGCACAACAAGATCTACGCCATTCCTCTAGAAGTGATGCAAGGCACAGGAGAGGAGGTGAGGTCATTTGACCCAATAATCCATGTCAGACTGACATAATAAACACAGACAGCACTGGAGAGACACAAGCGTGGGATAAAGGCTTTGAACTTAACCGCCCGTTGCCATGGTGGCACAGTAAGATTAGGGTGGTTAGCTAGGAGGTTGGTGCAGTCAGGGCTGTCACAGCTTAGAGTAAAGAAAATAGGATAGAAGCAGAGAGAGTTGATAGGTTGGAGGAAGACGGATAGAAAGGTTGACTGGTCAAGATTAGCACCGAGTTGACAGCCTTTTAAAACATAGATTTGACCTTTACCTCCTTGATTTAGGTTAATCCTGTCTGTCACCTTTTGGCCTTTTCACCCACTTCTATGTCTGTCACTGTAATTTTGCAGCGGGTGTTTTAATCTTGTTATGCCTGTTATATGGCTCCTCTCCTATTGCACAACTTTCTCCCTTTATCAGATTTATTTAGTGCAGTTTAGTGAAGTTACATAAAATCTAATATTTAAGGTTGCTCAAGGACTAGATTGATCACTAGAGGCTGAAAAAATGAGCAAAATATGCCCGTGATATGATATGCTGTTGTATCACACATTGATGTATCTTCCTTGTCTCTTCCTATAGTTGTTTGATCACATTGTGCAGTGCATCAGTGACTTCCTGGACTACATGGGGATGAAGAACGCCCGTCTGCCTTTGGGCTTCACCTTCTCGTTCCCCTGTCGACAGACCAGCCTGGACGCTGTGAGTGCAATCCTCCTTCCTTTGTGTTGCACTGTGGTGTTACTCACTCTGAGCTAATGTGAACTTCCAAGCGATACTGACGCAGTTACCTCGACAACGTTGTGTTTCATGAGCCGACAGAAAGACACAGACATTATGCAAGATATGACAATGATCATTTCTCTGTGCAGGGCATCCTGGTGACATGGACGAAGGGCTTCAAGGCAACAGACTGTGAAGGAGAAGATGTGGTGGGACTGCTGAGGGATGCCATTAAGAGGAGAGAGGTAGGAGAGATGTAATGTCCGTCTTGGTGGTGATGTAGATTTGAGAGTCGTCAGCATAACAGTGAAAGTTGATACCAAAATTGCGGAAATTATTACCAAGAGAGAGGATAAAGGCCTAGATGATAAAGAGTAGGGGACCGAGGACAGAACCTTGTGGGACACCGTGAGGGAGTGGTGAGGGGGGCGATCTGGTGTTTTCTTCTTGGATGAACTGAGAACGGTCAGGCAGGTAAGAATGGAAGAGGAATGCCAGAGAACCCAGCGCCGGCCAAACGATCCAAGACAATGGCATGAGAGATATTGTGTCGAAGGCAGCACTGAGGTCTAGGCGTATGAGGATGGTGATTAGGCCAGAATCCGCTGCTAAAAGAAGGTCATTTGTTATTTTGAGTGAAAGCTGTTTCTGTGCTGTGATTGGGACTGAAACCAGACTGGAAAGTCTCAAAGAGGTTAGTTTTGATAGATGATCTTGAAGTTGGCAGGCTACTGTACGTTCAATAACTTTTTTAATGAATGGGAGGTTTGAATTAGGCATGACAATGTATAAGAAAAACCTGATATAGTGATACAACATTAACTTGTGTGTTTCTTCTGTAGGAATTTGACTTGGATGTGGTGGCCGTAGTCAACGATACAGTGGGAACAATGATGACTTGTGCCTACGAGGAACCCACCTGTGAGATTGGACTGATCGCTGGTTAGTTTACCTGAATTATGACTTTCTGATAAATGTCCAGTTTTCGGTGCCGTGTCCATCTAATGCGTTGGTCTGATCACAGGCACTGGCAGCAACGCCTGTTACATGGAGGAGATGAAGAACATTGAGCTGGTCGATGGAGATGAGGGACAGATGTGTGTCAACATGGAGTGGGGGGCTTTCGGAGACAATGGATGCCTTGATGACATTAGGACAGAGTACGACCGCTCTGTGGATGACTTCTCGCTCAATCCGGGCAAACAAAGGTCAAAATCTGCCTCTCTCATACACACACACATTATTCTAACAGTCTTGTTAACAGGTTAACCCTTTATTTCTATATATGCTTATAAATCATATCATATCCGTGGTTGTGTGTGTTTATGTCTATTTATTCTTTGGCCTTGTATGGATTTTACAGATACGAGAAAATGTGCAGCGGCATGTACCTCGGTGAAATTGTGCGAAACATCCTCATAGACATGACCAAGAGAGGATTCCTGTTCAGAGGACAGATTTCTGAGACACTGAAGACTAGAGGCATCTTTGAGACAAAGTTCCTCTCACAGATAGAGAGGTAAAAGAAAAAGAAAAAGAGCACTGTTTTTGTTTTTGTTTATGCATTAGTCAAAGAGATGAACAGTAACATCATCTCCTGTGAACGTGGCCTATAGACTGCTCTCAATTAGCATCTCTTGTGTAACAGCATCTGCATCAAATTATCACTATTTATTTCACTACCAGGCTTCTGATGTTCTTATCCTTTAAAACTGTTTTTGCATTTTGTTGAGTTAATTCCCCTTCTGCTGCTGACTCGGTCTGTGTGTGTGTTTCCAGTGACAGATTGGCTTTGCTGCAGGTCAGATCCATCCTGCAACACTTAGGACTGGACAGCACCTGTGATGACAGTATCATAGTCAAAGAGGTAAGAAACAATGCAAAACAATTATTATTTTCCCTGTACTTTCTTTTATTCTTTTTTTCTTGCTCATAATTGTATGTTTAATGTTTCCAATTTTTACTATTTGGGGTTTTATTTTAATTTTAAAAAATTGTTTGTTCATTTTTTTTTTTTCCGTTTCCAGTTCTTACTGTTAAATGTTTTGTTTTTATGTAAAGCACATTGAGTTGCCCCAAGTGTGCTATATAGATAAAGATGCCTTGCCTTGCCTTACGCTCAACCCTTGGTAATACCACGAAAGCAGCTATGAGCACAAACTCTTGTCCCTTGTTGCACCACACATGATATTTGCAGAGAATATAGCATTTATATGAAAAGCTACATCAGTTGTGTACCTAATAAAATAGCAACTGAGTGTAAATACTGCAACAATGAACACAGTGAAAGAGACTAATACACATAATACATTGTTATCAGGCTTGTCTTGTGAAAGAGCCAGGCATATGAGACAATACAGGAATCAACATTAAGCAAAGGTTGAGTTACATTTGTTATATTTGTGGATATCTGACTGGGCAAACTGTTGCATTTACAGTTAGTTGACTGATGCAATAATGTTGATAACGGATTTCTTTTTTAGGTTTGTGGAGCAGTGTCACATCGTGCTGCCCAGCTGTGTGGGGCAGGAATGGCGGCTGTGGTCGATAAGATCAGAGAGAACCGAGGACTGGACCACCTCAACATTACCGTAGGGGTGGATGGGACGCTCTACAAACTGCACCCACAGTGAGTTTATTTCATCAATAACTGATCAGACAAACTTATTTACTATCTACTAAAGTGCATTAAAAAAATTAAGGTGAGATGTGACCGAGGACGACCAGGCCATGTGCTAAACTGACTAATCTAAAGGACTCAGTACGGACACGTCCACCTTATTTACATTTCAATTGTGTTTGAGCACTGGGTTGGAAAGGACTACAGTACGCAGGAGACAAATACAAATAGAAACAAGGACAGACTACACCTGTTGTGGACAATCACAAGAAGAACTACAGGCTATAATGTCACAAACACATCCTTGTTTGCTATTTAAATAACTGAATTGTGGCTTCTTACTACATTTTGGAAACAGTGGTAACATACTGTTCAGTGGTCTGATACACTGAAGTGGTGCACACAGCTAATGTAATGACAAACCAAAGGCCTTGTGATCATTTTAGTAAGAATGAGCCAGTTCATGGCACGCAGAGTACAAGTCAGTGGGTTACATTCATTTGGCAGATTCATGTCTCATGCTTTACTGCACTCAAGTCATGTTGAATCATAATCAAATAAAACACATTTTGCTGGTTGCACAATACAAGAGAGACGCCTGAGTTCAGGTGGATTCTCTTACATAATTAAACAAAATTATTTATGAGATTATTGTTGAGGGTCATGTCATTGATCACATGTCACGGACAAAGTTCTTAATCCTTTCAGTTTGCAGTCAGTGAACAAGAAACTGTCCTGGCCATGTTAACATAAACAAAGTCTTAGTTCCTCCTAGTTTAGCCAGACAGGAGAGCTCTGGCCGTTTGGCACCACACCTCAGTTTCCAAACTGCTGTTCAACTTGTTAAACAGGCATGTTTTCAGGCCCCTCACCTGCAGGCTGATTC
The DNA here is from genome assembly GCA_030347415.2 of Decapterus maruadsi. Classification (NCBI taxonomy): domain Eukaryota; kingdom Metazoa; phylum Chordata; class Actinopteri; order Carangiformes; family Carangidae; genus Decapterus; species Decapterus maruadsi. The sequence goes on from CM064900.1 coordinate 5,095,982, forward strand.
AGGCCAACTCTGGTAAAACAGGATCTTTTTTACTGAGGCGTTGGTGCATACCGTACACTGCTTCACTAAAAAACATACATTTAGACCCTCTCTGTCTCTCAAAATTGGTTCAGTGTAATAACACTGTGTTAAATCTTTTCTCTCTCTCTATAGTTTCTCCCGGATCATGCATCAAACAGTCAAAGAACTGGCTCCTCAGTGTAATGTCAACTTCTTGCTGTCAGAGGACGGCAGTGGGAAAGGAGCTGCACTCATCACAGCCGTGGGCTGTCGGCTGAGACAAGAGCTGAACAATAAATAGAACATATATTCTGTCTCACTCTTATCTTCCCACTTTTCTGGGTTCCCCTCGTACTCTTGTCTTTCACTATCTGCTCACCCATTGTCTCCTTTTCCTCCTAAATCAAACCAGTCCAGTCAATGCACCATGCTCCAGTAGCTGCTTTAGTCTGACTATGTGACAGAGTGAGAAAGAGATAGCTTTCTCTGCTTTGTTAAGTAGCAGAGAGTCAGGCACTGTGTTGTAGTTAGATCATGATTGATTAACCATTGTAACAATAGCCAAAATTCTTATTGTCTTTGTATTTTTATGATTTCTGAGGTTAAACTCATCTTAGTGATAAAGCATGCACACTCAGCTCCTGAGAAACTGTGCAAGTCAGAAAAAGAAAAAAAAAACTTCATACACAAAGTCCATATGCAATGCTCCAATGTCGCCATCTGGAGGATTCCTCTGATAACTGAAGATAACTGCTTCAGGGCCATTTTAACAAAACATTGCAGTACCAAACAAAAAAAACAAACAAAACTTGGATCCTTGCAACATGTTTAGGCGAGGCAGGGACATAAAGAAAAACACTGGTCCAGTCCAAAGTCACCAAAGTGTGTCTGCTGTAGGCTGCTCACATATTTTAAAAGGGAATTAAGTGATAGGCATATAATAGTATATATATGTGTGTAATGACATGAATGGGAATATTTTTGTTTTAAGTTTTTAATATCTTACCCAGATATAATACAATATGTTATACATACAATGATGCTATTTATTTTATTTTTATATCGGGAGATGTTGAAAAATGTTACTGTTGCAATAATGATGCACTCAGACGAAGCCGTCGTCCAAAATGCCCTCGGACGGCACCTGCGCTGTAAACGAGGCCATGACACAATGACAGAAGAGGGACTTGATCTACAGGGAAAACCGTGTCACATGTTCATCGAATGTGCAGATTGGTTCTAATTTGAGACAACAATCCTACTCTGCTCTAATGTACTCTACTGTAAAATACGTCCAAAGAGCACTTGTATTTTACCAAGTAGAAATCCTGTTGTTGGTACTGATCACAGCTGCTGATAGTTTGTTGTTCTCTTAAGAGGTGTTGGCTGCCCTCATCACCACAGGGGGGCCAATACCTGTCACCTATAGTAACAGTCATGAACATGAATGTGGTGCTAACATTGATGCCAGAGGAACAACAATGGCCAAACTGTGTGTAAGCAGAGTGTTACAGTAGCTTAAAACGTTACGGGGTATTTAACCCTCTGGAAATAAATCTCCTTCCCACACTCCCTGTTCTCCATGTGCTCCTAAAGGCTCACAAATGAACTACTGTATGACTAGCAGCACAATTCTTACAAATTCAATATTTATTTTTGCTCTTTTTTGAAAAGAAATGATCATATTGATGACTGCTACTCTTGATACTCATTGAAGGATTTGTATTTATAAAGATTTAGTTGACCATTCAGGTCTCTGAGATATTTTTATTTTGGGCTGGCCTTTTTAATCTCACATAGATACCCCTGACTATATTTTTAACATGTAATATATGTATACATACAGATTACCACCAGTCCAACCTGAAGCAATCAAAGTGCAAACTAGTTTAATTTCCATTCCCACTTACTGCCAAGATAAAGAAGGCCAGCCTCTCCAGCAGGTCCTCAGCTACCCTGCCCTCAGAGGTCCGTCGAAAAGCCGTCCCCATCACACGAAATACTTAATCCCTTTGCCTCTGTTCACGAAACCCAGACTGTATCTGTCCATCACTGTCAATCAACTAGTGACTAAATAAAACCAAACCTGTGTCAATCTGATGTCGTCATTCTTTACACCAGAGATTTTGCAGAAGAAGAAGAAGAAGCTCAGACCCAAATGTCTGTTATCATTATTCCCAATGCAGTAACTTCGCTGCATTTGTATCACTGCTGCTGTCACATTTATTAAGCTTAGTATTTTATGTTTCACACCATAACTGTGTGTATTTTAAAAGTGAAAAGTTGTTACAAGGAATCAAACATCTGTTGTTGTTGTAGTTTTTTTACTACATTCTGAAATGTTAACGCTACATGCTCCAATATGTACAACACTATGTCGACTCGACTGTAAATGTGCAACCATCACACAAGCTATTTACATTTGGAGAACATTTTACATCAAATTACTCAATAGATGTTCAAGTTTAATTTCACATCAGATTCTTCTAAGTATAGCAGCACATACTTAAATCCGGACTCTACTGTACACACTGACCATGAAAAATCATTACAGTTGCATGAACCAGTGAGATCACAACAAATGACAGACCACATGACTGCACACCATGTGACAGACATATCAAAGAAAATCATACTATACAGCAATAGATATATGCTAACAATAAAGTTAATCTGCACTGTGGGTCTAATTATGAATGATGTCAAGATTGGAGGAAAGGTTTTTGAATAAAATGAGTAGTGATGATGAGGGAGCGTCGTTTAACTCGGTTGAGCAGGTGCTCCATATACAGAGGATATAGTCTTCGCTGCAGCCGGCCCCGTATCGAATCCTGACTCGACCCTTTGCTGCGTGTTGTTCCCCCTCTTTGCCTCCCTGTTTCCTGTCTCTCTCAACTGCTACTCAAATATAGGCAGAAAGGCCAAAAACATACTTAAAAAAAAGAGTTGTAATGATTTTAAGGGTTAGGGTATGGTGATGAAAATAAAAAAATGTCCCATTAAGTTTGAAGTCCTGTGTCCTGTAGCAGACGAAGGGGGGAAAAGCGTTAAGGCTCAGTGCTGATGCCAGTGGACAGTTCGTCCATTTTATGCGCTTGAAATCCACAGATTAGAGACTCCACAATTACATTAAAACAGAAAGGATTTACAAGGAGAAAGATATTAAGTAACTTCATCTTCAGACTTTCCGCTAGGCAGCAAATGTTAATAATGTAAGTTAGTAAGTTGTTGTTACGTGTGCAGATGCATTTTCTTGCATTTATAGCTGTTTTTTTTTTTACGTGGTCACTTTTGACCAGTTTTGGTGTTGGCAGATAAACATCCATCAGCTTTATAGACACATTCACTGTCACAAAGAAGGTTCAAGGTCCCAAGTCAGGTCTAATGCAGATTTCCTTCCCTTTCCACATGGATGAACGTCACCATTGTTTGATCATCTCTGATTGGCTGTGGCTCATTTATCTTTGTCTTCATTATCTGCGGTCTTTATTTTAGTCGGTTCTGTAGCTACAGAAGAACCCTGTCTCCTTCCCATAGAGGTTGTTCTCACCATGAATTGTTTCAGTTGTCAGCGGCTGTGCTCCATGAGTTTGGCAGCTTGTGATTTTGTATCATCTGGCCTCCTCACCACATGTGTTTTTGACGGCGTGCAGCCTTTGAGCTGGATGCAGGCGTTTAGCTCGTTTTTGACAGCCAGGCTTGAGTCGTAGCAGGTGTTGTTTGTTTTGATGGAGGTGTGTGTGTACGAGGCATCATTGCGGTGGCTGCGTGTCGTGGTGACTCTGAAGGTGTGTGTGTGCTGCAGTTCCATCTTGTCCTCCTCCGACACTTTGATGAAGGGACACCAAAAAAATGCATGACGGAAACCAGCACGAAACCTGCAGAGTGAAGAGAGAGTTGGTTTTTCGCTTCATGTTTTGGAACATGAGGAGGTGAGGATGTTTTTTTTTTCTTACCTTTGGTTTAGACAGCAGTAAATGATGGGATTGTACATAGTTGAACTCATTGCTAACCAGAATATGGTCAGGTACACCTGAAAGAGAAAGGAAACACGATGTGAGTAGATCATTCAGACCAATAATAAATTACATTCAGAGGAAGCTGCTCACCTGTTGAATGTAATGCTGTTTATAAATGTCACTATTAAACGATCCCAGTATGAAGTAGATGTGATAAGGCAGCCAGCAGAGGGCAAAGGTCACCACCACGACAACCATCATCTTTACCACCTATGGGAAATCACAGACAGTTCGAGGACTCTGATAATACTGCGCCTGACACATGAAAAGACCAGAGCTGTGTATGATGGTAGTGTGACCTTTCTTTTGGCTGTTATCTGGCTGTGGTAATGTTCTGTGGCCTCTCCGGGGATGTGTCCGCCCCACAGTGACTGTCCAACCAAGCTGTAGGTCACCAACATCACCAACAGGGGGAGCAAGTAGCTCAGCAATATCACTGCAAATTGGTAACTGCACAGAAAAAAGGAAAGGGAGGTTCTGAAGGGTTAGGGTTAGGGTTACCTCAAACGCGTTTAAGCCTGCTATTACGGATGTTAGTAAATCATTAATTTACACCTTTCTTTAATTTACACCTCTAATTATGTAAGAAATAACCAAGAAATAACGGGCAATTTTATAGTAATGTCATGTTTTTCATAAAGGCAAAAGATTACACATGCTCTTCATGCTTTGAGTTTTTAGGAAAAGGAAGAATTTTTCTCCAGCAAGTCTTTGCAATTGACTGTTATTTCTGGGTTATTTCTATGCAATCAATCGTTATTTCTTGGCTATATTTATCGACATTACTACGAAATTGACTGTTATTTATAGGCTATTTCTAGACATTATGACACATCAGTGGCCTGTAAATTAAAGTGTTACTGAGGAAATGAACCAACTAAATGTATGGATCCCTCACATAAATGTAGTCTCAGAGATCTTTAACAAAATTGCTGTATACTGATCTGTGAGCCACTGACTGGTGTCATGTTATAACGAGGGTTTTTACAGTAAATACTGCATGCCCTTTTTGTGTGTATGAAAATGTAGGCCTATGTATGTAAGTATGTCTGCGAGACTAGCAACCTGTCCAGATTGTGCCCCTGCCTTCGCCCTGGGATTGGCTCCAGCCCCATGTGACCCCTGCATGAGCTACATGTATAGACAATGGATGGATGACTGTGTATGCAGTCAACCACCTGTTGTACTATATTATTGATCTGCCTTGCTGTAAATGTCACTGTCTCATTACATTCATGTTTTTTTTTTTCTTTTTGTGAATCAATTGAATTCTTCTTTCACCTGAGTTGATGTTTTCCTCCATAATCATCTGGCCAGTCAACCATGCATACAGTTCTGGGGTAATAAAATCTTGTCACGCTGTAGTAGCACTGAGGGAAAGCCAATGAAATCGCTACAATCCAAATGAGGGCGATAACGACCTTTGTAGAGGTGGAGGACAGACGGGGCTTCAGAGGATGGATGATAGCCATGTACCTACAAAAGGGAGAAAAGGTTGTATGAATATGTATGAATATCTGATTTTCAACTATGTATGACAAGCTCTTCAAGTACATCTGTGCCACAGAGGGTTGAAGGATGAGTTCTGTTTTCTCAATAAGAATATAACCGTTCATTCACTAACTCAGGTTCTTAGTTTGTGTCTTAGTTTTGAATTACTGATGTAGAGACATTGTGATTACACAGAAGACTGACATCGTCCTGAACATGTCATTCTCAACCTAATAAGCTTTAAGCTATAGATGACATGTGAAAGCTCTTTCACTGTTGATTCATTGAGTATTTTGACATGGAAGATTAACAAAAATGTCACCATTTGCTCTGTGAAATGAAATGACTACATTGATTCTTCAAGTGGGAGATCAGCTTAATTGAAAAGAAGTCTACACTGCAGAGATACCACACTGCAAAAAGATCAGCAGCTCTAGATTTTGTGTTCAGAATTATCTTAATTATATCTGAATACACTTTGAAAGTCATATTGACAATATGCAGAGACATATTTGTCTATAAATCTACATTTGTATAAACATCAAGAAGATGTATTTACTATTTCTCTGCCTGTATGCTTTTCACTGTGTGTCCGTGATTGTGTTCTGGCCATCTGTCATAACATAACCTCATAATCACAATATTTCATCCCTACCTACTGTACTTGCTTATATGAAAACAAATTCAGTACACTGACAGAGCGTACTAGTAATTGAGGAAAAGAGAGAAGAGAGGAAGACTAAATAATCAAGTAACTGCCAAGACACACTGACTATTTACATGAAATTTACATGAAACATAAATGATAATGGACAACAGCAACTGTAAGTATTTGCATATTTACTGTGCAGGAACAAGAATATTTATTAGGTGAAAGTACATTCAAAAGAAATAGTGCCACCTGCTGCATCACCCATTGTAGTTCACTGACAGCTGCGTGCCTTGTTATGGAGAGGGTGAAATAATACTTATACGTGAAATAATAATAATGAATATCAATAATCCTGCCGGGCAGCGTAACCCATTGTGAATCTTGTGCAATGTATTTAAAGTAATTTGCTTAGAGTCATTACTCAGTAATGTCACCATTACAGTTAAATGATTCAACTACGGCTATGAATCATTCATCTAAATTATTCAGGACTGACAATGTGAATGTGTCTGAATGTCTGTGCCTCTTTTATACTCTCAGACTGTAGTCTTATAGATTTCATACAAATTCCTGCTGTTAGAGCAATTAGGAACTGAAAGAAACTGAAAATGTGTTAACTATTATTTTAACTCTAAAAATAAGCAGAAATAGAAAATCATACATTCTGCAAATGACAGAATTTTTTTTGTACCTCTGCTGTGTAGAACAATGACCACTCATATTTCCACTGGCCTCACTCTTTAACCTGTTTCAGCTACAGTAGCGTCAGTGACATGTTACATGGGACCCACCCTCGACAAGACAGAAAAGTTTTTGTAGAGCTGTTGCTTCGGAGAGTGTCAGTGGCCATGATGAGCATTGTGCCCATTTATGAAGCTGGATTATGTTTCATAGTTCATCTGTTTAACTTCACTGGGTTTCTGTTTGCTGCTGCAGCCGATGACTCATACAGTAAGAAGAACTGAATTCAGTCACGTTAAACTGATGACTTCAGACAATGGAGGAATTATGAAATTATAAGCATATTTTACACCTGGTCTGATCCCTGCATATGGCTCATCCATCAACACCACAGCCATGAATCATATATGTCATGTGCAGAGAGAATAGAAAATTTAGAGTAATTAAATACTGTATGAAATTCTCCTCTGGAGCAATTGCACTGCATTTCACATCTGCCATGAAATGCAATCTCATACAGCTGCCTCTGAAGTTCATGCTGTAGTTTGCATCAGAGGGAGGTGTTGTACAGGACTGAAATACATTAGTATTCAGTCTCCCTCTTGTATGTAAATATGGGTGTGCAAAACACTGGCGACACCTGCAGTCTGATGCAACACTACCACTAACCACAACCTCAAAAAATGACCACAAGTTACATAGAATGTTAATGATGTCTTTCAGCTTTACTGCATCAGACTGTGCAAGTTTATCTGATAAAAAAAAAAAAACTCAGCCTATTAAGCACAGTAGTAAGAACAGGCTGGCCATTCATGATCCAGTGAGCATTAATGACAGCTGTATCTCTGCTCACTGTTGACCCATATCCCCTTCATGCAGCATTTTCATCTGTATCGGGTGAACAGTTTCTGCAAATGATGACGCTATAAAGTGATGCTCATGTGTCTGACTGACTGGCCCTTTCAAAATCCGTTGCTGTGTAATCTCAAAGCACAAAATCCCTGACAGGGCATACCCCACATCCACCATTACAGTAAAGACCATAATGCATATGACATAGTTTTCAGGGTATGTAGTACTCATCAACCACAGTTAGCAGCAGTTACAATGATCTACCACTCCCTAACACATGAATCTATGGATACTGCTGAGTTGACTGTTTCATCCCATCCCCTTTTGACTGTCTGCATAATGCATCCCCTAAATGGGGTGTTACTGGAGTTGAAGACTGTTCACTACATCCATGTCTAATTGCTGTTACTGGTCTCTTAGGCATTGACTTGTTTGTGTTAATGGCATTTTGGATGAGAGCACTATAGCGTAGCTGCAACACCCATAGACCTAATATAGAGCTAAAGAGATCTTTCATACCTGTCCACTGCAATGGCAGCCATGGAGTATATTGATGAAAACATTGCAGTGATGGGGAAGAAGTTCTGAAATCGGCAGTAGCCTAGGCCGAAGTACCAGTCGTTGTGAACCGCATACACAAAGTTGAAAAGGGTGTTGAAGGTTGCCATGGAGACGTCAGAGAAGGCCAAGTTAACAATAAAGTAGTTGGTTACGGTCCTCATGCGCCTGTGGGCGAGGATAATCCAGATCACTGTGACGTTCCCAGTGATAGACACCAGGATGATGAGGGAGTATGCTATAGCCCACAGAGCCACCTGAGGGAGGAGAGAAGAGGATTATACTGAATTAAACATCAATAGATAACACCATCTTCATGACTTTATTAACAGGATAGCCCCTTGAGATGTGCCATCTCATTTTCTCCAAAGAAACTTTTCTTTCAGGCATCAGTCTGCAAGTATCTGCAAAAAGGATATGAAAAATGCATTCAACAGTGGGAGCATATCAGAGCAAACCCCATTTGTTCATTTCTAAGACCTTAGTTGTTAGACAACTTGGACAAAGACTATAGGCCTACTTGTTTGTCTGAGCTTTCACTGAGTTTCAAGTCCTCTGTTAAATCTGTCTTGTCTTTGATCAGAATCAGACTTTCCTCTAAGAACTTGCTGGCTCTGCTGGATGTAACTCTCCCAGTGAGGCAGAGCTGTCTCTGACTTTTAGCCAGTTTCATTTCTAATCTCGCTGTATTTCTCCCACCTGCCAGCCGGGCTGTTGGAACTGATTCCCAGTCGTCTCGTTTCCGTCCTCCAGCCAGTCTTCGGTCACAGATAAGGGAAACAAAGTGGCCTCCATGTCCCGCTCAATGTGTTGAATCAGACTCTCTGCGTCCATTTTCTCTTCCCGTTTTCCTGGCGAGAGAAACTTTATATTCACTGTATGGAGGTTGTGCGTCATGCGCAGGTACCAATTAGCCTTAATGAGGGACTGACAAATTACAGTCTCTCGAAAGATGCATATGGAAATTACTATGCAGTGTGTATTTCTCAGTGCCAAACAACATAAGCATGTTTCACATATTTTGAATAGGCTAACCTCCACCTCATTGCTTTTCATCTGCGCGCGCCTATGGACAAATATCTACCCACAAGTCATTACGGCTGCGCTTCATCTGAATATGCTTATTTCTTTCTGACCAACTGTTGTCAGAGGAGCTTCGATGTCTGTTTCTTGTTAAAGTTTCTGATCAATGAAACAACGATACATTTCAGATTGGAGGTAGGCTAGAAATGTTAATTGTCCAGTTTGGCTCCCTCAGAATCAGCAGAGTCGAGTTAATGATCACGCGTCATATCACTTGGCAAGTTTCACAATCGCCTGATAACCTAATCTTACTGCAGCATGTGTTACTTTCAATAATCAATGCCCTTGTGCCTCTAATAAAGCTAAACACCCCTGGTTTTTATGCACATTTGATGGAAAAGATTTTTTTTAAAACAACCCTTTCTGAAGCAAAAATGAATTGACGATTGACGAAACCATGGGCGTTTGGCACATACACTCAGGGTAATTTGGCTGCAGGAGCGCAACAGCCATATAGCGCAAGATGGATCGAGGCACTGAACGACCCCCGGGGATGTTCTCCTCAAAAATAAGACAATATATATGTATAATTATTAATTTCTTCCCTCTTACCTCTCTATTCACGCTGCTGAGTGGTCACTTTCAATAGCAGTTTGTCCAATCCATCGTTATTCCTCAGAGAAGATTAGACTCCTTCTGCGTAATGGACAACCGGGTCCATCCAATAATCCATCAAGACATCGCTGCTCTCTCACTATCTCCCTCATACACTCACTCTGTCTCTCTCTCTCTCTCTTTCTCCCAGCATGTGTAACTTGCTTATTACAGCACACACAAGCTGCTGAGAGTGACGGAGGCGCACAGACAAGGAGGCACGCGAATGTGGTGCGCGTGGAGCTGTGCCAACTCCACATACAACGAGAGAGGGAGAAAAAAAGAGAGAGAATGAGAATAGCTCTGCTACTCACTCTGTATTTAATTTCAGCAGTAAAAACGTTGCAAAAACAGATGATAATGAAACTGGAAATCTTAAAAACGAACGAGGTGAGAATGGGAGCAATTAAAGACTGTTTTCTGTGCATGGCCCCATCCAAAACAGGAGGGAAACGATTGGAGCATTCATGCTCCAATCGTTGAGTGAATGAATGAAATAAAGACTAAGCGAACATTATGGGGAAAGAAATGTAATGAGGGGCCTATTGCTACCTCGAATGTCTGCAGCCATCAGCTCCCCGCTCCCCTAGAATCTGAAATCTGAATCACTCTTGTGATGGTTTCTGTGAAATTGCCTTTAAACTTGCCACTGAGTATTTTCCCCTGCCTGATTGCCACCCAGTACAGGAGACAGACAGAGAGGGCTGATATGCTACAGGGTTCAGGGTTAGACGTCTGTATCTCTTATCTGAGGTCTGTATCGTTGGCTGATCTGAGAACAGATAGAGAGATCTTTGGAGATTGCATTATTTCATTATATGTGGATGTGGTGTGAGCAATAACTTCAGAATCACTTTCCCAGTAAAACAGTGTTTAGAGTTCATTCTGTGAATCGTAAATAATCTATTTTTAGTACCAAAAGTTCTTGGGGTTCAACCTATAGATGCTTCCAGTATGTTGTAGGTTTGATAATCCACCATCATCATTCACATCATTATTGTAATTATCATCTGCAAACATCCAGGGGTGAGTGAGATAACCCTCCAGTCGACAAGATCTCTGCTTTTCAGGTTGTGCTTGATGTTTATTTCTTGTTCCTCTCATCTGTTCATTCATCATTATTTTTCTGTTGATCACACTCCAATTTAATGAGCTCTGTTGCTCTGTGAAAGAAACAGAGGTCTTCCATTGAGTGCTTTGATATCTAAAGAGAACTGATTGCAGTATTGAAAGGATTGATGACAAAGGCTGAAGCACTTGCAAACTACAGGGCTGTGTCTGCAGACTGGCAGTTACATGTTAGAGGCTACTGTTAGTGAGAACTGTGGCATCTGAAACATGATAAAACACTTAGATGTCCTCCCAGACGCCGAATGAGTCAGTGTTTATGTGAATAAAAACATAAATAAGTGTGTGTGTGTAGGGGGGGTTGTGCATGTTGTGTACTGTGAAGGGGGCGTTAGTTGGCCTGCACTTTCTATCCTTTTACTTATCACTAACCATAAGGTGCCACTATAGGACACGTACACTCACTCTGCAGTGCTTTCCCTCTCACTTAGCCACCACTTTGCTGTTATTCCTGACATTTACGCTGTTTCTGTGTCTCTCCTCTCTCCTGCTCTGTGAGAGTCTCCCTCCATCTCACATGAAGTCAACTGTATGTACAGTGTCCGATATGTTTGCACAGTAAAGGACAGATAATGCTAGAGTCATTTAGCTGAACTTATAAGGAGGGGATGGTGTTTCCTGGCTAACCCAGTATCACCAACAGAGACAAATGGTGGCATCATCTCACATTTCTTCATAACTGCACCAGAATGCACAACAGGGAGCACATCAGACTGTTGATTGAGGACATTTTGCAACTGGTAAGTTGAAGAAAACGGTGAATCTGACATAACAATCTTGAATACAAATGAAGGATGAGTCTGATTTGCTTCTCCTTTGCCTGTTGAAGAAGATAAGAAAAGGTGGAAGAGATAAATAAGGACTCACAACACTAACCAGATGAAATGATTCACTTGACTGGACAGCCACTCAGACACTTTTTCTCAGTTGCTGATAAGAATCGACTAGAGCTGATGCCGACGCTGCAAACGGCGAGGGAAATCGTTGCTGATGCTGCCTGTTGTTTGGGTGTAAAACGTCTTTGTGGTCCTTGACTACATTACACACCCTGGGTTTGAATCTCAACTTCAGATGATTTCATTATGCAGCAGTCGTATCATATGAAGCCTTTGAAAAAAATACATCAGACAGCAACACTTGAGATATTTGAACTTAAATAAAATTCAGATCACATCGTCGGCTCTGCAACAGTGTAATGCTGTGTAATGTGTATGGACTGTGTTATGTTTCATTGATCCTGTTTGTGGTTTGTGTGATTGAACTGTGTGTGTGTGTGTGGTGTGGTGGTGTGGTGGTGGTGGTGGTGGTGGGGGGGGGGTATTTTCTGTTTTCAGGAGGATTCATTGGCTGCTTTCCTCTTTGGGTCATGCCACATCTCTTTACCACACTTCACCACTAGGGGGCAAAAGGCATATTTTCATCATAAACTAGACTAGATTTTAATTGTCTGCTTTATCCAAAACATGTCACACTTTTGGTGGCTAAATTTGTTAGAAGAATATTATCCTTAAAAACAGAGATTGATTATTCAAAGTTTACCCTGAATTTCCATCTGCTTTTAATGTTTATGTCCTACTTCACTACATCTATGAGGCTCTTGTCTGGTCTATTATTAGTAATGGAAAATGATTTAAATGACATAAAGATATAGGCTACTTCCTGAAAATACCAGACGGTTTATATTTGGTTGCACAAAGGAAAAAAAGAGGGATTATAATTCCTGGCAACGCCCCTAAACACGATGTTTGAGAGATAATCCACATTGATAGGCTATTTATTGGTAAGAATCAATAGGATGTCACAAAGGCATTAATCTAAAAAAATAAATTCAATCAACATAAAAAAAGAAAGACGACTGTCAAATTGTCCTTTTCCCGGTGAATCCCGCTCTCCCAGTCCATATCCCTCCCATCCGACCGCCGCGCATCCGTCCGTCCATCCATCACTGCTGCGCGCTTCCAGGTGTGGTGACGAGGACAACGCGGAAGTGTTGTGTCAACAGCAGCGCAGCAAGCTGCCGAAGTTAACTGTCTTCAGGGAGACACCATGTCCAACAACGAAGAGATCCGTTACTGTCACAGCTTTTCCTACGTTTGCCTCAAATTCCTCCTCTTCTCCTACGCCATCGTTTGGTGGGTGAGTAGCGCCGCGTTTATCTTTCGTTAAACAGCAGCGTGCGTTTTGTTTGGACCGATGATAAACCGGCCCCGGCTGCAGGAGAACAGACTGACGGACAGGCTGCGTGTGTGTGTGTGTTTCAGCTGGGATAGCATGTCTTGCCCAGCTTCATGGAAAATCTACGAGTCGACCTGCTAATGGAGAGAGAGGGAAACCGAGTCAAAACATAACAGCTTCGAGCTCGTGCTCCACATTTGTAAAGCGACAGGTGTTGCAGTAGTCTACCTGTTGCTCTACTCTTATTCTACAACGTTGAATTACACAACACAACCGTCTGTCTGCTGCGAGGTGGCCACACCCTCCCCCCTGTACACCTTTACCCTGTAGCCATACCTGCCTGATAACTGCTGTGTAAATACAGAGAATGAGAGAGGGGGAGGAAAAGGATCAACACTTCCAGTCTTTGACTTAGAAAATGACTCCTGTGGTGCGTGCGTCATTGTGTGTATGTGCGTGCCACCACATGACAAATCAGCAGGAAAAAAAAGTGTTTTGAGGAAATGAAAATATGATAAGTGGACAAAAATGACCTGCTCCAGATTTAAGTTGGTCCAGTAATGGTTTATTAGTTTAGACTTACTAACATAATAAGAAAATTGACCTATTAAAGGTTGCGTAGATATATCTGACAGTAGCCTATACTTATTTTTAACACAATAGGAGATGCATATTGTAAGTCAAGCACACAGGAGTGGAAGTGATGCATGGCTGAACAACAGGAAGTCAACACAGACAGGCAGCCTAAAAAAATACAGTTGGTATGAAAAGACAGCTCCTATAAACAGACCTTGAACTGGCTTCATCTGACAGGTACACCACAATCTACTGATTCGAGACTCATTACCATGTCTTCCGTCTCTGGTCTCAATGTTCAAACATGTCATTTCTGTATAATTGGTTGTTTTGTTTTTGACATACACCGACAACTCACAAAAAGTTAGGGATAATCAGCTTTCGGATTGAAATTTCAGAATGCACTATAACCTTTGCAGGTGAACTTAATTTGACCTTATCTAAACCTTTGAATACATGTCCAACAGTAGGCAACAGCTGTAACAGCAAGTTACAGCAAGGTGATTAACAGCAAAAATCACAAGTGTCTGATCCATGAATCCACCAACAAATGTTCTGGTTCAGCGACAATTTGTATTGAAACAGTCCCATTCATTATGCTGTTCACGTTGTGACATCATGAGACCAAGATGACAGAGTGTCACAGCAGGTTGAACAGAGACACAGAGAGACTGGGAGAGTCACAGAAAGACAGAGAAGTGGACGTCCTTTGGCCACATGACAATTTATTGAGACATTAACATTTCTTTGTTGTGGTATACCCACCATTGTTGTTAGCTTTTGTTTCAATAAATTGTTTATAATGACGAAATTACCATTGTATACTTCTCCTTAAATGCCCTAGTTTCATGATATAATATCACTGTAGTATGAACTTTTTACATTTTCCATAAATATCCCTTTGTGGTTTACAAAAATCCCTAATCCCGAATATCCCTGACTTTTTGTTAGTTTTCTTTATTAATTAAACACATTTAAAACACATTTTACACACTGCTTGTGAAATGTACAGCGAGAGGTTACTGGGTGTACGAATGGGTCTCATGATGAACAACTGATGATGGCAGTGTGCTGCCTCCACATGTCAGGATTACTCACAGGGGCAGTGGGCAGATGCACAGAGACCAACGAGGATCATTAGAGTCCACAGTGGTTAGTTAGGATAAATATCCAGTGTCTGTCTTCAGGGAGGCATTACTAGACTGTGTGTGACAGATATACAAACACCTACACAGCAATGAGAGGCTGCTTTTTATTTCTGAGACAGTGGTTTCAGTGGAGACGTCAAGTGAAGTGAAGAGCTGGCAGGACAGCACGTTGTCCTCCCACTTGCAAGATGAACTGTAAGTGGATAAAAAGCAAACAACATTTATAGTTTTAGTGGAAAAAGTGATGAGTCTCAGCGATCAAAGAGCCACATATTCAGCTGCAAGCGATGATTGTCTGAGTCTCTGTCCTTGTCTCACTTGGTGCTTAAATACATTCTTAGATGCTCTGATCTGTCATAAAAAGGAAGGAACGCTTTAATGATAAGAACTTGTTTACATTTTCTTTTTACACAGACAGTTGTTAAATTGCCATTTGTTTTAGCAAATTCATTGAAATAACTTTTATCTTCCTAAAAACCGTGACTCTGATGGCTCACAGTATGCCAGTGTTTTTAAGAATAAAGATTTAGTGCAGACACGGCAAACCAGGGAACCGCTCCCTGTCATGGACGAAATGACAGATTGTGTATTTGTGCAGACAGATGGCTGATTGAGACACTTGGTGCAACGAAGAGAATCACTTTTTTCTGAAACGTTTATTCATGCACGGGGAGGGAGAAGAAGAGTGGGATGGTGCGACAGAGGGAAGCAAAGGAGTGGGTAATTGGTGTATTATGGGGAATGAATGCTGTCTTGATAGAAGGGGGTGAAACAGATTAACAAGTTATATTTACTTTGCTCCCACAGCTTGTTGATTCAGTCGCACTAAAGAGATATTCTCACAATGCTCTGTTCCTGAAGAATATGGCTCAGTGTGACACTGCCAGGAACAAAGAGCTGTTTTGGTCACATTATCACATCCTCTAGGAAAACGTATGGAGCAGCTAGTGTTCCCAGGCCGAGCGCTTCAAGTGGTGCTCGTGTATTATAATGGGCACCAACAGAGATTCTGCCAAAATGTATCATGAGACAGGTGCGAGGGCCTTATTTTTAGCTGACTGCACGCCGGTGCTCTCAGTGACGCATCCACATTTCTTGTAACAGTGGAAATAACAAATGTTGATAGATTTATGGATTACAATGCAGCTTTACTGGCAGCATTGGCTGAATATTCTGGTAGTGATTTAGTGGGAAGTTTATGAGATGTTTTTGACCTCAGACCTTCAGACTTTTGCTTTCTGATAAAACTCATCTGGACTTCAATATGTATAAAGATGATTGAGGGAATATACTGTATGTCTTGGTTTTAGTTTAGTGACCTGTTCTTCACATTGTCTCAGTGTCCCAGAGGACAGGACATCCGTGGTTGTCGACAGCCAAGCAAAACATAGCATACTGCAAGTTTCAGGAACAATGTACAGGAGATGGTGAGTTATTTCCTGCTTATTTTGAAAATGATTAATGAGGTCATGAAAGGACAATATGCCCACATGTGACCTTTATCCATTCAGCTTTATTGTGTTTGATCAGAGTTAAAGATGTTTGTCATGGTTGAGAAAGACTGAAACCAAAACCAAAACAAATTCATGTGTATGAGGAGGACACCACGTGGATGTTTTACAGTCTTATAAAGCTGCTCTGAGATTAATTGTTATTCCAAACAGTGGATTTGCTAAGCAAAGGTCATTATTTTAATGCCTTTTTCAGTTGCCAGTTATGATTGCCATCTGTTGTTCGTTCACAATCAGTTTGTTCCTGTCAGTTTTATCTTAGAGTAATACTAAAACAACTGAAGTTTTTTTTCTTTTTCTTTTTAAAGATAACCATCCAAACTGCGATTCCAGCTCTGAACGTTTTGTTCATTTCACTTCGGGCTGCTGTATGAGTTTATCTGCTTTTAACTTTTATTTACTCACAGAAGGTTTATTTAACACTGGCTCATACAGATAACACAGGACAAACCTTCCCACATCGGGACTTATCAGTGTAATATCAGTCTTTGACTTGTGACCTCTTAGCAGTTTTAATTGCATTGTGATTTGGGACTGTGCGCCTTACTGGAATCATTTCAGTCCTTCCTCTAGCAACCTTTACTAGCATCACACACAAATAAAAATGTACCTCTTTGCTTTGTGAAAATCATGTATAAGTCATAGTCCAGCACACAAGACAATATAATCTCCTATATAATTTTTGTGTAAAACCCACTACTGCACAATTTTGAAAATACATTGAACAGTTTTATTAACTTGCAGATGTGAAACCAGACCAAAGGTCTTGAGCCTCTCATGGCTACTGAGCTGGCTGTGGCCTTTTAGTGGCTGTGAGACTTGCAGCATCCATCCTGGTTTTAGCCACGCATTTCACCATTAAGTAGTTTTAGCAGAGGGTAACAGGTTTCATAATCCAACTTCAGCCTGGACTGAAGCTCTGATATTGTCTGCTGTGGGATAAATGCAGTACTGCATGTGTGATTATATCATCATGGCTATTTTAGTCCTTTAGAGTTGTTTGCATGAACCGTGAGTAATTCACAAAGCATCAAGACTGTAAAGCTGACTCTCATAGATATTTTATTGTTTGGCAGAAATTAAGAGTTTCTCTGTTTTAAAATGCTCTCAGCTGGATGGGAGTGAGTATTGAGTGGGTGGGCGAGCGGCCAGCAGAAAGATACCATAACAGAGAGCAAGCAGGGACATGTAAGGAGAAGACGCTGTGGTCGAGTGTAAACAGTGATCGGACCTTCAGAGCTCAGAGATGAGCACTAATTTTCTTGCCTTTCTTTGCTTCCTCGGCTGCTCCTCCTCTTTGACATGATGAAAGGCTGAAGATAGATTGTGAGGAGGCTGGCAGCAATTAGCTGAAAATGTGTCAAAGAATGAGCTGCTTTCACTTGCAACATGTGATGGTGCACACACACACACACACACACACACACACACACACACACACACACACACACACACACACACACTGGAAAGGGTTTTAAGTGATTCAATTGTGTGTCTTGTAAAATTGTCTGGTTTGTGCTGCAAAAACAAGACCAGTTTTTCTTTAAATCAGAAGTGCCTTGTGCAGCATAACTTTACTGTATTGGGGAACCACTGCACTGTGTGTTTATATTTGGCATCGTACAGGTAAATGTAAAGTGTGAATGTGTAGACATGTTCACTGGCACTTTGGTGAGGACATAAAAGACATCAAGGGAATTGACACCACTATAAATGGGTCACTGGTGTTTGGCAGGTTACTTCATCAGATTACAGCATGCATGTGCCCATGTGCTACTTGGTAGTCATTCAGTTTGTACAAGGAGCCTTTTTAATTTTAGATTTTCTTCTGAACACACTGAAAGGACAGACTTGTCTCATTCATTGTTCAATACCTTAGCTCCCAAGCCTCTGTCATGACCAGCTTAACAATCAGAGTAGTCAAACTATAAATTAATGTATTCTTGAATTCTAGTGGGCAGTATTCAACTCTTATATACTGTATGTTATTGTCTATTCACTGCTTTTGTTTCAGCAGTGATCGGCTGAGCATCAAAGTGAGAAAATACTGCATTAAATCCTGCTCGGTGTCTCCTCCTGTCACTTTCCAGCAGCTGTGTCTGTGTCAGAATTATTATTACTATTATTAGGCTATCATCAGTATTTCTTATTTATGGTTGATTTGATGGGGACATATAGAATATAGACACAGATAAACTGAAAATGTCTATGTGATGCAAGGGTCATGGTTGCGACACTTGTCTCAATAGAGACAAGAGAGAGAGTGTTTGTGGAGAAGTAAACTGATTACAGCAAGATTTAGTAAAACACACTCAGTAGCAACATGGCTACACAGTAAACTAGATTAGTGGCATGAAAAAAGGTAAAGTGAGCACAGCAAATCAATATCAGACACATTTTTAATAGTAACATAGGCTACCTTAGCTACAGAAAATCAAACTTGGGTAAAGTCGGCCCCACGGTTTCCTGTTTCAGTTTTGTGAAAGCACCTACCTGTATAAATTGTCTTTATAAAATCCAGTACCACTGTGCCTACTACATTTCCTTTTATCATGAGACTGTCTGATATTTTCTAATATAAAACAAATGCCTTACTCTGTGCAGTGGTTAAATCTGGGGCAGATAATGGTTTGTGTCCATGTAATCGAGCAGTTGTTCTGAGACAGTCCTCTCCTGGAGAAGACTAATTGGTCTGTAGTTGCTAATCTCTTCAGTGACCCCCGGACTGTAAAATGTGCATTACCAAAGCATTTTTTCATCCATGTGGGAATAGCCTAGTTTGATGGAAACATTAAAGCCCCTACAAGGAACTTTTAACTGGATATGCAAAAGTCTGTCGTTCCTGCTAATGTCTCTGTGTGACCTACGACAGCCAATGAGCCCATCGTTGTGAAGATAAGCTATTTGTAAACAACTGCAACTGGGAGATAGTAGTCGGGTTGGACCATGGACGAAACAATTTACGTCACTCAGGCCGGAGACGGCACGTGCAGCAGGGCTCAAGACCTTCCCGTCCTCCCGGGGATGTAAAAATATGTATTTAGGATGATAATTAATAACCCCCCAGGGCACAGTCGGGACAATGTTTTTTTTCCCCCATTGATCACTGTCTCTGCACAAACAGTGCACAACTTCTTGCAGCAGGAGACTCCTACAGACTACCTGTCGTGCCACAGCTGCAAGCCACAGAGTGAGAAGCTCCTCTGCACTGGAGACAGCTGAGGCAGGCAGGTTTTAAAGAATTTCAAATACATTTCCAAAGTCATTTGCCTAAAACTGCTCAGAAAAACGTTAGTCTGGAGCCCTGACGCGTGAGGCAGATACTGTAAGCGTCTTTATGACAATATGCGCTAGAGCTCATCGGAAATGTAGTCTTCAATCTGGCAAAGCACTACTGCTTTTGTCCAAAGGGGTCAGCAAGATGAAAGTTCCTTGTAGGGGCTTTAGTAAGACGAGCAAAGAGCTGAACCAGAAGGCTGTTGTGTATTTTTTTTAGAGACACAGTACATGGATTATGTAGGTGTTTATCCTCAGAGAAGGTGGTGTTAAAATCATTAACACTAACAACTGATTGAACAACTTCTGTCTGTTGTGCAATGAGCTCAGGTTTGTCTAAACTCTTGTCAGTGTTAACAAGATCAGTGTGAAACAATTATTACATTTACTAGAAGGTTTGTTATACGTTAATTTAATTGACCTTTTAAAGAAGGGGCAAATTAACACCTTTAATTTCAATGTAAATACGCCTTGATGTGATAGGTGCTCAGAAGTGGAGGTAGTCTTCAAGTCTTTTGTCGTGGCCATAAAGTGAATGTCTCACCACGCAGCCCAGACTTCTTAAGCACCCTTATCAAATGGAGGAATCTGTCATGGCTGACCTGTTTGCATATGTTAGACACGTAAGGCTACAATAAGCAACCAGTAATGGTTGTTTGAAACCACTCAGAAAGTTTGTCGGTGTATGCTACAGTTGGAACAAGAAGACAAGAAAATGTGAATATCTTTATAGGATTTACGTGAGCAGCATCAGTTATGTAATAATGATCTAGTCTTGTTTTTATGATTTACAAAAGCTTCCGCCTGCAGAGTCTCTGTAAAGTCTCTGAACTATAGAGATATGCTTTAGTGTCTGAATCAATGGGTTCACTGGAGGAAAGTCCTGAGTCTCAGTCTGTGGTCGTCAGTCTGTGATTCTGTGATACAGTGATAAAGAGTGTATGTGGCCATCTCTCATCTGATAAAATCCTGCCTTTTAGAAACCTGACCAAGATAAGTCTGTATAAGAATAGTTGGCTAGATGCATGAAACCCCAAAAACGGGGCGTGTGTGGTTGTGTGTTTCTGTTCACAGACAGATTATCTGCTTCACAGCAATGATAGTTTTTCAAAATCCTAAAGTCAGTTCTGTATTGATGATCGAATTATGTCGGCGTAATTGAGTGAGAGAAGGCCAGCAAGGCTAAAATGCAGTGAGTATGTGGGGTTGTTTGTACGTGTGTGTGAGTACTCGAGACACACTGATTATTCCCAGTAGATTCACTGTATCCCCAGTTGAAGGGCTTCAGAGAGCCTAATTAAAGAAAGCTGTCATTTACAATAACAACACTGAATTGTCTGTGACTGCAGTCCACTTCAATCTGGTGAATATGCAGATTGTAATTAGTATAATTCCCTTGAAGCACAGGCACACACACAAGTGGGTTTCTTGCTTGCTCTGATAGATTTGGAGACTTCTCACCATGAAAATTGACTCATGATAAGTATGTTAGCTGAACATTTACATTACCCAAGCATGTATCATGTGTTCGCAATTTACCAAAGTAAGATAAAGACCAAAAAAACAAGTACCTCATTGGCTGAGTGCTACAACAGAGAGAATAATCTTTGAGTCTTGCTATATACCACTTGACAATTAAATTGGAGTCTGTGGTTTGCTGCTTGTATGAACCTTGTTGCATGTTCTGCAGTGGCATTATTTTTGATTTGATACAACATAATTATAATGTATAATCTGCCTGTGAGTAATGACATATATAAACTTAACAGTATTCTTCACATGACACAATAATTGCATTATTTATTCCAGTTAGGCAACAAGATTAACATGTTTTCCATTATTCAGCACCTCATGGTCATATTACTTTATATCTTACTCATAATTGTCACAGTCGCCATATAGCAGTAAATAAGCATGTGCTTCTGGCTCATATATACTTAGTTATTTAGCTCACAGAGTAGAATCATTAAGGGATTTGAAGATTATGTCTGTATGTGTGTGGAAACAATATTGAGTGTTTGTCTTTATTTAACGCTGCTTAATTCATATGAAATCTGAATTCCGAAATTTCCATTATGTTCAAGCTGATGACTAGCCCGTGAAATCTACCTGTCCTTTGTGTTTCCAGTTAATTGGTGGATTTATCCTGGCCATTGGCATCTATGCAGAGGTGGAGAGACAACGCTACAAGACACTGGAGGGGATGTTCCTGGCCCCAGCTATAATCCTGATCGTCCTGGGAATCATCATGTTTATTGTTTCATTCATTGGAGTCCTGGCTTCTCTCAGGGATAATCTGACTCTATTGAAAGTGGTGAGTGTTTCCCTTTTAAAGGAAGTTTTTTTAAAACATTAAAATACCTGCAAGGATTCAGAAAGTCTGTGAATATTCTATTAAGTCTGGCATAATTGTGCACTAAAAGAACAATACTTCCACTGCATAATGTCTAGTCTCAAAGCCGCTTCAGTTATAAACCAGTGTGTTGATATTTATCTTCATTTGTACCAGTGAATCAGTTAAAAAGCTATAAAATCTGCCGAAAATGTACACCCAGCAAGCGCGGTATTACAAACACCATAGTAATACTGGGCAGGACTCAAATGTCCTTGGATCTTTGTGGCATTGATACCACAGGGTGCTGGAGACACTGCCGTGAGACTCTGGTCCATCATCATTTCTGCAGATTTTTCATTTCCACTTTCATGCTGCTAATTTCGATCTGGTGACTGGAGAGGCCACTGCAGAGCAGCGAACTCAATTTCAAGTTCATGAAACCAGTTTGACCCTTACTTTGTGACATGGTGCATTATGATGCTGAAAACGGCAACAAGAAGATGGTAACCTGTGGCAACAGAGGCATGCAGACGGTCAGCAACAACACTCAGGCAGAGATTATGGCAGTCAGACCATTACAGTATGTAATGGTATTAATAGACCCAAAAAACATCCTTCACACCATTAGACCACCAGCAGTGGCCTAGACTGTTACAAGATGAGTTGGGTCCATTGACTCGTGCCATCAATGCTAAATTTTGCCAATACTCTTTCCAGTCTCAGCAAAAATCCAGATGCATCAGACCTGGCTGTTTGTGAGCCTGTAGCCACTGCAGCTCCAGATTTCTAACATGATCCTCTGTTGTTGTAGCTCATCCACCTCCAGGTTGGGTGTTTTGTTCATTCTGAGATGTATTTCTGCCGATCACATTCGTAATGAATAGATCTCTGAGAAACGATAACCTTTCTGTCAGCTCCAGCCAGTCCAACCATTCTCCGCTGACCGCTCTCTTCAGAGAGGAGTTTTCCATTCGCAGAACTGCTGCTCACTGTCTCTGTGTGTTTGTTTGTTTGTTTTTTTCACGCCTTTCTGAGTACAATATCTGCAGACTGTTATGTGTGAAAATCCCAGGAGATCATCAGTTGAGCCTGTCTGGCACCAACAATCACGCCACAGTCGAAGTCACTGAGATCACATTTTTTTCCTCACTCCGGGTGCTTGATGTGAACATAAACTAAAGCTCTTGACCTGCATCTGCATGATTTCATGCACTGCACTCACGCTGGCACCAAACACACCGGTCAACAAGCAGGTGTACATTGTGTTTCCATTAAAAACCTTGATGGGTGTATGGTTGCAGTTATCTAACATTGTGTGTCCAGTTGTAAGTTATTAAATATTAATGTCCACATCTGTAAGTATGTAATGCCTCTTCTCTCTGTTGTCTGTTTGATCACAGTTCATGTACACCCTGGCGGTGTGTCTGTTACTGGAGCTGCTGGGAGGGATCTTGGCGCTGGTGTTTCGCAACCAGGTGAGCTGTTTAGATTCTGATCAAGAATCTGTTCACCTTTCCCACCGGAGCATTTGTCAGGGATGTTTTAAGTCAAGTCAGTTTTATTTAAACAGTATACTACTACACATGCTGATCGTCTTTACAATCATTGCTATCTTTTTTGCAAAATGCTAATAAACCAAAGCTTTATACATCAGTGAACTGATATTTGCCAGGTGTTGATCATGACTAAAAACAAAAAACAAATCTGTGTTTTGCTCCCTTCAGTACTGTATCACTGGTGTGTACTCAGCACTGTAAAAATATGAAATGGCAATAATAATAATAATGGTATTATGAATGACTTGACCATGGAACAACTCAATTAAATATTATTATTATTATTATAAAATAGCACATATAGTTGGATACACCAAGTTAAATTTTAATGTCATTATGATCCTCATTTTTCAAAATCAATAGTCACCAAATGGCATATTGTGGACAAACCATGAACTAAACCATGCACGTGGTTCAATATCTTATCCAAATGCTTCACTAACACACGCAAACCTTCTTATTTGCTTATATTTCTACCCAGGAAATGTACTGGGGCAGTATAATCAGAGTTGATCTCTTTATAAAGCAGATAGGATTATCGTTTGTGGCGATATCACTGTGCTGATGGCACGTTCTGCTTCCTTGACCTGTTTTTGTGTTTTCTGTATAAATCTCGCTTTTGTCTGTTTCTCTCAGTTTTAATACGCCACTCCTAATCCTTACCCGGATCCTCTCTTTCTTTCACTTGCGCTCTCTTTTTTTAAAATCTCATTTCGCTTCTTACAATGAAACCCAGTTACGTTCGTGTGCATACTAAAACAGCATGATCATTTGTTTTTATGCAGTCACAGCCACAGCAAGCAGCTTCCGATTGTGATCATGATCAGCACTTTGTGTTAAGAAAGAGGAAGAAAAGGGAATAACATGTAAACACTGGGGGTTATTAATTGTTTTGTTTTTTTAATTGTTAGAAATTACTCCAATGAGCTCCATCAATGCTTGTTGTTCAGTGGTTCACTGCAGGTGGGTGATTTAAAATGCTGTGTTTTCTCTACCACTGAGGAAACCAGCCCTAGGAGTCCAGACCACCTCCCAACAAATCCCCACTGTGCAACATGAAGTGAACACTTCATTTGCTACCGCTGTTCTAATGAACTTGTCTCTAGCTGCCATCAATGCACACAAAATCATTCTGGCTATTGCTTCAGATTAAAAGCCTCTTGAAGGCCTTTATTGAGAGATGGCTGCCAGGTTTAGTGACGATGTTCGGTCTTTTTCTGTGTGTTTTATAGGGTATTTTTTTCCCCATATCGTAGGAGTTTCAGTTTAGACATTAAAATGCAGAAATTGTATGCTACAGGGAACAGGAACAGGGATGGTAGGATGCAACGCTGCAGGAGGCCACAGCTTGTTTCAGTTTAGGTGAACTTCCTCAGAGTAAACCACACCGTTACCATGCTGACATCAGTGGAAACCCACAATGACCACGCCACAGGACCACACAGCATTGTGCATGGTATAAACATTAGTGCCACGAGTCTTATGAAAATGAATTTAGAGCAATCTAGAGAACTGACAAACTCCCTATTTTACATTTTTTGTCCAAAATCATTAGATTGTGTTTATGCAGTATCATGTATTTATTGTTATGTAGCTTACTCTGCTTACTGTATGCAAATAAAAATGTGTATAACAGGAATAAAACTGACCCTGTCCTGCATGCCGTCCCCCTCTCTCTGCCTCCCCATTTCCTATCTCTCTCAACTGTTCTATCAAATAAAGACATGAAAACCCCAAAAATATACTTAAAAAAAGCCGGTGTACCACTAATCCAAAGTAGATTTCTATCATAACTCTAACCCACAACTGCATGAACTGTTTTTAAATTTGCATCCAGAGTGGAGTGAGAGATGATTTTCATCACAGTCGCTGCTCAACTAACGGTTAATGGTACCAGGATTTGCTACAGTGTGCTGCTAAATAACAAGTCATCATTAGCTCTGCCTTGTTTTGGTTTTATTACCATCTCATTTACCTGAAGATCATGTGACAGACGGCATGTGAGGCATTTATATGTCTCATGGAATTTTTGTTATGTCATTTACATATATTCAGCATTTTGGGAAGTGAAAAACAATTAATGTATTTGTGAGGTTTGCACCTGGAAAACTGCGGCTTTCATTTTAGAGACACACCGGTAAAGGATTAGTTGCTATTGTGCCCATGATTCATCAAGGCGGAGTGGTTTGATGTTGAGGGTCCTCTATAGAGATATTCATTACATCAGTTTTCTTGATAAAACACTCTCTCATTCATGAATGTTTTAATGTGGCTCTGTGGGGACCAGCTTGAGTTTCTGAGTTTGTGTCTTTTTAATACTCTTCAATCATCTAATTTACATGACAGTGACTTTAAACACAATAATGGCCTGTCTTTGATTAACTTTTCTAGCACTGCCATGTAATGCATTGAAAAGCTGAATTATCTACATTCATATTCATATTATTAACGGCAGTTTTATTTTAAACAAAGTCCCAGCATGCGTCACTTTTTCATTTTACTGTCATCTCATTTACATTGAGATTTAAATAATATGGCTGTGAATGAGAAATTATGCATATTAATAAGATTTTAGCTGTATAAGTAGATTTTTACAAAGATGGGGTTTTCACTGCTGTCTCCATGAATGACATGTTTAAAATGGTAATGCTGTGTGAGCTAGTGAGCTCTTTAATAATGGTCCAGTGTCGTCTTTCTCAGAGAGAAATGCCTCAGTGGACGAACTCCACTGAAAATGTAAATCTGCCCATTGTAATGCAGTTTAAACATTGCTGCCTTGGCCCTAAAGATTCACTATGAGGACGTGATATATTCTGAGTGGGACGAAAAGAAATTAAATCAAAAGCTCTCTGACTATTGTGAGTTTAGTGGTTTCTGTTCATCATTATTATTATTGGTGGAAACAAGAGAGACATGACGGAGCATCAACAGGCTTGAATGAGGAAAAAAGCTTGAAGCCTAATAAACTATAAATAAAGGTAATGCAATAGAAACAAGAGTGAAATTACAATACAATACGATAAACTTTATTGTCCCGCCTAGGGAAATTTGTCTTGGACCCTGCACTGCATGAATGCCTTTACAGTCACAATGACAATGGCTCACAAGGATAGTTCACCCAATATTGAAATTTTACTCATTATCTACTCACCCTCATGTCGACTAAGGGCTGGGAGAAGTTTCAGAGTTATCCGTGGCTGCTCTGAGTTACAGGGGGTCTCTGCGTAGCAGTGCATGTCCATATAACGGTTGCAAATCAATACCAACTGTCTTCGTAACAAAAAGACACACCAAAGAACATCCAAATACTTCCATGCTGCGCGTATGTAACGTCCGTCTTGTATTGAAGCCCTGAAATGTGAAATTGTCCCGAAAAAAATGTAATAAGTCCATATTTCAAGCTTGTTTGCAGTGGAATCTCCTCTTCCTAAATTTAAATTTTGAGTGAACTATCCCTTTAATGAAAACATTCAATGAAAAGCACTCCATGTGTGTACTTTTAATGGAGTCACAAATTTCAAATATTTATTCTCAGTCCGTGTGTAGATTGATCCATTAACCTAATGTGACCCCACTGCACCAGATTGTGACTGACAGATGTGAGCTGTCACACTGTCATATTTTAATATTCCAGTTCATTGGATCAGTCACCTTGACTAATGACAGCATTTCCTCTCCAGAGCTGCCTGTCTCTCTGACACAGTAATGGTAGATCAGCTGTGCCGCTGACAAAAGCAACATGGTCACATGACAACCCTCCATTATCATTAACACACCCGAAACTGTTTGGTTCTTTTCGTCCATACAGACGGTGGAGTTACTGAACAAGAACATCCGAAGAGGAATAGTGAACTACTATGACGACCTGGACTTCAAAAACATCATGGACTTTGTTCAGAAGAAGGTAAACTCATGTCACTCACGCTGTCCACAAAAGACGTACATGTAACTGAAAGGTCTGTATTTGCTTTTTAAATATGATATCATGCACCGGCAGTGAACACAGCTCAGACAGCTGATTAAAGATCCACAAGTGAACTAGGATGATCACAGCAAGTCGTGTCCAAAATAATGAGAGCTTTTCCAAACTATCACAGTGCACCTGCTCCCGGAGTACATCAAGCAGCCTGAAGCTCAAGATCTCATTACCAACTTTTGTCAAGCACGCTGGGATGCTGTGTCCGGGGGCAGGAGAATGATCACCCATTGAAATTCACAAGCAGCCTGCAACAAACTCCACTTGTTAACAGAAGAGAAAAGACAAATGTTCCTTCAGTCTGCAGGCTCCACAGCCTCATGCCATTAGGGAGTGTGTAATCGCTCAGCACCACAGAAGCCAGCAAGATTGTGTCTTTATTAAATGATATCCTAGATGCTTGACGGCTCGTAAGTGGTTGCTTACCTGGTTGTGTGGCAGCTGACTTGGTGGTTAAGCAAATGGAAGCTGAAGCACGTCCCACCGCTGTCGGCCCGGTCAGCTTGTAAATATTTGAATCCACAAGTCTGAACTTTCACTTTAGCACATCGGCAGACTCAGTAGGTGCCTTCCTATAACAATTTACAAATTCACATCTCTTACTGTGAGCGGTGGGGTTCCACAAGAACACACTGTGTAGTCTGTTTTCACTGGGTTTATTTGGAAATGGACTGATCAAGCCACACTGACAAAGCTCTAATTAGTTTTACTGTAGCATCAAACTCTTACTTCAGTTGACTATAATCAGTGTTTTTAGACAATGTGAAAATAGATGAACTGACAGAATTATCACCAGAATGCGCAGCTCCTCTCAGCATGTTTCAAGCTCATTGTTTGTTTGTCTGGTCCACAACTTTCAACAGTTTTTCATTGAAGAAGATAAAAGCACCCGTGTGCACAAACCACCCGGCACCAAACAGCAGACACAATGTTGAGGAAATTCAGGAGGAGAAGAAAAGAGTGAAATTGCACTATAATTCTTCATGCTTCCATCCACAATGACTCCATGATGCTAATATTGATCAGTCAGCAGTTTGTATAGTGTCTTTATCTTGTCAGGTTGCGAGACTAAGACATTCATTAATCTGTCCATCCATCTCCATCGATTTAAAGAGTCTATAATCAGTGTCAGCTGTTGCCGTGCTGTCAGGAGTAGTTGTTGCTGCTGGAGAGACATCAGAAAGTGGTTCTTCAGTTTGTTTGGGTCAAAATATGACCTTGGCCTTTTAAGTTTTGGCATAACTCCACAGCATAGATGAACCTGTACTTGGTTATTCACTTCAAAAGCTGGTCCACTTCACTATCGTTCCAAACAAACGGAGGCCAGTTTTCCTTTGGCAGCAGATTTTTCGTGTTTATCCTGTGATGTGCTCTTTGAAGAGCTTAACTGACTGGTGCTGTGATGTGCCTGCTCCGATAGCAACAAACAGTGCTTCAGTAATGGTAGAGAGCCATTTGGCAGCAGTGCTGTAAAGCTCCTTCTGTATTTGTCCCGTCATGGACTAAAACTAATGGTTGGATCAAGGGTCCTGTAGCAGGAGAGATTTAAGTGTTTTCCCGGAGGACGTGGACCTTTTTCTACACATACAGTAAATGAGACTTGTGGATTTATCTGTGTTTGTGAGGACAATGGCCTGAATTGTGCTTCGTGCTTCCGTTGAGTCAGTGGTGACTATAGACTATGATGGTGACACATCAGTAGCAAAAAGATGAGCTAAAGAGATTGTGTGTAGGTCGGTGACTGTTTACGAATTATAGGTGGTGTTGGATTGGATGATAGTTTGTTTGTTTGTTTGTTTTTGCCCAGTTCTTTATAGCAGTAAATATTTCATTCCTGTCACATGCTGACAGCTTCATGTGCAGTGGAAAACATTTCATGGAATTTCATCTCAGGAATGACAACTATGTTTTCAAGAGGTCAGATGGGACTTTCCTTTCCTGAACTAAAATCAAACCCCATGTTGTTTTTGTGTAGAACTGCTCTTGTCTGAGTCTGTAGATTTCCTGTGAGATATTTAAGTGTCAGACTTGACACTGTTGTACCACATGTTCAGATCGGACTTGACCTTAGGTGCAGTCATATTACGCTTCATCTGTTTATTACCTGCTCAGCTGATTGACAGGATAACAATAGAAGATAGTCTGATAATCAGAACATTATCGTTCAATCAGAAATAGTGGACATCTTCCGGTTCCACATTTTCAGTTGTGAAAATTTTGGGCTCATTTTCAGTGATAGGAAATTGGACTGTTTTGGACAAGATTATTCTCTCAAGTGATCAATTTACAAGTATGAAAAAGAAACCCAACTGAGTGGCAATGAAAATAATTCTTAGTTGCAGCTGTAACTACTAGCTTGTATGAAGCATCTTTATCCCTTTAACCCAGTGTATCCGGCCGACTACATTGTATCAGATCTGCAACAACAGGACATGTGAAAAAATATTATCTTGGATCAATAACATAAATCCATAGATTAGTGGCATTTCATATCATATCCTGAGTTAATGTCTAGGTCTATCCACTGCACCTGATGGAAATGTGACATTTATTCTATACCAGAGATGACCGTTGGTGTCTAGACACTGAGGGAGACTTCACTACTGCTCTTTCCCCACACATGATATTGCATAGTTATTCATGGCACTAATCATAGTATTGATGAATGAAATGTCTTAATGTAATAAGCTGCCAATTTTCATTTCTCTCTTCAGGAGATACCTTAGCACTCGTCCACTTTGTAGCTCAAATAGTTGGGAACGTTTTCTGTGTTTTTCCTGAGTGTTCTCATAGCTGCTGCTGTAGGAGTTTGTCTTACAGCAGCACAAACAACAGAACTATTCAGTCATTCAGACAGACACTGACTTCATTTCCCAAGTGCTGTGTGGTTGTTTGACATAAAAGCGAACATGCATATTTATGAGTTCATTTCTGATTCATCACAGGCAACGTTGTTGGCATTTTGGCAAAGACAAGTCAAGGCAGTTGTACAGTTTAATGTGTAAACTTAAATATTTGAACAAAATCTTAATATTGAAATATCTGTGTGTGTGCGTTGAGTGCGTGCATGTGAGTCTTTACACACATACATGCATGCTGTGCACACACTACATCACTACATCACACTACATCATAGTGATGTGATGTCACTCATTTCCTTCAACATGATGAAGATGTAACTCAAAGCCAGTCTATTTAATTCATATAGCTCAATGTCACATATAAGAATTTGCCTCAAGGTGCTTTAGGCTAAGTGGATGAGAGTGAGTGACCCAGTTGAAAGACATGGCTTCTATCAAGAGCTTTTTCAGTTAAGATTTTATCATCAAGGTTAAATATTAATGAATTAGTTTTTCTCTGAAAAAATCTCTGGATAATCCAAATATACAGGAAAAATAACTTGTTCACATTTAACCTTGAGTATTGAACATTAATTGGTGGAATTGTGCAACCAAAAGAGGAAACTAGTAAATGATGAATGATGAAATGAGGAGGATTGAGGAAGATTAAAGTGTTATTTAAATTATTTAAAATGCATAGAACAGTGTTGCTCACTCAGTAATCTGTAACCCCACCTGTCTATTTGTCACACCTGGTCTCATCTATTAGACCTGGAGAAGCTCCGATTGATCAGTTGGGTCCACAGACTATGTCCATCCATTAAATAGGAGGCTGGCTTAACATTGGCAGGAAGCAGGAACAGTCCATTATTCATAGGCCAATAGATTGTTTGTTCAGGTTGTGTCACTGTAGATCCTCTGCTGCTCCAGCGGAGCGTCTCCATAACATACAACCTCCTTTAATATGTGGCCGTTATACTGCCAGTGTTTTGACTGATAGATTGCATACTAGTACTTGTTTTTGTGTGCTTTTAAAAATGCGTGACTAGTTTTCCATTAAGCACCACCAACTTTTGCATCTATAAGCAGGAGGCTGTATACAGTCTGACCAGCTCATTACATTAAATCAGTGTTGAAAAATATTAAAATGTTACTGTACAGGTGGAAAGTGCCATTTTTTCAACTCAGCCCATCAACATCTACCAAGACTGTACAAACTACCAAAACTGTTTTCAAAAGCATCTAAACATCCTCTGAAAAAACAGACCCAAATAAACAAGATTAGACCAACACTTTGTAAAGGTGCAAAATTGAGGACATAGTTGAAAACCGTTGTAAAACCATAATTGCATCACTTTTGCATTCTGCCTGTTTCCGTCCTATTCGCTGTTCTCACATATACAGTAGTTTAGTTCATCCTAATCTCTTCTCATTTACATGTTGACATCAGACACCCGAGTAACACAACATACCCACAGTCCCTTCTAAGCAATTTCCAAGCTGCTCTTCTGCTAAAATCCTGATTTTATTACAGCAACCTTGTCTGACAAAACCACCAAACCTAAATTTAAAACAAAGACTGTGCAACACATTTGTCAGTTATCGCACTGAGAGAAAGTTAGAAGCGACAGATTGTGTGTGATTTCATTTCCGATGGCAGCTTAGCATTTCAGTACCAATATATGAAATGTCACATTATTATTAGTAAACACATGTGCTCAGTCACGGGGAGTGAGACACTGGATGATTAGTTGTGGTAGGGATTAGTTTTGAAATTAGAAAAAGTTTTTATTTCATTTTGGAAGTTTCCTGTGTTGCCATGTTTGTCTTGCCTCTGTTTTGCTTCTGTCTGTAACAATGTTGATTGTTGAGATGCTAGGATCCCCCTTGAAAACGAGGTGATCCACCTCAAGGGGCTTTTCCTTTAAAGTTGATAAATTAAACCATCATTACTCCGAAACTGTTTTAATAAAGGTAAAAATCTTGCATAGTTTCCCTTTAACAGCTTCACCAAAGAGTCATTTCTCCCTATTAACTTCCTGCATGATTAATTTAATTAATTCTTATTAATGCTCAAATGATCTAGTATCAGGAAAAGTCAATGAAAAAATCATAGGATTTGCGTGTGCGGTCTACTGGGTTCCTTGTTACCCTGAGTTAACCCCCTCCATGACCCTGAACCCATTTTGTATTTAATGGTTTTGTAATTATACGCTGCGTCCAAGTTCTGTTGAGATGTTTTACTGTAGTACCTTATGGCACCACTATAAATAATTTGAGATGGAGGGGGAGAGGGCGAGCCACCAAGTTTAGCGGGAAAATAAAATTAAATCATATAATTTTCAGCCTGCACTCATGCGTGCCACAGCATGCATGAAGGCAGGGAGCACACAGGATGGACTGACTTGTTTCGTTGCAGCACACCATTTGAGATACCCAATTAGCCATCCAGTTAGTTATGCATTCAGCCAGTCTGCCCGTGAACAGCTGGTCATCAGTCACTCAAGCAGTTGGCTACGAAATCACTCATCCCCTCTGTATATTCTGCAAAACACAGCCGACACTAAAGGATTTTCTCCCAGTTATTGACATCTGAAGAATATTTTCCATCCAACACTGAAGAACACAATAAAAAAATAGAAAAAGAAAATGGTAAAGAAGGGTCAAGTTGTTACACACCAATAGAGACGTCTTTTTTTCAGGGTCTAAAAACAGTGTGTGATTGAAACAAGGATGAAAGGATGAAAAATGAAGGAAACCCATGAAAAACCCATTTCACTTGACTTTGTGTTTTGCTGTATCGCCAGCAAATTGTTGTGTAATCCAGCCATCCATCTGAAAGTGACTGTGGAGAGTCTCTTTATAGTCTGAGAGGATGGAGGGACTCCACCTTTTCCTGCCGTCTCGTTGGTGTTGACAAGTGTTTTGAGGGATTGGTGCTTCACGTTGCTCCCGTGAGGATGCAAAACCCCCCGAACAGCACTCGATATCAATCTTCATGGAGAAAGGGTTTACTGCACAACTGTTGGACCAGATTGTTTCCTGTACAGCTGCAGCTAATAAATTGGAAACTTAAGTGTCAACTTTACTTTTGGATTTATTTGCAGACATTAATCTCATCATAACTGCTTTACTTTCCTTTGACTTTTGTTTGGGCCCTGACCCAGTGCTGGGCGTCCCGTGGCGTCACGCCAGTGAGAAGGAGTAGTAACTTCCTGGCACACTGGCATCATGTCAGCATACTGATCGCACCGCCTGGCAAAGAACAGCTTCATTTTCATTCATTTATTCATTTTCTCTCTTGATTTCTCGTCTCACCCTCTTACTCTCTTTCTGTCTGACCCTTCATTTTATTTGTCCTCTTTTTGGCTCTCACTGCCTCTCTGACTCTCTTTCTCTTTCTCAAAAAAGCATTTGTCTCTTACTAAATGACTACATAGCACAGAAGATAATATGGCTCTTGAGTTTCTCCGCGTGTGTGCTCTCTGCAGCAGCTGTGTGACTCATATCTACAGTAAAAACTGACATCAGAGGATCTGTATGATGTGGATTGAGAGTTATAATTTGAGGTCATGTTCTTCTTGCTGCATCCCATTAATATTATGACTTTACTGCCATGACGAGTCAAAATGTCCACATTGACAAATGCTCTGTTGGCATCAAAATTATATTGTTTTTACATCATCATGTTTGCTGGACAGACCATTTGTCTTCACAGCCTTCATACAATATTACATAGTAACACTTAATCAAACCAAATAGTGAAAGAGTTTCAATACTATTTAAAGGCTCAGACCCTAAAGCAGTAATCAATGCTTATCAAAGTTCATTGTTCCCACGAAGTACTGAGGTTTTTGAGGGTTTGTCAGTAATGGCTGAAATAGAGAGCAATAAAACATAATTGGTTGGTGTCACACTATTTTCTGTCTGTGAACCAACAGCAGGAGGTTGTTTGCTGTGTTGGGCTGTCAGTGTTATTGTTTGAAGGGGAAACAGTTCAGTCTTTGAGGCTGCTGTTTTCAAATGGTAGCTGGGTTTGTAGAGTGAGTGAGATGTCATTTTGACTTTGGATTTAAGTTTTCTCTGATGTGCGCAAGAGGACACATGGAGGACATCTGCTAAAAGAGGATTAATTTTGTTATTTGTTGTTATTGTATTGAGATATGAAGAAATAAGGTGGTTAATTTTACTGTATCATTGCTAATTGATCGTATTGATCATTCACAAATGTCTCTTGTCCAAATTAATGATTCAGAGAAGATAAAAATGTTTGTGATTGAGACACAATATTAATTCAAAAAGAAGCTATGATATGATGTTATATTGTAATATCATAATTGATTGAAACCATGTTGCTCTACCTCACCACCACCTGTGTGCAGATCTTGGCAAAGCAAAAGAGAGACAAACACACAGTATGAAAACAGACTCATAATCAGATGCAGATTGTCATTAATTATGGTTCATTTCATTGCAAAGTGTTACTGGCGTTGCATGAGCACAGCAGCGATAATGTTTCCAGAGTTGTTTACTTTTCATCTCCCCTCTCTTCCTCCCTGCCTCTGTCTCTCATTCAACCTCATACTTTGTCTTCAATCTCCCTCTTTATCACTTTTCTGTCCTTCTTCCAATGAAATTTCTGCCCTCATGTCTCCTCTTTCTTTCTCCCCCACTTTTCTCATCTCTGGCAGTTCACGTGTTGCGGAGGTCAAGAGTATAAAGACTGGGAGGTCAACATGTACCACAACTGCTCTGCACCTGGTCCGTTGGCCTGTGGTGTCCCTTATACCTGCTGCGTTACTACCAAGGTTAGTATCACTATCACTTTGACTGTTGGTTATTATTTACAACTTAAATTTACCTGATGATACTCTTAGACACCAACACTGTTGTTACTGTCGGTTATAAGCTTCCTTATAGGTAATGCTACCACCATTTCTTCCACTCTTGGTTCTGCTTGTTGTTATTATACTGTATGTGTGGGCGTTTGATGGTCGGTGTTGGATACAAGCATCTGTAACATTATGGTTTTATTTATTTATTACAGGTCTGTTGAAAGCCCGAACATTCGCTTCAGTTCATATGTCATTATAATAATGGCTGTAATAATGTGGTGTTGCATTTAAACTGCATCTCCTCATCCTTAGGATGGTGATTAAAGCTTGTTCTATGTTAGACGCACTCACTGGCAATTTTCTCCCACACGAAACATCACAGTTGTTACCTTTAATTTAAACACCTACACTCTCCCTGAGTTTATATAGAGACAGCCAGACGGAGCAGTTTGACGAACAAGATTACACTCCCTCATGGCTGAGCTCATGAGAGGGAAATCGCTGGTCCTTGTAAATACACACTTCAGTTACCACACCTATGCAATAACAGTTCTTATTGCAAAAGTTTGACTTATTGTGAGACAGCTCTCATACTAAGGTGAGAAAAATGTCAACTGGCCTTTTTTTCTGTTAAGAAACAGCATGACGACACTCATCATTTAATTTATTTTTCATGCCATTGTTTTAGTATTTTCTCTAATAATGTTGTACATGTAGCTGTGTGGGTCACTTCTGTTAACAATAAAGGAAACATAATTAAACAGCCTAAAGGCAGTTAGTGTAATATTTTAATTTAATGTTAAGACATGAAAAAGTGACAGACAATTAATTATTTCTCTTGTTGTTCTCTTAATTATTTTTTTTAGTAACTATTAAAATGACTTGAGCCACTACCTCCAGGATTCATCGTCTGTCTTTACGAGTTTAGATGAAGAAAGTCTCACATTGCAATAATGTGGTTTGTTGAACAAGAACACATCTGGTCTTGACATAGTATCTGACAGATGACGAAAGATGACAATGACAACAGACAATGGGCAGCACAAGCTCAGCAGCAGAATGAAGGTCATGTTACTGAGTGGTAACTTTATTTTTTATTACTTGTGACTGTTATGTAGGCTAAGTGTAAGGTATTTTATACAGTGATACATGTGCACGCCATTCTTCAAAATGCTGTTTAGATACAGCTGATGTCTTTCTCGAAGGTCAGTCGTTAAAGATTCAGGAAAAAAAAAAGGTTTATTATTCATATTGAGATGATACATGGTTTCCATATTAAGCTTCACATCCATACATTATAAATCATCAATTAGTTCATGAGTAGTGGCTCCAGTAAGTGCGGGGACAGTCATTCTAACGTCAAATTATCTACTGCAGTCTGAGCAGGGAGCTGAAGAGCAATTAACTGCATTTGAGTGCGCAACGTGTTTCTATGTGGACTTTTCCCAACTTTCCCAATAAAATTAACACAGCAGTGTCAACTTCACCTCCTATTTATCAAGTTCACATCTCAAAATCTTTTTTTTTTTTTCAATTTTGGTACAGTAGTTTGTTTTCCTCTTCAGTTATAATTAATTGTGATATTTCATAGATGGCTCATGGGAAATATAATGACAGTTTGGTTTTGGTTTAATGAGTGTCCCCCACATTTCCACTTAATCGCACCAATCCCAAAGTAATGAATAAGAAATAAAAAGTACCTGAAACTTGTATAATGACTTAGAAACTGTGATCACCCCTTTCCTCCTCTTCTTCCTGTGGTAGACAGCCACAAGAGACTAGCAGTTTATCTCATCTTATTTGAATACATGAATATATTTCAATATTTCAAAATGGAAAACGCTTGGTCACACACACACACACACACATTTAAGTGTGTGTGTGCGCCTCTGTTTTTTGTACAAATCCAACCTCTAAGGATAATTTTGACTGAAAGCTCGTCTTCTTTTCTCTGCTGTTGACTCCCCTTGATGCTCAAAGCCGTTCACAGGTTACTGTCTGTCTCCCAGCTACTTTTTATTCCTCCCTTTTAACGTTATCTCCTGTGTCTCTCTGCTTCTCTCCCCTCCAGCCGAACGAGGTTGTGAATACTTTCTGTGGCTACAAGGTGCTAGAAGCAGAGGTAAGATAATGAAGACTGACTTACATAACTGAATTAAGAAAAGACGGACGTGTCTTGCACCTCCATTAAAGCGCAGTTCCTCTCCTTTAATGTCAACTGGAAATTCCTGCTTTAAAACACAGAACTTGAAGTGGCAATAGGCCGCTTTTC
This sequence comes from Decapterus maruadsi, assembly GCA_030347415.2. Taxonomy (NCBI): domain Eukaryota; kingdom Metazoa; phylum Chordata; class Actinopteri; order Carangiformes; family Carangidae; genus Decapterus; species Decapterus maruadsi. The sequence continues at coordinate 5,133,540 of CM064900.1, forward strand.
ATCTCTCCCGCCTCCTGCAACAAGGATACTGTGGCTCCTGACTGTCGCCTAGAGCAAGAACAACAATGAAAATGAAAGCACAGAAAAACACTTGGCTGTATTTGTTAATATGCCGGCTTATACAAGAGGAATACAATTATATTTCCTCCCTTTTATATATTTCCTTATAGATCTAGATCTAAGGCCCAACTACAAGAGTTTGCTGCTCTCTTCATAGTTGCACTGGTCATCATCAGGACTGAACTAATCCTAAAAGTTTTAACGGCCCTGTTAGTCTAGCACCTCTCTCACTCTCTCTCAGGTCGTGGTACATAAGTCCAGGTCAGGATTGAATGTTTGTTACTACGACAATGATTTTTTTTTCATCAAGAAAATGTTCATTGAAAGTTTACCCTCGATTTATCTTGTTTTCTGTCACTCTTAGCCTTCATCTTTGTTGCTACCTTTACCATAAACCCATAAGTTGCAAACACAGATCGTGTCATTCTGTTGCATTAAACAATGTTTACTTCATAATGGTCAGTTTAAAAAAGTGTATTTTCATTCTAATAATGAGGCTGTTACTGTATAGTGTTGTGAAAGGTAAAATACATTTTTTCAGGTGTTGACTGAAATCATTTTATAACTTGTATAACTGGATATAATTGTGAAAACTGATGGATAACACAAGTGTTATTATGTTTCTCTTAGCGTTTGTCTTTGACTGAAACCATTCATATCAGAGGCTGCACTGATGCATTCTTCATCTGGCTGATGGACAACTATAAGATTATGGCTGGGCTGCTGTTAGGGATCCTACTACCTCAGGTACACACACACACACACACACACACACACACACACATGCAAGATTGAAGATGAAGCCATTGTTCAGTATATAACAATCTTCAATGCCTTCTTTGGAAAATGTCCATTTATGTGCGTGTGTGTGTTCTCATCATTGCTGGTTTAATCTTTTAACTGAACTCTTTTTAACTCAAATGGTTAAACCTCTCCCTGCTCGAAGGGAATTAACGAGTGCGACTGTAGTTTGTTTTGTTTGTTTGTGTGAATATCAGACGCACCGTGAAATAAAATTGTAATATATATTCAACAGCCTGTCTAATAGAAACGACTCCTGTGTGCAGGAGGAAATGTAAATTCCTCTACGCCGGCAACATGTGAAGACTCCAATGTGTTAGCAGTGATAAAATAAGCAGGACAATCTTTGCGCACTGGCCTGTTTCATTAAGGGTTCAAATGAAACAGGCACAGTTCCCAATATATCAAACTAATGACAAATACAATATTATATTCGAATTGAGTCTAAAACTACAAACTTTTTGAAATTGTCTTTGTTATTTGTTGAACGTTGAAGAAACACATAATGGGCTCATACGCTAAACATTTGCATTTTCACTTCTTACCCATTTTCCTTTTAACTCAGATCTAGCCGAGGATGTGAGAGTGATGGAGGTTATTTTTCATCCAATTGTAATTTCTGTCCTCTCACATCTCACGTCCAAACACACATGCACACGTAGACATGCAGGCAGCTATGAATGTATGAATAGAGATGATGCTTGACTTTAATAAGTATGATAAGCTTCAGTGGGCAGAAGGTGTAAGTCACTCATCCTGTCCATACATGAGGTGCTTCTCATTTGCCCTATTTCATGTCTCCTCACTCGTCGCTCTATGGCCAACATGAATTAAACATCTCAGTTCTGTTCAGCAGTGCAAGGACACATCTTTGACAGAAGTCCTACGATATGACATCACTGCAGTTTGATTGATTTAATTACCATTCACTTTTTAAAAAAGCACTGGATCTGTGGCAACTGAAGGTCTGACTAACGAAGGAAACATCAAACGTTTTTCATCATTTATCTGAAATGTTTTTCCATTTCATGTCATGGTTTCAGCACAAATATGCTACTAAATCATCTTAGACTGTCTTGACTTAATGATTTCACATACACACTGATTGTATTTCTCTCATCCTCTCTTCTCTTTCTAGTTCTTTGGTGTTGTAATCAGCTGGCTGTATATCACGCGTGTAGAAGATGCCATCAGTGAGTACGGTCACTACACGGATGGACTGCTGGACTCACATGCACAGCAAAGACAAACCAAGAGGCCGGGCCGCGTGTCCAAATGGTTTAAGTGTATGCCAGAGATCGACTGATGGAGACAGGAGAAAAAAAACTGAGCAGAAAACAGACTCCTGCCAGCGTCCACAGTCGGTTATATCACTCCAGTCGATCAGGATACTGCTGCAGCCACTGTGGGAATCTGCCTTTGAACTGCAGGTTTATGACAAGCTCGCTCCACTATGGAGGAAAAATGGATTTTGTTTTTTTTGTTTTGCTTTTATTGGGAAGAAGGTTTTTTTTTCAGCATACAGATTTTAAGGGGTTTGATAGTAAATGTTAATTTTTAAATTTTTCCTATAGAAACAGAATAATTATAAATTACTGTGTATTATAATGTACGAGTGGGAAATCAGAGTACTATGTACTTTCAAATGTGCCTCACACACTCTCAGGGAAAAAACACAACAACCAATACAATCACTTTTGCTTCTGGTGTGTTATGATATATTACATGAAATCCACAGCGCTGACTCTCATCATACCTACTGTTTTCCAGTCTTACCATACAACCACTACTCTTGCCAAAAAAAACCTGCAGTACCAGATACAGTAGTACTATCTACCTTTGAGGTTTGAGACTAAAAATCGTTTATTTTCAATATAAGCCTTAAGAATAAAAAAGTATATGCTGCATACATCCCAAGTGCTCAGTGTAACTCTACATCATGTCCTGTCTATAGAGCTCTCTTATCTAAAAAGCTCTGACCTATTTCAAATCAAGTCTGCCGCTGCATGAAGAGTAAATGCAAAGCACTATCAGCTGTAAGTTGGTTTAATAACTGAATGCAAATGCAGTGACTTTGCCATAGCAAGAGTATAGTTAATGGTCATTGTTAAGTATAGAAGTTACATTTATGTACTACTCATTTGTCATTTCCTCACAGTTAGAGACACAATTATATATTTTTTTGCCCCCAAAAATGATTCAAAGAACAAATCTGCCACACTGAAAAACATTGTAACTTAAAGTTAAATCTAAAGTATGACATTTGCTTCATTAGCATTTAACTGAAATGACTAATTTCCCCAAAACTATAACCAAAGTGGTTTTCTTGCTGAGACCTGACCACTCACAGGACTAATTTTCCAGTCGACAGTGTCAACGTGCCGGCACTTTGTGCACCCTCAACCCTCAAGTCCACTTCTCCATGATTTTATACTTCTACTCCACCTGAAAAATGTTTCACTGAGTGTAATGTAGGTAGTTTTTACACTTGTCTCAAGATGGGTCTGTGAAAGACAATTAGATGTGTGATTTCAAGGACAAAGTGATGGTATATATAACAATAGGCTGGCCAAGACACAGAGTATATGGAATTGCCTTAGAACAACCTGCAACATATGATCCTGTGCAGTATTACCCGTACATTTCACAGGTGTGAATAACAGGAAGTTATTGTGCTACTGAAGTTTCTCTGATTTGACGTGAAGAGACCAAAGAACTAAACTTTCTGGAAGTTGATTTTTTTTTTTTATTATTTCAAACCTGCTGCCTTTGTTTGTGTGGCTACACATTACTGACTTACATCAAGGATTTCTTGTTTTTCAAGCATTTCAAGTGGGTTCTTTGAAGTTATTGCCTTTATTCAACATGATTTAAGGCCAAACAGGATTCACCAAGGTTTTTACACTGTAGTCCACATTGCACTTATGAAAAATACTTTTAACATGACTTTATTCTTATGAGCATATTTGCAAATTTAACACAAAACTGTAGAATATCACTCAATGCAGCTCAATTGCACAGTACAATTTTCTTTTTGTCAGTAATGAGGAAACTATAAACACACGGAAGAAGAGCATATGAAGTCTGAGTTTTATAGACTGTACATTTTTTTTTAGATAAGGGTGCTATCAGGCAGTTGTTTCCACCCGGGTAACTTCATTTATCTGCCTCATTAAGCCAAACATCTAATGATGATGAGTTAAAGGGACCATACCATCTCATTTAACAGACACATTTACAATCCAAGTCATCAAGGAAAATTTGAGACATTTTCCGTAATCGTTTTTTAACAAAAAATGTATTGACTCAACTCAGAGGCAAATATAACTATTACTTACATTCAGTAGTATATTTTGTTATTATTTTTTTCTGAATCCCAAGCAAACTGCATGAGACTTAATGAAGAAGCTCGGTACTTACTTATTGCCTGTCCTGTGCACTGCATGTCAGATGTTGTAAATATTACATGACGTAAAGTATATGTCAGTGACTGTAATGGTGATCTCTATATAACTATCATTACTACAGTTTACTTTCACAGTACAGTTCAAGTGCCAGTGTTTTCTCTTTGAAAGGATAAGATAATACGTAGATGTAAATTGAAAGTTAAATGAAAAATTTAGTAGCATTGTCAGTTCATTGAGTTGCACAAAAGCACAATTATTGAAAGTGTTGACAAAAAGTTTTGCTTGTTCAAGGGTGGAAAATAAAATGATATGATGCTGTTGATTTGATGAGCTCTCTTGTTTATCTTTGAGCTGACAAGTGCTGAACAGCTCTTCCGGTTGAGGGGGGTTTACAGGTGGGGGGGGGCTGTTAAATAAATGATGGCTGATATCACACTGTGTATTTTCAAGGGCAGGCTTCACCCTGAGTCACAAGCAGGGCCTAAATTTTTCATGCAAAACTATGCAAATGAAGTATGTAAAAGGTCTAACTGACTAGTATAGAGGGAAAACTATAAAAGACCCTGGTGAAATTACTGCTGCTAATAAGTTATATATCAAGCAAATTAGTTAGAAGTAAAAGAAGTGACATTCAGAGTCATTAAACTAAGACACAATATGGACAAATAACATTAGAGGAAGAAAATTTGAATTTAATGAATTTCTTAAAGTTCATTCTGTAATGTTAAAATATGAGTTGTTTACACTAAAAAAGAATGAAGGTGTATTAAAGCCAAAGATAAATGATAGGAAGTCTGATTAAAATATGAAAATTAACAATATACTCTATACCTGTGAGAAAATGATATGCAGTGAGAACAAAATGTCATCATTAACCATGCTTTAAAAACAAATGAAAGTGAAATGAAAGTTTGATTAGTTTGACCAGTGATTAATTATGTGAGTGACAGTTAGAAAATAAAAATACTTGCTTCTCATACTGAGATACTGCAACACTGTGTCATTTCGTTCTTACATTCGTGGCCGTGGTTGAACCGGTTCAACTCCTTTACTCACTAGAAAAACTTGTGTGGAAAGTGATGCACGGAAAATTGAACCCTGCTGTCATCTCGTCCATCGTGGCTTGGTGTTTATCTGTTGTATTCTGTTTCCTGCTCTTACTCCTGCTGCTTTGAGGACTTCCTGCTGAATCGAACCTATTAATATTTTACTCCTACCACCACAAACAAAGGAGAAAATTATTTTCCTCCATCACCAACAAGGAAGGGCAAGGAAGCAAGAAGCCATTGTGACTGATCTGCATGACGTGCTCATGTTGTTCTGTTCCACCAACACACGGCTTAAAATAACTTGTTTCTTCCCAACAGCTCTTATTCTCATTCCTTCTCCACCATCAGAAAACGTATTATTATGATTATTACTATCATTGTTAGCACGACTCCCACAGGTCTTTTGTTGATTTGCTATGCATACAGATTAAAAATTGATCACGTTATAACAAAAACCTGTTATTCGTCTCCCTGAGGGTGATTTCACTCGGACGGTTGCTTTGCAAAATGTCTAAACCGATGAGAACAATGACAGCATTACATCTTTCCTCTATAGTAAGTCTTTGGCACAGGTCAGTACCTGCATGTCCTTCAATCTTTACTTGGCATGTTGCTTATATTTTCATATTATTGTATCTCATAAATCTTAAACCACCGAAGCTGTAGCACATCACAACCCCTTAGGAGACAGATTCCTACTCATTCATTCACATACATATACAGTGCTGTATGTGTGTTTGTGAGTGAATGAGATCAGGAAGAGCAGTGTAGCTACCAGACCCTCTCTGTCCTGACAGTGTTTGTTTTCCTTTCTTTCTATTTTTCCTGTGATAGAGTTTGATCTGTGATTCGTTTCACTGCCCATTCCCATCACTCCAGCTGTTTTTCCACTTGACTTTCACTTCTCCTCTTCAGCTGTTCACACTTGAACCACATGAGCAAACAGATGTAGTGAGAGCAGCAGAGAGTGCAGAGACTGCCAGCTTCACATGACTGTACTTCACATACTTACTACTTCACTGCTTTAATTCAGTTTTTTTCTGGTATCTTCATTCTGAAAATATTATCAATGATGTTCATGAGTTGTTCTGTAATCCTCCTATTCAAAATCACAGGGCACATTTTGTGACTTGAATGGATGGTCCAAGGAGTAGCTGTGACTGACAGGATCAATCCCATAGTGAAATATATGTCAGTTTATATTACCTGAGAGGCACCTACATCAGGACCAGCATGGCCCAAAATCATAAATCAACTTTATGATTACCACAAGATTTTTCTCCACCAGCTTTCAGGTGCAGCTTCAATTCTCCTGCAGTGTTATTCATCATCGCTGTCAAACTTTAAATGAACATATAGAAACCTGACAACATCATGTTTTATTTTCTTCTTCAATAGCTTGACCACACACACACTAACACACACAGTGCGTGAGTGCATTGTTTCTACCCACTCATCCAGCCCATACTAATGGTTTACTTATAAGAAGTTAATGGTCCTGCTGCAGCTACAACATTTTTTAAAATTAAATGCATGCTCTGATTGACAATACCAATAAAGTCGATTCATATTAGAGCCAGTGGACTGGGAATGAAGCACTGCACACCATATCTGACATATAAAAATAAAGCAGTTGCTCTATAGGCATCAATACACTTGGCGAAAGTGGTCGGAAACACAGTAATATCACATTTCACTCGATGTAATTTGAACAGCTATTACTGCACTCACAGTTCCGGTAACTGTTGTTGATTGCTTGTTTAAATGCAGCCATGTTCACCAATATGACATAAAATAAACCTAAAGCAAATCACCAACATAACCAATGTAATATAACACATATATCTTTAATCATTTCATGTTCATTATGGGGCATATTGTTCCCCGACATGACATGACAAAACTCAAATTAGATTTATCCGAAGGTAAAGGCTGCCTGTCCACCATCAAAACCCCAAGGATGAAACCCACATGGCAGCAGTGGTGTGATTTAATTGCTTTTAAATCCAGTATCAAAAATAGGCAGTTTGCAGCTTGTTTCTGATGAAGTTAAAACAGAGACCTAAGAAGAGAGGACACAAAATATTAATAAAACCTTTATTTATTATTTAGCTTACATGTAACACATAGCCAAGGCCAAAATTACAATAGCCCCCTACAGTTTCATTTTTGTTTAACATTTTAATATTCATGTAGACAATACAAAAAAAAGTGTTAATCAAATTGTTCACCAGTTAAAGAAGATTTACACATACATTTAATATTCACAATACATTTGTCCTTGGTCTTACGATGAATGTCTTTCTTGTAGGAGATCAGAAATCATGGCAGATCCAGTTTTTTTAGTTTTTTTTTAAAGTAGACCATTTTCTCTACTCTTCGTACTTTTACTTTATGGACAGAAACCCCCTCTCTCACACATAGACACTGACTCTGTGTCACAGTGTCCAATAATGTGTGGGAGGACTCTGGTCATTTATTTCCCTGATACATAGCCTGGTGTCTGGTGTGATGCTGACATTTAGCCCCGCACAAGGTAACAAACTAACCTAATCATTCAGTGTGGGCAGCAGCAGGAGCACAGACGGAGAGGGGAATATGTACTGTAGAGCCATGTGGCTGTTTTTTTTTTTTTTTTCACATACAGACCGGATTTCGAAGCTACTTTCCCCCCTTTATGCCTCTTAGCAGTGAACAGATGTGAATAATTTCAGTCAGTTCCAACACATCCATGTAGAGGCCACACACCACATCAGAAGAATCTAGTGGGCTGTGTCATGAATTCATATACACGTTTATATAACTGCTCCTCCAACTGTGACTGTGGAGAAATGAGATATCCACTTTTCAGAGCAGACCAAACAACCACACTGTTTTGAATGTATCAACCAAATTACCACACCATGACAACCAATATCATGTGTGACTCATTTATTGGTCTTACAATCAGTCTGATCTAATATGATGGCATTTAACGCTGACGACTCGATAAACAAACAGCTGGGATAGATTGAGTAGGAAATGTAACAACAAACAGAAGGTCCACAACAAATAATCATCAGTTTTACTTTAAGAAGGTAAACATGCAGTAACCAGTGGACCTTTCACCACACCTGTCTGTCCCGAACCTTTACAGTAATTGAAATGGTCAAACAGTAAGGAACGTGTGAATGACTTTGGGCCACAGGAGACGAAATAATTGATTCAAGATCATGAACCAATGAGCTTGAAAATGAAAAAGGTCAGGTAGGGGGAATAAATGATTGTAAAAAGCCCAGATGCTTTTTATGATAGCAATAATTTCCTTCTTTGTGAGGGAGTGTAGAGAGTCAGAGGAGTCAACTCATTGACTTTGGATCAGGAGGCTTAAGGTTTGGTTTCCAGTCAGTGGTTCAACAAGATTTGTGGAAGGGATAGTTTACTTTCTTATAAAGAATCGATGTGAAAAGTATTTATTTATATTTGAGCACAAGGCTTTTCATACTAATCATCAACATTTTTCAGACATTTTCAACCATTTGATGTTTGTTTAATTTTTTATTCATAGGATCCCCATTAGTTGATGTCATGATGTCATTGAAGTGAATGCTGAATCATGCATGTATTTGACTACTTTTGTTTCCGGTGTTGCCAGAAACTGTTTGTCAACCTATTTAAATAACATTGGCTGTTTAAAAAGGTTACCTTTAGCTGGTTAAGTGTAGCATGGCAACCATTTCACTGTGAAAATGATAAGTGTTTTTTATTGGGTGTAGGTTCACTAACACAGTTTAGCACAGTGTTTTTTGTTTTTTTGTTTTTTTAGTAAATGATTTAAAACTTTGAACTGATGATAGTAATATTAAGCAATCACAAAGGGTTACCAGTAAGCACCATAATTTTTGATCTGAGGTTATACACTCCCATTTAGCAGAGTGATGCACTGCTGTGTTGCCTCAGTGTGGGTGTATACCAATAAGGTGCAGTGTTACTGGATGCGTAATCAGTTGCCGCTGCTTAAACATCTGCAGTGCTGTGATTAAATTGCTGCCAACTGCTTAGTTTAGTAAGAAATAAAACAAACTTTGATTTTTGATGTTGCTGCAGATTTTATAGAGGTAGATTTGTTTTTGCTCGCAGTTGCACGTTCTCCTGATGCAGGTTATGACCAGATTGCACCCTGCAGAATTCAGATGAACTTTTTTATAATCACAACGGTTCTTCACAAATGGACTCTGAACATTACAGTGATTACAGATGCTTGGCAAAGGTCACGGTACCCTACACAGCTTCAGATTGTAAATACTGAGACAGCAAAAACTGTTGGCTCCTTACTGTTGCCTGTTCAAGTTTAAAGCCTGGAAGAATATGATGAATGAACCAATTAACAATGTCCCTCCTCCTATAATAACTTCTGTCCAGATGCCCTTGAAGAATGCTGTCACCTTTGACCTCCCCTGGTGAGGCTTCTCAGCGGTCCATGGCTGATTGTCGCGGTTGTGAAAGTGAAGAGGTAAAAATAAATGCTTTATTTTGGTCCCGAAAATAACCTCAAACATTCTCAGTTTGAAGTACCTGTGTAAAGATTCAGCTGTTGTTGTGTTGTGTTGCATCTGCACTGTTTATTCCCATTCTGTGGGGGCCATGTGCTTGTGTGTGTGTACCTTATTGTAATACATGGGGTGATGTTCAAATCAACGTATTAATTAATTAATTAATTAATTCCTACCCCCTGCCCCACATGCCAACATGCATTGCCACTGCTTCATTGGTTTCCTGGCTGATTAAAGCAAAATCTGCATATGAGATGCTTTCACCTGTAAGTCTAAGGTTAATTAAATATGTTCTTCTAATGAGGTGATTAAGATCATCTGCCAGTTCCCAGTTCCTTATGTACACATCAATTACATGCATTTGCATTTTAAGTGTAGGTCTTTTTCACCCAAGTGAGAGAAGCACTCTGGACTCTCATATGATGTGACTCCACAAATAGAAAATAATGTTTTTTGTGATTATGTGCACGGCACCGCCAGTTGACTTTGATAATTACTATTATGTCAGGTTATATAGGGGTGTGACTGAAGCTTCTCCTGAGGGTTGTGTGCTGTTTGTTTTGATTTCATAGTGAGGATTGTGTGATTTAAAACCTGTAGGAAGCAACATTATCTGATAGATTAACAGAAATGCTGGTAAGAATTGACAATGAATGCATAATAATCATGAGGCTATTTTTAAATCAATACTGTGGTCTTTGCAGAATACTTAAAGGCAGGACCATAAAGACAATTAGAGAAAATCACAAGAATATCAGTTCAAAAAGAAAGGGCATGAGTAGGGAAGTATGGTGTAATTAGGATGTCAAAAATGGAAAGAGGTGAATTGTTGATGCACGTATATTGCATTAAATTGGCCTGACATTTTTTTAGTCTTCCTCCAACCAGAGACCAAGATTTCATGAATGACATTTACGTCATCATGTGGCTCCCTCTGGTCTATCCACAGAGGAGAGCTCTGATTGGTCTGAACAGCAGTATGTACACACATGCATGCATGCACGCACGCACGCACACACACACAGCCTTTTAATCACTGTTTTTATGGTGCATTTTTGTGTTTCATCATATACGTAATATGTATCAACAGGTTATCAACACAGGAATGAAATCATGGAGGCACCATTGAAATTCTGTTCTGTTTTCGTATGTGGGATTAATGGCATCAGCACAGAAACTATGAATACTATATGTCTTACAGGTCATGAATGTATAAACTATTTTCTCGAGTATGTAATGCATCATTGAAAAGTGTAGAATAGTTTCCAGACAAAGAAAATCATAGGATCTAGATTTTGTTTTTTAAACTGATACACTGCGTTTGATTTCCAGTGATGGATAGCAGAACAATACACCCAGTGACACAACATATGAACACTGAAAACACGTTTTTCATTTCTTGGAACATGTAGGCTACATTTTGAACATGTCTCAACTTCACCATCCTTCAACCCAAACGTACACACTTAAAAACAGATTACATTTAGAAGTGGAGTTTGAAAGTCACTCTGGGACAAACACAAGTTTCATGGCAGCGGTTCATTTGATTGAGTGCTTAATATTTAATGGAAGTTAATGAACAGAACACAGTTTACCGTGATATTCTTCTGCACAACACGACTGGTGTGCAGTAAAACAAACTTCTTATGTAAATGTATTGATGCTTTGAAGAGGCACGTTGTTATTGCAGATAAATCTGGCCACCTTGAAACACAAACAAACTAGCTAACTAATTAAAATCTTGATAAAGCTTTAAGGAAAAGTTGTTGGGCAACTTTGTACTTTTACTTTTATACTTCTAATTGCCTTTTTTTTTCTTTTTTCTTTTAAATAAGATGGACATGGAAATTGACATTCAGTTCAAGTAGCTCACAAACAAGAAATTGTAGTATTCATATACTGTTCCATTTATCAAACTTTGTATTTTTACGTTTACTTTTCACAATATTCAGGATTCAGGTTTGACAAATTTTCACGTGTGCTTCCCAAGCTCGTCCATGATTCACAAAGTCAAGTTGCTCCTCAGAGCATATATATATGAATATACTGATCATCATGACCCCGTGGTCCTGTCACTCAGCTGATGGAGGATATATTGGTCTCATATAAATCCTTCAAAATTAGACAATAACCAAAAATGGTACGATCCCGAGTAGTATTTTATGAAACCTGATCATTCAAGAAGAAATCTTTGCTTAATCTGACTTGTGTACTACCTGACTGGATTGGACATTGTATCTCTTCCAGTTCACAGGCATCAGCAGCTGCTTGTGTTCACCTGCAGGATGGAGTACAATGTGACTGTGTTTTTGTCATTACCAAGGCAGCTCTTCCTCAAATTCTGTCACAATGTGTCACACACAGAGATGCAGCTGCCACTGCACATCTCAGATTTTGGTACAACAGACAATCCCATGTGCTCTGGCTCAGTTCACCGTATCAGTTTGTGAAATTAGATATGTTTTCAGCTCGGTGTTGTCTCTACTGCAGCCCCTGTTGAGTGGAGACCTGCCACTTCCACCATTCACGGCACAACCCACCAGCTGTCCTTAATAAAAACAGATGTCTGTGTTGTATTACTGAGTTATTGGGTTGGGACCAAATTACAGCAAATCAACAGGTTTAATAACTTTGCCTCTGTGTTCAAAGCTGCTCCACAACTAACTTGTCTTGATGGTGCATTTGAGGTCGTTGATTCACTAAGAAAACACGTATTGTCTGGCCTTGTCTTACTGGAGTGGCATTATCTTACAGCTAAAAGAAATCAAAAAATATTATGAAGGCTAAAAATCTGGTGTTCAAACTCAGAGGTCTGACATTTTGTCAGTATTATGCAGTCACATCAACATTTCCTGCTTGACATTTCTAATGCAGGCTGACTGGCTCATCTGGCTCCTGATGAAATTAGGAAGTTCAGAGTGTTGAGATTTCACTAATGTTAATAACTGTGTGATGAGAATTAATGGATAAGAATTACCATTAATATCCTTTTGGTGGTTGGTGGGACATCCATTAAGATCCCGTCAGGATTTAATTAGCAATGTCAGGTCAACAGGAGGACTCAACGGTCACTCTCATCTGGTGTGTCATTCTTTTGTCCCCATTATCAAAGGATTCACAGTCTGGAGAAGAATAATCATAGAGGGGAAGATAACAAATCTATGTCATACTCACAGTACACCCCTACTCTCCTCCTTTGTCTGTTATATAGAATCTCTTTTCATCTTTTAATCTCTCCCTGCCCGTCAGTTTCTCAATTACGTGATTAAAACTAAAACCACATGAAGCCCCTTCCCTTAATAAAAAAAACAAAAAACAGACATGCACCAAAGTATACTGAAGATTTGCTGCCAAATGTTTACACCTTTTTATTCAGTAAGAGGACAACTTCAGCCCCCTCATCAGTATTTTTTATTTTTTGTACTTTTTAAAAACCTGATTGGGCTATGACCTAAAAAGAAGAAAGATAGAAATATTGAAACTTTGAAAATAGTGAAACTGAGCATGTGAGAAAGACCTAATCAAATTGTAGAGAGAAAATAGCATGAATGAATGAATGAATGAATGAATGAATGAATGAATGAATGAATGAATGAATGAATGAATGAATGACCATCACACCACTACTTACTATTTATCCTTATCCCAGGGCTGCAGCTCCTTGATAAATGCACCATGGGGGTTCCTCTGAGAGCATGGGGTGCCCTCTGAACCTTTTATCCCTCTGAGCCTGCTCCCCGACGCTTTGACAATATATCAGGGTTTCAGCAGCAGTGACTCCGGCAGCTGCGTGACAATTTCATATCAATAGATTTCAAATGAACAACAGGTGTCGCCTAAAAGTCAAACTCTTTATTAGATCTGCGCCTTGTGCAGGCTACAGCTTCGAATCAAAGTATTATTTGATTCCCTTGGGGTATATCAATCTTTTCATGTGCCACAGAGTAAAGCGGTGAGAAGATGGGTTGTGTCATTTTGTTTCATCCTGTTGGATTTCATTGCCTCTTTATTACAGTCAGTAAATACCATGAAATTACCAAACAAAAGCAAATAGATCTGATTACCTGCAGCGTGTGCTGTGATTAGACAATGAGCATTTCTCAGTTATACAATAATTGGCCTAATTCGGATCACCTGTCAAAGACAAATAAAACTAATCATTTGTTTTAGTGACTTTGTGTGTGTGTTACTTTGTGTGGCTTCAGTATAGCTTTACTGTCTTTTCCCTTTGTTTACAGTGTTTCTGCTGAAATCAATCCATCACAGTTAAGCACCACGTGTGTCAGCTGATTGCTTGTGACTGGACTAGATTGTTGCTAAATGGGCAGAAGCTGCGTCATTTTCTGAAGGTAATATTTTGCTGTTTTATGTTACATGTGGTTTCCTTCCACCAGCAACTTACCTACTTTCTCCTTTGTGCTCAACATGTTTCTTCCAAAGGTTTGTTTTGTCTTCGTGTTTTAAGCACTTTCTCAAGCTGTCGCCACAATCATCTCTAATGAGGTCTAATGTTTTCCAGCTGTGAGATGCTCATACATCAAGAGTCCAATTAAAACTCCAATGGCGTTGTGAGACGTCAGTTTCCCTTTGTCAATCTGACTTTGGGATAAACTCAAAACCTTACTGCAAAAAGTAGGTATTGATTATTGGTTCCAGAGAGGAATAGTGACAGCAACCTGATCAACTCAGAAGAAATATAGGAGAAAAACTAATTCACAACAACAACAACAACAACAACAACAGTATACATTATAGTACAAATCCAGTGTACTACTACTCCTGCTCTGTGGTACAGGACAATGTCCATTTTTGTAACAGTATGCTGAGGACATCCAAGCTCTGATTTAGTTGTCAAGAAGGAAATTACCAGGGCAAATTGCATCTCAGGAGTGTTTCAGCTGCAATTAGAGGGATTATAATAGAGGTTGGTCTGATATGAAATTAATTCCGGACCGGACCTTTCCGAGGATCCCTCGAGTGAAGCATGAGGAAGATTAAACACTTGAAATGTTACAAATGGTTTGAGGATGTTTTGTTGCTCATGTTAACAGTGAGGTGACAAACTGGTAGAGAAGTACAGGAGCAAAGAAAGGTCAAATTGTTGCTGTGTTTCACTGGAGGGAGGGGAAATGTAACATTAAAATATTGTTCTGGTAGGTTGTTACACGTCCCAAAACCTACAGATGATAAAATTAATTTCATATCACTGATTACCTATCAGTGAAAATAAAATAATGAGGTATTATCTCCTTAGTCCTCACCTTCCTTTGCAAGTGTTTATTCTGTACGAGTTCCCAGAGCAGTGTAAACAGGACACAGTGTCTGAGTGTGTTTGTATCCGTGTTGTGCACACAGCAGAAATATTCACAGGTGCCACCTGTGACTGTGAGCATATTCACTTTAAAAGCTAAAATTTACACATGCTTTTTCTCCCATTTTATTTGAAGCTGATGATTCAAACCAGATGCAAAGTCCTGTTTTAATGTGGAGGGGAAAAAGCAAAATGAAATGCATTTTAACATTAGCTGTACTTTAGGAGCAGAGAGACAGAGGTCTGTGCAGAGTGAGCTGGTAGTATCTGTCACGTTGGCATGTAAAGTTTACATGACACCTGACCTAATCTCTGTTCCGCTGTGTGCGTGTGTGTGTGTGTGTGTGTGCGAGGCCCCCCACGGGTATGTTATTGTCTGACCATACAGACATGGTGAACTTTAATCCTCACAACTCAACTAACAATACCATGAATGGTATTTCTGGTATTTTTCAAAAGCCTGACAGGCTGGTGCAAAGGAATAAGTCCACAGGCAAACAGAGTAAAAAATACTCTAAAGTGGTGAAAATGATAAAATAGAAATAACTTTTAACATTCGAAACTTTTGTTATAATATAATTTTGTTATAAGATGTTAATAGTCAATACTTTACAAAAATGGTGCTAAATGATAAATGAACAAGCTGAAGTCGAAATGTTACTGTTCACTGAAAGTGTCAGTTAACCTTTTCTGCCTTTCCTTTGTACCATATCATCTTAAATCTGACGGGCATCACCACTCTGACTGCAGTGGTGGCTGAGACAAATGCTGCTCATGATAAAAATAAAATTACTGACATTTCAAAAATAAAGGTGCCTCAGCCATTACAGGTTTTGTGTTGATGCAATTTTCACATCAGAAACATAATTCACACAACTCTGCACTTCTCAGCACAGTTGATGTATTTCCCATTAACACGAGCTACCTGTACAAGGCCTCCAATGCAAAAACAATCACAAACCTTGTTCACATGTGTAGAAACCTGCAGGGTCTGTCAATCTCGTCAATGGATTCAACCTTTTCACCAGAGCTTCGAAAGTTTTGATACTTTCATAAAAACCTGATAGACTTTATAAAAAGAGATGAAAAAATATAGATGAATGTGTCTTTTAAAGTTTGATGTGATTAGATCAAATACTGTCTGATACAATGAGAAATGCTGGGGAAAGATGAACTGCTTGAGAGAATGACATTAAGAGCTGTGAAAATGATGTTTCTGGTGTATGAATAAAGCAAAAGAGGAAAAAATGGTAGTGACTATTGAGGTTTGCTCAAGGTTTACAGGTTATCTGCTGTCCCCTCCTGGTCAGCAAATGTAAATACAAACTGAAATGGTTTCCTGTAACCGAGGCATGAGCTATTACAGATTCACTTTCCTCTGGTCGTGGATGTTTTGTGTATTGACCAGTAGGTGTCAGCAAAGCTCCATCATGTTGAAGGTCCACACTGGGTCCATCCCAGCAGCCAGGGTTGCCAGGTCTGTTTACTGTCAGATACTTTGGTTTTTCTCAGTGTTGCTTCAGCTGCCTTTAGTTGGTTTCCTTTGACATGTTTGACACTTATTAATTGTCTTCAGTTTACTTTCTATAATCTGGTAGCCTATTAGTTTAGCCTATAATGCTCACAGATAAGATGTCCTTTTCAGCTACATATGCAACTAGGATAGGCTTACTGCCTAGACTGCACAAAAGCACAACCAGACTTAGGCCATTGTTGAGATATACAAATAATTATTTGTGTATGTGAATTAAATTAATAAATCATTAATCTACCCCAACATAAAACATTGTAGCCTATCCTAGGCTATAGCCTACAGTCTTCACTTAAACACATTTTCAAATGTGGTCTTTCATGATAACATTTTTTCTACAGTAAAACAAGCTGATTTGGTTGATTAAAGTTTATACCTGATCATTAATCTAGTTTAATTCCACATTTAAAAAGTTGGGGGAAAACGAGTTAGTGACCCTTTTCCTCTTCCAAATAAATCCTCTCGCGATATCTGGCAACCCGGGCAGCAGCCAGTCTATCAGCCCGTCAAAACACAGACTGAAGCGCCGTGTGTCTCCCGCGGAAATGTTCAAAACAGAACATCTAAAAGCCTTGGTCAACGAGAGACTGAAGGCAGCCGCTGAGGAAATATTCAGCTTGTTTGAAAGAACTATTAAAGACTACGAGGAGGAAGTTTTCCGCTCAAAGCAGCAGCAGCAGCAGCGCATCGACCATCAGCACCGACCGGCCGGGTTGAAAGGTAACGTTAACAGCAGACCAACTTTAACCTTCACTGCACCGAGCCACAGGGCTGTTAATGTTTAACAAACACACTACAAGCTGCTGCTGTGTCGAGGCCACTCCTGACACTGGAGCCCGGGACACAGGAGATAGAAAGTAGCGCCATTTTGCATCCCCGAGCAGCGGATCAGGAGGAGGGGATGCGAAATGGCTGTACAGGGTCACATTAATGAGCAGGAAGAACAAAAGCAGACCACAGCTCGTTTTGATCTTCCTATCTTCACCATTAGAATTATTCTTAATATTATAAATACTGTACTATGAAGAATGAATTAGATTATGATTATTCTTGGCTTTGGCAAATGTCCCTGTTCTACACAGAGGGAAATGTAAAAGCTTCAGTCACTTTGTTGTTCAAATGGAGTTTGATGTAATATGATAAAAATCTAATTTATAACTGTCAGGTGTATTTAACTTGTTGTTACCACTGGTTATGAATATGCATAATATAGGCTAACGTAGAGTTATTTAATCTTTTGTGTTTAATTCCAAAAGTGGTGTATGATTTGATGGTTAGGCCTATAAATGTGAGAGAAATCTGCACGAAACAGGCAAATACAGAGGCACTTTTATCACCTTTATATCCTTCGTCTTCCCAATTGCATCAGGACAATATTGCTGAGTGCTGCAAATGAAGCTGCAGTACATTTCAGATAGTATTGCAGCTGTCAATTGATCAGCATTGTGCTTGTGTACTTTTTCATTTCAAGAATGAGCAGCTCTCATAATAACATGACCACCATGCACCTGCTGCTGTTGCCTTGTCAAAAAATAAAGACTTTTTACGCTTTATCTAGCTTTGTTTTTAATATCAGAATGTGTTGATCAGCCTAAAGCCTATTATATTTTTCTCTTTTGCTTTACCGTGCAGCCCCTGTGAGGCTCTCTGTCCAGGATGAGGACGTTGAGTTGGAGGCCTGTGAGAAGAAGACTGACCTGGGTGAGGATGAACAGGTGCCGCTGCGTATTAAAGAGGAGCAGGAGGACGAGCTGTGGACAAATCAGGCAGGTGAAAAGCAGGAGGCAGCTGACACCAAAGAGACTATGTTCAATATAATTTACGTGCAGAGAAGCGATGAAGACGGAGGACAGTCACCACATCAAAGTCAGGAAGCTGAAGATGAAGGAGAGCCTTTGCCCAGCAGCTCATCTGAGCAGCTGAGAGCAGAAAATGACAGAGAAGGTGCGTCAGAGCCGACCAGTGACTGTCAGATGAGTGGAGACAGTGACGATGAAGAGAGACACAGCGGGGGACCTCACACTGGTATTAAGAAACCACAGCAAGCCGGTGAGACCATAGACAGACCGTACACCTGCAGCATTTGCAACAAGAATTTCAGGATAAAATCCATCCTGACTCGCCACATGAAAACACACACAGGTGAGAAACCTTACAGCTGCAGCATCTGTGGCAAAAGCTTCATCCAGCGCTCCTATCTGCAGACTCACATGAACTCTCACTCTGGACAGAAACCGTATACGTGCAACTTCTGCGGCAGAGGATTCACGCAGGTCGGAAACATGAATGCTCACATGCGAATCCACACGGGCGAGAAACCTCACAGCTGTGCCGACTGTGGTAAAAGTTTTAGAGAGAAAGCAGACCTGCTCAAGCACACAATAATACACACTGGCCAGAAACCGTACAGTTGCACTGTGTGTAACATGAAATTCAGCGCTCAGTCGAATCTAACGCGCCACATGAAGACTCATTCAGGAGAGAGGCCGTACAGTTGTGCTGCTTGTGGGAAAAGATTCATTCGGCGATCTCATTTAATCATTCACATGAAGACTCATGCAGGAGAAAACTCATGAAACATTGTACATGGTCTGTTATAGTTGATCATTTCCTGTGTAGAAAAACATAGTGAACACAATGCTCCAATCTACACTCATAAATAACTTCTCAGTGTGAACAAGAACTGGCATTAGAGGAATAAAGAGAAAAATAAAAAACTAATTCTTCACTTTGTTTAAATATGCTCTTTCTGCCTTTATTGGATGATCACAAGTTTAAAAACTCCTTTAAAAAATGAATTGCCTTTGCAGTGTAATAAAAAGATGATGTTGTCAGAGTTTTGAGTCACAGTGTCCCTCAAGTTAATACTCTTATCAGACAGACTAAGTTCACATCACATGCAATATCAGTTGGAGGCTGCATTTAAACACAGTCACAAGTGACAAAACCGGCCTTTAGCTGGCACGACATGTCAACCATCTTGTATTTGATCATAAACTACTGGATTTATTGTTGATAGATGTAAATTTAGAGGGTTGCTAAACTTATTACAATCCTTACATAACCTGCAACAACCTGAGAAACAATTTCAATTATCATTGAACATTGACAACACAAAACATACATTTGCGAATGTAAAATAGCTTCCCAAGCTCATGCTTTCGTAGTCTTAATTTTTTTTTACAATAATAATACCAGTCTGGATCTCTATGGTCTGGATGTTGCCTTTGTTGAACCTCAACAACTGTAATGAAGCCAGTGTAAGACCTCAAACTCTCACTTTAACTGTATAGCCTATAGTTTCTTGTCTATATCCTGTATCTGTCTCTTTAATTCTATATAGGCTAAAAAACAAGTAAACAGTGATAAAATAAAAAATAAACATTAGAGGTTGTTGTTTTGACCGATATTGTGGATAATAGATAAGTAGGCTACATTTGCTTCATTACCAAATGCAAGCAAATATATTAATTAATGTAAATATAGGCCTAGATGTATTTCTTGTGTGTTATATTTAAAGTATTAAACTGATTATCACTCTATGATTTTCGCTGCAGGATTTTTCTGATATAAAGACAGTGTGCACATTATTATTGATTATTGATACAAAATACATATTTACGTCCGGAGTAGGTGACATCAAAGATATTGAATAAATGGAAAGATAGTCCATGAGCGGCTGCTCCAATGATAGCAAACTGTATACACTTCCTGTCTCTCTAAATGGGCGGGGCCAACCGTCACCCCACATCGGCTGTGATCATGTGTGTGGATTTATACAATTTGTAGGTAGGTGAAAGTGAGATATTTATATTTTCTTATGATAACATTAAATATTTACACTAGTAACAGTTATTTAACATGATAATTTAAATCATTTTCACGAGTTCGCGGCCGTTTGTTTGACGTTGCCTAGGAGATCTGTGCCAAATCTCGAAGTGTGTCGTAGAGCAGAGACAGGTCTTGAACAAAGTTTTTCTCCTGATTTTCATGTCAAACTGTTCAGATTAAAATTCCAAAATTTTCTTCAGTGACCGTACAAAATCGGTGTTCACGTCCCATTGGAGTAGGTGAAAGGGGCGTGGCCGTGCATGACAGCCAAGAGTCGTAAACAAGAAAAAAAAAAAACCTGTTTGGCGGCGGAACTGCACTGACGTCATTTCCGTTCCGCGAAGCAGAAAATTTGGCGCGCCGGTGTTTTAAACATCTACAAACACGGAGAGGCAGCTGGAAGATGGTGTAGCAAAACGAGGACAAACGTCGAAGTAGCTCGTTAGTTTCCACTGGGGACACATCGTCTGTCCGAGGACGGCAGGTCACTGAGAGCTCTCCTGCTCCCGGAGGAGCAGAGTCGGTAGAAATGAAGATAAACAAGCCGTGATCCTGTTGCTGTAGCTGCATCCTGAGCAGTTGGTTAGCCCGCTGTTATCAGCCTCGTTCAATACACACCGGTGCTAACATCTCATTAGAAACACACAGTTACACACAACTGTCTGTGGTCCAGTCAGAGTCGCCATGAACAGGACCAAACTGAAGAAAACCAGTAAGGTAAGTGCAGTCTGAAGCCATTTCTCTGTTTTTAATGTTTCTGTCTGAGAAATAAAAACGCAGGACACCAAAAAAACAACAACAAACAAACAGAGAGGACGTTATTAGACATTCATATGTAAACAACAAAACGTCTCGTGAGAGTGAAGTCTTCATTATTTGGTCAGTCAGTTGTGAACAGGTGTTGAAGGTGGTGAGGAAAGTATGCAGACCAGGAAGTAAAAGTACCAGCGTCATACTGGTAAAATACTACTAATAAAAGTTATCATGTGTCCGAGGCTGAATGAAAAGAGATCAATCGATTAATAGACTGGTAGTGTAATCTCTAGTTTTAACCTATATATTACAGGATTGTGAAGTGGCAAGAGATCATACTGATTAGCCAATGACTCCTTCACTGGAGCGAGTAGGTGGTTTATTACTGTTACAGAATCAGCTGCTGATGAGTGAATGTGAAGCTTTTTTACATGATGTGGATAACAAAAACAAGTGGTGCCCAGGAAATGTTGGTATATTTTTATTTGTGTGGTTTCTGACAGGTGACTCTGGGAGGACAGAAGAACATCTCGTCCTTCTTCTCTCAAAACCAAAAGGTAAAAAGGATTTTTTTTTTCTCCACTATTGCATTCTTGCATTGTTATGTACAACAATGCAATATCGCTGGTGCTGGTACAATTCTTTGTTTATGTATTGATAACTCATTTTACTCTGTTGCTTTTAGGATGGTTCGCTTTCAAAAAACGTAACCGTCACTGGACTTGCCAAGACTGAGCCTCGTGAAACTGCTCCACGTGGACTCCACTCCCCCTCAAAGAGGCGTGTCCTTGAGGACCTTGAAAACCTCCCACCCTCCTCTCCAGATCTTCTCCTCTCTGTGCCAGAGACCCCCAACAGTCAGATCAGGCGTGTCTCTTCCTCCTCGTCTCCCTCTGTAGAGACAGTTTGTCAGAGCCCCAAGTCCAGCAGAGGGCCGGCGGGTCTGGCGAAGGTGGGCCAGCTGTCCCCCGTCTGTCTCAGTCCCCGCTCCAAAGGGCTGAGTGTACGGACATTAACCACCAACGAGGTAGGAAAAACCAAGAGGGAAGAAGGATGCACTGACTCCCGAAAAAGACTCTTCAGCCCTCCTGAAGAGTCGCACAATGCCAAGAGAGCGAGGACTGTGATCAGCCCCACGGGAAGCAGCCTGAAAGTAACAAGGCCTGTGATTGGCCATGAGAAAACGCCTCACGTCTCTGCTGACCAGTTAGAGGGTCAGTCTGAGAGGTTGGAGCGTCACAGCCGACGCACTGACGTGGTCTTTAATGAAGGAAAAACTACAAAAACGTCACTGAAATCTGTTTCTTGCCACTCTTTGGAGAAACATCAAGAAAAGAGAGACAAGGATGAGAAAGAGTCTGGTTTTACCGTCATAAACCCACACACTCGTCCGGCAGTGGACGCTCACACACTCACTGCTCATGTGCACAAGCCCACGGCACAAACTATCACACCTGCACCTCAGAGAAGTCCAGGGGAGGGAGGGGCCGGCCCAGATGAGACAGAGGCAACAAGAACAGCCGTGACATCGCGGAACGGAGACAATATGCCATCGTCCAATCAAGAGCAAGCTGGAGGTACAATTTGGGATTTTATTTGCCTCCAACTATATGATTTGTATGTAACTGACAGGTGACAGGATCAAATACAACAATACGTTTGACTACAATTTCATAAAAGCAAGTTTTTCCAAAGCAAAGTGAGTGGTTGTTGTTGTGAGTTAAAAATAACTACTACCAACAATGCAATGTATAACAAAAAACAAGATTCAAGCTCTTCCATATATTTCATATGATTAAAAAAAATCAGGTTTACTGCACTCATCCCTTTTTTTTTTCAAATCAGGAGTGGCCTCAGCGTGTCCCGTGGAAGACATGGTGGATGAGAGCTGGTTTGCAGAGCATATGGATGATAAAGAAGGTCGTGTCACAGAAGAAAGGTTCAAAAACCCTCGGTGAGAAACACATGAACTCACTCACTGCATTGTGTTTGTGCTGCAGAGTGTGTCCTGATTAGTTAACTGTAAAGTTTTTGCTGTGAAGCGAGAGCACAGAACTGCTCGACAGCGCAAGAGTTCAAGTATTTGACTTTGAGGGTATTATGTTGCTGACCTGCCAGTATGGTGGCTCTGAACAGTTTCTGTAGGTAATTATTTAAATGCATGATGGATCTCTGTCCCTGCAGCAAGGTACCAGACCACATAATCCTGTCTGGAGGCAACAACAACCGCTACTGGGTTTTGGATGTGGAGGAGAGACCTTCTCACAAAACACTGACCATCACATGCCACAAGTCTTTACATCCAACTGAGACATGTCTGCTGAAAGATGGATGGTAATGCCAGACATACAAACTTTTAACTCTGTTATGTTTTCATCATAATGTGCGTCACATTTTCCATAAAGTTCCCAGATAGAGTCCAGATTTCTTAGTTTTGCTGTTACCTTTAACATTTCTAACCCTTCAATGTACAGAAATCAAACACTCAGCGAGTGTCACATAACATAAGTTTCAGGGTTTTTATACTTTTTCAATCTTAAAAAAATGAGTCGTTCATAAAATTCATTTTGACTTGATTAATAATTTTTATGACTTACAAGTCTAACGTTTTATATTAAGTGCATAACATGAAAACATATTAACTGATTCAATGCCTGTTTCTATTCCTTCTTTTTCTTGTTTTAGTTTTTCTTTTCTATTTTTTTTTAAGTATATTTTTTGGGCTTTTTGCCTTTAATGGACTGGACAGTTGAGAGAGAGAGAGACAGGAAATAATGAGGACTATAGCCTCAACACATGGGGCGGGTGCTCTACCAACTGAGCTAAACACCGCCCCTTTTCTTTTCTATTTAATGTTGGAGGTTTGACACACTTTTGTGGGCATCCATGTATGTGTGATTAAACTTTAGTATGTGCTCTCATTATGTGTGTATGTCTCTCTGAGAGTAATGATGATTTCCTGTGTCTTTCCAGGGAGATGACACCGGTCCGTCGTGGCGATGTGGTGCATCTGGAGGGCCGCTCTGATGGTGGGTCCTGGGTAGTGGAAAGGGAGCAGGGCTTTCTGGTTTTACTGCCCGACAGCCTGATCTCGGGTACCAGCATCTCGAGCTCCATCCGCTGCATGAGGCGAGCAGTACTGGGTGATATGTTTAAGGTAAAAAAAAAGAAAAGATTTTTATCTGTGAAACTGATCCACTTGTGATTGCATAGTTTCTTTTCTTTGAATCAGTGTTTTCTTGTTACTATGACAAATGTGTTTTTTTTTTCTCTTAAATTTCCCTATTTTTTTATCTTGAAGTGAATAACAAATGGGATGCCTTGTCACCACACAGGCACAGCTTTGACCATAATACATCATAGTGTTGTAACTCAAATATTAACTATAGCATTGTAAAAGAAAGTCTCATGATGGGTTTGAAAAGCCTCTGTGCTTGTAGATCTATGTTATTGTGTTTGATTGCATTCTGTTTTGTATGTGTGTGCACAACTCAAAAACACAATGCTATACTCTTTATCTTCTCATGTCCTTTCTGTTCATGGCCCAGAGTTTTGACGGCGGCTCAAAGCAGATGCTAAACGGCACCATGGTACATGAAGTTTTTCAGAGAGCAGCTACAGCCAAAGATTTTTCTCTGGAGACGCTGTCTAAGCTGGCCGACCAGGCGCTGCACAGTCCTCAGTACCTGGGAGACATGTAAGTGGTCAGACTGTTTCAAAATAAAGTGGTTGAGCAAAGAAGAAAAGATTATGAGGATATGGAAAAACTGCTTAACATTTCAACATATGGGTGTGTGTTTTATTCTGTGTATTTCCAGGTACAGTTTGGGTGTAACTCAGGAGGAGATGAAGCAGGAACTGCATGATTATCTGCCTTCACTGGAACAGTGGGCGAAGGAATACCTCAGCTCCACAACACCTAGAGCCATCACTCTCAAAAAGTATGTGCACGCACACGCAGTGTTACAGCTTTGCTAATTAAGGTTTATTAGCGCTGCAGTAGCTGCTTGATTGTTATGAGGCCATAACTCAAATTAATCAGTGTAGTAAATGTGCTGTCACTCTTTTATTTATCCAGAGTTCTGACTAAAGTGCAGTGAAAAGTGAGACTTGTGATGCTGAGAATATTCTTGCAGCATTCAATCACAGTTCATAAAGTAATTAACAGATTAAATATGGTTCTGATATTAACGTTTCTTCATGACTCCAGCCCTAGCAACAGCAGAGCTCCAAGCAGGGATCAAGACTCTGCTGCCGTTGTCACGGTTACAGAGCTGGCAGATATAGAAGAAAACGTCTGGTCACCGAGGTTTGGTCTGAAAGGGAAAATTGATGTGACGGCACGGGTTCGAATCCAAAGACCGCGAAACGGCAGTCACAGAAGTGTGGAGGAGAAGACTCTGCCCCTGGAGCTGAAAACCGGAAGAGAGTCGAACTCGATAGAGCATCGCAGCCAGGTCAGTGGAGCGCAGTGTGTCCAGCAGCAGGGTACACGCACATAACAGCCTCGTGGGTAGGGTTGGGGTAAAAAAATCAATACAGCAAAGTATTGCGATATTTTGCATGTCAATGTTGTATCATACAGACACCAAGTATCAATCTGAACAGACTAATACGTTTATCTCATTAGAAACACCGGATGTGAACAAAGTTTTTCATTTTGAGACATTATTTGCAGTTGAAATGAGCTAATAAATCCCAGTATATCGCTGCTTATTGCAATATTTTTAAAGGGATAGTTTGAAATTTTGGTAAACTGGCCCATTGCCATAATCCATTCCGTATAGTCTTAGGAGTTTCCTGCAGGTTATCTCTACTTAAAATAAAGGCTTATTTTAATTGTTGCCATAATCCATTCCGTATAGTCTTAGGAGTAGGTTTGTTAACTTTAATTGTCGGTGCAAGCTATTTTTAGAACGGCGGAGCAGAGCCGTGAGCTGCTCAGAACTACGCTACGGAGCCTCATGGGATTTCTTGGTTTCCTTCATCAAACTCATCTCGTGGACAAGTTGTGACCTGCACATTAACCACGCTATGAGATAATAACTGAACATTACGAGACAGAGTTGTTTTAGAGGTAAATTCATGCAAAACCGCTGATGCGTGTTCTCATCGGGGGCAGGTTTTCGGCATGTGGTGGTGGTAGCGTGGTGAATGTGACCTACTGCTATGACTATAGGGATTATGGCAATGGGGACCCCTACCAGTGGGGTCAGGTGAAAAGGCAGGTTTACAGCAGTGTCGGCAGATGTAATCAGGTGACTCTTCATTTCATCACATTTGATGTTTCAAAATGTGTTTTAGGTGATTCTGTACACCCTGATGAGCATGGAGCGGTACAATCCTGAAGCCGGCCTCCTGCTTTACCTCAAGACTGGTAACCTGCACCCTGTGCCGGCCAGCCACATGGACCGCAGAGGTACAACCAACCATATTCACACGTGCTTAACCGACCTGCCAGCTGTGAACAATCATGTCACATTCTTATTTGTTGAGATTTAAAATCGAGAATTATTTTTTTGATTCCATAAAATGACCTACAGCACAGCAGCGTCTCTTCTGTCACCTTTTTATTGCTAAAACTCTGTGTTTCCATCAGAGCTGCTGAAGCTGAGGAACACACTGGTTCATTACATTCACAACTGTGTGGAGAAAGAGGCAGAGCAGAGCCGCTTGTCCAGACTTCCTGACATCCTGACAAACAGACAAACCTGCCAGTATTGTCCTCAAAAGATCAACTGTGCTTTATATGAGAGGTAAACGTTTGATTTCACAGCAAGGCAAGAGTTTAGAAAACTGATTCCTTCTGTCCGTCATATTCTCTCTTTTTTTTTGATAACTTCTTCACTTTCTTGTTCCTCTTCTACTCTGCTTCGCACCTGTCTATATTCCTCCTCCAGAGCGGTGGATGGCAGCTCTGCAGACCCCATGGAGGATGTTGTGCGTGACTTCCTGGAGCAGGAGACGGGTCACCTGACTCCACCACATCTGAGCTATTTCTCCCACTGGCTGCTGCTCTGCTGCCTTGAAGCCTCCACCATGGAGACCAAGAACAAACGAAAGCGTGTGTGGCTTCAGACGGTTGAGGAGAGGTAAGAAGAAATTGTTCTCTCAAATTTGGAAACACTGCCAGTATTGAGTATAAAACCAGCCTCTTCCTGCTCCCTAAAACATAGCAGAACTTAAAGCTAAAGGGATAGTTCACCCAAAATCAATAGTTCACCAATTTTCTACTCGCCATCATGCCAAGGAAGGGTTTGGAGAACTTTCAGAGTTATCAAAACACTTTTGGAGTTCCAGCGGGATTTTCATATAATGGCGTTGGATAGAGCTCACTTTTGAATCGTTCAAAACACACACTATGAAACATCCAAATACCTCCATACTGCTCGTCTGTACTGATCCAAGTGTCCTGAAGCCGCAACATGAAAAGTTGTTCATAACAAAATAATTTGATCTCTGTTTTTAGCTCTGAGCAGAAGCTCCCAGTGGCTCTGTTGATGTTTGTGTGCATGCACGAGATTTGCTGCGAGATGTTATTCTGTGTTTACATCATACAGCCAATGGTTTACAGTCAGTCAGTCAGTACAGACAAGGAACATCTCCCATGTTTCAAATCTTTGTGTGTTTTGCGATTCTAAAGTGAGCTCTATCTGCCGCAAACATCAACAGTTGCCAGCGGGACCCAGGATCTCCAAAAGCGTTTTGACACTCAAGTCAGTACAGACAAGCAGTATGGAGGTATTTGGATGTTTCATAGTGTTTGTGTGTTTTGGACGATTCTAAAGTGAGCTCTATCTGCCGCCATTATATGAAAATCTGTTGCCAGCGGGACCCCCCTGGATCTCCAAAAGCGTTTTGATAACTCCAAAGTTCTCCAAACCTTTCCTTGGCATGACAGTGAGTAGAAAATTATTGAATTTTATAGATTTTGTGTGAAGTATCCCTTTAAATTCAACCCCTGACCTTGTTCCTGCTCAGTGAACTCTGACCTGTGTCTGCAGTGAGAAGAGTGGGAGCTGTGTGGGGAACCTGCAGCTCAGCGGCCCAGTGACCGTCCAGCCTGAAGGAGTTTTCCTCCATCGCTTCCAGAGAAGTACCGTAGCAGCGCAGCAGGGTTTAGCTGACAGCGGCCTGGCCAGCAGGGACCGCATCGTTGTCAGCGACCAGGAGGGTCGCCTCGTCGGCTTGGCAACAGGATACCTGTGTGAGGTCAGCAGGACGTCCATCAGCTGCACTCTGGACAGGTGAGAATGAATCCATTGTCTTGTGAGGTACATCTTTTTTTTCAACAGATGCTTAGTGGAAGACACACTAACCTCATTAACATCTGTTTTGTTGGACGTTGTTTGCAGAGACTTATCAAAGTTCAATGGTGTCTTGTTTCGACTGGATGCTGATGAAGGTGTAGTGGGCCTCAGCACTCACCTCACCAATCTCTCAAGACTGATGGAGAACTGTCAAGACAGGTGGGTGCAGTATAGTGTTCAAGCAATAATAGCATGGTGTGGTATTATTGTATGTGATGGGACTTGTATGACCTCTGCATGAGAAATTCTCAAGTGCTACTGTGTCTGTCCATGTACAGCGATCGTCTCAGAGAACTGGTTGTTGACCTCCGTCCTCCAGAGTTTATTTCCAACCTCAGCTCTGTTCTTCCCAGAGAGGCCAAGGACACTGTGGCCAACATCCTCAAAGGTGACAAAGCTGCTCCTCCTCTCTCATGTGCTCAATCAGTGATACAAATCCATAGTTATGAACAAGTTAATATGATTATGTTATGGTATACATGCAAAATTTAACTAAAAAGGAAGGACAAGAAAGCAACATCAACAAACAAAAACAGCGAAAACGCATGTGCTTTCTTTTGTTATGTATTCAGTCTTGGTTTCTCTGTAAATCTGGGTCACAATGATATAAAGGAATAACTTAATGGAAAACCTGTGCAGGAGAGTGTGCGTCCTGGGTTGGTTAATTTTGTGTTTGTTTGTGTGTGATTCTGTGCAGGTCTCAACAAACCCCAGAAGCAGGCCATGAAGAAAGTGTTGTTATCGAAAGACTACACGCTGATTGTTGGCATGCCTGGTACAGGCAAAACCACAACCATCTGCACTCTGGTAAACAACCTTCACCTAAGATGACCTGTAAATCAGCATGATCTCCTCTCTGTAAGACCATGGCTGTAAACCTCTACAATTTCTTTCCTGTGGCATCCTCTGCCTCTTTTTCTTTTTTCTTCACTCTTTCTTCCAGGTTCGTATCCTGCATGCCTGTGGGTTCAGTGTGCTGCTGACCAGCTACACCCACTCTGCTGTTGACAACATCCTGCTGAAGCTGAAGCGTTTCCGGGTCGGCTTTCTGCGTCTGGGGCAAGGACAGAAGGTGTGCCACAGCTTTCAGTGTGTTAAGTACTGTTAATAACAGTAAATGCGTTTGTTTTATAACAGTAAATATAATTTTTCTGACACTGCCTCCAGGTTCATCCAGACATCCTGCCTTACACAGAGGAGAGTGTCAGAAAGAAGGGAGTTCATGCTCTCTCAGACCTAGAACAGCTTTATAACAAGGAGGTGAGGAATACGTTTGTGGAATTTTTTAATCACAACACTTGACATACTGAAATCTCCTTTCTGAAATCTCCTTTCTCTTTCCAGCTGGTAGTGGGCACCACCTGTATGGGCATCAAGCATCCCATTTTCACACGACGGCGTTTTGACTTCTGCATTGTTGACGAGGCGTCGCAGATCAGCCAGCCGATCTGTCTGGGTCCCCTGTTCTATGCCAAGAGATTTGTCCTGGTCGGAGATCACCAGCAGCTCCCACCAATAGTGCAAAACCAGGAAGCTAGGTGAAGTTATATGTGCTGTGCAAATGAAAAACTATTGTTATAAGTTGATATAGTTAATTTTCACCTCACACTGTTAGTCTTCATATTAAAAACATGGAATTAACGTATGGATGCAGCATGTTGGGAATGAGAGGGGTTCAGTTAGTTAATAGCCATAGAAATATCAGTTTGTTAATTTCCTTTTGTCTCCAGGTCTCGTGGGATGGATGAAAGTCTATTTAAGCGACTGGAGCTCCATAGTGAAGCAGTTGTCCAACTCAATGTACAGTATCGCATGAACAGGTAAACTAAAAACCTCTTCCTGCAGAAATATTATCAAGACTTCACTGATCATTGATCTTAAACAAGCTGGTAAAGTTGATCTGTCTTGCTTTAGCATTGCAGGAAAACTTCATTAGATCGTATGATAAACAGCGTGTTTGTGATCTCTTTATTCAGACAGATAATGTCTCTCAGTAACTCCCTGATGTACGAGGGGCGGCTGGAGTGTGGATCAGAGCGGACGGCCGCGGCCCTGCTCACCCTGCCCTTCCTGCTCTCTGTCCAGTCGGAGCTGAGTTCCCACTCTCAGACTCATCCCCAGCACAACCTTGCATGGATACTGGACACACTGTCACCTAGCAACCCTGTGTGCTTCCTTGATTGCTCAACGGTTGGTTGATTTATAGAGAGCGCACAGACACAGTACATGTACTTTGTGGAGTGTCGAGGTGTTCTGGTCTTAATCTCGTGACTCTTCACTGCTTCTTAAAGGTGCCAGCGCTGGAGTCGGTGGAGCAGGGAGGCGTGAGCAATCACACCGAGGCTGCTCTCGTACACTTGTTGCTTTCACTGCTGATAAAGGTATAACAATTGATACTGGTGTGATAAAAATTCAAGATTACAAGTGAATAGTGAGTGTGGAAAAAAATGTGTAAAATCAGAAATGATCAGTGTGTGTGTGTAGAATTGGTACTGACCGGTGTTTATTTGTCTCTGCAGGCCGGGTGTAAGCCCAGTGACATCGGCGTTATCGCTCCCTACAGACAGCAGCTCAAGAGCATCTCTGCTCTGCTGCAGGCCTCGGCCTTCATCGGTGTGGAGGTGAACACAGTGGACAGATACCAAGGACGAGACAAAAGTCTAATTGTTCTTTCTTTCGTCAGGAGTACTGCAGAGGAAGGAAACGTAAGTGGTTTCCTTCCCATCTTGCCTTCTTTTTGTGCCACTGCTGTTCTCTAGTGCCCCTCTCTGTAGACCATCTAACCCCCTACCTCCATTCACAGTTGGGAGAGCTGCTTAAGGATTGGCGAAGGCTGAATGTGGCCATTACCAGGGCCAAACACAAGCTGCTGATGTTGGGCTCAGCCACAACGTTACGACGCTACGCACCTGTGGAGAAACTACTCAGCCACCTCCAGCAGGAGAATATGATATCCTTTAGAAAAGCTACCACTCAGCATTTTCTTCATTTAACACGTTAAAATAATTTAGTAACTGTCACAAAACTTCACACTTTTTTTTCCTGAACCTTTGCTTCACATTATCCAGCTCCCACCAGCTGCCCACAAGGCCATACCCAGCATGCACCTGTGACAGAAGGCTGTGAAGGCGTCTCGGATCAACTGCCTGTCTCGCAGTGGAGCAGACATCTACTGTGGGGAAACTTTAGCAAAACGGCGATCGAGTACCAGTGTGTTAAAGCACTACAATCTGTTAGGGGGTTCAACTAGAGTTTGAGGTATCACTGATCAATGGGCTAGCTTCAACACCTTAACAACAACAACATGTACGTTTTGTAAACATGGCTTCTTGACATACAATTTACATTTTGTTAATTGGAGCAGGTCTAATGTTTATAGATAACAAGGTGCATTTCACAGTATAAACTGCTAAGATGATTTCTACTAAATATCTCCTCTCACATTCCTTACCTCATAGATCGAATCCACATAGTGAACCCCCTAAGTTAGAGGCTGCTGTGAATACAGTACCGCTAATTGTCCTTTTATGTGAATGACTGAGGAACTGACAACCTACTTGTGCACACAATTAAATCTGCAGCTAAAACTGAAGTGCTGAACAGAGTCTGTAGCTGGGCACTGTTCATAAAGCCTGATATTTATGAAATACCTCTATTGATACACTGTGACAATATTTCAGGCCTGGCCTTTGGTACTTTGACAGAGCATTTCCATGCAGCACAGAAAAAAAATAGTAATGTGAATACTGGTAGAGTTATGTTTAGTTAATGTGATTTAGCTTTAACAATTGGGTAAGTTCATACATTTCTGCCAGTCGAATTGCAGCCTTAAAGAACAACAAACCTTAGACTAGAAGTAAGTCTAAGGTTGTGTGTCGCGTGTGACCATGTGACATCATACATACTTGAACTTTGTTATAAACTGTGATAAATGTACACTCACAAACTGACAAACTGTTCTGTAAATAATTAGATTTTCTTTTAGAAAGTAATTTTAAAGTATTATCGTTATTGTATTTTTAATTTGTCTCTTTGTCCAATGCAGAACTACAACTGTATACACTAAAGCTGCAATGCATTGTATCACAACAGGTAAAAGTCTAGGAGGTTTGTAGGAAATATACTAATGAGCAGTGATGACTGAAGTGATAATTTTTGTAATAATAATAATAACTGAGTGTTTCACTCAGAGAACCTCAAAATTTAGATCTTTTTTAATTTATATTGTGAGTTTTATTGTTGTGTTGTGTGAATAAATAATACAAATCCTAGCAAAGTGTGCAAATGTTGTTATTTAGATTACGCAGTCTGCACTCAAGTCTTTTTATTGAATTCATCTGATTTTTTTTTAATGGTACAAAGCCTGTGTCTGCTCCTATGGACAGGTACATGTTGACTCTCAGCATTTCAGCAGCCTCTGTGTGTAACTACAGCATGATTATTCCCTGCAGCACGGTGACACTTTGTCCAGCTATGTTGATTCTCCCATCGTCTCTCACTTCCAGTTCCACCTCACCACCTCGACTGGAGCACTGGTAAGCTACACACACACAGAGACAGGATAATCTCAGTGTCAACAAGGTTCAGTTCAGAATTCATCAAGATGCATTTTTAAACAGAGAAAACCGTAAATGGTTCCTCATCAAATTATAATGTGAGATTTTGTATAATCAGATTAATTACCCAGCATTTTCTTCTTTCCTAGCTTCTTAGACCAGTAACCACCAAGAACAGTGTGGGCCGAACCTGCAAGGAGAGAAAGCTCATTAGAACCAGAAACGGATGAATTTAAATGTAATCAAAGTGAAGTGCAAACTCTTTTGACATCTGAAACAGTCTTGTCTGAAGCTGTGCTGAGAGCTGTTGATGGGATGTGTGCGTTTTTCTGATTTCCAAATGATCTGTGTGAGAGTGAATGTTGCAGGGGACTGTTGGGTTCACAAGTATACCAGGACTAGTTGAAGTAGCTTACTCACCAGTGACAGGATCCTCTGGGATACCGTTCCATGGAGCGAAGTATCTGGAGTAGAAGTCGTATCCTGGTTGACAGTCCGGAGACCCTGTCGGAAGGCGTGTATTAAAACGACTGTGGTCCGGGCCAACAACATCTAAAGGTGTCCAATGACACTGCTAAAGGAGCTGATCTTTACCTTTCATGGTGAGAATCAGTCCTGTGACTCTTCCACTCTTCTCGCTGCTTTGAAGAGCAACAGGGTCGACTTTCAGACTGGTCAGCACTGACCTGTAGACAACACGCCACGGAAAGATTCAGGAAACTAAACATCCAGACTGCTCTACTGTGGAGCAACTCAAGGGTCAGAGTAAATGACTGTATAGAGAAATTCACCAGGAATTTGCCTGATATATTTACAAATGTTCTTAGTCTAGATTTTTTTTCATTATGTCAGCAAGCTATTACCATATGTGTTTTGTGTTTTACCTGTTACAGCTGTCAGCCAGTCGCACCAACAGTTTCTTAGTGTTGGAGCTCAGATAAACATCCTGAACTGGATGGTTTCCAATTGCTGCCTATATTACATGAGGCAATGAAACGCACACATAAACTAGAGTGTGATTCCAACCTGTGGGTTCATGTGGACAGTAAAGCAGGTGCTGTAAAGCTCTGACCAGAGTATTTGTGTGAATGATCTGTCTCACTGACCTTAATGATGTCTCTGAACTCATTGGGATCCTGGGGAGAAAATAAACCAATTTCACTTTGAAGATTTTATAATGTTATGAAATAGGATCTCTGCTAATCAACTTGCAGCTGTGTGCTAAACTTTTATCCAATGGTTGTGGTGGTTTTCTCAAGAGTGATGCTAAATATAATGACATAAATGACGTGAAAACAAAGTGAGTTACTGTGCATTCTTTCTTCACAGTTATTTTATTTCTCTCTGTGTATTGTTGCTGTATTTATCTGACCATATACTGTACCTCCTGGGTAGGTGGGTTGAGAGGAAAGTCCATGACGTAACCGTCCCCCTGCTTGGTAACAGCTAGATCTCCACTCAGGGTCTCAAACACCAGGACAGGATTCACATTTTCTAATAAATGTAACATAAATTATACTCACAGTCTCACTGGTGATCTAGGTTTGTCAAGGTGTTCATGTGTAAATGACTAACACCATGTATAGTACTCTGCGATATGTTTTACATGGGGGTGTTCAATGTATTTCCACGCTTCAGTAGCCTTGTCCTTTGTACCTTGCTGTCAGTGCATTACCTAACTCATATAAGCCATGAGTAAACTCAAATTAACCTTGATTTTCATGTCTGTGTGTTTGTTCGGTGTCTTACTCTTATGCTCAAACAACACTGCCGCAGACGCCAGAGTAGCATGACCACACAGTTTCACTTCATTGGTTGGGGTGAACCATCGCAGATGAAACCTTGATCCTGTTAATCACATCACATTTTCAGGATGTCAATATGAAAAAGCTGGCTCTGCATGGGGAAAAGAAGATACATTGCTTTTATTCTCCTCACTCCTGCAAACGAATTGCCCCATTGGGGACAATACATAAAGAAAGTTGAAAGTTGAAAGCATTTTCCACTTTTCATGGGAAACCAAAACATAGAAGTTGCATTAATCCGATCAGTGGGTAACAGCTAAACCACAACAGAGTTGTCTCTACTGTCCTGGTTCCACACTGCTTCCTGATTCTGAGTTTGTTTTTGAAAAGTGATTAAATGAAGTGAAATCTAAGTGGAAGAAAACAATTTGAATATGATTTATTTTGAAATTGTGGGTGGTCATCATTACATCTTATGGAAAAACATGTTGATGTCTGTAAATGTAAATTAGCAATGGGTTTCCTGAATAGTATGGAGGTGCGTTGATATTGTTCTACACTACAGTCATTATGTTTTTAACACTAGAACAGAATACCTAGAATGAAGAGGTGAAAAATGGTAAATGGACTGCATTTATGTAGCCATATATATTATAAACCCAGCCAGACACACAGTTCAAAACACTTTATAGTAATGCTTCACATTCATATACATACACATATTTTACAAAAAATAACAAAACTGGTTGCTAGGCAACCAATATAGACGACTCTTTATTTTTCTATTTTCGAACAGTGTGTGTATGTAAAAATTTTCAAAATTGTTTCAAATTTTTGAATTCATGTCCATTTCTCATGAGAGCAAGGGATTGTCATTGTTATGTTCAATGTTTATGAGTAATATTAGTTTTTTATCTGTTTGACCTGTTTTAACTGTTTGACAACTTTCTAGTATCTGAACTCGTGTTGTGTTGTGGGATGAGGTCAAAATGACTAACTAACTAAATAACTAACTATAACTAACTAACTGGCAAACTGAGTGACTAAATGGAAATTATGTAGCCCAGATTGCAATGATTGGAAAATCAATTTTATACATTTTTATATACACACACTATTCGAACAGTAGAAAAATTTCTATATTGGTTGCCTAGCAACAACTATTGTTATTTTTGGTAAAGTATGTGTGTGTATATGAATGTCAAGTATTACCAGAAAGTCTTTTGAACTGTGTGTCTGGCAGGGTTTATAATATATATGGCTATATAAATGCAGTCCATTTAGCATTTTTGCATTAGAGTGAATGGAGGTCAAAATGACCTCTTGGCGGTTCTAGGTAAAATCTCTCTTTTCTTCGCTCTCTTT
This sequence comes from Decapterus maruadsi, assembly GCA_030347415.2. Classification (NCBI taxonomy): domain Eukaryota; kingdom Metazoa; phylum Chordata; class Actinopteri; order Carangiformes; family Carangidae; genus Decapterus; species Decapterus maruadsi. The sequence continues at coordinate 5,169,791 of CM064900.1, forward strand.
TATATCAGAATCACGAAAACGCATAAGATGATGTAGAACACACTTTTAGGAAAAGTCACCAACTGGGAGACCTAGGGTTTTTACGCAAACAGAGTTACGCGCATTTTAGGAAGCGAGAGAGGTCAAAATGACCTCACGGCGGTTCTAGTGTTAAGTATTGTGATTAGACTGCAGTAGCCTACATACAGTCTAGAATTAGTATTTAGTAGGCTGTGTATTTGGGACACAAAGTTATATTGACTTATTTTACTTTACAATTAAAGAGTTGTAATCAATATTGTAATAAAGACAGAAATTTAAAGCTGTACATTTTAGTTGTAGATTGTAAGGCAGTTATTATCAGCAGTGATTTTAATTTATTTGCTAAATTACTTGAAGCCTGCAACAATACACATAAATGGTGACTCAGGAGATTCAAGGTGTCGGTAAATGACATGGACAATCCTCTCTGTGCACCTGAACCATCCATCAACCACTGACTGCTTCCACGCAGCATTTTATGTTTACTGTGACAGCTTGTTGTTTTGACTTGTTGTTTTTTTTTTGCCTTGTCTTCTGTTTAACATTGTTACCTGTCAGAATGCTGAGGACAGGTGTTTTTTGTACACAAACAATGACCTTAGACTGTACAGAGGCTCACTGCTGTATCCTTTCATCCCTGTAGCCACTTCATCGTCTAAAGTTGTATGTGTGGATATTGGCAGTCATGAGAGGGTTAACTCTTAACTCTATCAACCAGTGCTCTCCTACAAAGTAGAACCAAAGTTATAACTATTAAAAAAAAAGTGCTAAAATGTTGGCCAATTAAAATTAAAAAACTGAAATATCGCCCTAAAACAACCTTGAGATGCAGTGAACTGTATATACTCATAGCCATGGCATAGTATGTAGCCTACACTATAATGGCTCCATTTAATTGCTTGCAACAGTTTCATCCCTATTCAAGTAGCCTTAATACTAAGACATAAAAAATACTGTGTGAGCAGACATGTGACCTGTGGTGAAATCATCAGAGGGGTTGATCCTGGTGATGAAAGCAGTTTCTGAAAGGTTCATCTCTGTTGCTATCTTTTGATACAAATCATCACTCAGCTCCTGTTGGAGACATAAATAACAGAAATATAAACATTTTTTCATTACTTATAATAACTGTAATCCATGCATACAGTAAAGATAGATGAGTGTGGTCCCATGGAGTGTGCCTATTTCAAACAAATTGTAATCATGTTACACAGGTGCTGCTACAACTTCACTGACAATACACTATCAACAAATATTGCAAAAAACAACAATCAATGACGCATAAGAGACTCAGCAGGTTGAAGTGTCTTGGTTTCTTTTTTTAAATGCATAGCGTATTTCAAACCCAAGTGCAGCAGGCGAGTGTACAACATAACATAGGCTACGGTATGAACTGCTCCTACTCACATGCAAGAGTGGACATATAGCTGCAGGGTTTCCTTTGAACGGCAGATTAGTGAAGGCATCCAGCGTATATACAGGAATCTCCATCAGTGCTGATGATCAAGGTGACAAGGACTTAAACGTGAAAAGTGTGACCAATAAGGCACTGAACACGGCAGGGTCTAGTCTACAATTTTTACTTGTGTACTGCCGAAAGTGGACTTTTGACCCCTTCTGCTTGGTTTCAGCCTGTCTCCCTGTTGGGGTTGCCAGATTTTCTGTCTGTGTACTGTATCAGGCGCTCAGTGTATTCATACCTGGAAAATGCTCTAAGCTCAATGCCCATACAAAAACATAAATGAACTGTGGTAACCAGACCGTTCAAAGTGCATTGCTTTGCATGAGTGTCAATAAACCTGCATTTTTATTTAGCCACAGTTTTTGCTTGTCATAAAGGTCCTATAGGGCTAATGTTTTAATTTTTTCCCCTGGTCTTATTCAAATTGATTTGCCAGAATGTAGTCTTATCACCCAGGACAAAAAGTCCCTCTACCACATTTCAGAATCAAATTCACTACTTATAACTTCTCCACAGTGATAGCCTTTTTGATACAGGTTTGATACAGTGATCTTTTTTGTCCGAGCAGGATAGGATTTTCTATATTTGGCTCATCTGCAAGAGCAAGTAGCTTACACAAAATGCAAATTAAAACCTGCACACCTTTTCTGATACAAGTCAATCTGCACAACGATGCCAATAGGCCTACTTTTCTACTTAATCTTAACAAAAACTGAAAAATATATGGCTTATCTAACCTTTAGGCACATTCACTGTAAAGAGGCGTTATGAGCACATCTGCCACCACTGCCCATAGTATAAAACCAACTCCTTCAGTGCAGCCACACTGTCATTGAGAAGTATTATCTGGTATTATGCCATGAATACGATATGTTCATCATCACCGTCATTAAAATCATCATCATCACTGACCAACTTTTACGCCACACGCACACGTCCAAGTCTCGCGATGTCATAGGCTACCTGAGCCGTCGGTCTGTCGGCAGCAGTCAGTAGTGTCACCTGAGGCTCAAGACAGGAGCGGCAGCAGCAGACCGGGGAGAAGAGGCGACTGTGAGACAATTTCCCCGTTTTATGACATTTTTCACCGTCGTCATACACATTTCTATGTTGGGTCGTAGTTATTTACCCGGTGGCAGCATACGTCCGTTACGGAGTGAACTAGTTTGTCTCGTACGTTTGACCGCTGTCAGTGTCCTACCGTTAGCCTTAACTGCTAACTGCTAATGTTGCCGAGCTAACGTTAGCATCATCAGCTAACCAACCTGGATACATCCAGGTTGACATAATATCCTGTGACAAACTTCATAGAAAGAACTTGACAAGAGAATAGAGGCCGTCTTCTATGGATATTTGGAAATGTGTCCGTGAGTTGAGGTTGAACATTTTGGGGTTTTGTCTTTGTTTGTTTTTTGACAAACACTTTGTGACAGTTTAAAGGAGGAAGTAGCAATGCAGTAACTTGCATGAACGACCTAGTAGATATTTTCACTATTAAACTATTTCTGAAAACAGCGTTGTTGTGCATGGTAATTGTTTTCTACAGGTGAAATGATTTAGGCGGCTCCTTATATCAAAGCTTTTCGTATAATTGTGATATTGTCGCGGTTTGTGTGATGATTACACGGAGGGTTTATTTAATGTGAACAATATGCACGTAAACAAATGCTGTCTTTGTACCGATATCTGTACAGTCATTAATAACACAGCAAATATTATTCACCGCAATTTAAAGGAGCAGATGCACCGACAAGCCAAATAGAAATGACAGACGGTAAAATAAAAAATAAGCAGTTAGTTGCTCAGTCTATGAAAGCACATCTAATACCCAGAAATGCGTTTAGTCTTAATTTAGACCGAGACAATGACCAGAGCTCCAAGGTCAGGGGATTTTGGAGGCATGGCGATATTTGAGGATGGCAGTGCTGCGTGTTTAAGTACCACTGACACATTAATTTAATGTGCTGCTGTTGTGTTGTGGTCTCTGTCTGTGGCAGTGAGAATGTCTTTGAATGAAGAGGGGTACGTGGTCCGGATCAGAGGATTACCCTGGTCCTGCACTCAGGAGGAGGTGTCCAGTTTCTTCTCTGGTGAGAAAACAAACACATTATCAGTATTAGTAAAAACACAGATAGTGTCATGATCTTGAGCTGTCACAAGTTAACATAAAAATGACAGAAAACTATTTATATGTGCGTTGTGTCAAGAGTATCTGGGGGAAATATGCTACAGTTGAATCTGGATTAAACTTTATTTTGACTGCACACGCTTAATTGGAATCTAGCTGATGTGCAGATTTGCAACATAGTGTTTCTCCACATCTTCTGAGCAGTTGCTCCATCTATCCATCTCAGTCTTTCAGGTCACATGACTCAAGCCTGCCATGACTCAAGAGGAATCAGTTAGCATACAGTTGGATTTTATTTTCTGGAGCAAACAGATCAAATTAGGATGCAGGTTTTCCTTCCTGAGTAGGCATCCTTGAAATATATGTCGATCAATATTACTTATTTTCAGACTGTGACATCGTGGGGAAAGTAAACGGAGTGTGTTTCACCTACTCTAAAGAAGGTCGTCCAAGTGGAGAGGCATTTATTGAGCTGAAAACAGCCGAGGATTTCAAGAATGCCCTTGCCAAGGACCGTAAATACATGGGACATCGATACATAGAGGGTAAGCATCATAGACTGTCTTAAAAAACAGATGAATCAGTGAGTGTTTTTCTTTTTGAGTTGTTTGTCTCTTTGAATATTTGCTGCATCATGTGACCTTTATGCAAATTATTGTGGTTGATAACATGGTTTCAGTTTACTGTCACTGCCCTTGTTTTAGCAGTTCATATAAAGGCTCGTGTCCCGGTTTTCCTGTACTGATTTGCAATTAATACAGTACATGTAGACTTTTCTTAAATTCTTCATTTCAAGTGTTTGTCTTTTCAGTTGACACATGAAGTATGTTTTTTTTAATTGTTTATTTTTTAATGTCCTCCTGTCTGTGTATCTGAACCAGTGTTCAAGTCAAATCGTAGTGAAATGGACTGGGTGCTGAAACGTAGTGGTCCTGCCGACTATGACAGCTGCAGTGGCTGCATGCTGAGACTTCGAGGCCTGCCCTTCGGCTGCAGCAAGGAGGAAATTGTTCAGTTCTTCTCAGGTACATGGAGATTTCTATTTCCTATAAAGAATTATTGTACTGATATTACACCATTTATGTTAACAGACACTGTTCATCAAGTTCTAATACCAGTGTAAAGTGCTGACCAAACTACATCCAGCTAATAAGCAAAATAACCACTTAACTTGCAGTGCACAAGACAATATTTATATGTGTATGGCCCCTGATTAAATGGCATGCTTTAATAGGCTTCAGAGGCCCTTGAGATCAGAAATTTACTGCAATATAAAATACAGCAGGACTGTAATCAGGAAAAATAATTTTAATAACTTTTAATATTATTCTAATGGCAAATTTACATTAATAAAAAATGAACATAATCAATCAACTTCATATTTGCAGCTTCTTTCTTCAGCCCTACCCTGAGATTAGAAAGTGTGACTGATAGTAAAAAAGAAAGATTGCAGTTGCTGTAATTGTGCCAACTGCACTTTGCACACAGTGGATCAGACTCACACAGCCACACTACTACACCATGCTATGGACCAACATTTACCATTATTGATTTCTCTCAGTATAAATCTGTATTTATAAAGCTAATGGACCTATTTATAAACACCTGTCCCAAAGGTAGGCAGGCCCATGCATCTGCATGTCTTGGCCCAAAGGCTGAATGTATGTTTGTTTGTGTAGTATAGTAACACTGTGTTGACTAATTTGTCTGTAATTTGTTTGTAGTGAATCATTAGTATGCTGTTTACCACAATAGTGTTTACATGTTATTTAGCGTATTTGTGCTATGTGACCTTGACATCGTGATAGGATGGGCTGGGCTGGTTTGGCTGAGGGAGACAGTCCTATGACACTGATCTGGGGTCAGTACTGTGATTCTGCTCATTGGCAGCCTCTTTCTAGGATTATCATTGTGACTCAATTTTAAAAAATGATTTATTTATTTATTTTTCCTGTAAATTCATTAGTGTGGTTGAGATAAAAAAAAATTAAAAAATCGGCCTGCATCCATTAACGCATGTATATCTGCTGACTCCAGGCCAGTTCTTTTATTCCCTTGCTGGGCACTTTACAAGTGTAAATTCAGTCCTCTGAGACGCCACTTTCTAATGCAGTATTATGAGATGCTACAGCTGTTGTCTATTCGCTGTCAATATTAATCCTGAAAGCTCCAGTGATGCAGTGGGTGTTGTTCTATCCATCCTATATCAGTCTACCTACCGACCTATGTATTTATGTGTGCTTGGGTTGAAGGGTTGAGAATCGTGCCAAATGGGATTACTCTGCCAGTGGACTACCAGGGGAGGAGCACAGGGGAAGCCTTCGTGCAGTTTGCCTCAAAGGAGATAGCAGAAAAGGCTCTGGGGAAACACAAGGAAAGAATAGGGCACAGGTGGGACAGACGGGAAAGGGATGGGCTGGACTGGGTTGGGCTCCTACTGTAGTATTTAATGGGGGTTCATATTAGTATAATTATGGTATTAATGGGATGGGTCTGTTATGGTTGAATGAAAAGCATGGGTTGGTGTGCTAGAGTAATTATTAAGATAACAATGTAAATTAATTGGGTGGGCCATGTAATATTTATTAAAATGCTAATGGGATGGGGTTTAATGGGTTTATGTATTGTAATTATGGTGACATGTTGAAAATTGGGATGAAACATCATGTATCTAATCTTTAAATTACAGCTGGTGTGATCATTTTATGCCATAGACAGTTTTATAGGCCGTCATTAATGACCCGGGAATTCTTTTTAACTGTGTTAGAGCCACATATTATATTATTGGCACCTGCTTTATATCCTTTCATACATGTACCATATAGATAATTTACTGTGGAAGATGGGATTAAGCGTAGAAGTACATCAGAGGACAGTGAAGGCAGCTTCCACCATTGGTGCATCAGACTTATTTCTGCTGTGCCAAATCATTAAAATGATCAATACAACAGCTAAAAGCCCTGTAAGGATTTCCTTAACTGTAAGCAACATGAGGTGAGGTTGGTATAGAAATCTACCACAGCCCTAAGCCCAGCTAGTTGTTCAGTCATTCACTCAGCTCCAGATTGAAACAGTTTAGACCACTATGTAGAATATTTGTTTTTTGTGTGTTTATCTTCCCTCTCTGTGATTAATATCTCTGTGTGTAATCTGAGCTGAACCAGTTCTACACCATAACCCTCTCCTCTGCCCCCTACACCCAATCGGCCTCTTATATTGCAGGTATATAGAGATTTTTAAGAGCAGTCGCAATGAGATCAGAGCCTACTATGAGCTGCCCCGGCGGGGGATGGGAGGCCAGAGACCTGGGCCTTACGATAGACCCATGATGGCGGGCCCGAGGGGAGGGTTTTTTGGACCTGGACCTGGCCGTGGTGGGACTCTGATGGACACCATGAGGAGTGGAGGAGGTTATGGAGGAGGTAAACCGGCTTTTTACTTTTGATTTCACAGGGATATTTGGCTCCTACGAGTGCTACAACTATCAGAATATGTGATGCTGCAGAGGGCGTCTAAAACTATTTTTATTAACTGGCCCTGCTACACTTATGAACTCATGAAACGTCAAGCACCAAATAAGTCACGTGAAATGAACAGACTGCAGCAAACACAAAAACATCCTAACATGAGATTCAAACGACAATGACGCAATTGAACAGTCCCTTAGCCACATTTTAAGTTTTTTATTTATACATTGTTAGGTCGTTTCTTTGGTCAGTTTCATTATGGCTCTTACCATTAAGAATCTGTCATTAAATGAATATAATCAATGAACAGACATGATAGAGCTATTTGAGTATTCATGTCTTTGCTTTTTTTAATACAATGTTTACTCTGTGTGCGTGAAATGACAGTTTGAGTTTCCCTCTGGTGTCTGTGTCCAGGTTACGGTGGCTTTGACAGCTACAATGGCTTCAACAACTACTGTTTTGGCAACGGCATGTTTGATGAGCGACTGAGAGGGGACAGAGGAGGAAGAGGTGAAATATTTACTCTTACAGCACCTCTGCTAAAAGGTTTTCCAAAATGTTCATCAGTTTTAATTTTTTATGTTTTTTCACTTTGACGTGATGCAAATCCAAAAGTACTGAACGTGTAAATATTTTAACATTTTTGATATGAATAAAATAAAACTAGAAGCAGGCCTGGCGAAGCTGTGGAGTTAAGACTAGTCATTTCCAAAATTAACACAAAACCCCACATAGTAAGTTTTGAAGGTTTCACACCTTTTCTAACTTTCTCCTCCTTAAAATATACATACAGAGTAGGGGCGACGTTTAGCTCACTTAGTAGAGCTGCCGCCCCATGTTGAGGCTACAGTCCTCAGGCGGCATCGGTTCGAATCCCGCATCGGGCAGCACTTTCCTGCATATCATTCCCCCACTCTGCCTGTACTGTTGATTAAAGGCAAAAACCCCCCCCCCCCCCCAAGAAAAAAATAAATACTGTATATACATACAATACACAGTACATAGATACATCATTAAGTCATCAACAAGTATAGGTTTATTTGTGTTAGAATACCTCTCTTGTATCAGTCAAGGTCTAATTTATCTGTTGGTTGTGTGTTTGTTGTCTCAGGGATGGGAGGCCATGGTTATGGTGGTCAAAGTGACGGCGGCTCAGGCTTTCACAGCGGCCATTTTGTCCATATGAGGGGTCTACCTTTCCGTGCCACAGAGGGAGACATTGCTAAGGTGAGAACACACACAACAGTTAGATCTATTATTTTACTCTTGGAAAACATCAAACTGTGGGGCAGATGAAATTTGGTTATGGGTGTAAATTAATGTTTATTCTTTTTTATACTTATGTTAATGGGGATTGTAGTGGCAGTGGATTTTCCACATAGAAGGTTGTTTAGTCAGTTTTTGTCAGTACCATCAGATAATTTGCACAAACAATTATTGCCGCAAGCTTGTTACAGCTAGGAACCTAATTGTCTCATAACAGGCACATGTTGATCCAGCAGTTTCCTGTTCAGGTCCAGATGAATTTGTGTTGTTAATTATATTGTGTGGAATTATTGTTGCAACTGCTGAAATAGTATGTCTTTGATTATAATAACAGGCTGTGAAACAAGTTTTAAATTGCATTCAATATGCCATTAAAAAGGACTTAAGAACTAAAAATTAACTCCGTGAACCATGTCTCTGTGTTCTGTTTCTCTTCATGTTGTATTCATACTGTATAATGTCGTTGGTCAAAAAGCCCATTCAAATCAGCTGCGGCATTTGAATAAACATTGAATGCTGATGATACAGGAAAAAACTTGTTTGTGTGTCTGCCTATTCATGTGTATATATCTGTGTGTGTGTATCTTATTTCTTTATGCAGTTCTTCTCTCCTTTGAATCCACTGAGGGTCCATATTGATGTGGCCCCTAATGGCAAGTCAACTGGAGAGGCAGACGTGGAGTTTCGCTCCCACGAAGACGCTGTGGCAGCCATGTCCAAAGACAAGAATCACATGCGTATGTTTAATAAATCAAATGAAGTTAACAATGCTAGTAGAAATAGCCGGATTGTGCAAGTATTGTTCATGACTGTATTTGTGATATTGCAGATAATACTTTAAGTGGTTGGGAAACTTAAGTTCTTGAATAGACTGAATGATGAATTGATGTTTTCTCCGCAGAGCATCGCTATATTGAGCTGTTTCTCAACTCAACAGCCAGTGGAGCAGCTGAGATGAGTGAGTTTATCAATTTCACAGTTAAATCACAGTTGGCATTAATTGTTTTGTCATAGTTAATTCACAAAACACCATCAAGGTCATAATTATTTCATTTTGGTAAATCTGACCCATGATCTCCTAACTTTCTCAGGTCGTGGTGGCGGTGGTTACTACGGCAACTCGGGAGGGGGCGGGGGCTCGCGGAGCAGCGGACTGCGAGGTGCATACTGATGAAGTCATCCCACCCTTCAAATCCATCCTGGCATTTGTCTCACGTCTTCTTGGGCCACATTTACTTGACTAACATTTTGAAGCAGGAAAGCTGCAACAAAGTCACTCAGCCGTTCTGTCGGAGTTGGTCGTAGAACAACTTAACCCTAAGATACCGCAAACGGACCAGATATAACCTTCACAAGCACCATTCTCCTGCCATTCCTAAAAGCATATGAAGAACAAACTGTTGAATCAGTTGAAGGTGCTGAACATGGTCAATAAGACATTGTTTATTGATCATCTTCTGTTTTTAAAATTGGATATTATCATAGATTTTGTCTAAAACATATTTATTTTTTCATTGATCTGAATATGATTGAAAGTTCAGAAGCTGAATGTTTTTAGTGACTTTATTTGGATGCACTTTAATTTTATCTTTTGCACATCTCACTTGTTGGCAGGAGTGCAGATTTAGCGCAGAGGCAGAGCCTCACTGAACACAGACCAACAGGTGTTGGATTTTGTGTTATAAAACATGAAAGAACAATTTTGATTGTCAATATATTGTCAGGACAGAGGATTGCTTAGATTAAGGTGAATGATGTTCTTTTTGAGGCCGAGCAGTGGGAAACCACTTGAAAACAGAAACTCTAAGTAAGATATTCAGATATTTTAAACATTCTTTGTTGATTTTGGAATTAAAAAAGAAAAAAAAAAGTATTTTCAGCAGAACAAAGAACCAACCTGTAATGATTTTACACAGATTTTTTTTAGACGAGCTTTCCTGCTTTGAAAAGTGTAATAAATGTGAGCCATTGTGTTTTTTATGAATGTTTTCACAGTTCATTACAGAATTTAAAACTAAGTTGAATATTATATTCCACTCAAAGAATGGAAGTAAAATAAAGTCTCTATATTTGAGCTGTAAAATAGCTTGTGCAGCTGTTGTACATTTTGCCTAATAAATTTTATATTTAATTCTCCATCTGTCTCCTTGAGGAGGTATTTGTGTCATGGTTGTGAATACGGTACATCAAAATTAATACACACACAATCTGAAGTGAACTGTAAATTAAAACAAAATCACAGTTGATTCAACTGACTTCAGCCAGGGGGCAGGACAAACATCTTCAGTACAGTAAGTGAAAAAAGGAAACTTTCAGTCACATACAATCACAATAAAATAAGTGTAAACCACACCGTCCAATCTGTCAGTAACTTGATTTAATCTCAATCTGTTACACAGTCAAGGCAACATACTGTTGGCAATAGAGCTGATATTAAACTGGCAGGATTTAGTAAGCTAAGGGGCCACAGTGATTATCAACATGATGTATAAACAACAAACTGTATCAACGCCGCACAAGTCCCACTGAAATCTGGGAGATTTCGCCGGACAGCGTTTCAGGCCTGGGCGCAGAAACATTTGTCTGTAGTGCTTAATTATATGATAAGTCTGTGATATTTTATAAATACTTTTTGGGGGGAAAAACACATCTTGAAATCAACTTAGTCCTGCTTTGTCTCCATGGGAATGAATTCTTCCAGTTCTTAAAAAATCACAGGTTGTAAACATTGTATACAAGTACAAAACCAGAATGTGCAGTACAACTTGCTATTGTCATCTCCATCAATGAAGAGCATGATCTTTAGCATTAGTTTGACAATACAAACATCAAGACTCAATCTTTCAATTTTGATTAAAAAAAAAAAAAAAAATTTTTAAAAGGCTTCAGATTTTCATGCCTTCCCTCTCAGTTTTGGGGCAGCAGAAAAATGTGGTTCTTTCTCAGCATCATCATCTGCACAGATTTCCACTAACTTCTAATTAACAGGGAAAGCTCCAACAAGTTCCCTGGACTTCAGAAAGTAAAAAAAAGAGATTCATATAACACAAAATCTAATATAAATACTTTCAAATTAATCTATATTACAGGAAATATAGTATCAGAAAGTGTTTAAACATTCTGCCTTACAAACAAGTGGATGTGTTGTCAGCAGCGTGTAACACTCAAGTCTATTGTGAGCGACCGCTGATTAGCCAGTGAAGTGGTCATGTTGTATCATAGCCATCAGTGGGTCACCAACAAGTGTCAGTTTGACACACTGACTTCGATTTAATGATGTTTTCTGTTGCTTCTCTTGGTCCTTTCGGCAACGTCTGTTGCCTTAGTGTCTCAAACAGTGAAATGTGCCTTTAATCTAGAATGCTTGCTTGGCTAGTATAAGCTAGTGTTGCTACTTTGAAATATCTTGGGCCATTATTTTAGGCTGCTTTTGTCAGTACAGAAATCCTCTCTGTAGAAATACAGGGTTCATTTGGCAACGTGAGAAGCCCTAGTTTGGGGTATCTGTTGCATTCAAACAGGCACAAATAGCACCAACACCGTCTTAAAGGAAAAGAAGAAGACAAACAAATTTCAGTTCCTTTGAAAGTTTCATGAGGAACTTGTGTAGGTTGGGTGTCAGCGGAGCTAAACCTGTTTGGAGTAATGACTGAATTAGTTTGCAGATGTGCTGCATTGCAGACTTCATAGTTTGAAGGTGGAGATCTGACCTGCAGGATTCTATGAACTGAGACCTTTGATGATGATCCATACAAAATATATTCATCTTGCTTCTGTGAAACAGCTGTACCTCAAACATGAACAAAAAACTGAGACATATTTCCCTGTGTGGCACATTTCTGATCTAAACTAAACAGAATATGTCCAGTTTGTCAGCTTATACAGTTGTATTGAACTTGTTGAGTTCATCTTCAGTATTTTGTGCCTGTGCTAATGTTGCCTTACAGTCTGTATCACTCCACCTCAGAGGGCAGTGCTTCAGAGTCAGACCGGACTGTAACAAGGCCACTATACCGTTTGTAGAAATGATATACGCACATCTGTTTGGCTACACACTTACTGTACACAGTTTGAGGCGTGATGCATACACTGTTATATAACACAACACTGTGGGTTTGGCTAAGAAAAAACATCTGCATTAATCTGCAGCAGTGTGAATCACAGGCAGTGCAGTTTCACTTTCAGTTCATTGTTAGTCTGTTCCTTTTTTAATGTGACCACCAGTCACAATGTTTCCTTTATCAAGTTTTAGCTTTGTTGTGTTGTGTTGGGCATATACTGAATTTTGGAAAAAAAAAATTTTGGGGGGGGGTTGTCTGAGACAGGCCAGTGCAATTTGTACACATGACATGATTGTTTATGACACTAAAGTGGACCAAGGACTCCCACTCATCTGTTATCAAGTAAGACATGTTGTCCTGTATTATAGTGGACTGATTGCATGTTGTACACAGCAGGTTGTGTGCAGACAAAGTAGTGATGTCAAACAAAGGCGGACCTGACGTATAAACGACTGTGAGGTGATTGGCTCTGTGAGATTCTTCCTTTTTCAACCTTCTTTAATCAGACTGATCAAGTGGCCTTCATGTTCATGCACGTGGTCCGTTCCTAGCAGCAAAGATAAATTAGGGAATGTGTCTTACACAAGACCGAGGGGAGGGCTTTTACGAGTGTAGTCTCTTAACACTTTGAGGCAGTCCTGACAGATGCGTGGGACTCGCTCACGTTGGATTAGACGAGCAGCGCTGGAGGAGGAGGGCGTGGCAGGTGTCGCAGACCCTGACTGGTTTTGGTGAGGCGGGCAGAGGAAGCTCATTGTCCGAGCAACTGTTGCAGAAAATCTCCCCACAATTCCTGCAGTGGTGCTGGAGACGGACACAGGATGCAAACATTAGTGGTTTGTGTTTGGATTACAGGAGCAAATGACTTAATCCCAGGTAAGTGGTACTCAAACGGTCACATTAATTACAATTAACCATCAATTAATTATGCTTTTTAACTATTTTTCCAAGTAAAGAAGGAAAAACTGCCAAACTGTTCACATTCACGTGACATTTAGAAATGTAGAGACTGAGGACTGCTATCTCAGCGGCAAACATGGAGACTCTTAAAGGGATTCTTAAAGTGGACATACAGATTCTGTAAAACTGACCTTTCGTCTTGAGATGGAAAACTCCTTCTCACAAAGCTTGCAGTGGCTGGCTTCCTTGTCCTTCAGCCAAACCTGACCCCCCTGAAACAACACATCAAATAACAGAAATTCAACACTCACTGATACTGACACATGACCAAGATGCAGCTAAAGTTTCTTTTAATATTTTTCATCTCTTTTTTGGCTACCACTTTACCTGAAGAGCTTTGTTGGCTTCTTTGATGTCTTCAATCTTCATTTTGGATCTGATATCAAAATAAAATGCAACAGTACAGGTAAATGAAATAAATACTGACATTGAAGCGCCAAAGGTCATGAACCATTTTTTTTTTTGCCTGCAAAATCATAATCATAGCATAATATACATTATCAAAAGGGTTTTTTTGTTGTTGTTTTTTAAACAAAGAATACATAATAATTAACATTTGATATACATTGGGCATACATGTCTAACTACCAGCTTCATAACTGTCTGTAAAAACAGCACAATGATAATTAATTTAAGCATACTCGCTGAGTTTGGAGCCCAGCTCCTCGAGGGCTTGTTCCTGGTCTTCACAGATCGTCTTCAGCTGAATGTTTTCGTCCTGGAGACGATGGAACTCCTGAAAACATTAAAGCAAGACAGGACATGAATCACATCAGGTCTAATGTCATGTACGGTGTTTTTCCCCTTCTCTTCCTTCTTACCTTCTTTAGCCCATTGATCTGCAGCGCCTCTGTGCTGAGCTGAGATACCGTGTCCCTCTCTCTGTCCAGGTCGTTTTGTAACGTGTGCCTCCACTCCCTTTCAATCTTCAGGTCTGTCTCCAGCTGCTGGCTACAGGAGCAACAAACATATAAACGCAACGGGAGAACAGGAGAGTAATAGATTATGTTAAAGCAGACTAATTTATATGTGCGTTCAAATGTTTGTCTTGCTTTTTAAAACCACAATCAAGTCGCCTGAGCAATCAAGTAAACAACTTCTGATATGTTTTTAACTGTTCTAATTATTTCATGACTTCAGGTCACAACAACTTTGAGTACTAAATGCTAAATGGAAGAGCATTAACATGAACAGCTGTCTTACCATGCTGCACTGGTTCTCTAGATAAAGTGTTGTGTGTGTGCATGAGGCTGATAGTCAGTCTGTCTTTGGAGGTGTTTTTCTTACAGTTGTCTTTCTCTGTGTTCGATCTGCCGCTGCAGACTGTCGGCCTTGTTGGCAAAGTCCAACTTGAAGCGTCTGGTTCCCTCCTCGGCCGAGGTGCGATGCCTCTCTGCCTCCTGTAATCTGCACCATTATAACCAGGGACAAACTCAGGACCATGGAGAGAAAAAACTGGTGGTGGGGGTTGGGGGGTGTAGGATGAGGCAGAAAAGAACAGAGGAACATGGGAGGGACAACAATGGGCAAGGAGGGAGGTTAAGAACTAAGGTTTCTAGCGGGGTAGGGTGAAGGAGGGTGAATGAATGAAGAGGGACGGCATTGCAATTTTCACTGGAGTGCTAGGACACGGGGTGAACAAAACAGAGCTCAGTAAAGAATACAAGGGGAAGACGAGCCCAAAATAAAGACACATGATGAAACAACTGCTTTTAAAGTAACTTAACTGACAAGAAACAAAGAGAATAACTGACTGAATTAGAGCACTCAGACAGAAGGAACGGGAGCACAGCATCCCTGCGTTGTTCGTTTACAGCACCATATGAAACAGAAATCCATTCTTAACAAGGCCAAGAACTCAACCACACCATGTTCAAAACATCTAACTTTATTTGTCACGGTGGTAAAAGACAGTAGTTTGTGAGTTTTTTTCAACAGCTGTACCGAGTTTTAATTCTTCTACAAACCCAGAGGAGTTACAGTACTATGAACATAGAGTTAGAATAGGTAGAATGACTACTTCCTGATTTATCACTTAGGTCAATAAATATGCCAATACGAGACACAACAACACATTCAAGATCCCTTGACAGAAGCTCCAGAGGTTTTACAGCTGTGGAACTACAATTCTTTACAATGGGCTTAGCTGTCTGTTCTGCAGAAACAAAGCACATGAATTTTGCTGAAGCTGCGGGTCCCACTGAGCTTTTTACATCTACAACACTTGACTGAACCTTACAATTTTCAGCGCAGGTGAATCTTCAGGAGGACAAGGAGCAAGAAACAGACGAGCTATGTCTGAAATCACCCCCTTTTTAAAAAGGTACAGTGCACTATACACACTCTGTTCAAATATATAGAACGTATCTTCTATGTAATGCCTGAATATTTGTTTTTTTTATAATCTTATCACGTGATACACAAGATAAGACACAAACTCGTGGTTTTTGAGCACCCCAAATCTCAATTTACTGTTTCAACACCATTGAGTAAACTATTCAGTGTGTATTATCTAGTTATTATCTAACTATAAAGTAGTGACTGAGCGAGTGAATGAGGGACAGATTTCAGGCACAGCGAGGGTCATCACAGCCGGTCAGAAGCAGGCCAGGAAGTGCAATACATGCAGAGCTGGCAAACTGGCAACAAATTAAAAGCAGAGGTGGCAACACTCCTGTCTAAATTCTCATCTGTAACAGACACCACCGACTGACTGTGATGAAATGCAGGCAGCTGTAGAAACATCTTATCTAGGTTGCATGATGGGTTTCGTGGTTACCGAGCTCACTTCAAGCTGAACAGTGTTGGCTGCAGTAAGGTTAAAAGCAAAATGCCCCCATCTGACAGACAGCAAAGCACAAACGCAATAAGGAGGACGCCACCGAGGGACTGGACAAAAATTCTTCGGGAGGAAGGAAGTTCCTAAAAGCAGGAGACCAGTTCACCCATGCGGCCATGTGTTCTGCTCTGTGCCAGCACAAAGACAGCATGTGTAAACCACCTCTCCCCAGTAACTTTTGTGCAGTCCCTTCTGTAAAACACTATAGTGACTCATCTCTGTCAAGCAGTGGCTCCAACAATCACCAGATAAAACCACTTAGAAGTTGTGACATGAGTGGCACAGCTCACTGTACTCATTCTAACTCAATGTGGCGACTTGTTAATTACAATTCAGAGCCCAAACAGTCAGTTTCCTCACTGTCAGTGATACTGCATATAAACTGACTACCAGAGACAGGAAGAATGTGTAGCATGTGTATGTCGGTGTGTGTGTGTGTGTGCATGCCTGAGCATGTGAGTGAATAGATAAAGTAGTGTGTGGTTAATTTAAAATGTTTTTTTTTTCAGTTCCTATTAAAAGTTTAACTGAGGTAATATTCAGACAGTTCTCTGACCGGCTCAACACAGCTTTCGATGATGCTAAGTGAGAAACAGCGAGACTGACAGGATGAATCCTCATTTAGCACAAACTCGACTGTTAAAGCTGTGCGAATGCAATTTCATTGAAGACCGTGAAACATGTTGTGGTGGTCTGCAGGAATCCCAGCACTCTGCTGATGATGATCTAGTTCCGGTAACTAAATTACCAAAACGATGCGTTCCAGTTTCACCTGATTCTGTGCCTGCACTCAGGCCATTAAACCATCTGAATATTATGTGCAAAAAAACAGGAATGTTCCTTTAAGTTGAGTCCATTTGTTCATTCATTCATAAGCAATCGTGTGTCTACATGTGTGTACATATATGTGCATATGTCTGTCCTCAGAAGGAGATGTCCTTGACTAGCTTGTACTGGTGCTCCGTGTCTGTGCTGGCACACTTAACAAATGACATAGCAAGCGTTCTGGTCTGACTTAGTAGGTCCTTATCACTGCACAGAGGAGCAGGGATAAAAAAAAAATCAGGAAAATAAGCAAAACATGGAGGTTTCAAAGGGAGCAAAATGGACGGATGATTGGATGGATGGTATAAAAGAGACGCACGGGGAGGAAAGAAGGAGGAAAGAAAGGAAGGAAGGAAGAAAGGATGTCAATACATCAGTATTCTACTTGGCCCCGGTTACACTAAACACTTTAAGTGACTTTCAACATCACAAGCACAGCAGGAAGTGTAAATGAAAGGCATTAAAACATCAAAATCTGATTTCACGCTGCCAGATACACTCTGTGATCAGATTTCTCCAGTCTGGATATGCAGTATTTCCTTTCACAGTAAGTGTATGAGTAATGATGAGAGGTGAGGAGGAGATGCAGAGGAAGGTAATGTGGTCGGATAAATGAATACAACTACAGCAGGCAAAAACTGGTGAAATGTACACAGAGCTTTACAGTCCAGATGAGATCTAAGCATGGAGAGCAAGATCAACAGCCATCCACGGTTTGATCTGTCTAACCTCAATGGCACCTTAAACTTCTGAGAGGGGAATTTATTCATCTGGTTTTAAACAGCAACTCTGATCAGAGCGGTTTTCACTTCTTCATTAGATTTTTCAGCCACAACGGCACAAAACCCACATTGAAAATAGCAAGTGTAACCAGGGTCTGTATCCTAGCAGCCTACCCAAACCTGTAGAGCAGCAACAAACATACACAGCCAATCACAAATAGGATGGGAAAGATTCAAACCAATGGGACTGGGGAGGGGAGGGATGGACTGAGTTGACTGGGAGACGATGGGGTGAGGAGGGATCATAGGTGATCGATCTTAGAACGACTGATGCAGATATGGAGCACTTACACACCGACTGGGAGAACTGAGCATGCATGAAAATATCTGTCTTCACTGACATGGTGAATTAAGGATTCTAGAGATTCCCACAAGGAAACTGTTGAGCAAATCCTGACATATCTCATCTTGAAGTTAGTAGGTGACGGCCGAAATAAGAGCTTCACTCAGTCAGTGTACAGCGAGGCATTCGCTGCATGAAACAGCATGTCTCCTCGTTCCCTGAAGGTTAATATTTGATTTTACTGAAATGTATTCAATCTTAACGCTGTTATGATGTAGGTGGAGGTGACACCCTGCAAAAGCCTGCGCCGGAAGAGACACTTCAACCTAATTTGTGCTATTTTTTCATAGAATCGATAAAAACTAAATCTGCAGAGTAAATGCAAACCTTTGCATCTTTGACACACTTCTTTCAAACAGTGTTCAGATCACTTTTTACTTCTTGCGCATTGTTGTGTTGAATTAATTAGTATTCTGTTGAATAAATGAATAAAACTGACAATTTAACAGATCTGACAAAATCTACCCTCTTACCGGTGACAAAAAAAAAAGGAAAATATGATTCTACGAATGTCTGCAAAATTATCAAAAATCAAAAGTGTCTGGACAGTTTCTGAATCCACTTGGGCTGCCTCCACTGAGAGCACCACAAATGTGTTATTTCACAACAAGGACCGCGACTATTGTTCATCAAGTGAATAAATAGATCACGAAAGACACAATGATGATGTCACATACAGTGGGGAAAATACATTTGATCCTCTGCTGATTTTATACGTTTGCTCCCCTTCAAATAAAAGTAGTTTAGTTTTTATGGTAGATTTATTTTAACAGAAAGAGACAGAATATCAACAAAACATCCAAAAGTAAAATCATCATATAAATGTTACTTATAAATTAATTTACATTTGATCAAGTGAAATAAGGGCAAAAATCAGCAGGGGATCAAATACTTATTTTCCCTACTGTAGCACAGAATTAAGCCTGACAGGAGGTTTTCCATTTCCTAACTAGTTTCCAAGGGGAAAGCCTGAGCACCAGCAAAGGAAAGGCAGCTAAAATCCTTTTTCCCCACATTTGTTTCCCTCTACAACAGCTAGATCAAAATTGGATCTATAAAAATAAAAATCTGTTCTTAACATGGTTTAATCTGAGAAAAACTTCTTCTTACTTGTTTTTCTTACACAATTTTGTTATTGTCAATGTCGGTTTAATGGTTTCCAGGTAATAAAACTTATTTTTACCAAAAGGTGCGTTGAGTATTTTCAGGAAATCAGAGAAATACGGTGTTTCAGGGATTTAAACGTAATAGAGAGTCTGGTTTGGACTGCTGGATGCATGAGGAGACATGTGGGACAAAGTGATTTTAGCTGTTTTGATAAGTGTATGCTGTTCCTTCACAGACAGTTTGTCTCACCTTTGCTCCAGCTGCTTCATGGTGGCAGTGATCTGATTGGTCTTCTCCTCCAGACGACTGATCACATCATTCTTCTTCTTCATCTCCTCATCAGACGACTATGAAATGAGAGTTACTGGCTGTCATAAGTGTAAGTAAAGAAAATGAATATAACATTTCTACTTCACGTGGTGAGAAACAAATGAGTGCATGCGTGTGTATCTGTACCTGTACCTGCATTTTCTGGTACATTTCCACATTGATGGCTTTGACTTCGTCCAGTTGCTGTCTCAGTCCGATCAGCGTGTCCTGTTAATCAAAAGCAAGAGGTTTCAGTCGTGTTGTGGCCTAGTTCTGGCTCTGTCACATGACTGCTTTTGGTTTCCCACAGGAGTTACACAAACTAATGTGAAATGACCTCATGCTTTTCTGTGATATCATTCATATCTTTAACCATTTATCACACAGATTTCTTCATTTATACATTTATCCCCTTATTGATAAATTGTGTACAAGTTGGAAATCCACACTACATACACATATTGTGTTTTTCATATTTTATATTTCAAGCTGAAATAAAAATAGGACAGAACACAATATTCCCACAATAACGACGCTGACATTATTCCCAGGTCTGACAGCTCATTCACCCGTTGGTATTGTTTTAATGATCCCAGCATCCACCTGATAAAGCGGCCGTAATAAAGCCACCATGGCAGCTGCTGTCTCTCACAGCTTGGCTACAAATGCCAGCTGGTGGAGTTTATGTTGCAGAGTTCACATTTTTGTCATAAGAGAGCAAACGCTGGCAGAGCTGCCAAAAAGATGGGCACAAGAGCCTGAGCCTGCACGCTGTTACTGCATCACGTGAGCAAGTGCAGGCAGGTGCTGTACTTTTAGCCTGTGTGTGCACCCAAAGGACTTGTTATCATCAGCTTCAACCAGCATCATTATTAGGATTGTCTTCCTGAAATGTTTGTGTGTAAATATGTCTGAAATGTTACTGATTCAAGACTCGTCATTAACAATGTAACTTTTACCTCCTTTGTTTTGGTCTCTGTAAATAAACCAGTGGTCAAGAAGGACAGGGTGATGTCTGATTACCTGTTTTTCATGAATATCCTTCTCCAGGAGTTTCATGGCCAACTCCATTTCTTGCTTCATCGACACCTGGACCACCAATTCATTCTCCACGTCCTAAAAAATAAACCAAATGTATGTTATTAAGCAGTCAGCATGTACATCACACTCATTTCTATAAAAAAGCAGCTGTAGTGTGACCTGTCGTAGCTGGCACTCCTCCTTCAGCTGTCTCTGAGCCTCGTTGTACATCTCATCCAAACCTTGACGAGACTGTTTGTATGTGTCTCTCTCTGCTGACACGTCGCCTTGAGTTACCTAGAGAAGACAACAGTTCAGCAGCGTCATGCATCAGTTTTTATCAGGTCGTTGTCAAAGCTGGGTCTAATTTTCAGTTTTAAATCAGCAGTGTGTGTGTGTGTGTGTGTGTGTTTGTACCTCTAAATGTTGTTGTGCCTTCAGCAGGATGAGACTGTTCTCACTCCTCAGCTGCTGGTTTTCTTCCTGTAGTTTGATGATGTTGTTCTTGGCTATGGCTAACTGCTCATTCATACATGCAGAAACACACAATAACAAACTTAGATGGTTAATCATGCAAGACTAGGTGAATCCAACTTATATTGTGATCCTTCACTGGCTAGTTCAACAATCTGGATAGTTAAATGTTTTGCTCTGTACACAAGCACACAGTTTAGATTTCATATGAAACAATTACTTTAAGTTACAGCGCTGAGTTTCATCTTCACACCGATATAGAAATCTCTCAAGTGTGAGTCTCACCTCCTCTATGAGTTTAGAGTTGGACTTTTCCAAATTGTCAACTCTGCCCTGAAGACCATGGACTGTGGAGCTAGAAAACACACACAAATATATTAATTACATTTAATCTCAATGAATTTGATCATGCCAAATGTAAATGTGAACATGTTCAGAATTAAGATATTTTGAGGTTTGCTTACAATAACCTTTCTTCCTTTCTTTTTTTTAAAGTATATTTCTTGGCTTTTTGCCATTATTTGATAGTACACAGTAGAGATAGACAGGAAAGGGGGAGGCAGAGAGAGGGGGAATCACATGCAGGAAAAGGCTGCCCGACACAGGATTCAAAGCGGGGCTGTAGCCTCTACATGGGACGGCCTCTTTACCAACTGCACCACGCACCGCCCCATACAATAACCTTTCTAATTGCTGAAAAAAGTTGATTTCTGTCTCACAGCAGTAAGGATTCACTAAATATCAATATCCATTTTGAGGCAGTAGATTAATCTAAGTTCACTTGAGGACAATACAAAGTTTGTGAGAAGAGGAAAAATGGAAAGAGGAAATGTGACTGAGGGAAAGAATGAGCCAGAGCTGCACGTCTGAAACCACCAGACTGGTTCAAAGCAAAACTGACTATCAATCCAACTTTCAGTCCTCTGCTTCTAATTCAAGGAATCTTAATCTGATATAAAGTAATGTGTGAGGTACACATAACTTAGAATATACACAGAATACAACCTAGGATCTTTAAAAAGTCCTTGAACATAGTGTAAAAGTTTGTTCCACTGTCGTTTCCATTCTGGAGAAAGACCTACAGATACGGACAGTTCTGTTTTCAATTTAATTAAAATGTCTTACTTGAGTTGTCGATTCAGCTCCTCTACATAGTTCTTCTGATCCAAGATGGATGCTATCTGGCTATTCCTGTTGCCATAGAAACAGACATAAAACAGAGCTCAGCATCACATTTATGAAACCAAAAAGACCCAATGTTTCAAATAAAGTGGAGAGACAATGATGGGTCATACCTCTCTTCACTCCTGTAATCATCAATGTCGTTTTTCAAGTACATGGAGAAGTCAATCACCCCGACCTTAAAAAAATAAAAAAGTGTACAAACACAGACTCAGTGATGAATCACCAGCACTTAGTTACACAAATTAAAACTCAGACGAAAAGCAAAACCCATGTTAATGCATTAAGTTCATTTCAGTTAACTACAAATATACAGAGAAATCACTATAACCATGCATCAATACATCAAGAAACAAATTAAGAGCAAAGTGTTGGTTATACTTAAATATTTATCTTCAATCACATATCAGAATCCAAAGGCATTTGGCATCAAAATGATCCAGTAACTCACGAAGGTTTGAATCCTCACCTAATGCTCAGGATACAACCTTATCTAAACAAGCACATCCTCATGACTTCACTACTACTACTGCAGCTAACTCTGCCACATGCAGTCAGTCAGGTGTGAAGGGCGTTTGACTGCAAGACAACGTGTTTGCACTCAGGACAAAGTCTCCACCCATGGAGTAGAAACATGACACCACAGCATCTGCTCTCCAGCTGCCAATGCCAGGACAATGTGACGAAACAGACAAACATTTCTGCTTTTGAAAACTGGACTGAGAGCAGTTTCATTTCAATGAACAGGAAGTAGAGTAACAAGGCGTGAGTGTAGTCTGGTTAACGTGGCACAAGCAGATTAGATCCAGTCATAGTGAGATCTGAACTGACAGAAGAATGCAAACCAGCTGTTTACACACCACATCATCACATTGGATTAATCCAGATAGCGTACTACCCAGTCTAAGATGGGTTATTTTAATCAAATGGTGTAATGTGTTGCAGGAAGGTGTTTACCTGAGAGTCTAAGTCCTCGCCTTTGACACAGAGGTTGGCGTCAATGACATTAAGGCCCACCAGCAGGCCCACGATCACAGCCCCCTCCTCCTCTAGCATCAGCGCTGAATTCTCATAAAAATCACTGTGGAGGAAGATACACAAGATTATCCTACCAGGGTTTGTTCTCAAAAACATAACATACATATTCTACAACTCTAAATCTACTGATATGCGTTCATCTTGTTTGTGTGTGACATGTGTGTTATACCTGAGCAGGTCTTTTCTGGTGATGAGGAGTCGCAGATAGTCAGCCAGCCGTTTCTGCATGAGCGCCAGACGCAACCACGCCCTGGCTCTCCCTAAAGGCGTCCTGGACAACACACAGGCGCAAACACAAACACACATCAATACAAATCATCAGTCTGAGGTATTTCCTTTTGTTGTTTCTTTCTCTGTAACTGAGCGAGACAGTAACAAAGTCTGTATTTCATAACAAAGCATCCACCCATCCATTGGCTATGCTGCTTTTCTGTGCAGGGTCACTGGGGGCCAATCCCAGCTGATATATGGTGAGGATGGGGTACACACTGATAGACACATTCTCATCCTGGAGCTTGTGTGTGTTTGGACTGTGAGAGGAAGCCGGAGAACCTGAGGAGAACTCACACATTTCCAGGGAGAACGTGGAAACGCTAACCACTGCACCACTAAGCCGCCGCCATCTCAAATTCTTTCAAATCTAAAAGACTCACTTTGTTCACTTGTTATTCAGGTATCAGTCACAACATAGCAGTGCTTCTAGGCAGGAATCAAGTGTGTAGCAAAAATGGGGAAGAGTTGTGGTGTTTTAGACGGAGAACAGAGTCTGTTTCCTCTGGTGGTGCTGAGTCAGACCAACAGATGTGTAGCAGAGCAGCATTTTTTTCAGACTCAAAGGTTAGTGACGAGACAGTGCACACTGTGTGTGAGCCTGCATGTCTTCTCTAAAATAACGTTACGCAACATCAACACAGTTGCAGTCATATCGGTGACAATAGGGTGGAAGTCCTGAAAAGAATTAGCCCAGGCAAGTGAAGATTATATTAAACATTCGAGGAAGTGGAAAATCTCTTTTGAAAAGGTTATGGTTACAAATTGAATTTTATATCATGTGCATGAATGAGGTTGAGTAGGACCCTTACTGCAGCCACTAGAGGACAACTTAAATATTAATGTAGGATGCAGCGGTGGGTTTTTTGATGATGTGTTGACATACCAGGCACATTTGGCACTATCAACGTTCATGTGTGCTCTTGTAGGTCACAATCAACCGTAGTTATACGGGAAAAAGGTCACAAACAGCAAATATAGCACTGCGGAGTAAAAAAAAAAAAGCCGTATAAAAGAAAAAGGGAAATATGGAAACGAGAGAAGTGAGGCAGCAGGTAGGGGAAAGCTGAAGTGAAAGTAAACCTCAGGTACTTCCTCCATCCCACTCAGATTACATTATCATGTTACTTGGGCATGTGGTATTGTTGTGGCTCATGTTCTTCCACTAGTACGTTAGGTTTAGTAGTATGTGTAGAAATGTTTTCCTTACTTTAGCCCAGGCAAGTCTCGTACAGAAGCTGAGATCTCTGCTGCTTCAGGGCACAGTTTCTCCACCAGCTCCAGAGGACCCCACAGGGACTTGTTAAAGCCCAGAAAGGACTTCTTCACTGAAGAAAGAGCACAGACAGGAAAAGAGTCAGATACACACTTCTGCTGCGTAGAAAGGGCGTTGCAGATACACCCATGTCATTTAAAGCAGGTGCTCTCTGTCCAATACCTCTGAGACCATGTTTGAGACAGTGCTCCATGACAACAAAGAACTGCTGAAGAGGTGGGTAGTCTGAGTCCAGCGTCCGGCCGAAGCTCAGAGCCGATTCAATCAGTCCTTTAATACTCAGCTTGGCCATGTTTAGGAGGTTGGCTCGCTCCATGGTCATGGGGTCTCGCATGGCTGCAGGAAAAAAAAGCCAAAGATGAACATTAAAATATATGGAAATATCATTATCACTTCATTAACCATTGTATTTCATAAAAGATATTTACAATTGGGAGGATTATATAATAAGATATAATAAATGTAAAGCTAATGCAGCGCGCGCAGAATCTGCCCTGTACATAAACAGCTGTGGATTTATATAATAAATCTGTGAAGGAAGTACAATCACTCTTCCAAATCTGGATATTAATTAGTCTACAAATAATGAATTTGACACTTGGTTCCTACATTTCTAAATATGTATCTTGCCTGCAGCTCTTGAGATGACATAATAACATAATTATGCCTTGTGGTAGCAAACACAACACATCAATACTGCTGCTAGAACTATAGCATATACTATATACATATAGGTGCTATTATAAGGAATCTCCAGAGCCAGAGATCTGCCCTACAGAGACAGGCTTTTTACATGTTCTGCACATGAACGTCTGGGTTAATGTTTAATGTTTCCTAGCAAAGTGGAAGAGCTTTAATTGCCCTGTATGTCAGCCTGGAGGCAGCTGACAAAATCAACAGGTCAACACATTTCTTGGGAGGTGCATGACTGTTGAGTGCCCTGGAGCAGTGAGCCATCAGGATACTGCAGAAAAAACAGTAAACCTTATGACACAAGTCAACCTGTTTCTTTGTGTGACTTCTCCTATAATACTTCAAGTGAACCATATGATAAGTCATTATACTAAAGCATCTGGCAACATGAAGTTCAATGTAAGATTTCATGTAATTCTTAATTTAAACTACTTTAATCTCATTGGGGTCATTAAAATTATCCAGCTGAGTTATGTTGATGTAAAACTTAGGTTAAAAGAAACCACATGGCGTGTGTTGGCCCACAATGATCCAAAACAGATATAATTTTTAAAACAAACACATTTGAATAGCTGGGACGAGATAATAGGTGGTGTTTATGTTTGATATGTTTAATAAAACATTAAAATGGATTGAGTCACTCATCAGTTGGCTAATAATTTCAATCCTATTTCAAATGCCTGTCTATGATGTACACTTGAAAGAAAACTGAAACTAAAAATAGTTGCGAGTGTGGGGGGTGACAAAGAGAGGGATGCTAGCTGATGGGCAGACACTGGCAGACTCACAACAGAGCTCTTTAGATTTGCAACACACATTTACTGGCTTCACAGGATTATCACCAAGAACACACACACAGGCCAATTATAACATTTGCATCAGAGCATGTGATGCTTCAGGCACTTAAGTTGTGTTTCAGTGTAATAGGGCAGCAGCACATAGAGATGAGGATGCACCATAAAAGCATGAGCAAACTTGATCTAACCAAAAAAATCGATTGGCCACAGACAATGGAAAAGTAATGTTAGATGTCAAAAGATGCAATCTGTCACACTGTTACATCCTCCACCCCAGCTGAAACCATGTCTGTTACTACCCTCTCTCATTATCAGCTGACTGATTGAATGATTGTTCCTGAACATGTCACTCTGTGTGTGGTGAGGCTGATAAGCAAAAGGGCAGAGGTCACATGTGAGCATCTGTCCCTAAAACAATCACACATTGGGTGTCATCAGCACCCACACCCACACGCACACACACACACATGCACAAACCAAACTCTAACCTTGGACGGTCCAGTCCCCTGGTAGAGAGGGTCTGTGCTCCGACACTTTGGGCAGGACGTGAATGCTCCCTGAAATGGTCTCGGATGCTTTTCTGGCTAAAGCAAAAATTGGAGCCTGCCATCGCCCGTCTCCTCCACCTCCACCTCCTCCACCACCACCACCACCACCACCTCCTCCTCCTCTCACTGTGCTGCTACTGTTAGCTTTATCTCCAGCAGCAGATTTGTCCTCCTGCAGCCTCAGGATCCCAAACACCTGTGCTTTCTCCTTGCTGCCGTCCGCTTCCGACAGAGCCAGGTCATGCTCTGCGGGCGATGTCATGTTCACGTACCGCTGGGAGAAAATAAAAAATCCGTAGATAGCGCAGCAGCGGCGGCGGCGGCGGCTCGGTGCGGCAAAACAGACCGAATTTACACGGCTTGCTAACCGTCAACGAGCTAGCTGTGATGTGCACTTCACCCAGCGACCATTGTGACAACCGCAGCGTTAAAAAAAAATGCCTGTAATACCGCCGTGTTGAACCAATGACAAGTCCAGCTACAGTGTCAGAAATCAGCCAGCAGAGCCACTCGTTCCGTCTACATGGTGACCGTTGGCACGGGCGACGACTGCGCGACTAACAGCTCTTTTCTTCCGTACATTGCGGTGTGGCAGAGATTTGTTTACAGCCAGCGGACCAGACCAGACCGTGGGTTGGCTCCCGATGGTCCCGCTGCACCCTCCGGAGGGAGGGGCGGTGTCAGGAGGGAGGCTCACAAGACACACAAAGGCAGCACTACGTAATGATTTTTGGTGACTGCTGAGTTTTGGACCTACCGCCACCTGCTGGTGGAGGAGAGAACTGCACCACAGCGATACAGCTTAGAGGAGTGTACTGTACACTACACTTAATAGTGATTTATCTAATTAAGATTGCAACAAATCATCATAATCAATCTTTTGATAATCTTACAAGACGTGACGGCAACATCTTACTCACTTATTAAGTCTTTATACGTACTATATAAATTACCTACCCTCTCTGTCCCCCATCAACATTGAACTCTTAACTAGGCCTATACATGCACACATACAGTTTAACCAGTCCATAATATCTTTTTTAAAGGAAAAAAAAAATCAAATCAAAAACTTGCACTTGTTATTCATTTGAACTTGTATTGCTGCTATTGTGCTTTCTACTTTTTTCTTTGTTTTGTGTACTTTTCTTTCTAGTTTAGTTTTATATGCCCCTATTTATAGGTATTCTAGATTTGTATTTTAAATTTATAGGCTGTTTTAATGTTTATAATCTGCACCGAGCGTCTGAGAGAAACACAGTTTTGATCCTCTGTATGTCTTGTACATATTGTAGAAATGACAATAAAGCTGACTTTGACATTATAGTGTAGTAGTAAGCAGATTACTAAAGGTTATTACTAAAGGCTATACGTAATAGACATAATAGCAAGTTACATGGGAATTTAAGCCTAAATCTATTAATTCCATTTTACGTATTAGTTTTAAACATGTTCATTGAATATGATGGTTTTAAAAATGAAAGTTTTTTTTATTATTATTATGAATAAAACCAATGTTTCTCAACAACCTGTTAAAATGTTAAGTGTTTTAATTCTATCATTTCAAATATATTTGTTTTACATGTGTTAAAATTAAACCGTTCTAGGGCCAAAATTGGTATTTTATTTAGTATCTGTAACTGTTACATACCTGGCAGTGTTAAGACTGAATTTTGAAACAACATTTGGGCAGAGGATGAGTATTCTCACGCTCTGGTTTGTGGCTTGTTCATAAGTTATTAGGTTGGTGGGTATCTGCTGTGGAAATTTAGACCACAACAACCTCAATATTGCTACTGTCAGGGCTAGAGCTCTCTTTGCTGTAGAGTGTAACATGTTGAAACCACAGAGAAAACGATTTATGCAAAACAGAATTAAGAAGAATTTAGATGCAGTGGAGTTAATAAACACCCACACGGGCAGCAGTGATCAGCAGGAAGAAGACAGAGAGAAAGGCTGAGTGGGCTATGTAAACATGATAAAGGTTTCATTGAAACAAGCATATTACGTTAATTTCAAGGCTGTACATAATTGATTTAATTATCAATCAATCTTACAACAATGCTCTCAATTAATCAATTTGCCATTTAATCTGCAGAGCGATAGAATAAACAGGACACTTTATTTAATCATTGGTGCTGCCTATTGATTATCATTGACCCTGGGCCTATAAGAGAAGCACATACGTTAGTGAATCTATAAAGTTTAGTTTTAGGTAGAGTAGAAACTGTTGCATGGACCCAATCAGCTTCAATGTGTCAAAACAGAGACTGGCCATGGGAAAGCTGGTATCTGTTATAAGGGACATTAAACCATGTTACACTATCACAAAACAGATTATCTTAGTTGTTATTATCAACCCACCTTGGCTGTAGGCTAACCGCTCCATGCTCTCACTGTGTGTGATGCCCCAGCGGTGAAGACTCTGAGGGGAGTACATGATAATGCTGCTCTCCTCTGTTCACTGCCAAGTTGCAAAGAAGTTTAGAAGATCAAGCAGATCCCTGAGCCCTGAAGTGGCCCACTCCTTGTCCTTGTAGAACCGCTGTTATATAGTCAAGTTTCCTTCAAATTTCCGATTCACTGGTTTGATTCCAGTTTGCTTTGGTTTAGCCTCAGGCTGTGATGGTCCACTGTTGAGCTGGACAGGGACACCTGGGAGAGAATAAGACACAGTGGAGATGGTAAGAGACAGACAATCGCTATCGTAATCCAGCATATTCTAATAAACTCTAACAAATCTTGTAATATTACCATCAAAACTGGTCTGATTTTTTTTTTTCAACCAGAACTCATTTTACCTCATTTCTGAGCAGCTGCTTATGACGAATGTATCCAGTGGGCCTCCACCTCACCACAGTATGGATGTAAAGGCCTCCAACCACAGCGACTGTACAACATTAGATCCATAACAACACAGAGCGAGACGAGTGGTCGCAACACAGACCCTACATTACACTGCATTACTACAACTATTGCTTTTCTTCACTCCTTGTAGCTTCTCTACTTCTACTTCCCTCCCTCTGCTCGACTTATGCTCTCTCTCTCTAATAGCTCTGGGCTGACCAGGGTCATATGACCACTTTCAGTTAATCCTCTGGACGGCTGTGTCCAGTCAGCAGAGAATTCAAGATTCAGGCTGCTGCTTTACTTTATCAGTATTTGTTTTCCTGTTGGCCTGAACCCTGATATTTGAATTCCACTTTTTTTTTCTTTTTGCTACCTGTTTTATCTTTGACTATCAATAAATATGCAAACCGCTCTGTTTGAACATTTTACCCGTAGCCAGCGATCATTAACACTGTGCCACTGTGTCAGAAGTCACCAATAATGACCTTAAATGTAATATATTTAATGTAATAATTTAATAATTTCATCCTAATGTTAAAAAAAGAAGACGGAAGATGTATCACTATGACAATATCTTCATTCATAATCTGAAACATGCAGCCACTGAATTTATTCAGATTTCATGAGTCAAAAGTCTGTTCTTCATCTTCTCTTTTATCTTCCATCCATCTCTCCTCCAATCTCCGCTCTTTTTTCTTTGAACCACACCTAAACAAACACACTACTCAACAACAGCACTTCCAGGGTGCTATGTTTGTACCATATGACCATCTGTGGGAGCACGCCCTTCCACGTGACTGACTGCTAGACCAACCAATCAGAATCTCTTAATGGAACCTCTATCCACCAATAAGGGCGTGATGCTGTTTCATCGTAGTATCCAGCCTTTTATTCTGCAGCAGTGCTGGAGTCAGAGTGGTGCTATGTTCACAGTTTTATTGAATCACATATAATATGATTCTTTTGGTTAGCATAAGAGAACAGGAGCAATCAGAGGAGATAAAATATGAATTGCAAGCAAAGAGAAACATAGTAGGATCTTTATAACATGTGTTGTGCATACAGTATACTTCTGCCAGCTATAATAACATCAACTACATGTTTCACACCACAGCATCATCTCTAATGTGTGTATGTTATCATGCAGTTATCATATCTTACCTCAGCAAGAAGCACAGTGATGATTTGTGGTTATGCAGATTGTCAGCAGTCCCCAGTCTGGTTCAAAACAGGACAAGTCTATGCTCCGGTCTTGTGATGGATTGTCGGCGATGACTCGGTGAAAACTGGCCAAGCAGAGGGTTTGTGTCGATCCCAGTCCAGTTAGCAGCTACAGGTAGCAGAATCCCAGCTGTCCCATCATAGGCACTTCAAAGGGTACTTTTACATCTACTGCAGCAATTAACACACATAGAAAACAGATACCTTCCTAGTATTCCCTTTCACATTTCCATCTATCTACGTATCCGTCTATCCATTTGTCTACCTATTTGTTTATCTATCTGGTAAACAAATGGTGGTACTGCGAGGTCGCTACATTCAGTTCTGAAGCAATAAGCCGGTAACACGCTCTGGAGACATCACCGACAGAAACCACAACCATCACCCCACACAGCGCCCAATGACAAGAGAGCAAAGAGCCTGGGAGAGGGGGAGGGGTTTGGGTGTAACGCAGCAAAAAGAGGAGAAGAGAGAAGGGAGAGGAAGGAGGGGGCTCGAAGGGAGAGGAGAGGAGAGGAGAGGAGAGGAGAGGAGAGGAGAGGAGAGGAGAGGAGAGGAGAGGAGAGGAGAGGAGAGGAGAGGAGAGGAGAGGATGGGGGGTGGCAGTAGAAAGAAAACACAGCAGGAAGAGAGAGTGCTCATTCACGCCCACACATCACAGAACATGTGAATGAATCACATGAAGATATGAATGAAAACATACAAATGTTGCTCAATGGTGTGTTTTTTTTCTAAAAGCAGAACAGAGGAGAGGAGGGCAAGGCTCCCATCAGCCAACCCCTGGCTGAGGATTGAACAGAGAGGGAGGACATTGTTGAGACAGAAAAGAGACTGGTGTGTGTGTGTGTGTGTGTGTGTGTGTGTGTGTGTGTGTGTGTGTGTGTGTGTGTGTGTGTGTGTGTGTGTGTGTGTGTGTGTGGGAATGAATGACTTTGCAGCTAAGAGAATGAAATAGTATCTCTGCAGCTAGAAATTACTCCCAATGAAACAAAAGATGATGTTGATTCTTCCATCACTTTGCAAAAAACCAACAGGGCTCAAGAAGAGAGCAACAATATCAAAGACAAAAAAGATTTTTGTAGAGTTGCATTAATAATTAAACACAACATTTTTTTTTAAACATGAAAATAGATTCCCTGTTTTCTCCAATATTTCTAGCATCACTAATCAACAGCTGAACAAGATAAATGAGTTTTAATTTTGTCGTTTTCCATTATTAAATCTTGCCAGTCAATGTGGGAGTAACAGCAGGTGCCAAATTGTGAATGGAATAAGTATTCATGTACATCTGGTTCACAGACTGCAGTGCGACTATAATGTGTAACACCAAAACAATTTAGTGACGGTGACTATTATTTTGGAAACACTGTATATAAACTAGGGAAAATCATAGGAAACAAAACTTTTTTGCAGGAGAATATTTATTGTCAAACAAAAACTGACAACAGAAGGATAAAGGAGAGCTGCTTATGCTGTGTCTGTGAACTTTGTCTAATGTACAAAATGTACCGGTATTTGAAATTAACTGTCTGGTAAAAACTGGTTTTGGACACAATTGTTTCTTTACAGTTCAAGAAAACTGCTGAAGTCGGTCATTTAAAATGTTACATTAGAATTTAGAAAATTAAACTTCAGGTAATGAGAGATGGCGCAGTGCTGTTACTATTTCCGTTGCAAAGTTTTATCCAGCCCAACCTTAATCCTAACCCCTAAACAACATAATGCAGTGATATTGTTATAGTCTAAATATAACAATATCACATCATATTGCCTCAAAAATAAAATGAATGAACACTATCAGCTTCAAACAAGAGGCAGTTATTATGGGGCCATTGCAAATGATTTCATTATGTCACTGAATATGTGTAAATTATTAAAAGATAATTCTGGTTACTGCAGTTTCATAGCTACTATGAAACAAGTCTGTTTACAAGTTTTACAAGTATGAATCATGTATTGTAAATATGGCAAACAAACCCACCCATCCATCCAAAAATGTCCATTTTTCTTGTTAGTCCTCAAATTCTGCAGTGTAAAGAACCTGCTGGAATTTTATCCGCACCTCCATCCTTTTTTTCATGGTCAGCCTCTTCAGCGAGGGCAGAAGGCTGAGCAGGAACAGTTCATCCTCGTCTCTGACGCTGGTGAGGGCGTCTGCAGAGGTTATCTCAGTGTCTGTGATAGCTTGCCTTTTACGTTTCAGAGAAATCCCCATCCTCCTCAGGTTGGTTGGACAGCACTCCAAAGCAGGAAAACTGGTGCTAACGACAGGCAGAGGACCGTGGTGCTCCTTCTCATCTTTATCTTGATCCCGCTCCACGTCGTCACCACTTCCAGCTACCTGTGTGGCATGAAAACATCTCAGGTGGATCACAGCATGACAGAGTCCAAGAACCTCCTACTAAGATCTAAACGTTTTTTCTGCTTTGACTCAGTTTTTTATGTCTTTCAAATGTACAGATCAACTATTTGATGATTTTTACACACATTTTTAACCTTGAATTATTCATTTGCAAATATTAGTTTATAACAAATGTATAAAATTTGGCTAATGAGAGAATTAATTCCACTACAGAACTATGACAGGCATGTTAGGATACTTTAGGCACAATATAGCCTATTTTGACCGCTACAGAGCACAAGCAGTCATGCTTGCAACAAACAAATAAAAAATAAATTAAAACATCCCATTTAAAGATGGTATTCCCAGTATCATAGAGGGCACTTAATGAAAATGAACCATCCTCAGATTTGAACTAATGAGCCAAATAAGTGAAACCATGTGTCGGTTTACCATAGTACAGCATTTATACACATTAGGCTACGTCTGTCCGTTCATCCAGCATTTGCAGAAAAATCAAAAAGCCCAATGTCTAAAGGTACAAGGATCCATAGTGACATTGTGTATGACACCAATCTGGTAAATATATTTTACATTTTTTTAATTATAAAAGAGGTAAGATCATATGACTTTAGCTGTGAAGTCCTGCTTAGATACACATACAGACAAAGTCCTTGATACAGTGTATTATGTTGTTCTATGGTTGTTCCACCTGAGGTTACGCTCGGTGCTCTTATTTTGAAAACTACTCCCGGAAGTGCTGAGCGATAGTAACGGACTTTTCTTAAGGTTAGCTTGTGTTAAAGCATGAATCTAGTTTGCATTAGGGATGTCTAACTACACACACACAGCTATGTTATTCGTGTGTGAGCACAGTTAACCTGTTGAAGTGGTAGCCGTGATTCCGTCGGTTAAAATAAGTGATCACTAGTTAGATATTAGCTGCTAAAGCTATTACAGCAACAACAACGCCGTCAGGTTACAATACATGAATAAATGGCAGAGCGGTGAACACAACACACACCTCGTTTGTTTCTCCCACCATCCCGGGCTCCACTCTGGGTTTGACAAAGTCGGTGAGCCAGGCCAGCTGATGGAAGAGCACCGGGACCGGCGGCCTCTCCGGCTGGTTCTCCTCGTCGTCCAGCAGAGGGCCGCTTCTCTTCGCCATTCGCTTCTTCGCTTTACAGAACTTATCGCGCAAATTTTTCCACTTCACCCGCACCTCTTCCTCCGGCTTCTCCATGGCGACGGCGATTTCTTTCCACGACAGATGTCCCTTCAGAGTGTCTTTGTAGTCCCGCCGCGACTGGTCGTACAGATTCGGGTGTTCCCGTATCAAGTCGGCCAGTTTCTTTTCCATTGTGTTCATCTCTGTTTTCTTTATTTTCACTTCACCGCGAAGTCCTTTCGTCGGCATCCGACGACCACGGTTCGTCTTCCGCGTCAGTTTGCGCTCGACAGAAGGAAGTACGGGGCTCCATGTATTCAAAATAAAAGTTGTGTTTTTGATTTTCATTGACTTAGATGGAATAGGCTTCAAGACACTGTGTCTGGACTGGAGATATAAATAATTAATGTTCTAATTGAATATATTTTACTCACACTTTTCTTTAAAAAAGGCTTTTAATGACATTAATTTACAAAGATTGTAAATATTTTTTGTAACATTCACAAGACAGCAATTAAATTATCTTTATTTAAAAACAGGCTAGAGAATCTCCAGCTATTTGAACAATTCAACATCATCTCTACTACTTTGTAGCAGCAGTTATGCCACTTAATCTCCTACATTTAATTACTCCTAACCTGTTGTGTTGCACAAACTATCACAATGTCGCTATCAGCTAATGCCAACAGTGAAAATAACAAACAAAATATTTTACTGACTTGTTACCCACACACATAACTGGAACACAGTCAACTCAGCTGTGACATCATTAATTCCCCACTGTAACCAACTCCAGCTCAGTGTTATATGATTCAATAAAAGTCGACACACAAAAGTCGTTTCGACCACTTTATTTATTTTGGTGGTAAAAATTGTTGCAGCATACAGAAAAAAACACACTCATACAATTAAAAAAATAACCAAAACAGCAACCAATGTTGTGTAAAAAAAATCCAGAACTCTTGCCAGTTATAAAAGAGTCACAGATATCTAAATGTGACTCTTCATGACACTGAATATCACAGTGTAGCCTATACATAGCTACAGGCCTAATCCTGCAGCTGCAATGGGTTTGAATCCAACCTGTGGATCTTTGCCATTTGAAACTCCCCCCTCTCTCCCACATATCTCTCTCCATTGCTCTCGTGAAATAAATGCCGGATATCCAGATATGTAATGGAGACAATACCACCCCACATTGACAGCCTGTCCATGATGATAGTGACCCCAAAACAGAGAGTAAATGAACACAGGGTGGAGGTATTACTCAATATTAGAACGTCTCTGGTATTACATCACAGCACATGCCTTCTTCGCCCTGTGAAAAAAAAGAGTTGTTAAAGTTGTTAAAACTGGTGCACACATCTCTACTGAACAACTCTGACACAAAGTCTGATAAATGAGATAAATACTATGTTCAGAAATACCAATATTATTCAGCTGTAGGAACACACTCCAAAAAACATTTGCTTTACTTTTGAGATTTAGTCTTTTTTATTTTGATATTACCTTGTTTGTTAGGCTATCATTGCCATTATTCATGTCTTTCCTTTGGTCGTAATTCAACTCCCTTTGACTTTTACTAAATTTGTAAAGCTCTTTGGCCGACTCCAATTGATATAAAAATGTTTCATATTTTTCCAATTTTCCATTACATCGAAGTGACATACGAGGAAGGGTACAGTTACCTGTGGGGTCCAGCGCCAACATTATGTCGCAGTTCGTCGCCGATTATCTTTAACATATTTAACAAGTTTCTAGAAAGAAACACAAATAAAACATGTAAGGACCAAGTCAGACTGGAGGCGAGTACAGAGCTCCACAGCTCCTCTCTGAAAGGTTACACCTTAGAAGAAATCATGAATATAATTCCCATTTTCCCCCCAGACCAGTTACTTACTCATTAACAGTAGATTGTTCTGCTTCCCTTTTCTCTGAAAACAGGTAACGCTGAATCTCCTCCTGTAGAAAAGGATCCTTCAGTTCATACAGACATTCAAACAGACTGAAGACCTTCTCTGGAGACAGTTTCTCTTCGATCTTTCTCCTGATGTACTGGATTATGTCTTCGTTTGTTTCAGAGCAGCTTCCTGTCTGTGTCAGCAGACCTCGTAGGAAACTCTGATTGGTCTTCAGGGAAAGACCCAAGACGAAGCAGAGAACCAAGTTCAGGTGTCCATTTGGACTCTGTAAGGCTGTGTCTACAGCGCTCTGGTAGAAGTCTAGAAATGTACCTTTACCTGTGGTCAGTTTTTTGGATGTTGGTTGTTGTTGCTGTGACATCATGTTGAGTCCAGAGTTGATGAAGGTCAGATGGACATGAAGAGCAGCCAGAAACTCCTGAACACTCAGATGGACGAAGCAGAACACCTTGTCCTGGTACAGGCCGCTCTCCTCTTTGAAGATCTGTGTGAACACTCCCGAGTACATCGAGGCTTCTCTGATATCGATGCCACACTCTGTCAGGTCTGATTCATAGAAGATCAGGTTTCCTTTCTGCAGCTGCTCAAAAGCCAGTTTTCCCAGAGTCTCGATCATCTTCCTGCTCTCTGGACTCCAGTGTGGATCTGTACCAGTTCTTCCATCATACTTGATGTTCTTCAGTTTTAGATGAACCACCAGGAAGTGGATGTACATCTCAGTCAGGCTGGTTGGCAGCTTTCCTCTCCTCCTGGTCTTCAACAGCTTCTCCAGAACTGTAGCAGTGATCCAGCAGAAGACTGGGATGTGGCACATGATGTGGAGGCTTCGTGAGGTCTTGATGTGGGACATGATCTTCTTGGCCTGCTCCTCATCTCTGAACCTCTTCCTGAAGTACTCCTCCATCTGTGGGTCAGTGAACCCTCTGACCTCTGTCACCATGTCAACACACTCAGGAGGGATCTGATTGGCTGTTGCAGGTCGTGTGGTTATCCAGAGGCGAGCAGCAGGGAGCAGCTTCCCCCTGATGAGGTTGGTCAGCAGCACGTCCACTGAGGTGGACTCTGTCACATCAGTCAGGATCTCAGTGTTGTGGAAGTCCAGAGGAAATCGACACTCGTCCAGACCGTCAAAGATGAAGACGACCTGGAACTGATCAAACCTGCAGATTCCTGCTGCTTTGGTTTCAGAGAAGAAGAGATGAACAAGTTCTACCAAGCTGAACTTCTTCTCATTCAGCACATTCAGCTCTCTGAAAGTGAAGGGAAATGTGAAGTGTATGTCCTGGTTGGTTTTGTCTTCAGCCCAGTCCAGAGTGAACTTCTGTATCAAGACTGTCTTACCAATTCCAGCCATTCCCATGGTCATCACTGTTCTGTTTGGTTCATCTCTTCCAAGTGGGGCTTTAAAGATGTCTTCTAGTCTGATGGTTGTTTCAGCTTCATCTGGTTTCTGGGACGCTGCTTCAATCTGTCTGAACTCATGTTCATCATTGACCTCTCCAACCCCTCCCTCTGTGATGTAGAGCTCTGTGTAGATCTGGTTCAGGAGGGTTCGGTTTCCTGCTTTAGCAATGCCTTCAAACACACACTGGAACCTCTTCCTCAGGTTGTGTTTCAGTTTAGGCTGGCATTTGTGAAGAGCTTCTGAATGAAAAAAACACCAGATAATAAAACAGGGTAAAGGTCTGGTCACAACAGATCTCTGTGAAATTAGTCTCAACATAGACAGAAATATTTGGATTCTTGTACTGTTCTGAACTTTACCTGCTTCTGCTTCTGCTGCTGCTTCTGCTGCTGCTGCTGAGGCTGACGGATCTTGAGGCCAAACTTGTGACAATTTTCCTATTGGAGGAAAGGGAATCTTTAATTATGAGAAACAGCAGGACCAACCCAGTTTACTTCGTCCTCTGTGTGGGAATAGTTACCAGCTGGCTGCTCTTCCCATGGCTGACCTTCATTAATTCCAAGCTTTTTAAGAATGAACCTTGCCACATGCAGAGCTTTCTCAGTAGTGTACATGCCGACCATCAAGTCCACTGTCTTCTCTCTGCTTGCATCCTCCAGATCACACTTTTTGATGGCAGGGAAACCGCCCATTAAGTCATCATCCTGCAGGTACCACTGGAAGCGGTCCAGCTCTTTATTTCTCAAATTCTGCAAAATGTGCAGAAGCTGCTCCTTCACAGACAGCTCCATCTTTGCCACCTGACAGAATCAGATGGTTTTAGAGCTCAGTGACACCTTTTCACCAAGAATTAAAGTTCCAGATTACAATAATTTGTCATGGTGGGTGACCCTATCTAGAGCCATCACATCCCTGGCTGATTAATAAATGGTAGGATAAATATGAGCTTTCCTCCATCTTTACACAGGACAAACATCAGTGTTACTCACAGCTTCGATGGCCGACAGCAGACAGACAGTATCTCAGTGTTCACTCGCTCCTCAGACACCACAGTGTCACCCCCATGGGTGTGACGATGACTGCTGAAAGATGGAAGAGATCAGTGGTGTAGTCTATGTGATACGCAGGTATACCACTGGAAGACTAGACTACACCACTGGAAGAGATCATTTTACCTAACTGTGACTGACAAACACCGAGTCAGATCATAAACTTATTCTGTTGAGCAACTTCCTGGTTCACTTACTGAGCCATAAGGTCTGAGAGTTCAGACAGAGTCAAAGTGCAAACCGTACATGTAGAACTAAGAACAGATAACAGTGGAGACTAATCACATAGGCTATTGTTAAACTGAGCTTCACTAATGAATATGTGTGAAGTTGTGATCCAAACTGCTACCAAAGTCAATAACTTACTTTTCGTGGGACTTCTTCTTCCATCAATAAACATGAACCAACAGATGTTGGATCCCACCTAGTCTGAGACATACGAACATGCATAAAAAGTTATTTCATGTTGATTCATTTTGTTTGAATTTGATTTGATTCAATTCAGTTTCATTTAATAGAGAGGGACAATGTAGGCTACATTGATACACATTTACCAATACCAATCTAATTTCCATTGCCAGCCCCCCTATGCTAAAATAGAAAAAAAAACAAGTTAAGAAAAGTACAAGTAGGCCTACAATATTTTGAAAATCAAACTAGTTTCATGAATCACAGGGAGTGGTCAGTGAGTGTGCTGTGATCCTAACCCAACTTGTCCTGATTGGACAAAGCTATTTGAAATAATCCTCTATTAATATCACACACAGACTGAAATAGCGTCATATACGTCATAAAAGTTAAAGTTAACAAACGGACTAAACTTACACCGTAGTAGGCTTATC
Organism: Decapterus maruadsi; assembly: GCA_030347415.2. Taxonomy (NCBI): domain Eukaryota; kingdom Metazoa; phylum Chordata; class Actinopteri; order Carangiformes; family Carangidae; genus Decapterus; species Decapterus maruadsi. The sequence goes on from CM064900.1 coordinate 5,209,460, forward strand.
TCAGTCCAAACAGCAGCAGAACGACGTCTTCAGATTAAGCAACTTCCTCTTGTGAGTCAGGAACAGGAAGAGAACGAGCAAATTTCAACAATTGGATGACATGTAACCGTTTGGTTTTAACATGTTTAATTTAATGTTGTTTATGATGATGTCAGACACACACCTGACCTTTTCTGTATTTCTACATCTTAAAAACAAGCCCGCATTAGCCAGAGCCGGAGTCTGTTTCCGGTTTTTATTCATAACAACAACAACAACAACAACAACAACAACAACAACAACAACAACAACAACAACAACAACAACTCTACACTTACAGGTCACTGTTTCTACTGGAGTTTATTTCCTAGGACTTTACAGATGCATTAATTTATTAAAGTCTTTTCTTCAACAGGCCTATTTATCATCTATTTGTGGCGGTGGTAGGGGAATATAAGCACTCTGGTAGAAGTGGGGATATATATACTGTATATACAGTATATATGGGCTTGCAAAACTTATATCACTCATGATCAGTCATGATATTGCAATTAATTGAACAACTGAAGATGCAATGGTAGAAAGAAATTCAACACACACATGAGGTAATAACAGAGACAAGCCACCATCAGTTAAGCATTGGATAGATACCAGCCTTGTGCAGTCATAGCCTATATTTTGTTTCTTACCTGCATGCACTAGGTGGCGTATTTGCTCCTCTTTCCACCTCTTCTTACCCATTGATGTCTCAGTGACTCTAGTTTAGAGTGCCTAGAACAGGATGCCTTAGTCATGTGGGAGCTTAACATAAAAATAATTTTGATGACCTTCTTTAAAAACACAGTAATGGGACTAGAAATCACATATGTGTGGCTGTGTGTGTTTGGCTTGCATTGTCCGTGATGTTTGGGGATTATGGTAGGCTATTTTATTCTTTCATTCCCTCCCTGTATGTGTCTTTTGGGTTTTAAAATATTCTCATCTATGCTACTGAAACACAGAAATGGTAAACATATACTAGAAGTGCTGGTTATGGTACAAACTTCATAATTAACATAATTGCTTACAGGTGGCCGATGGCTTCTTAAGTGTATGTTTTGTATAGGCCTAAGTAAAGAAATTATCCCCGAAAAATTGCTCGACCAAACATCACACTAAATCATTAGTGTAACGTGCCGTTTTGTGGTTTATTCTGTGTGTAAGCTTCTGCCTGTAATGTCCCGCTTACGAAAAACATGAGTGGATTTGATTTGATGTTACCACTTACGTTATGCAAAGTTGTGTTAAACAATTACGAAGCAACATTTTCTTGCACTGTTGGATACATTTAGATACTTATGCTGCCGTTTTCACTAGTATTCGGTTCTTTGAGTTCAGGATAACATATGATTATCAAAGGGCAGAATTCAAAAGAGTGCTAATTTGAATAGTTTTTCAATTGTAACCACATGAAGACTGGAGGCAGGTGTGATGAATACTTACATCACTGTATCATTTACATGTGAAGGCTGCCGAGTTGCGACACTTCAAGCTTCGTCTCTGTTGGTGGCTGAGCGTCACCTGGAAGACTGGTCATGTAGGACAGCACAGATTACAGGGGCAGCAGAATGGATAATAGCAATTATAAGGACGACAGCTATTATCATAGGGATGTCACATGTGACCGCACAGGCAATTACAGCACGACCGTCTAGACTACCCACATTGGTCCAACAAGAAGCAGCAACCTATTGTTACTGGGATCCAAATAGTCAAGACACCTTCATTTAAAAAGGGCAACACTAATAATATACACAATCACAACAACTGATAAACAGTTGTTGTGATTGTTGACAAAGAAACAGTCACTTCCACTGTTTCCAAAATGCTTAGGGGGCTAAATACACATGTTCAGCATTACTTCATATGGAGCCACAATCACAGTGGGAATGCCTGTTTGTTTGATTGATGAACAGTGTAATTAAAATACTGTGCTTTATGTGACCAAATGAGAGCTTACTAAGGAGAGTGCCTATAAATGGAGCAAGGGAGCAGCTGAGCCTCTAGCATCCTGGAGGTGTTGCAGCAGTCACTTTGAAGAGTTTATCACAAAAACAGCAGTCAGAAAATGAAAACTGCAAAATTTTATTTACAGGTTTCTAATTAGGTGATAATGTCAAGAAATAGCCAAGAAATAACACTTCATTGTATAGAAATAGCCCAGATATTACGGTCAATTGGAAGGACTTGATGAAGAAAAATTCTGGCCTTTCCCAAAACATTCAAAGCAATCTTCTGCCTTTATGAAAATAAAATTACTATGAAATTGACTGTTATTTCTAGGCTATTTCTTGACATTACTGTGCAATTAATTGTTATTTCTTGGCTATTTCTTGACATTATCATGTAATTAGCAGCCTGTAAAATAAAGGGTTACCCAGATTTCTGTTTGTAAGGTGGACAGAAAAGTAATGTTTATAAGAGCATGGGATAAAACAATAACTGAGTGATGCAGGGCCTCATATAGGCCTAGGTGGCACACTGAAACCTATGAGGTTGTCTAACAGAAATACAAGGCGTCATCTGTTGTAGTGATTGTTTCTGAGATGATACAGGATACATCTTGCAGTCAGGAGGACACAAAGTTGACTCCAAAACCAACCCACAAGCAACAAGCTAACATGCATTGTGCACACAGTTACCTAGAGGGAGCCACAGGGACTCAAGCAGAAGCCCAGTAAATGGAAATCTTCACTTAGAAGCAACACATCAGTGGGGTTTAAAGTTCTGCAAATATTATATTATTATATATTATATTAACTTGTATGTCTGAATATTGACCACATGAAGATGTTATTTTACACTGATTCTCATTCTCACTATTGCAATTTCATAATTTCTAGTTGCCACCTTCCACATATCCGGTTTTTAATTTGCACAAAAATGATCCAGCTTACTTCCAGTGACTTACAGTTTAAGTGAACACCAGAGGAGAAAGGCTCTTTGCGGCAGAAACCAAGTTCAGTTTACTGCTGTTGTTACAGTAAGTGACCTGCACCACTGCACTGACTGAGTATTGGGATCCTTGCTTTACGCCATCGTCTTGATGACAGTTGTTGTGTTTCAGTCACTTTCCCTGCCAGGCAGTCCAGGAATTTGAACCACTGACCTTCTGGTCACAAGGTCACCTCTGCAACCATTTGGCTACTGTCCTCCAGAACTGTTTATGTTGTGCTGCTCCGGCTCCTCACATGTTTGCTCTGTTTAAGTATTTCACTGCAAAATGAACCTAAACCTTTTCATTGAGTTTATAATAACAAAGTAGTTCCTGCTGTGGCCAACGGGAAAAGTATGTTCTAACTCATCTCTGATCCTGAATCCTGATGAAAATGAATGGGTTTTTTATGTTCTTAATGCTCATCAGTTTGTCTGTCTGCTGCGTTATCTGTCCCACAGTGGGAGACTCAACATCCCAAACTGACAGCATACACACACTTTCTCTCTCAGCCACACACACACATCCTCTGTAGTGCGAGTGACATATTTATCTTCAGAGGAAAGGAGGAGGGCGAACAGTGCGAGATACACAGCCTAAAAACAGACAGCAGTCAGGTAGTCATAGATAAATCTCTGGGCGAGTGAGTGTCTGTGGTCATTACTGTAATTTCCCAGCTTGGCCATGCTAAGCCAGCTAGTGCGATTAGTGCAAAGGCAAAATCTTTGAATGGATAGTTTAATACAGTTGGAAAACAAAACCCAGTTGCTGTAGTGAGTCTTTTTTTTTTTATCATACTTGTCCAGACCTGATAATCTATAGACCTATCTGGTGAGAGGGAGAGACATTTTCCAACCCAAGACGTCCTCTGGTATCTGAGTGTTTGTGTATCTGTGTGTGTGCATGTGTGTGTGTGTGTGTTGTTGCAGAGCTGCTCTTTCCCAGACCAGTGATAAGTGTCACCTCAGTGGGGGCTTTGACACCTGGGCTGGTGTTAAGGGGGTGGCAGCAGTGGTGGTAGGGGCGTGAGAAGTCTGGGTTTCACACCTCATTGACGGTAGGAGATGATCCTGTTAGTAATCCTAATACACACGCGCGCATACACACTCACATTCATATTGAGATCTGTGGCCATAGCACAGACTTTAGCCCGTTTAATTATACATCAAGTGACTGCCAACCATTTTCAAAGCACATCATCCCATAAAACTTTCTTGAATTAAGTGAACAATGAGTTTGTAGCATAGGTTTGTAGACAACTTTCTTTTGTCGTTCACTGAAATACAATTGAATCACATAGCTATGAAACATTAATTGCAGCTACAACATGTGAAATTGATGTGATGATACACAAAAATATGTTTTATATTGCTGTTTTAAAGGGATAGTTCAACATTTTGGCAAATTGGCCCATTGCTATAGTCTTAGGAGTAGGTTCGTTACCTTTAATTGTCTGTGCAAGCTATTTTTAGAACTGTGGATCAGAGCCGTGAGCTGCTCAGAGCTACGCTACGGAGGCTAATGGGATTTCTTGATTTCACTCATCGAACTCATCAAATACACAATCCAACAACTCCAAAACGCTCTCATGGAGAAGTTGTGACCTGCACAAACTGCCTGCGACAAGAATGCACATCAGCGGTTTTGCGTGAATTTACATAGAAAACATCTCTGTTGCGTAATGTTCCGTTAGTATTTCAATGCGTGGTGAATGTGCAGGTCACAACGTGAAACCAAGAAATCCCATGAGCCTCCGTAGCGTAACTCCAAGCAGCTTGCAGCTCTGCTCTGCCACTCTAAAAATAGCTTGTGCCGATAATAAAAGGTAACGAACCTACTGCTATGACTATAGGGATTATGACATTGGGCCAGTTTTCCAAAATGTTGAACTATCCCTTTAAGGGTTAATATAAATGTGTCCCTCTCTCGCATTAAAACGCTATACAGCATATATTAAACACATATGTTGGAATACAAGAGTGTCCTCAAATGCACTGGCAAGGACTGCATTACCCTGCAACAGCAATACTTTTAATAATCATAGAGATTTAATACATTAATAGAGATGAATAAAAAAGGATAAAGTACTCTCTGTGATGGATTACCCATGCCAGTCAGGTTTCAAATATCTTCAAAAAGATAGGGAATCAGGCTTGAAGCTTATGGTATGCTTTGGAAAATTGTGCGAGACTTATGGGCTTCAACATGAGAAACCACTGGAATGATCCCTCCACTGTCATGACAGCCGTTGTTGTGTCAAACTGGTGTCCTGCTGTAGACATGTGACTTTTCCTTTTACAGTGATTTACAGTGAGGCAGGAAAAATGTGACCATTTTCAGTCGTGCGGTTTATTCTCATATTGTTTCACTGTTGTTTGAGACATTTTTCCAGTCGACTGCGGAACCTAGTTTGCGTGACAGCTTTGATCAAACACCATCACACACACACATGCCCACTGAGACAGTTGCAGCATCCCAGTAGGGTTTCTGCTGTGTGCACCATCACATTCAACCGTCCTTTAAAGTGCAATATCTCACATCATTTCAGTCCTAAAGTTGACCAAAGCGACAAGTGCTTCGTGTGAACACTGACAGTACGACCACAACTAAATGTGTGATAATGATGTGGACAACGTAGAAGAGGTCAGGAGCTCTGGAGGCAGGTAAACTACTGAAACAGCAGGGGGATGACAAAGCTCTATACTGCCAATGTGCTGATCCTGTAAAGTCTCTCGCTGCCGCTCTCTCACACATTGACACACACACACACACACACACACATACACATCCTGTTCCTTTTGACAAATACATGCTAAAGAGAGACTGAGACTCATTTGTACTATTTAAGGCTTCTGTGAGACTTCTCCCTTCCTTTCTTGTGCTTGGCCCATCATCTTACTCATCCTCTAGGTGTGACGACGCTGAGTCATTTTGCCACTTTCATTTAGTCTTTCTCCTTTTAACACACACTTTCTCTTTTGCCCACACAGGAAACATTTTGAGACAAACAACGATCACTCATTCTGTGTGTCGGTATCACAGATCTCACACAGTCCTGTTTCTGATCAACTGGCGACATGAAATCTGTTCACGAACTTGAGCTTTTGTTTCTGTGCAGTTTCACTAATGATGTATTTTTATAAGTTCATTTTGACACAGCCTTCAGAGGTTAAAAGTGACAGGGTAGATAAAATCTCTTCGGACCCTCACCTTGTGAGACTGCCACTGCCACACAAAAAAGTGCATGTGGTGTGCGTGTGTTTGTCAGTCCCATGCTAAAGGGAAGTGTCTGTGCTTATCAAAGAGCAGGATGAGGTGACACGTACCTGCTGAGGAGCTATAGGAGCTGGAGCCTGACTTGCTGCTCCCCCACTTCAGTACAGAGACAGTGTGTAATGAGTTTGCATGTTTGAAGGTGGCCACATTATATACTTATATATATATTATGCTTTTATCTGATCTCCTTGTCTTCTTCAGGGTGAGAAGACCCTGGAGAAGACAATGTAGTGTCGAAACACGTTGGTCCATCCCTGTCAAATAAAGGATTTTTATTACGTTACATTCGGTGTGCCTCAGACTGCCTTTTTGGCTCCAGCCAGCTCTTTTTATACATCTCTTTTAGTCTTGATGAGCACCTGATTTTTTTTTTTACCCCCCACACTTTTTTACATCCGTCCTTGGACCCAGATTGCAGCGCTCCCTACTGCTTTGTCTCTCATTCCCATATGTTTTTATTTGTTTCTTGCCTTGGTGAGATGACAGGTTTCCAAGGAGATCTGTTCAATTTGTCAACTTTCTTTCTAAATTCACCCAAACATGTTCATGTGTCCACTTGGAAAAAGATGACCTGGTAACACCTGGGGTTCACCTCGCCAGTGAAATGCAGACATCCTCCTTCCTTCCCTCCCTCTGCCTCTCCCTCTCTCTCTCATTCTCTCTCACTCATTTTTTTCCCCCAGTGATCAAAGTGTTTCCAGTCGGGCATTTATAGCCACGACTCTGATTTATAGAGAGGAAGACGCCACTGTGGTGTGACGGCCTTTAAATTGTCATTTAAACCGCTGCTTTTCCATTCATTCACATTTTCACAGTCGATTTAAGAACAAGTTGTGTTTAATGACTAATTTAGATTGTCATGTTTTGAAGTGTGCTCAAATAACCTACACTACAAACAAGTCTTGCCTCAGTTGCACAGGAAGGTCACCATTGAATATCTGTTAATCTTTCCTCCACTTGCAGAGCTTAGAGACGATTATCCTCAAGATTCAGACTAAAGGCAAAACAAAAATCTATGATTATCTGTTGTGCATTTTATCATTTCACTTGAGAAACACACAAATCTACAAGAAACAGATACAATATATCATCTGTACATTATAGACCACACTTTATGGAGACTTTCTTGTAAACAGCATCATGAGCTGTGGCCTTGTTGCACTGTAAGAGTAAGTTTAAATGAACCTATTGCTATCCAACACTGGTAGACAAAAAGGAAGCAGGATAGATCTTTGTCACCTGTTGGGGAAAAAGTGCTCTACGAGCTTCACATCAAAGCAGGTTTCCGAAGAAATTTCCCCACAGGAGGACAAGTGTCCCTGCATTGAGCTCTGGGATTTCCCTGTTATCCCGACCTTTGACCATGACCCTCTATCCCCAACCTCTCCAACCTGGCTGCTTGTTAACCTGGTCGTCATGCGTGTGACCCATCAGCACTTCAGAGGAAGTCCCGAAAGCAAGTCATCTGTGGATGGTTAAACCGTTACCGAGTGACAGAGGGTGAGGGAGAGGGAGAGAGAGATATGAATGAGAGCGAGGGAAAGGAAGAAAGAGGAGCACAGTCAAAGTGTCATGATTCATGCATTAACACAAGAATGCCATTGAGAAGTGGAACAGGCACGGTAGTTTCCAGCAGCAGGGGGGGGCGGCATGAAGATGCAACTGATGATCTACTTAAAGGGAGAATCCACAGCAAAACCAAACCCATGTGTGCTGCTGATCCTCTGATCTTTTGGGTGTCTAAAAAACAAAATCAAACACTGGCATGTCTACAATAACAACAAACAGAATGAAAATGTATTACCAAAGTGCAATATTTAAAGATAAACTATGCAGGATTTGTAGTAACTATGCTACTTTTTTACCTTAATTAAACCGCTTTGGAGTAATTGTGATGGTTTAATAAACATCTTAACTTGTTACAAGGGAGAATGGAGAATGTTGTTTATGACAGATTAAACTACACAAATATACACGTCGTGATAGAATATAACTTAATCTACCACTCTCCTGATTGATTTCTCGTCAGCTTTGTTGTAAACAAATGCACATGGCCAGGACGAGGGTTAGCAAAACAGCGGAAAAGCGACCAGACTTACATAGTTCCTCTTTAATGTTCTTGTATGGGCTTAATTGGTGTGCAATGGTTATTTCACATAGACTGTGTTTCTGTGTGAAAATGTAGCTCAATGGGAAGAACATGGCAACTTGATTAAGGTTATGGGACGGCAGCAGCACTCTGGTTATTTGCTGGTGGCACCTACGTCAGACCTCTGCACTTTATTAGCAGTGTAGCAGCCAAAAAATTTAGCCCACTGTTATCATTGCTCTTTTAAATCTATTGTTGTTGGTTTTTATATCTCTTTCTTTCAAGTGTCTTTTTAAAATTATTTTATTTATTAGCATTTTCTTTTGAGTCCGTGCACTTTGAAATTCATTGTACCTTGTACAACAGCAATAAAGGAATTCAATTCAATTCAATCTAATGTGGCATACTGTAGGTTAGCCAGTATGACCTGTACATCCTAATCTCACTGGTTGACATGCTATATTATTTGTTGATTCCAGGTTTAAAAAACAAACAATTTGCTTTTTCATTACTTTCACTGACAGGGAGGTAAGCTGTTTTCCTCTGTTATCACTCACTATGCTAAGATAAGCGGCTATGAAGACTATAGGCTACTTACTGATGTGAGTATGAGCATGGTGGCACCAATCCTCTCTCTAAAGCAAACGGATAAGCAAATATTACAAAACTATTCATAATTTTTTGATTCTGATAAGCAGAAAGGGAAACATGGACAGTTACTGACTGTAAACCAGAGAGCAGATGTGGAAAAATAAAAGTTTTACTGGTTCGTGCATATTTCTACTTGTGGGACTTTTATTCTATGTCATTTGCAGTGCAGTTATGGGTTTCTTCAACTGACCTGATAAACCTACTTTGAATATCCCATAAACTCTTATTACATGTTACAGCGCCAATGTTTTAAAATTACTTTTATGTTTGATACTAGTGCTATCAGTATACAATGCTTGATTGATTCAGTTACATATTTTTCCACCAAAGCCAAATGATACTACCCACCACTCTTACTTGCTTGCATACATTATGAAATACAATTGTGGGAGCCCCCCCCCCCCAAAAAAAAACCCACAGACATCTTCTGTGAAGATGACTGTCGCACAGTGAGAGACAAAACAATGAATGTTTTTTTCATCATTAAGATGAAAACAAAACAGCTGCAGATGGGAGCACTCACTGTTTCAATGCACACTGACTGCACGCACTTCTGTGGCTCTATGTTTAAAGAGTATCACCATAACAGGTAGAACCACGAGTTAACATTAAAAAACAATCAGGATCGGACTGCACCGGCTGAGTGTTTGTGTGTATGGTTGTGGTTGTGGTTGTGCGTGTGACTACAGTGAAGCTGCAGACAACTATAGGTAAAAGTATCACGAGTTATGGAGTGGCACATCATTGTTGTGTTGCGTTGTGGTTTTCCGAGGAGCAGCATCAGTTTTTTCTTAAAGAATAACCAATATTGATTCATAAGATTATTAATTATTATTTGTCGATTGTGAAGATGACTGTCCCAATTTAAAACGATGAGGTATTTTTTCATCATTAAGGTGAACACAAAATAGCTGCAGATGGGAGCACTCACCATTTCAGTGCACACTGCACGCACTTCTGTGGCTCTGTGTCTAAAGAGTATCACCATAACAGGTAAAGAACCACCGAGTTAACATTAAAAAACAATCGGGATCGGACTGAACCATGTGAGTGTTTGTGTGTATGGTTTTGGTTGCGTGTGTGTACATGCTTGCAGGGTCACAATGTGTGTGTTAAAGATCTTGTGTCTTCAGTCAGCCAATAACGACTCCAGACAGGTACATACTGACAAACATGCTGTTCTTGACCCATTGATCTAAAATCTAAGATCTTTTTTGCTCTAAGGAGAACCGAAGACATAAATATTTATCATTGAAACGAAGGCGCATAATGTCTCTGCAGGGAGTGTATAACTGCACTAAATTCCTCTACACACCACACACATCTGCTTAATATGGACAGAGGAGAGTCATCAAAGCAAAAAGAGGATGAGGAGAAGCGCAAAGAGAAAAAAAAGTGACACGAGTGATTTCAGAAAAGAGCAAACAAAACAAAGAAAGACCTGAAGACATTAGGTGAAAAAGATAAACAGCAAAGTCTGAGGCTGCCAAACGTACACAACCAGATGTGCTGCACAACTCCAGATTGCATGCTACATACAGAGAGATGTCTTGGTTAACCATAAGCTAGTTGACAATACTGGTGGTCAATAATGCTGCATTTGCTAAATATTTCCTATTGTTACACAAAATTGCCCCCCCACTCACCGACCCCCTACATGCACAGAGATATAATTGTGTCTGCTTGCATGTTTTTCTTTATCTGCCAACGGAGGTAACTTCACAACAGCTCAAATCAGAGCCAGGAAACAAACAAATAACAAAAGCCGATTCATAAAATTGTTACATATTAACATTTATTGATTGACCAATTTGTTCAAGATCTGAACTGACTCTTTAACACTTGAGTCACCAGAAATCAGCCACGTCTTTTTGTGTATTATCCTCCTTAACCACAATATTTACTGGTAACCACACACACAACAGGCACACAACAGTCAAGACGGACTGTGAAGCACACAGGCATTGGACATTTCATGACACGTAATAATTTGAAAACATCTATTTGTTTTCCCCTGCTGTTGACAAGTGAAAGCAGACAGTCAGTTTAGTCTGTTTCGCTGTATTCAGTCGAAGGCATCATCAAACAATCGTCTCTTGTCCTTGTGGGATCAGAAAAACACGAGGCCGCTCTTCTCAATAGGCATTAATACTACAACAACACTACAACAACAGAGGTTTGACCGATGGAAAGTGTAATGGTATATTTAAGGCATGTCTGAGTTACTAGATAGTGGAGACAGTGGTGAGAGACCATCAAAATCGGAAAGATTTCACGTGGTTGACATTAAACCAAGATAATAATTTGGGTTCAAACAGAAAACACCACAACATGGAATGAGCCTCGGCTGCCAAACAAGCACAACACAGCAGTGAGTCTCATGCATGCTGTTGTTCGTGAGGGGGTTTCTCTGTTCATACACAGACACTGACCGTAGCCTGAAGGTCCTAATTTTCAATAAATATACAGGTTAGGAGCGGGTAATTTAAGCTTCACACGACTGGCACACGCACAAAACTACAAACATAGTTTATTAGCTTCTTCTGGAGTAATATATACTTAAAACTGATTTTTTGGAACATTTGTCAACCAAAGATTAATTGCACATCCCAACTCCATCATGTAGGGAAAACAACAACAACTATAATGTGTAAGCAGCATAACAGTGATTTGGATTAAAAGCTATGAGGAAGACAAAAACGTTGATTAAATGATTGAAGGGGTTCTTTGAGAAGTATATTTAAGATGAGATATTAGTTTCCTCTATTACAACATGGATGAGACTGGGCCATGCTGTCATGTTTGGTGAGGCTCATTACTATCTTTTTTTTAGTCAAACTACCATTAAAAGATCAGAACATGCGCATATTTTGTCTTTAGGAAACAATATAAGCATGCCATCTGATTCCACATGTCTTTCTGGTAAAAACAGGAAGGAGAGAAATATCACAGATATTTATTGGTGTTTAGACAACAGCACTAAATGTGCCTAATTTACTTTTAATCTCATGGGTCCTTCATTTCTCATACTGCTCCAGTCACATTTGCTAAAACCTGCGGTGTCCAGCAGTCTGAGGAAAGAACTCTGAACCTTTCTAAGAAATGAAACTATGGTTTGTATTTGTAATTTCGTAGGCCTGCCCAAAAAGATGGAGCTTCAATATTAAAAATAATGAGTAATTCCAGCTGTATCCTTTAAACACAATAGTAAAACGATACACCAATAAATACAGTGATTGTTCAAAAGTACCTCTTAAAGTTAGAGACTGGTAAATTATAGGTTTTAGATCATTTTTAAGATTCTTTTTATAATTTGGAGCTTTAAAATATTGTCATTTTTGCCATCATCATCATCATCATCATCATTATAACTTTGTGAGTATTGATAATGTTTTTTATGTTCATGCGTCTACAGACAAAAGACCAACACAGACACAGACGCCACCATGAAAACTTGCTGAAAGCAAGAGTTTAATGTCATGTCTCAGGAAATCAGTGTCACTATAATGTCCCACAGGCGAACAAGCCACAGGGACCCGTCGCTGGTTTCAGCAGGTTCAAATTAAAGCACATTACTTCTGGATGTCACGGCAGAAAACAGCTTTTGTTTTCAACAGAACGAAGAACTGGAAAATACTGATAGATATCATGTTTACGGCTGGACTAACGCTTGTTTTACTGAATACAGTGGAGAGAGATGGGAGATAATGAAAGGAGATAGCAAACACACACACGCACACACGCACACACGCTTTTACAAAAGAAGTGGGGGTCCCACGAGAGGTGTCTCAGAGGATATGGGCTGACATATGGCCAGCAGACCACTGCACTGGGTGGAGCAGGGTGTGTGTGTAGTGGGTAGGTGGGGCCAGTGTGTGTGTGTGTGTGTGTGTGTGTGTGTGTGTGTGTGTGTGTGAGGGTGGGGCTGCTGAATGGTCTGACTGAGGGTGCAGATGAATAGGCCAGTGGTTAGAGACAGTTGAAACTCAATATTCATTTTCACTGTTGCCCTGCTGCTGCTGCTGTGTGCGTGTGCGTGTGTGTATTATGGATAAATCTTACAGTTAGAAAATTCGAAAAAAGGAGATTCAAATAAATGTGAATAAGACTTTCCAACATCTTAATTTGTTATTAACACTATTTAAATATCCAAAATGACGTAATAATGTGTCAGCATTTGTAAAGAGTAAAGGAAACTTTTGTTTTGTTCGGCTCCTCTCAGACCAATAAATATCTGAATAGATTTTTTTTTTTTAATTTTCTTTATTATTGTTATTCTCACATATTACATTACACAGCTGGTATTGAATTCTTGATTTACAATTATTGTCAAGAAGAGAGGGAAACATCATGTCAACATAGCTGTCGCCTTATAGTTGTGTAATGTTGAAAGAAGCAAAACCTACATACATTTATATTTTTAAGAAAAAACAAACAAACAAGCAAACAAACAAAACTAACTAAACAAACGAGAAAAGGGAACAGTGAAGAATCAAAACAGGATGTATGGGTTTATAACAGCAGCTGCATTCAGTTGTAGGGAGACCAAACCACAAAATGATAAGAGTTACACATACAAGTATGTATGAAACACATAAGACCTGGCGGTCCTTCCAACCAACAGGGAGATAACCGTGAGTAGGTGGGTGGAGACAAGTGATCTAGTTTCTAGAATGTGACTGTGATGTTTGTACATAAGAGACCCATTTTGACCATGACCTTGTGAATTTATCCATTTGTAGCCGAAGTGAGAAAGTAATCTTTTCCATTTGATATATTTCATCAACAATAACAGTCCATTCCTCTATTGTGGGGGGGTCAGGATGCAGCCAATGACGTGTGATGGTTTTCTTGCCAGCAGAAATCAGAGCACCAAATAGGTATTTGTTGAGATGCCCTGTGAGAAAATTAACTTCTCCCAGAATAAAGGTTTTGAAATGGTATGGTATTTTCATATGAAACATGTTTTCTAATATTTTGTGCATCTCTGACCAGAAACTTAAAATTACTGGACATTCCCAAAATATATGCCAATGGTTTGCATCCCGGCTCCCACACATCCTCCAGCACTGTGGATCCTCTCCTGCAAAGTGAGCTTTCTGTTTAGGGGTTACAAAAAATCTGATTAAACATTTCCATGCAAATTCTCTCCATGTATGTGAGTTGGTGCATTTCCATTGAAACTCACAACAACTGTACCACTCCTCATTAGACAGTTCAAAATTACCTTCCTTCTCCCAGTTATCTTTAATGTAGTCTGTAGAGTAGATTTTTTTAATCATGAAGCCCTTATATATTCTAGATATAGTACCTTTGGCTCGCTCTGATGAATAAGCACGTAATATCTCTTTCAGTACTGGGTCTTCTGGATCCACTGTATAGTTTCTAATTACCTTGTCATAGTAATTACGTAGTTGTAAATACCTATAAAAATCCTGTTTTTCTAAAGAGTGGTCTCTTTGTAGAGTTTGAAAACTTTTAAGTTGTCCCTTGTCTATTATTGAGTGAAATGTTGTTATTCCCTTAGTTATCCAACTTTTAAATCTATGGTCCAGTTGATTCGGCTTAAAGTCAGGGTCGTAGGCGCACCACCTAATTATTCCCAATTTATCATGTAATTTATATATGTCTTTAATTGAGTTCCAGGTTTTAATTTGAAATTTTGTCCATGGATTCTGCAATTTGGTTACAAAGTTTTCCAGATCCTTATTACCCAGTACTGCCCAAAGTGGAGGGTCCCTAAGAAATGAAAGCTCGATGTCTTTCCACCTGGCATGGTAATCTTGGTTACACAGATTTATCAATGGTCTAATTTGAGCTGAGAAAAAGTAATCTTTTAAATTTGGTACAGCCATACCTCCTCTGTCTTTTGATAATTGTAATGTTTTGAACCTTACTCTGGGTTTTTTTCCCTGCCATATGAACCTAGAAATAATGTTGTCCCACTCAGAGAATTGTTTTGTGGTTATCTCCACAGGAAGGGCCTGAAACAAAAAAAGGAATCTTGGGAGTATATTCATTTTTATGGTCTCCACCCTTTGAGTAAAGCTCATAAAGGGGTTGGAGTTCCATCTTTGTATATCCAATTTTATTTTGGTAAAGAGGGGGTCATAATTAATCTTTGCTAATGTAGAAATATCTTTAGGGAATAGTACACCTAGATATTTCATTGCATCCTGATCCCAGTTCAGATGAAATCTATCCCGAAGTTGTTTAGATGGAGTATAATTTTGTGTTAAGATTTGGGTTTTCTGAATATTTAGTTTGTATCCCGCATATTTACCGAAACTATCTAAAAGTTTAAACAATTCAGGAAGTGAGTGGGCGGGGTCTTTGAGATATATTAATATGTCATCTGCATACAATGCTATTTTGTGTTGTTCCCCATTTATAGTAATACCTTTAATATTGTCAGATTGCCTAATCCATTGAGCAAGTGGTTCTATATAAATTGCGAAAAGGAGTGGTGATAGACCACAACCTTGTCTAGTGCCCCGTTCTAATTTAATAGTGTCTGAGAGGTACCCATTTATTTTTATGCGGGCAGTTGGATGATTGTATAGAGTACCAATTCCCCTAATAAATTCTTTATGAAACCCAAATCTCTCAAGAGTCTTATACAAAAACGTCCAACTCACAGAATCGAAAGCCTTCTCTGCGTCTAGGCTCACCAATAAGGCCTGTAACTTCTGTTTTTGTATATGGCTTAAAATGTGTAATGAGCGTCTAATATTATCATGTGTTTGTCTCTGGGAAATGAAACCTGTTTGGTCTGTGTGGATAAGGTAAGGGAGGACCTCCTCAACTCTCTTGGCAAGGATTGATGTATACAGTTTGTAATCTGTGTTCAGGACCGAGATTGGTCTGTATGATCCACAGTCCAGTCTGTCTTTTCCCTCCTTCGGTATAACCGAGATTGTAGCTTCTGTCCAAGTTGGTGGAGTCTTCCCTTCCTTTAGAGCTGTATTAAATATATTAAGAAGAATTGGTGTTAACTCTGTCCTAAATGTTTTATACCATTCAGGGGAAAACCCGTCTGGCCCTGGCGATTTATTTGATTTTAGCCTTGAAATTGCACTGTTCAGCTCTTCCTTCGTTATTTCAGCTTTTAATTTTCTGTTTTTATCTTCTGATAGGGTGGGTAAGTTAAGAGAAGATAAGAACTGTTCGATCTGTTGTTCATCTAATAATTGTGGTTGGGAGTATAGTTGTTTATAGTAATTTTGAAATGCCATTTGAATTTCCTGTTGCTTATGTAGCAAAGCTTTGGAGAGAGGGTCCCTAATTTTGTAGATCGTGTTATCTGACTGTTGTTTTTGCAATTTCCTTGCCAGCAGTTTAGAAAATTTCGGGCCAGATTCGTAATACTTTTGTTTTGTATAAATCATCTTCTTTTGTATTTCTTGTGAGTATAGAACATTAATTTCATTCCTAATTTCTTTTAATTTCGAGATGAGATTTGGGTTTGATCCCTTCTTGTGTTTTGTCTCAAGTTCTTTTAATTCTTTATTTAGTTCTGAGAGTCTTAATTGTCTTTGTTTCTTTTGGTAAGCACAGAAGGATATAACTTTCCCTCTCATAACGGCTTTTAGTGCATCCCATACAATTTCTGGGCCAACTTCCCCATTATTGTTTACTTCCATATATTGTTTGATTTCTTCTTTAATTTTTGTTTTGAATTGTTCATTATTAAGAACATTTGAATTTAACCTCCATAGTGTATTTCCAGGATTATTATTAATCTGCAGCATCAATGAGAGAGGTGCATGATCTGACAAATCGATGTTACCTATCTCACAATTATGTATTCTATGGCGATCTCTTTTGAAGATGAAGAAATAATCGATTCTGGAGTAGACAGCGTGTGGATGTGAATAATGTGTGTAATCTCGGCCTGTTGGGTAGAAGTCTCTCCAAAGATCCAACACTCCCAATTCTGACATAAGAATCTTAAGTTTCTTGTGTATGGGGGTTTGAGTAGAATCTTTGGAGCCATCTAGTCTGGGGTTGAGGCGTATGTTCCAGTCTCCTCCACATATAAGTATACCTATCGCCTCCGTCATTAAGTCAAAAATTTTTCTGTAGAAAATGAAATCACTACCAGGGGGCGCATAAACATTAAGTAGGGTTATTTGGACCCCTTCTATCTTGCCCGAGACAAGTAAATATCTTCCCTCGTTGTCTTTTACCTCTGAATTTTTTTCAAATTTAACTCTATGAGAAAGTAGAATAGCTACCCCTCTCTTATGGCCCGATTTGCAAGATGAATGATACACCTGAGAAAACCCCATTCTTTTCAGCTTTTCATGTTCTACTGGATTAAGGTGTGTTTCCTGTAAGAACACTACATGTGCATTCTCCTTTTTCATTTTGCTCAATATCTTGCTTCTCTTAATTGGGTTCAAGACTCCATTTATATTAAATGAAACGATTTTAATATCACGATTAGCCATGGTCTTCTACATGTGTTGCATATGGCTGAATTCTCCCTACACCATGACTAGTTCTTGGACCATCATACATCCCACAAACTCTCGTGAACTTCGAGAGATGAACATAACACAGTAAGAACAATAATACAGATCTTAACCTAACGTCCATGAATTCCTTAGAGTTTTTTGCTTCCAATGTTGAGGCTCTTTCTTCATTAGCCTCTGAGGGGCTCCTGATGTCAGAGCGCCCATAAAGGGATGTCCAGCTCTTTTTTAAGAGTAGGGCCCTTTGAGATGACTGCATAGGACTTACAGTCATAGCTGAAGCATTTCTGTGTCCCGACCATTTTACACTTGGTTTTTTTTTTTTTTAATAGGAATTTTCAAACTAAAAGTTAAATAAGAGAGAACCATATAAGGCTTCAGTCACAAAGGCAGTTAAGATCAGCCTAATCCTTAGAGTCTTTAAGTCCCAGATGAAATAAAATTAGATCAGTTGGTTCATAAACATAATAAAATACAGTGTAAACCGGGACAGACTTATCTGCAGCTTTTTCTTGGTCAGGTGGTTGATTGTCCCTCACTCTGGAGGAGGATTCCGTCTGAACTCCTGGAGTTTCTCCTTGAACTGCGTCTGGGAGGCTTTTTTCTTTTGAGGTGCTCTATCCGGGGTGATCCTGGCTCCAACCCGGCGGCGCCCTGCCACTTGCCATGTAGATAACAGTTCAGTCTCTCGTTCATCCGGGCCGTCTGGTGCTGGTATGATGGTGACGGGGAATCCGCGCGAGGCCATGTCCTCCGTCGCCTCGGTTGCGCTCTGATACAGGCGGGTGCCGTCGTTGTAAAAGACCCGTAGTCTCGCTGGATAGGGAGTCTGGAACTTGATCTTTCTTTCTTTCAATATTTTCTTTGCTTCCGCGTATTCCACACGTCTCTTCAGAATCGCTGATGGATAATCGTGGTCTATGTAGAAGCGGGTGTTGTTGTAGAAAACCTCTCTTTTTTGCCAGGCTCTCCGGATCACCTCTTCTTTTACTCTGTAGCTCGCAAACTTAGCGATGATAGACCGGGGCTTTAGTTGGGAGTCGGTGGGTTTAGGAACAGTAGCTCTGTGTGCTCTCTCAATTTTTAGCTCTGTGCCTGGTGGAAAACCCAGCGACTCTTTCAGTAAGTTTTCCAGGAAAGACGAGACGTTGTTCCCCTCCGCGTCTTCGGGTATCCCGTATATTCGGATATTGTCTCTGCGAGCCCTTCCTTCTTGATCAATGAGTTTAGCCTCCATGTCAGCCTGGCGCTGTGAGAGCCGTTTCACCAGCGTTGACACCGCTTGTAGTGCTGTTTCTGCTTCGTCGATCCGGGTCTCGGCTTCTACCAGTCTATCGTTCGTCTTGTGCAGTTCTTGTTTAATCTCCGTGAGGTGCTGTTTATTATCTCGCCTGAAGTCTCGTAGTTCGTTTAGTATGCCACGCAGGCTAGCATCGTCTTCTCCGTCCTCGCCATGGTCTTCGCTCATCTCGTATGTCGGGGAGCTACTTCTGCTAGCAACATTCGGTGGCATACACTCACCAATATCTTCTGTCATGGTCATGTTTTTACAACTTCTTGTGTTAACCCTGTTCATCGCTGCGTTTTAACACTCACTTTTTAGTTATCTCAGGGGTTAACAGGGTTAATTCGTGAAACCGTCGGGGAGCACAGAAATCAAGCTGCCATCTTCGTTGCGACCCGGAAGCGGAATCCAAATATCTGAATAGATTTATACACAGGATGAAAAAAGTCATATAAAGGTCATAAACAAACCAAAGAACAAAGCAAAATCTTTGTCAAAGATGTGAAAAAAAAGTGAAACAACGAAGTTTCTCACAAACTTCTTTTCACTTCTTATTGTATTGTGAGTTTAAACACAGCTTATACACTGTTTATTGTTAGCTGATTAAATCTTACAATGTTTTCTTCTTGGTTTGTAAATGGTCGGGTTGAGTTTCCAGGTCTCCTGGTGACAATGTCCTTCAGTTTAGCTACAGTAGAAAAAAAAACAACAAAAAACCAACCAGTGTGAATGGAGACCAAAGGAGAAGTGGGATAACGTAGGAGCAGGTCGTCCTGGAAGGTCAACCTCATTTCATCAACATGTGGGAATTCCTCCACTCTGCCAGTCAATTCCTAAACATAAACACATACAAACACACACACACACACACACACACACACACGCACACACAGAGCCAGGGGTTGTTTGACGGGCTATTTGACAGAATGGCCTATTGCCATGGTTACAGCAGCACTCCATCAGTCCATTCAAGGAACAGATGGCCGATGTGCAACAGGAGGCATATGTTTCAATGAACACACACACACACACACACACACACACACACACACACACACACACACACACACACACACACACACACACACACACACACACACACACACACACACACACACACACACACACACACACACACACACACACACACACGTATTCACACAGGGACAGACACACAAACACACACTAACGGCACTCTGTCTCATTCACACACACACACACACACACTTGCATGGATGCGCCCCCGCTCAGAGGGAGGGTATTGAACAACCAGCAGCATATGTTCCACTAGTCAGAGAGCATTCATTCAAGGACAGACAGAGAGAGTAAAGGAGGACGGAGGAAGAGAGAGGGAGGGGGGGGGGGGCTGTGGAGGAGAGAGAGAGAGAGAGAGAGAGAGAGAGAGAGACGAAGATATGCGAAAAAGCAAAAAAAAAAGGAGTGAGGAAGGGATGGACGGAGGTGAACGGAGATAAAGAAGGGAGGAGGAGCAGAGGGAGCAGACACACTGGCTGGGAGCGCCGAGGTCGACATGAAGCACACTTACACACTTCAGTCCTTTTTTTGCTGTTGTATGAAAACCTCACGGCTCTGCGGTTAGACAGGATTTCTAAATTAGGGCCGAACCCAAAAAACAACTGATGATGACAAATCATTACGACTCAGAACGCACCGCTTTAGGCTACGATCCGGGACCGGTCGTTTTTAATCTAAGTATGTATACTTGAACATAAATACTATTTTTTGCACAAGTGTATTTGTGCTTTCTACTCAAGCAGAGGCTCTGATTGATTCTTCCAGCTCCACCGCACCAAGCAAACTGGAAAATACAGTGGAGACAGAAGAAACAATGTGCACTGACAAAACAAACCACATACAACAAGCTAATTAGTGAGCGACAGAGGCGCTGGTGGGCTGGTGTTTTGAAGAGCTTTAAAACAGAGCCAGGCTCGCTCAAGTGTTACCAATCTTCTCACACATGTTCAAGTGGATGAGTTATTGGATGGAGGATGAAGATCTCATCATTGAAAACTGTCCCTTCTGTCGAGACAGTAAAACACATTAAAGGTCTTTATGGGGAGAACCAAACACTTTCAAGGCTGACGGACTCATTAAAACTACATTGAGGGTAGAAACTATTCATAATGGACCTTTCTATAAACATACACTTATACTCTCTCCATTCAGACTGTGTATGATGCTGTAAATGTGCATTTGTTGAATATTATAAGGGAAAAAATATCATAAAATACAAGTCTGTTTCTATTCTTTTGTTTTGTTTCTATTGTTAAGCCTTCTTCAGTGTCCACTGTAGTAATGAAACTAAACGTCTCTCTCTTCTTTGTTGGTATTTGTTAAGTTTTTCCTCCTTTTCCATTACCTTTTTATCCATCACCTCCCCTCTCTCTGTCCAATTCCACTAACTACATGCTATTAGGCACGCCATGATTGGTTACTCTCACACACACACACACACACATATTGCAGTCTGGGAGTTGTTCCCTCTGTGTTTTGGCCTCCGCTAAAGAAAGACGTTTATATTTATAGACTCTGCTGTAAATACACAAGGGTTATATTTGGCCACTATGGCTCTGTGTATTTTTGGACGCCTGTGTCACTTTGGTGCATGCCTCTGTAAAATCGACTAAAACAACTACAAAATAACAGAGCCGCTTCTGTCGCCAAGATTCTTTCTTTGTGTGTGCAAACACACACACGCGGACACACACAACCAAGAAAACAAACAGGCCTTTTTCTTTGCTTCACTGCCTGAACGCAACAACACTTTAACTGTATAAAAATGTCCATAAAGAAACAAGCAAGATTTATTTGTAATAAAATTGAAATCAGTTTCCCAGCTGTGTCCCTGCCAGTGACTCTGTATATGAAAAGACTTCAACACCATGTGCAAGACAACACACTTGTTAACTTAGCAGAACATATGTCACCCGCTTTACACTACACATCACCCCCTGTAACTTCAGGTTTGTTGCTTGCTGTTGTTTGCTCAACAAGTGGTGTTGCGGTTGAGCTAATTACATTTTCTTCCCAAAAATACTATACTTAAATTGGATAGACATCTCATACTAACAGATTATAGTCATGTGAGCGGCTCTGAGGCAAAGTGGTGCCTCGCGCTGAATGCTAACGTAAGCATGCTCGCAATATAATGACAACCTAATGTCAACATGCTACATGTTCGTCAGGTGTGATGTTTAGCATGTTCACAATCTTAGAGTGCTAATTAGAATAAATGCTTAATCATATGTACACCAAAGTTTTGGACAAATTATATTTTTGACCTGATTATGGTGTTCACAGTTTCCCACATTCAAAACATCATCATAACACATCTGTTATTGTGTTGATGGTCAGGTGGTTGTTTGTCAAGATTCAACACATTAATCTCATCTGTGCTGATGCTCATTATAAATAAATGTTAACTTTGAATGTTAAACAACATCGGACACGGCCTCTACAGTAATATCACGTTGCCTGTGCAAAGCTAAGTGTAGTAACAGAATGAAACTCTGCTGCAAAGTGGCTGTTTTCTTGAGCTAAAGTTTATCAAAGTGGTTTTGTGGTGCCTTCCAGGGTCAGTGTAGGTGCTGCCCGCCGTGGCCCGCCGCCGCTGGGCACCGCAATCGTTTTTTCAAGTCAAATCCGACTGTTGCATTTGGGTCACACACACAAATGGGTGTCTGTCTGGCTTGATGACTTCAGCTGGAGGAAAAGCCTCAGAGACTTCAAGATAAGACGCAGAGACATAGTGTGAGACAGAGTGGAGCAGAGACAGCCTGTTGAATGACAGCCACCAGAGAGGAAAGAGGCCTGAGCCAATCCCACGGAGGACGGAGGCCTGGAGGGGGTTTGACTGTCTGTCGCCCTGCTGCTGGAGGGGCCACGCCCAGACCTACACACACACACACAAAGCTGATCCGCTGGGCAGCCAACAGGGTTTCCTGTGGCGGAGGCAAGACTACCGACTTTATTCAAACTGTCTCCTCTAAATTAACTTAGTCTCTTTTCTCCACTCTTTTCCTGTTTTCTGTTGTTTTCTCTATTCTTAGTCTTCCACCTCTCTGGCGTTTCCTCCGTCTCCCTCACTTTCCTCTTCTTAATGTTTACTTCTCCTCTCTCCCTTACACTCTCCTTCGTTTCCCTCTTCCATTTTCTTCCCCCCCTCCCTCCCCTCTTCCTCCCTTTTTAACCTTCCATCTCCCGCTTCCTCTTCACCACAGAAATCACATCCCTCCTCCTGTTATTGTTATTATCTCAAAGGGGCGACTGGACCCACGTTATGTGTGTGTGTGTGTGTGCGTGCTGTGCGGCCCACCCTTGTCCCCTCTCCTCACATATTCACCCACACCCTCTCCACTCACCACAGTTACTTTTACACACACACACACACACACACACACACTCTGCTGCCATTGCACTGAGAGGAGAGACAGGGAGAGGACAGTTCAGTCACGTCCCAATGGAAAACGTCTTTACACATCAGTCTTTGAGACTTTAACCCATGAAACTCAAAACATTAGCGTGAGGATTAAATGTTGAATGTACAAAACCCAACCAAGAAAACTGTATCTAAATGTATCCACAGTTTCTTTAAAGGTGTACAGAAAAGAAACATTAATGTGATTCCACTATGGGTCTTAACATTAGTGTAATAACTCATCTATCGGACGATGGAGCCCAAACTTTGTGCAAAATTCTATTTTCGAGTAAATCCAGGATTAAAGTGTGGTATTTTTTTCCACATTGGATAATGCAGGCACACAAATTATGTGTCACGCTGCTCCTTCATCAGCCACTGATATTGGATCCGTCATCTGTCAATCAAACGTCTGAGACAGACACACTCCGAGCTCGGTCTCGCCCCAAACATTGAATATCCCGCCCGCTCAATAACGACCAATCACATTTGTTTTCCTTCCTTTCCTTAAACTCGTGCAGCAACTCATGGTAACTCGTAGAAAGCGGCGCGACAAACAGGACAAACTGTGATTTCTGAACACCTTTAAGGTGTTTTAACAGTCGTGTCTCTGTGCTACGCAGCCTTATGTGTAAAATGTGCACATAAATGAAGTTACATTATTTTCGTTGTTACTATTACTATAATTATTACAGTTTCTAGCACCTGTCAGAGTGATGAGTGGAGCTGAACTGAACAGTGGAAAGACACACACACACACACACAGAGGAACTTTCTCTGCATCCTTTTCCTCTGGTGGTACAACGTCCATGGTGCCACAGGAAGAGAGTCAGCCAAATTTCAACTAAAAAACATGTGGCACCATTTGATAAGAATCTAATAATGGCAACAAATACCTCTGGACCAACGCTGCAGCCTCTTGGTACAGGGTTAGTGCAGTAAATTGTATTGAAATAGAAAGAGTGTATGAAAACAAATTTCTTGGTGTCACAATTGATGATAAACTTTGTTGGAAGCCACATATAAATAATGTGATAACTAAAATGTCAAAAATCATTGCAATATTTTATAAAACAAGAAATATCCTTAACCAGAAGTCATTATACACTTTATTGTTCTCTGTTACTTCCATATACGACTTACTGGGGTAACGCATATAAAACTAATACTCAACCTATTTTTAAATTACAGAAGAAAGCTATGAGAATTAGAAATCGTTCAAAATTTACAGAGCCAACAAATGCTTTTTTTATTCAGTCAAACACTCTTAAATTTTATGACTTAGTGAAATTTAAAATGGCACATACCGAGAGAGTCGGTATGAATTGAGGGGATTAGGTGTTTATAAAAAATAAGAACTAATATTAAACAGCGATGTGTCTCTGTTAGAGGTGTTAATCTATGGAACAACTATGATGATGAATTAAGAATGTGTAGTTCGATTTCCTCTTTCAAGAAAATGTTTAAAACCAAGGTACTAAAAGAATATATAGATTTGTTGTGAAAGCTAGATGCTTGTTTGATCTAAATCCTTATGGTATAACACAGACCATGTAGTGTAAAAGTTGCCTTGTTGAATTTGTTTTTGGTTTGATTGTTCGTTTGTTTTTGTTGTTTTCTCTCTCTTTACCTCTTTTCTCATTCGTTTTGGTAAAAAGGGTAGGCATAATAAGCATGAGCTTCAGCCTACACCTTTTCGATTAGCACTCCTCATTACATTACGTATTTGTGTACATTAAGTAAATTTCATCTGTGGAGAAGGGGGGGGGGGTAAAATGCTAATCGAATAAACTGAACTGAACTGAACTCCACATTATAAAAGTTTATAAACCTATGACGCTTTTCTTTGATGTCCTCTTTCAGCTGAAAGCCGATACCGGCTGATTACTGCTTCTCTGGTGAAAACCACCGACAGGATTATGGCACTGGATACACACAGATTTTAAGATCTTTGCCCTTTTATTGTCAAAGATAAGAGGTAAAAACAGGATTGAGGATTAACCATTAATCCACTTCTCAGTTCATGTTTGAAGTGGCTCATGCCTGTGTTTGTTTGGTGACTTCTCCTTTGTGCTGTTGACTTTCTGTCAACTTCACGCAGGCAGGTTTCCCTGAGATCATTTGCGATTGGCATTAAAAAACACCACAAAGAGTTTTGTTCTTTTTCCTCCTCAATTTAAACTGGCAAATTATTGTAAGTATCTTCCGATCTGCCCTTTTGGCTCCTCTTGATCCCCATTTTTCTACCTACTGCATCCTTTAGACAAACATTCCTGACGGGTAATTCGCTAAATCAGTTTGCTCAGAGAAATTTGATTCCCTCTCTCCTTTCATCATGACTTTACCATCCTCTTAACGCCTCAAGTCCTCCCCTTTAATCCTCCGCTCCTCTCCCCTCCGATCAGGGTCGAGTTATGTTCCTGGTGCAGGAGGCTGAGACCATCTGACAGCAGAGGAGAGGAGGAAACATGATATTATAGAACAGATAAGAACAGAGGACACAATCGAGAAGGAGAGGAAAGTCATTTTTGGTTTTGGTTTTGGTGTTACCTGGGAGCCAGTTGGTATCTCCCTCTGTGGTACGACGGACTTCTGGGCTGTTCAGGAGGAGGGTTCATGTCCACTGGGCCTCCGCTCTGCCAGTCTGGACAGAAACGAGGATGAAAATGTCGGCCTCCTCTCCGTCCACCTCTGTGTCGTCCTCTCTCCCACTGGCTCTCTCTGTTTTGATATTCACCACGGTCTCTTCTCTCCCTCCATCCCCCTCCATGTTGTGGACCTCCTGTCACCTCTCCCCTCTCCCTCCAGTTCTCACCGCCACCTGACGGCCAACCTGAAGATAGGAAACAGAGCCACACTAGCA
The DNA here is from genome assembly GCA_030347415.2 of Decapterus maruadsi. Taxonomy (NCBI): domain Eukaryota; kingdom Metazoa; phylum Chordata; class Actinopteri; order Carangiformes; family Carangidae; genus Decapterus; species Decapterus maruadsi. The sequence continues at coordinate 5,235,492 of CM064900.1, forward strand.
TTCAAATACAGTACTGTACATTTACATGCACAGCTTCATCGAGCTATGCTCAAAATTTGATTTTGGCGTCTAATCAGACTTCTGTCCTTGTCCCCGTTTACATGCAACAGAGAAAATCGAATAACTGATGGTGATGTGCGTCGTTTCAGGTTCAGCACAGTCTCCTGTCCTGTTGAGTTTTCTGTCCCCGAGTAAAAAACTGAATATAAACAACTTAATAAGCTAAATAAATTCATACATGCTGAAGAAAATCAATTTCCAATCGCATTATCTGGGTGTCTTTATCGGAGTTGGAGAACTCCGATATTAGTCGCAGTTACATGCACTTCAGTTGTCCAATTATAGTCTGATTAAGGCAATAATTCAGTTTTTTCACGTGTCATTTCAACATACTGACTGAAAACACAGTAGACTGCAATAGGATTTTGTGATTCATCCAACTGTGGAGGATTTTTCCAATCTTCACAGTGGGTAACATTTGTTCTGTTATGGATGATAAAAATGATTGACTTTCTGAAAACATGTCCCTGCTCATTTTTACCAACCATTATGATCCATCTTCTCTTCAAGCTTTTAACGTGCTTTTCACATACGCTGACAGATGTGGCAGATTCTTTGGCCAATTACAAAGTGCTGGTAATAAAACATCAAATCCAATTTTAGCCCTTGCCAAAAGGGAGCGGTAGTTTGCTATCAATCCGCTGCCAGAGTGTGAAACTGCAGAAAAAAGGACATGAAAGCATGCCACGCATAAGTGAACAATGTGTCAGGCCGGCCACAAGTACCAAAACTTTTTTAAGGTCTATTTTAGTGGTTGTTAGTTCTTTTGGAAAACTTTCTCTGATTTAAATTCAGAGTAAAACCAAAAGAAAGAGGCAAATGAATTCAAAGAGATTCAAGATTATATGTTATTTAAAAATATGTTATTTCTACATTAGAAACATGTTATTGAAAATTCACATGCACAGATTAAGTACTCTCACAAAGCAAATGTGAGCCAATGTGAAAATGAGGTTGTTTTTCATTTACTTTTTGTCTTTTTAAACCAAAAATAGGCTGAAAAGACGTGGTGAAGCGGCTACGCTGGATCCACTGCTGGAGTGTAATTGCGAGGGCAGGCGGGCAGAGGAGATATTTGCTGAGGAGACTAAACATCAGGCCTGATTCCAAACAAAAACCAAACCGGGCCCTCAACGATACCACATAGCGCCACCACTACTCTCACGCACACACATTCCCCCCACCCCTCCTCTTTCTCTCTCTCTCTCTCTCTCACACACACACACACACACACTCACATCCCCACAGTTCTGTAGTAATGATTGGTGTCTGCGTCTAGCAGAAATGAAACACTGAGGTATAAAGAGTGTATAGCCTTCCATCTATAAAACCAGAAACATCCTCATGAGACCCACAGGGGTTGACTTGGGCAAAGAGCAGACAGTTCGGCGCAAATTGGAGACTCTGCGCCAACATGGCACGCAGAGAAACGGTCGCAAAAGGTTTATAAGTCGCAGGGTTGAATAGAAACGACGGGTTCAAATTTCATAGGCTACTGCTGAGTCGTCTTCTGAGATTGACTACTGAGTGGGACGGAGCGCGTAAATTACAGTCGACTCGACTCCTGTACTGACGGGGAGCCGGACTTGGCCCCGTGTCCACACATTACAGTAAAGAGCATCACACAGACGGGCCACATTAACATTTCTGCAAAATAAACCAGTGGGAGCACAAGAGGGTGAATGTGTTGGACAGATGTCTCGAAAACTAGAAGGAAAACAACAGCGATAACTGAGGAGAGGAATCAGAGAAAGAGCGAGGAGAGGAGAGAAAAAACTGAAAGGATGAAGAGTGAAACGGAGAGAAACAACCGAGGGGAAGGGGAGCAGGGAGAGGGGGAGACAGTAGAGAGAAGCCTGTAATCAGTTAGTCTTGTTGTGTGTCTTAAAATAGAGCTCTCTCAGCCTATAAACAGAAACCTACTATTACTAGTGCACTGACAAAGCAAGTCTCGGACCCAAGCATGCACTTGTGTGCATTTGTGTGTGTGCACGCACGCTGCGTTATGCATTAAGGCCGCAGCACACATGGACCTCATTACAGCATGGCCCTCTGGGTAATGTGGTTCTGTGTGGGGCACCAGAGAACTACAACCACAGATCAACTATCAGATTAAAACGCTGCTTCTCTGTTTGGCTCCACAAGCCAAACTGTTTTCTGTCTGAGCTCCAGCGACTCCGACTCTGGAGGCCGGTTCATGTCTGTGTTCTTTGGACAGCGATTAGACACAACGTCTAGCTCCAAACTACTGGGGGCTTTGCAGTAATATAAACACCATAATATCACGTTTTATAACAATTTTACTTCTTCATTCGAAAGTTGACAGCGTGGATGTAGAAACAGAGGGAAGAGGACAAGGGACGTGACATGCGACTAAGGTCCTGCATCAGATTCGCACGGAGAATACTGCGGTTAAGTGGCGTGCCTCTAAACCACCAGGCCACCAGGACGTCCCAGAAACACAATAACATTTCTTAATTCAGGTTTGAAACGTTTTTCTCTCGCTGACCTTCATTTAACCAGGATGGTCTCAAGATCAAAAAGTATTTTTCCATAGAGTCCAGGCTGCATGATTACGCCACATGAAAACAACATGAGTGAATGTTGAGTAAGACTGAAGGAGGAAAACTACAACATCTCTACAAATGTAAGGTTATGAAAACATTTTTTAGCACTAACTTTTTTACTTTCATTTCATGCATTGAGAGCTTTTTTTGTAGTTAACTGCCATTTTTACTTGTTTTAGATATCACCAGCAACATATTTACAGACAAAAATTAGCCCGCCGGCTCTAACAAACAGACAGTGATCCTTTGCACTGGGAAAATCTGTTAAAAAGCAGAGGTCTGAAGTGTTTGAAAGGTCTCCTATGCCTAAGATATGATGTCTCACCTGCGTGTCTGTCTCTGTACCCAGGTCCCGGTGTGGCTTTACGGCCTTGCTCTGGTGCACTGGGTCTGGGTCTGGACTGCAGGACTCTGCCTCTCTTCCTACAGGTTTCTATAAGTCTCTCCCTCAAGAGGAGAAACAGGGACAGGCAGGATGACTGGACAGAGGAAATAAAATCATTAATATAAAAAAAGGTGTCTCCTCAAATCTCTGCCACTTACACACACACATTCCCCTTTTTGTTTCCCTGTCTCCACTCACGTCGCTGTCCAGCAGCACAGTTTTCTCCGTCCCACTATGTGCCAGCAGGTATTTTGAGTGGAACAGCCGTCCGTCGAAGCTGTGCCAAGGCATCAGGGCAGCGCTGGGCAGCGGGCAGCCGCTGGCGCAGTTAGCACCCAGCAGGTGGCTCAGTCCTCGGACATAGAGAGATCCCAGCTGCACCGCACGGCTGGAGAGGAAGGGCAGCTGAGAGCAGAGGAAGAAAAACTGTTTTTATTTGGTCGGTGTCTTTATAAAGAGGCCAAATATTTCAGTCCATTCATTCTGCGAAAGGATGGAGCCATGACTCGGCAGCTGCAGTGGATCCTCCTCGAGTCTGATCACAAATGACTTTACAAGACGCGACCGTAAATTCCTTCAGCTCAACGTTTAACAAACCAAATAACAGATCCTCCACCCCACACAACAACAGACCACACAGCCTGTCTCAAGCGTCTGGAGACAGATCTCACTGTCTAGCATGATTAATAATTGCAATCATAGCTGCTTTAATTTCTATTTTTACTAGGGATGCACGATACGATACCGATACTTGGATCTGAGTACTTGCCGATACCGAGTACCGATGCCGATCCTTCTACCACAACAAAAAAACAAACAATTAGGCAAAATGCAATGAATTGGAAGACAAGTTTTATTTTCTTCTCAAGCCTCTGATTTAAAAAAAAAATACAACAAAGATGCAAAGCCACCCTCTGATCGCGGTCTTCATGCAGAGCAATTGCATGCACTGGTATCGGTTCTTGTACTCGCTAAATTTCACCGATACCAATACCAGTATATTACAACAGTATCGGACCGATACCCGATACCAGTATCGGTATCGGTGCATCCCTAATTTTTACTATTATAAAACAAAGATCTTCATTTGTCTCATGATCCTAAGTTCACTTACTGGCTGTCCAGTGGCTGAGGAATCAATAACAACCTCAGTCTAAACACCACACGTCTCCTCCTGGCCTGCAGCATCATTCAGACACCGCTGCTGTGAAGAGCCATCTGCTTTTTCAATTAGTGTCACCACCCGGAAGAAAGTCCTTAAAATTTCCCCTCACAGTTGCTTAAATAATTGCCCTTTCCCAACCTCAATTTGGACAACCTTATCTGTCCAATCTTGACACACAGATCAGACAATTATATACGACTCGGACCACCCACTTCACCGTCACCTTGCTCTGCTTCCCTCCCTGTGCTCACGGGCAGCCAGCAGTCACTCTATCTGTGTATCTGTCCATTCATCTGACAACTGTATGTGACAGTGAAACATCTTTGATCATTGCAACTAATTTCACATTGATTTAAAATAAAACTTTGCATTTTTCTAACTTTTCCATACATAAATTGATAAAAGTGAAAACATTTTTGAGTAAAGACACACTGAGAACATTAAATGAATGGTGATTCTTAAATTAATTCTGAGGTAGTAATTTCGATACATCTAATACATGCATTTATCAGGATAAATGTATGTATCAGCTTGAATCAGACACACGTCTTTTCTACGGATGCTTTTTTTAAAAACAGTGGATGCATATGATGATAAAGGAACTGCTGTCTGCTGGTGAAGAAAGGAGAGAAAAGGAGAAGAAGAAGAAACCGGAGGAGGACAATAAAGACAAAAAGGAGATGATGAAGAGGCTGAGAAAAGGACAGCAACTTTAACAGCAGGCAGATGCTCCGTGTGTGTGTGTGTCTGTTTTCTGCTCTCACCTGTCCTCTAGCAGATAGCATTGATAACAGGGATTACGTGTATGCACAGACACACACACACATGCACACACGCACACACACAGCCATGCCTGCCACCTGCTTCCAGTCAAATACAGCTTCACCTTCAGAAAACAATGAAACACTGGACAGAGACACAAAAGCCTGAGAGCGAACACAAACACACCGAGACAAAGAGACAGAGAGAGACAGAAAGGTGAGCAGAGGCCGAGAAAGAAGAGAAAGTGCTTGAGAGTAAAAAGAAGAAGAACATGAAAACACACAAAGACAGAAGTGTGTGTGTCACACTGTCTCACACACACAAACACACAGAGTATCTAATAAACAAATAAACTGTTTTTCTTTGATGCGCTGTGTTGTCATGTGATGTGTTGAAATGAGAGCAGCATGTCACTCTTGTTTTAAATTGTAGCTTTCTGTAAATTGTGCACACACAATCAAAACGTTGTGTGTGTGTGTGTGTGTATGTGTGTGTGTGGTTAATCCATACTAGTCACCCAGTTAACCCCCTCCTGCAGCTCTGAACTTCTCTCATACAGCATATTCAAATCAACGCCCAGGCCTAATTATTGTGTAGAAAACAGACGAGCAGCAAAAATACAAATTACTAGACATAAGTATGGTAATTAAGCAGTAAAAATAAATGGGGCTACAACAAGGCAGCAAACAGCCTGGTCGTTTTCCCAGAGAATGGAAAAGCACAGCTGACAGTCTGGGAGCTCAAAAGTCACTCATGACAAGTAGCCTCCACAGCGCTGTCTAGACTGGAGTGTCAAGTATGGTTACCTTCAGGATCAATCAATCAAGTGTTATAAATATTGTTCAACATTCATTCAGCAGGAAATTGTAAAAAACAACAGCGCTCATTGCAGGGTCACAAAGCCAAAGCTGGCAACAAGATATATGCAAATTTAAAGCATATTTAAAATGGCTCAAATCAAATCCTCACTTGAGAAACAGGAAACCGCCTTGCCTTCTTGATCCTGCTGCTGTGAGGCAACAGTGACCAGATATAAGCTAGTTTTTATAATATAAAATTCCAATTAGGTTCTTGAGCATCAACTATTTTTTGATCAAGTGAGAACGACTCAGCTGATCAATTAACCGTCACGTCGTCATCAAAACAACCTGTTCTATAGAAATTCTCTCTTGTAGCCCTATTATTCTGAATTTATGCGACTACTTCACAGTAATGTGATTTTTTTCATTAGCTTTACGTTCAGATTGAGCCTCTGGTTGTGTTCAGGAACACTTGTAAAGTTCATTCATGTTCTGATTAATTCACTTTTAATAATTGAGAACAAATCGGGAAAACCCAGCAACTTTTATTTTGAACTTCTAAGAGGGTAAACGTGAAAATCGGATTGAAGAAAAACAACAAACAAATTGCAAATTACAAAACAAATCAACCACACTACAGTTCACCGTTGTTGTTTTGGGTTTTGTTAGTTTGTTTGTTTTGTGTAAAGATGCTCAATTGGTAGTGTACTTGTGTTGTCTCCTAATTTTTTCCTGACTTTCTATTACTGGAAACATTTTGTGAGCCGTGTTTGCCACAAGAGGACTTTGTTTACTGTAAACTGCAGAGAACATTGTCCTCTTGCAGGAAACACAACACAACACATGTTTGGCTGCACTGAGAGACATAACACTGGGGCAAAAATCTGAAAATGTAGCTGTTTCTTTTTTCTTTTTTCTATTAAAATGACAACAACAACAACAACAAAAACATCTGGATCATGAACAGTATCTGTGCATTTGCATATTTTTGCTTGTGACTGACCTTAATCTGCTGAAGCTCCTGATGGGACTTAATGCTCAGACAGACACTCTGACTCAGGTAAGCATCCACGTCCTCTTGAGACAAAGTCTGCACCTGAATACAATGAATAAAACCATAAACACAAACGCATCCACACACATGTGTACACACATTCACACCGCAGAAAATACATGGTTAGCCAATTCAATCACATCCCAGCGTGTCTTCTGCGTGGGTCAGTTTGTTTTGTCTGCTCTCTATGCAACAATTCAACACAGAAAGAAACAATGCTGAATACAAAAACAAGGCTGCCCAGTTGTGTGTTCAAAACAAACAAACCCTGAAGCTATTTAAACAGAAGAGTGACGGGGGAATGTGAATGCAGCAGTGATCAGACAACAACAGCTACTGTTGTCTGTCCCAGCTTTGATTGTCTACTCGTCTAGCGGTCCATCTAACAAGCTGCTCCTCCGACTGTTCCTTGGTCCCTCGTCCATTGAAATGACCGTATACTTGTCTGTCGGACAAAAATCTATATGTATCTGCTGATCTTTGTGTATCAAGTGTTCGACTCTCTCCATCTGCATAGAGCGTGACGGGTAAAATGATCTTGTAAACCTTAATTAGCTAGTTTGTTCAAACTTTGCTGATCTAATGTCTGTCTCTGGATTCATGCTTTTCCTTGCTTTAATGCTTTAAACTTGAAATTAAATTAAACATTTGTTACAGAGCTGATTCATGAGTCTAAAGTAGTTTTTTGTTAATCTCCTGCAAAGTGACGCATGCAGCTTCATCCAGGTGATCTGCTCCTGTGATCTCTGTTGTGTTACGGCTCCTTCAGATGACGTCAATGCACAAAGCACAAAACAAAAAGCATAATTCTCTAATTCGCTTCTTTTTCACATGCTCTGAGAAAATGACCATCAATTCAAATTTGAAAACACAGCATCACAATGGGATTACAAACAGCACATGTGTTTATAGTTAATATTTTACAACCCAAAATGAGAACAGAGGAGAACTGGGGTGAATTAAGATTTGTCTTGAAATATTCAAAGCCCTTGGGTGCTTATCAGGCCTCTTGCTGACATAAGAGCTTAAGTTACAAAGACCAGTGTCTGTGGCTAAACTGGGCCCTCGGTGGGTGATAATGGCTACCATCAAGCCATGACAAAACACACAAGACAGACCGTCAACAAGCTCTGTTTGACTTCACATCACAAGTTGACAAAAGAGCAAAATAATTGTTGTATATGTTTTATAGATGTAAATCCCCAATCAAAAGCTGACTTGTGTGTTTACTTGTCACCAAATACGTTTGGTCTTTCATTTTCTGTTTACATAAATCACCAGGTGTAGCTGTATTACCCGATTACTGACATTATCTTGGCTGAAATACCTCAATACAAACTGAATTCTATTGTGTTCAACTGCTTCATTAAAGACTAAGCCAAACATGCAGCCCACACCAATGAAAACCAAGAGAGACCAATCAATCACAGTAGAGACGTCATCATTTTCAAAGCTCCCATCACTAATGATGTTTTCATGTTTTTTGGCAAACAAAAAACCCAATGTGATTCAAGAGAAGGTTTTAAAAGTGGAAGAAATATAAGTATAACATCAGAGAATATCATTTACATGTTTTTTCAATCACAATGAAGTAAAAATAAATTACATTTTCCATTGCTGATTGTTCCTATACATGTAAATATTGGCTGATTCATGATATACGGCTTTGTCCAATAATGAAATCATTATTCTGTATGCATAAATCTTCCATTTAGGGTTTCAGTTTTCCTAAACTGGGGGATTATATGGAGTCAGACAAAGTGTTTCCATCTTTTTCTGTTTAATTCATTTGATGAGAAGTTAGAAAATAACCCATCCAGACACTGATTTGAATTTGTTTTGTTTTACTTCTTTCATCTGGCTAGGTTGTTTGTAGCCTCTGACAAATCAAACATAGAACAATAAGCTGGCCTTACCTTCAGAACTATGTAAGTGACCAGGCAGAGAGCAGCCAGCAGAGAGGCTTCAACCTCTCCATAGAGCTCAGAGAACTCCTCGCAGTCGAAAATTGTAAGGAAGGTTGTCAGACGAAGGGCAGAAACATTAGGACCAGTGCCAAACCACAGCAAGTCCAGACTGGGACGACCACCTGCAAATATATAGTATATGTTAAAACAAACATCTAGGTATTGAGCTCATTAAGCTTGATGTTAATATATTTGCCAACAAAAAGCATCTTTTCAGAGCCACTGATTTCTCAGAGGCTAGAGGATGAATACATGGTTTGATTACATGGGACAAGGGTTGGTTTACAACCAGATGACTCATTTTGTTGCTTGTTTGCTTCCTGGGCATTGTAAAGTAAAGCAAATTCCTGTAAAAAAAAAAAAAAAAGAAGAAGACAGACAGAAAGTTATTGAGAAACTAGCAGGTACGGTACTTGGGAGGATGAGTGGGACAGGATGGACCATGTCAGCATCCTTCAGAGGATTTCCAGGGTACATAAACCATTCCTTAATTGTTGGAGTGTCACCACTGCTGCCTGAAAACACACAACACAGTCAAAATAAGACTTGGCTTCACTTCACACCGCCGTCTGCAGAGAATAAAAAACACATTTGTTTTTTATTTTTAAACTTCAGCATACACATGACACCAGAGAGTAAAAGCAAAAAACTCGACAGCAGAGCATGTATATATCTGTGTATGTGCACGGCCTGCATGTTGGCTAGTTTGTGTACATCTACATGTCCAATTGTCGTTGGTTGTATGTGACTGACTGTGAACCTTCTCTGCAAATGTGTGTGTTTATCATGTAAAATGTGTGTGGCGGCACATGCAAATGCACACTTTTACTGTCCTACCATCGTGCCCAAGCAGCAGTCCATAAACGTGCTGTCTGCAGGGTTTGTAGACCAGGGCCTGAGGCAGCAGCTCAGCGTCCCCTTCATCCTCCAAAGTATTGCTACATTCAGCGACTCCTTTACAAACAACACTATGAACCATGAAACCCTCTGCTGCCACGTGCTTCTCTCTGCATGCCTGGGGAAACCACATGGTAAACAATATTTACTCGGTCTGGTATTTAGTAGTCACAGCGTTTAAGAAACCTCTACAGGATGCACAATGTGTATGTGTGTGTGTGAAATATAACAAACCTTTAATATTTCTGGACTAACATATTTCTCAAAGGCAGGTTTGGAAAGATATGCTGGGATGTCACCTCGCTGAAGATCCGCCTGTCCAGGTAGAGAGTAGGAGCTGATCCCCCTCTTGAGCAGCTCTCTGTGAGGAGCTGATAGCTTTAGAGACTGAAGGATATATTCAATATCTGTATCGTCTGCCTGTCTGTCCCATAAAGAGCTCACAAGCTGGGATATAGCTAGGACCATGTGTCCCCGAGAAGCACCAGAGCATGGTGCAGGATTGTGTTTCCTGGGAAACAATAAAACAGGGTTGTCATGTAATGTCCTCATCTGAACTCTGACAAAGTTGGCTTGCTGTCAGATGCTAAAACAAGATGTTTTCTTTCTCTGCAGAAAAAATCCTTGTTCAAAGTCTGAAACACAAACTTATTTTGTACATTTTTTCTAAAAATCTAAACAAAAAAACATTAAAAACTATTATGACGTGAGTATTTATTTGAAAGAAGAAATAAAATTTTAAAAAACAATATTTGTGAATTAGAGGAAATACTAAACAGTGAAAACACCAAAAGTAGAAGCCCAAACACCTGTATGTTGCCATAGCATTATTCCTGATGTTTTGCATCTTGTCCTCTGACACCACATCGTTACCTAGGAGACACGCCAGCAATGGTAGCTGGGAAACAGCCAATCCTGTGGCTCGACAGAACCTCTGTTGGTCGTACAGGACAGTGGTGAGGCTGCTGATCTTCAGCTTTGCCACTGACAAGTAGGGAACACTTTAAAAAAAAACAAAAAAAACAAATGTGTTGATATCAAACACACTATTTTCAAATTGTTTCATATATTACGAAATGTATGAAATGTCTAAGTATCTTTAAATAACTTAATTCCAACCACTCACAACCAATAATTTTAGTGATCACATTCAATATGATTTTTACATCCTGCGGTTCTGATGCAGAAATAGAGAGACTCTTGGCCTTCACTTAGTACAATAACATCCTCATCTTAACAAACCTGTCATATATCATGAAGTCTGAGTCTTGTCCCAGTATTCCCATGCAGCCATGCTGACGGGCATAGCTGGCAATCTCGTAGTCAGCCTCTTGCACTGAGCAAAACACTTCCTGACCCAGTGACCTGAAAACAAGGGAGGACGATATGTAAGAAAATAAGATCAAAGAACAAGGACAGTAACTCTGCTATAAACACCATGAACAAGAATCATAGGTAAAGTCTTTTAAGTACAGAATAACTTTCTAATGATTGTATGCACTGTAGATTATCCACAGGAGGGCTTTTTGTTTTTTAATAAATGCTTACTTCAGAGCAAAAGGTGTGAATGTTGCCAGACCAGAGGGAATGCAAAAGGACTCTCTACCAGGCTGCTCTCCGTGCACCTTTATGTAATAAAATATTTTTGAAATCTCCCCATTCTTCCTGCATCTCCTCTTCACCTGCAGACAGAAGAGGATGATTGTATTGAGGAGGTGAAGACTGTCTAAACCTAAAACTGAGGAAACATATTACCCAGTATTAGAATATACAGTACAAACACCTCAGGTTTACAGTGTTTTTCCCCCTTACCCACTCATGTCTCTTCTTCTCTTCCACCACTCCATCAAAGATGAAGACTAGTCTGATTCCTGCTGAGGTAAATGCCCCGACCCAGTTCTTCAGGATGTCCACATACTCCTTCCACTGCCCCCCACATATCCAGTCCTTGCACGAGTACCAGTGGCACAAACAGGCCATACCATCTACAACAAGTGTGGGACCTGCACAAAGAGTAAACTCACAATACTCATTCCTAGCACCAGATGCATTCATGTGATGTGTGGAAGACAAAAAAAATTGCATGCAGTGGAAACTGGTATAAAGGAACCAAAATGGAGGTGAAGCGCAGGAGGTCACTCTAACCTGTGCTGGTATCTGTGGTTGTGCTCCTGGCGGTATGTTGCATGGCCATGTCTCTGAGGTTCACAGTCACACATACCTCAGGACAGCAGTGCTCCAGGAAGGACTGGAGACCTTTTACACCCATCTCTTCAAATAAGAAAGCACAGAGACAGAAAGTCTTCACCGTTAACCTCTGAGGTAACTTAGCGAAGATAATTTATTATATACATTATGTACATTTATACCAGTTAATTTGAAGGTGTTCGTAACTTCCTGTATTGTTATAGGCGAGGCTTTTAACACCTCACATCGCTGCAGGACAAACACTTTGCAGCATCTCGCCTGGCTGTTCAGTCTGGACCTGAATGCTAACAGTTAGCTTAGTTTCCAGACGCTAAACAAAGCGTTTGTGAAGTTTTCCGCTCCTCCCAGACAATCTCGTCTTATACCAAGTTATATCTGCAAAAAAGACTAAGATTTACCCCCAGTAAAATCGCTTTAATGTGCGAAACTTACTTTAAAAGCTTGGAACAAGGGGCAGCATTCCCTGTGTTGAATGTATTGGTGGAAATGCAAATTACTTCCTGTACCCTACGCGTGGCGTCATTACGTTGCAAAACAAAGCACACGTGCTCGGCGCATGGGGCAGCTTGTGACTCTTGAGTGTTGGAGATGTGTGCAAAACATAAAACAACGGCTACAAATACATTCAACTTCAGGTACTAGTAGTTTAGTTTTGTCTCATGTTTTTACATAGCCTACTAAACAAAATCTGTAATATTTTAATTTTCATATTTTTTAAATCACTTTTTTGGACCTTAAACTGTGTAAACTTATATTGGAAACATTACAATGAGCCTCAAAACTGTAGCCTACTTAAGGACATTAATTTAGTTCCTTTCTACCACAGAGCTTGCACAGAACCAACATACCAATAGGATGTTTAATGCAGGTCACCGCAGTTCTGATACTGCTGTGACTGAAAAAAAACAAACATCCATGAATAAGAATGGATGATTGAAGTTTCCGTGGACTCAGTCCTCCCATAATAACTCTCCAGGCTAGGATCAGACACAGGCTAATTGCTCTCCAGGCTCTCCTGGAGAATGGGGGCTCTTCTCTGGAGTCACAAGCTATTAGGTCTATACCTTCTTAACACAAAGCACCCCCGTCCCTTCAGTGCTATTGTCTGAGTGGAGCAGGAATAAAGAAAAGGGACATATGCTGGCTGTCAGTCCAGCTGTCAGCATCTGTCGTTCCTCAGCCAGATGCTCTGTGGACTGGAGGGACAATCCAACCCTCCCGGTCAACTGATCTTCAAAACGGGAGGAGCTGTGTTATAAATCTGTCCTCCATGATTGCAGTGAAAAGTTATGACCACTGGATCTATGAACACCACAGGCTCAGAACTATTTCAGGGCCCTTTCTCTGAAATGCCAACAGCTAAAATGACTTTGTTTCTTCTCCTGAGGATGATTTGGTGTAACAAGGCCATGGACATGCCCAGATGTTGAATCCACAGCTGCTCTATCTTTTCCTCTTCAAACTAGATCTGTGTTGCTGGCCTGATCTGATAATCAGATTGAATGGGCTCTATGCACAGCTCCACTACTTCCTGAATTTAAGGCAGCTCCTTTATTTCCTGGACAAACTGATTAATCCAGGTGTGTCTGAGTAGTCACAATGGTCCGTCCAATAATGTAAGACAGGACATAAAGGAGCTGCCTTAAATTCAGGAAGTAGTGGAGCTGTGCATAAAGCCCATTACCTACAGAGAAAAACACAGATTGTGTCCTACTCAAGCTGCTTAAGTCAAGGTTATTGATCATGATAACCTGATATATAACTTACTGTCTTTGAACAGTTTGAAGTTGTCCTGTTAGATTCCTCTTAGTTTTTCCACATGCATTTTCTGGTTTGAATGACCCAACAGTCAAAAACACACAATAGAAAAGTAAATCAATCTGAAAATGGCCACATGTGAAATGCTATAATGGATTTTGTGTTTTTTTGTTACCAAACTTTAACCAGTTATCAAACTGCTAACAGATTATTGATTGTTGATAATTTGGTTTTACGTAATCAATCTAGCGCTGGTTTGAAGACAGAGAGGGTATCAGTATGGAGAACCTTTCATTGGGTTTGTAATGGCAGGTAAGGGAAAATATATTGTCATGATTGTTCTGGTACATACAACATACAGTATATTTCATTGGTTTTTATTGATCTTGAATGGTTGTTTTTTTGTTTGTTTTTTAAAGTTGTACTTAACTAACCTAAATTGACTGATCTGCAGTTTCTGGATCCTGCTCTTCTTGTACACACACACACTAAAACATACACGATGCACACAAACCTGGATGTGCACATGTTTACCTATATAATGCCTTCATGCCTGTATCTTCTATATGTGAACACAATACCCAGCCCTAAAACAGGACTTACATAATCCTGCATCCCATTTGTAGTTGTCAGTGTTTGGGCCCGTTGCCTATTCACTTTGGATCTTTTCAACTTCCTCCTCCTCCTCCTACACTGACTCGTCCTCCTCTTTGAGTTCCTCCCCCATCCACCTCCCTCTCCTCCCCACTCCCTGACCAAAGCTTGACTCAGGAGAAACTGAGGCAGATGTTCCAGGAGCACACGACTGCCCTGAGCCCTACCCCCCAACACCTCCCATTTGTACTGGATCAGCAGTTAACCCCCGGAAAGAATTGACCATACAAGCACGCACACACGCATACAAAGAGCACCGCTGCCCAAATCTGTACTGGCTCAACAGTTGTCCAACTGAATGAACAACACACACACACACACACACACACACACACACACACACTCACATTTACACACCAAATGCTGCCCAGATCCCCTCAGTGTCCCTGATAGTAGCCACCCTGGGGTCAGGCCTGGTGTCAGCGTCCAGGGCCCAGGGTCTCTCTGGGCAGCTGGTCTGGCTAATCCTGCTGCTGGAGGCCACTGGTTCTCAAACTAAAGGCCAAGGACCCCTGGAGGCCACAGGGCAAGGAGCTCAGGGAGTAGGGAGTATGCGATTTGTTCAAAATGCAAGAGGTTTTTGTTTGTTTGCTGGCTTATTTGCTTGTTTTTAAGCCCAAATCAAACTTCAAATACTATATCATGGTGGAGCAAAATGAAAAATACAGTTCATAAAAGCTGGGTCATCATCACAAACCTTCATTCACCAAGTGTTTCAAACTGCAAGGAAACATGTGACGTGATACACAAAACTTTTCATTAGATTAATCTGTGCAGTGATTCAACTGGATTTCCACTCAATAATCAGGCTGTAACTGACTATTATTCTCATTATCAAATAATTATATTACTATATTATAATTTCCTAAATCACAAGATGATCACTTAAAATAGCTTCTTTCTTTTTTTTAGTCCAGCCAGCAATCCAGCATCCAGAGAGATTTTGTTCATATCTAGCAACACAAAGAAATTAAGACACGAAAGAACAGGAAGATGTTAAACATACAAAACATGTGATAATAAATGTTTAAGTTAAAAAGACTCAAACATGCATGCCCATTGCCCAGGTGTCATACAGTGTATATACTTACATTGCAGGTGTAATTTAAATATTGGTCACACACTGGGGCCAGCAGGTGTTATTAGTTGCTACATACCTTTATGGGATGCGGCCTCAGGTCTTATCGGCTCAGAGAGGGAGGGGGAGTGTCGCGTTTCTTCACCTACACGCCTCTGCTGTTATTATTATAATCAGCACAGGAAAGAGTGTCTGTCTGTCTGTCTGTCTGTCTGTCTGTCTGTCTGTCTGTCTGTCTGTCTGTCTGTCTGTCTGTCTGTCTGTCTGTCTGTCTATCTATCTATCTATCTATCTATCTATCTATCTATCTATCTATCTATCTATCTATCTATCTATCTATTTTTGAAGCCTGTCAGCCTTGGCTCACATTAATTGTCTCAGTCAGCCCTTGTTTTAATTAAAGCCAATGTTCATGTTGTGCAATGTGCATGATTGAACCCTGTGTAGAAGGAGTTACATTTGAGTCCCCTGTGAACTTCCTATAACTGACCAGACCCAATTCTGCCATGCTATGTGCAACAGTGTGTGTGTGTGTGTGTGTGTGTTTGGTGTGATGGCAATGATGTGGAGGTTCCCACGACGGCCATCCATCCATTTCTTGGCACGCACACACACAAACACACACTCACACACACAGGCCATATGGCCACCTCATACCCATTGCATGCCTCCACTGTGATTTGGCCCAAAGTCCCACTAGTAGCTTCACCTCCAGAGGCATTTAGCCTGTAACTCCAAGGATGGAGGGAGGAATGAAGGAGTTACAGGTGGAGAGAAGATGGAGAGATGTGAGGGAGAGGTTGACAGAGTTAAGAAGGAGAAGAAAACGATGTGAAGAGAGAAATGAGGATAGTTTATAGAGTTAGAGGTGAGGGAAGCCATTTGGTTGTTGGTTGGTTGGTGCTGTGGTGTTTGGTGAGCAGATGGCCGGGGCTCGAGGAGGGGCGTGCCTTGTCCTCGCGACCCTTCACAAATCACACAGCTCTCCCCCGAGGGGCTCGCGACTCGCCGTTCAATAAGAATCAATGGGAATTACTGCGCGAGAGAAAGGGATGAATGGGCGGCGGGGCGCGAGACCTCTTCCTTTGTTGTTCCCCTGCGTGTCACAGAGCTCCTGCTCTCTCTCTCTCTCTCTCTCTCTCTCTCTCTCTCTCTCTCTCTCTCTCTCACACACACACACACACACACACACAGCCACACGCGCGCGCACGCAGTTACACACACACACACACACACACAGACACACACACACACACACACACACACACACACACAGAAAGAGAGAGAGAGACAATAGGAAAGCACTCCAGTTAAACAATCGACCCCCAGTTAAACAATTTTTTAACCTCATACGTACACACGTGCGCGCGCACACACGCACACACAAAAACACACGCACGCACAAAGAAGGATCAGAAGGGAGGAGTTCCTGCAGTTTCCTTAAGACACAATTAGAGAATGTGGCATAAATTATGTTTTGGGGGAAAATGTCGTCTTGATGCTGGTCAACACTTGGGGGGGGGGGTCATCTTCCATCTTACCCATGCCTTTCAGTCACGGTTTGCTGGCGTAATCGGAAAATGTGTGCCACGTCATGGTGATGAATGACTGATAGTATATTGGCCTAATACAGGGAGGGAGAGAAAGAGCACCCTGGACCTCTGAAAGTCGGGATGAGTGTAAATAAAGGGCTTCAAGAGAGGGATTTTACGCCACGCCACATAGGAGCATTGTAGGCTATTGAGATGGGGGGCTGAAATCAACTGGTTAAATGAAATGAGCGGCTCGGAGCAGCGTCCTATAGCTAAACACACATACGGGTATCTGGAAAGAATGTGGCAGGCAAGGATAATAGTGTTAAAGCTTAAGGTTAAAGGCCCTTCAATCAGCCTCAAGGGGTGTAAAGAGCATATCATGGACACGCAACCACATTAGACATAGGCCTCTCATTTATCTACACACTGACCCAGGGGGAATTATAACCAGGGTATATAGGCACAGATCAAACTTAGGCAGTGATGGGCAGGACCAGCTCTCACAGCACCATGTGTGACATGTGTGACACGATGGACTGGTCCTGGTTCACATCTGAATGAAGGTGAGTTAGATGTGGAGTGTGAATAAGGGGCCTTGTGTGGAGACAGCATGAAGCAGAACATCAAAATAGATCCTGCCCACCCACCCCCCAAACACATGCACACGCACATAATGCTGCACTCTTGTGCTCACATGTGTAAACATTCGAAATCTGTGGTTTAGCCTCTCACTCGCTCTTCACAGGGCTGTGCTACCTGCTCCACGACATTAATAAAGAGATCAATCAGGAAAAAAAGAGAGGAGAGGCTCGTCCAGCATCACTGTGGCAGAGGGGTGTTGTGAAAGTTGAGTTGAGTGACACCAGGTTACACCAAAACCCAGTCAGCTGGCAGCTCTGATAGATAGATAGATAGATAGATAGATAGATAGATAGATAGATAGATAGATAGATAGATAGATAGATAGATAGATAGATAGATAGATAGATAGATAGATAGATAGATAGATAGATAGATAGATAGATAGATATGTCATAACAACAGCATGGTGCCAACAAGTGAATTCTTCCACTACTTCTCTCTGTTGACACACACAGTTATGTAAATTAGACAGTCGGTCCATATGTTACGTTCTCATAGTCGAGGCCTATGGTGTTTTATCTCTCTTGACTGTATAGGCTCTGCATTATACTACGTGTGATATTTTATTATCAAACATATAGTAAGATTATTGTTTATGCAACCGGTCCTGCTCTCTCTCTCTCTCTCTCTCTCTCTCTGGTGATGTATTATTGTGGGGAGAGCAGGTGCTGCCGGCCCAATTACCATACAGCTGAAAGCACAAAGGAAAAAAAAACTTTACTCTCTCTTTGCCCCCCCCCCCCGCGCACACACACACACACACACACACACACACACTCCCCTCCTTCTCCTCCTCCTCCTCCCCCCTCCCTCTCCTCACAAAGTCCCTTAATGATAGCCACGCGAGTGACACACCACCGAGTCTTTTTTTACTGCCTGAACCAAAAAGCAAGTAAGGGAAATACACGCAGGCATGCGGTGAAAACGGTTTAGGTGTGTTGGCCTGCAGCCAGTGTGTGTGTGTGTGTGTGTGTGTGTGTGTGTGTGTGTGTGTGTGTGTGTGTGTGTGTGTGTGTGTGTGTGTGTGTGTGTGTGTGTGTGTGTGTGTGTGTGTGTGTCTAAACCACAATTGGTTTAGATTTTCTCAGGGACACATAAAACTGGGCTCTGTAAAGGGATTAAAAATATAATTTTATATGAGTCAAATTGGAAAGTGGTTGCCACAACTTAATTTTGCGCTGCTATATGGAGCAAATTGGACAGTAGGCTAGGTTAAATCAGAAGTGATGTTACAAAGTTACCTATTGTACATTATTTATTTATTTATTTTACATTAAATCAGAAAATCAGAATACCATCACAACCTACCACTATAATGTAACATAGGGAAACAGTAGCCTATAGCTACATAAGTGAAAAGTTGCATCCTAATTTATAATCCAAGAAATGAAGATAAGGTCTAATGTGAACAGATCGGCTTGTTTCGGGGGGTGAACATGTGGAAGCCACGGCAGGGGTAACACCATAGGAATGCGGCGGAGCAGATGGTCGTTGTAACGCAGTTGGGACGGCTGGCCGACCGGCCGGCTGGCTGCGCCTGCAGGGACCATGGGACGAGCACGGGCTTAACCCCATAGATATGTGAAGCCACCCTTTGGACTGGCTGCTGCCCATATAAATCACTTGATGGTGCGATGCGGAGGATTTGGTTAAAGAATTTGTCGGAATGTAAATGGGCCCCTGTGTGTTGTGTTGTGTTGTTGTGGAGGGAGGGAGGCATCAGGGGAAGCAAGGGGTTGTTGCACATTTAACAGCTCAGTAGCCATTTGGTCTGTCCCTTTGAGAGAGAAAGAGAGGAGTGGGGGCGGGTTTAGAAAAAGTTGTGTGTGTGCCCCCCTTCTCTCTCCTCTCCTCTCCCCCCCCCCTGCCCCCCTCCCCTTTCTTTGTGATGGCCCCGGGGCGGACTTGTGGTGGTGGTGGAGGGAGGGGAAGAAGAGGAGCAGAGGCTCATTTGCATCTTATTACCCTTCGCCTGCTGGCCCGGTATAAAACCCTGTGCAGGGCAGGAGACCCATCAGACAAACACACTGTTATCGAGCGAGAGAGAGGCAGAGAGAGACGCAGACTTGTTTGCTGTGTTCAGGATCAGCATATCATTATCAATCAAGTGGAAAAATAAACAAGGCCATCGAGAGCTGCCTCTTTCTCCTGCTGCACCGACTGATTGGAATTAATATTGTATTTCCATCGGGGATTTCATTCACGCTTCTGCAGGAGGATCCTGCTGTTAAAGGATTATTTACACTGTAAAACTTTTATTTATTTTTTTGTTTTGCCCTTTCTGCCAAAAACTCGTGCCTCGTATGGGAAAGTAGAGAGGCAGAAGACAGACGCACCAAAGGAAAAGTTTCCCTTCATCTTCCTTCCTTCCTTCCTTCCTTCACCTTGACTGTGACTTATCGGAAAGCTTTTAAAAACTTTTCTCCATGAGTGTTTGAGCCGGGCTACTCGGACCTGTGGAGCTTTCACTGCTTGTTGAAGGGCTGTCAACACAATGGGACGCCTGTCTCTGCTCCTGGTTGTCACCCTCTCCCTGCTCACCTGCCAGGTAGGTGCAATGTTGATAACTCATAATACTTTCTTTTTTTAATAGAAAAAAAGGTGTTTACCTGCATAGGTTTTAAACATTTTTTTCTCCAATGACCTCTGTAGGTTTTGTGCTCCGGAGTGTTCGAGCTGAAGCTGCAGGAGTTTCTCAACAAGAAAGGGGTGACGGGGAACGGCAACTGCTGCGCCGGCGGCTCCGCTCATCCGCAGGGACACCAGCAGTGCGAGTGCAAGACTTTCTTTCGGATCTGTCTGAAGCACTACCAGGCCAACGTCTCCCCCGAGCCTCCCTGCACCTACGGCGGAGCTGTGACTCCTGTCCTCGGCTCCAACTCCTTCCAGGTGCCGGAGACCAACGCGGACACCTTCACCAACCCGGTCCGCTTTCCCTTCGGCTTCACGTGGCCAGTGAGTATTGATATCATCTCATCAGCAATTAATCACCACTTATTGATACTAATCTGTATTTATTTATTTAGACTGTTTTTGCATTTAGCCTAGATGGGCATCAACTTTACGCAACTCTTTTTTTTTTTTTACATAGGTAATGTGTAGTTTTTTTTAGTGCAATATTTCTGTCATGTGTCTATATTAGAATTTGTGTCACATTGTGAGGGAGTAATGAAAACCATGGGCAGACTGTGAAGTTATTAAGAGTCTTGCTCCAGTGGGACATATCAGCTTTGAAGAGTGCAAAACGCAACAGATGCTCCCAAACTCAACACTTGTGAGGGTCTTTGTCAGCAGTGTGTGAGAGGGGCTATTGTAGTATTTCTGTGCTCTTTGGTGGGATAAAACGGGGAGGGGAGGAGGGTGTATGTGTGTGTGTGTGTGTGTGGAGGGAGGAGGAGGAGGGATGTGTGTGTGTGTGTGTGTGTGTGTGGTGGGGGGTGTTTTCACCAAACGCTTCTCTCCTCCGACCAGGCGTGGTGGGAAATTTAACATCCTCTGAGTTGGCACATCATTGGCAGCGCAGCGTGAAATTCCGCCTCGTTTGGTTTTACGGCGGTGTCAGAGTGTGATAGTAGCAGGGGTGTGAAAAGGGAGCAGGTAGCGGCCCTTATTAGGCCCCTAATCAACACGGGAATTAGGTTGTGAAGTTTATTGGGAGGCCTTAATGGTCCTCTGCCTCTGTGCGGAGGGAGGCCTCCAGGCCAAGCAGCTGTTGACTCTCTTTCTCTCTCCTCAGGGGACGTTTTCACTAATCATTGAAGCCCTGCACACTGACTCCCTGGACGACCTGGCAACAGGTGGGTGGCAGCCAGAGAAGGCAGCAGTGTAATTCAAAGACAGGACATAAGGCCAATAGTGGCCCTGTGTTCTTTCAGTAGCAGATAGAAATGCTTTGACTTGATATTAAAAGCACTTGTCGTCATCATCATCATGTTAAATCAAATTATTTTATGTGAGATGCTGAAGAAACCAAACAGCCTCTGTCTGGAGTAAAGCTTGTTTGTGATTATTTCATTCAAAGACAGTCTTAATAGTTTACGAATGTCAGGTTTCTTCAGCATTACACCTGGAAATGGCCATCCATGGTTGTTGCAGGTGCCACTTGCATTTTGGTCCAGTGGTGTGATATTTGCTGTTCTTATCTTCATGCCCTTCTCTTATCACTACCACTAATTATGACTAACTGGAAGCACAAGATCATGCTTGTATGTGCTCCTGTTAGAGATAAAGGAAAATCACTGTCACTTCAAAGATTTTTTTTAATTTTTTTATTGCTAAATCACTCCAATTATTTCTTAAATGAAAGTGCATGTAAGGGTTGTGCTAATTCATTATGGCAGCATCCAGCACTCTGTTTATCTTTAAACCATTAACCATAGATTAGAAAGAGATTTGCATTTTGTTTTTAACATAAATAAGATAACTGATCATATACGGCATTGATAGGGTCGTGTGCTCTTAACTTGTTGCTAAGCATTCAGCAGATCAATAACAACCTGCATCCCTCACCTCCACAGACAACCCAGAGCACCTGATCAGCAGGATCACCACTCAGCGTCACCTCACCGTGGGAGAGGAATGGTCCAAGGACATGCAGACGGCCGGCAGGACGGAGCTGCGTTACTCTTACCGCTTCCTGTGCGATGAGCACTACTACGGCGACGGCTGCTCCGTCTTCTGTCGGCCACGAGACGACGCATTCGGCCACTTTACCTGTGGCGAGCGTGGAGAGATCATATGCAACTCTGGCTGGAAGGGACAATACTGCACTGAACGTAAGTGGGTTTGATTTTTAACCCAGCAGTATCACATAGGTTGAATAAGTGGAGGAGAGAAGACAGTGCTTCACCTTCACTGGAATTCACCAAACACCTGCTCTTGCAGTAGACGAGCCAAAAGAAGAGCAGCAGCAGTAGATGCTGATGTTTACACAGAGCGAATACTTCCCCCACACATGCTTTATCAAAAGAGCATCATCATCCTACTGTCGATTGTAGAGCACCCTAGATTAATGGTGATGAGGCAAAGACTTTCTAATAAGTTTCTAAAACTACTTTTCACAGTTAATTTCCTCAACAGTCACTCGCCGATCGTTATTGTTTAGGGACTTTTTCCACCTCCTAATGCGGGGCCCGTGTGCAACAGGCGTCAGTTAGTTATCCCATAGCACCAGAGGCCTCCTTTCTAATGAGCCGCACTGGCTCCTCAGTAATTCACACGCCGCGTGCCTTCCATTAGACCACTGGGGCCTCCTCGCCCCAAACCTCCTCCCCGATTGGCCAAGTGGGGGTCCTGTATTGTTGCGGCTCGGGCTGGTGATTGGCCAAGCAGGGTTGTGTATTGTTGTGGAGGGGGCAGCTGCTCGGTGAGAGGAGACAATGGAGCAGCTGTCTGGTGGTTTGCTCCACACAGACCAGCTGGCCCTGGGGGGAGGAGGAGGAGGAGGAGGTAGAGGAGGGGGAGTGAGGAGGAGGAGGAGGGGGGGGGGGTGAGGAGAGAGAGACGGGAGGAGCGGAGGAGGGAAAGGAGTGTGGAAGAGGAGAGCAAGAAGAGATGAGGAGACGAGAGGGGATAGATGGGTTGAAGAGGAAGGGAGGAGAGGTGGATGGGGGGTGGGGGGGGGGCAAGGGTGAGAAAAGAGACTTCTGACCCATAGTCAAGGGGAGAAAGGAGGCTTTGTGCGGGAGGCTTTTGTGTTGGAGAGCAACCATGTTAAAAAAGAAGAAGAGGGCTTGTTGGCTGGTCCCCCCCCCCCCCTCCCGTTTGGTGACCAAAGCTGTCGTAGCCCCCTGTGGGCCGCTCGAGCTCAGCGGCAACATTTCCAGTAACTTTTCTGGTATTAAAGAAACCGATATATGTCAGGAGCGACCCGATGACCCCTGATTCCCAGCAAGGTTTTATCCTCTCCCACTCGGGCAGCCAGAGTGGGAGATGATTTAAAAAAAAAGTGACAGGGTGAACTAGAGGGAGAGAAAGAAAGAGGCGGTACTGTAGACAGTCAGGTAAACATCAGGTAAACAGACAGACAGACAAATTGAAAAGCCTCTGTATGAATGGGATACTGATGGAGAGTAAACATTATTTCTCATAACTCACCTGTCGCTGTTTGTTTGTTTCCTGCAGCGATCTGTCTTCCTGGCTGTGATGAGGAACACGGCTTCTGTGATAAACCAGGAGAGTGCAAGTAAGTAACTTAACATCTGGGAGCTGGTTTTTTTTTTAAATTATCATTGTGACATTTTCACTCAGACCCCCCCCCCCTCCCCATTTTTTCCCCTTGATCATTGTGTTCCTTGTCCGGTTGTTAAACGTCGTATCTAATGAACGTTGTGTTCCCAGGTGTCGTGTGGGTTTCAGTGGGCGTTACTGTGATGACTGTATCCGTTACCCTGGCTGCCTCCATGGCACCTGCCAACAGCCCTGGCAATGTAACTGCCAGGAGGGATGGGGCGGGCTTTTCTGCAACCAGGGTGAGTGCACTGAGAGATTTACTACTTTTTTTTTTAGGACTCACTCAGCCGCCTTTGTTTCATATTTATATTTTCTCATTGCTCACAAATTGTTTTTATTCTTGATGTTTCCAGATCTGAACTACTGTACGCACCATAAGCCCTGCCTGAACGGAGCCACCTGCACCAACACCGGCCAGGGGAGCTACACCTGCTCCTGTCTGCCGGGATACACAGGCGCCAGCTGTGAGATCCAGGTCAATGAATGTTCTGGAAACCCGTGTCGTAACGGAGGAAGCTGCGCTGTGAGTAGTTGTTGTATTCAAGAAATCAAAGCGCTGATTTGTGGCAACGAGCATCTGTGCAACCATTTGATTCCTTTTTTTTTTTTTTACCCAATGTAGGATATTGACGACGGCTACAAGTGCACCTGCCCACCTGGTTTTTATGGCAACAACTGTGAGTTGAGCGCCAATACCTGTGCAGACGGGCCTTGCTTCAACGCCGGGCGCTGTGTCGACAACCCTGAAGGAGGCTACTTTTGTCAGTGCCCAATGGGATACGCTGGGTTCAACTGTGAGAAGAAAATCGACCACTGCTCCTCCAACCCCTGTAAAAACGGTACGTTGTCTTACCATTGGTTTACACATTTTACCTTCACCTGAGCCAAGAAGTGAAATATCTGGAGACTAATACTCGTTTTCTTCTTCTTCTTCTTCTTCTTCTTCTTCTTCTTCTTCTCTGCAGGTGCAGAATGTGTGGACCTGGTGAACTCCTACCTCTGCCAGTGTCTTGAGGGGTTTTCTGGTCCCAACTGTGAAGACACCGGCAGCATCTCTGGATTCTGTCTCTCCTTCCCTTGTGAGAACGGTGGGACGTGTCAGGAGGGAGCGAACGGCTACACCTGCACCTGCCCTCCAGGTATCACAGAACAGAACAGATCTCTCTGTATTATATCAGGTAGTTTGTTTTTAAAGCCGATGTTTGTTTTGTTCTAGACTCTAAAAACTCTGCTCCCTCTACAGGCTATACTGGTAAAAACTGCAGCTCCCCAATCTCCCGCTGCTACCACAACCCCTGCCAGAACGGAGCCACCTGCCATGAGCGCAACGGCCGTTACATGTGCGCCTGTGTGCCTGGCTACGGCGGTCACAACTGTCAGTTCCTGCTGCCACACAAACCGGGGCATCAGCCGGTTGTGGATGGACCAGATCGGCGCTATTCTCCCTCGGGAAACGGGGATGCTGATGACGGAGAGGATGACGACAGCAGATTCCCGTGGACGGCTGTGTGCGCCGGCGTCTTCCTCGTCCTCGTGATCCTGATCGGCTGCTCGGTGCTGGTGGTGTACGTTCGCGTCAAACTGCAGGAGCGGCAGAGTCACCACAGTGACAGCGTCCACAGCGACAGCCAGGAGACCATGAACAACCTGACGACCACGAACAACTGTCTCCGCAGCGATAAGGAACTGGGCGCTGGGATGACAATGTCGATTAAAAACACCAACAAAAAGGCAGATTACCATTCGGACCTCGGCGGGTCTCTGGGCGGTCTCAGTGGGATCAGCGGGCTCAACGGATCGGAGAAGAACGGCTTTAAGACTCGCTATCCCAGTGTGGAGTACAACCTGGTCCACGAGCTCCGGCCTGAGGAGCTGCTGCTGTGCAAAGAGGAGGAACAAGAGGAGCCAGAGGTCAAATGTGAAATGCTGGACGAGTGTGACTCAGAGGAAAGCCACAGGAAGAGACAAAACAGGTACATAACTGTTATAATATGAGACTAACTAACCTGATTTCCTAATGTCCATCTAGTAGTATTTGTTGTTTGAAGGATGGCGTCGCTAAGTCAGTGTTGTTCTTTGTGCCGCAGTGATGCATCAGAAAAGAAACAAGTGGAAGAGTCGCCGAGCTGCAGCGATGCAAAGTACCAGTCATCCAGCGATCTGAACTATCACGCAGCAAGTGATTTTAAATACCAATCAACCAGTGATGCTGAATACCAATGTCCTAGCGACAGCAGGTACCAGTCCACCAACGACACCAAATACCAGTCCGTTTACGTCATGTCGGACCAGAAGGATGAATGTATCATTGCTACAGAGGTGAGTACACAAAAAAAATAGATTTGTCTACATGGATAATAAACATTTACACCCGTCGGCACTTATACGGCGTCTTGAAATCACACTAAAACCTAATGTTTTTATTTCCGTATTAAAGGTATGATACCAGTCCAGACCAGATCAAGATGGGACCAGTTTCCTCTGGTTGAGGGCGGCCCACACACACCAACCCTGAGCAGTAGAGCTCAGCTTGTCTCCGGGAGGTTCTACTCCTGCTGTTTGCTGCTGTTCCCTGGGATTTAACCGGAGGACTTTGAGCCAAGGTGCTGCTGAGCCAGCACAGAGTCAGTACCGACTGGCAAGGACTTAGTACTAATGAAGTACACAGATGAATCCTGCTGGACATTTTTTTTAATCCTCATTGGATGATGGTCTAACTCTGACTCAGTGCTGTGGACGAAGTGCCAAAAGACAGTGCCAGCAGTTGTACAAAAGTTGTACAGAAACGGTGCTGAACGAGCGCCGGTGCAGTCAGACGATGACTGACGACGGAGAAGAACTGACGGAAGAGCTTGTTCCACGTCTGTTGCAGTACTGGATGATTTTACTGCTCGCGGCGCCAGGATGAACTCTTCTCTCTTGATAAAACAGTGGAGTATTGACTTCGATGTTGAGCGATGATATTGTAGTACCGTGGAGTACTGATTGAATGAACAGTGTAGTACCTTTGGAGTACTGAGAACTTTTCAAGTACTGTTGTAGTACTGTTATGTGCTGTGGTTTTACAATGCAGTGTCATGGATATTGGACAGTTCATGTTCTGTGCAGTGTTGCAGAGTAGAAGGTGGAGTTGAAACAGTGTTAGAAGTACATTTAAACTGCAAGCAGCTGATAATTAATTTTACAATTGGATTTTTCCTGACAATAAGTAAATAAATAGATAAAACAGCAGGACTTCTACACCAACTATACACCTTTAACTCTGCAGCACTGACAGAGACGGTGTTGGCTGAGCTGGCTCTCAGCAGGAAATAGAGAACTGTAGACTCCAGTAGTGACTGCACATCGATCCAACATGGATCCAGTTGGGCCATACTGGCCTCTGACCCCTGAAGGTTGTGATACACAGGGCAATGTTTTGGGCAGGGCAACTCAGGAAACACTTTCAGCATTAGAGGACAAAGAAAGGGAGACAAAATGAAACAAATCAAAACAAAACATGAATTAATCTGTAATTTCAGTTCTGTATCAAAACTTAATTTGCTCCTTATTTGTTTATGAAAAAAAAGATTCGGTGAAATTTATGTTGCATCAATGTTTGCAGCAACTCAAAAATCACCAAATTTGTCTTGGTGCAAAGTCGCACCGACCTCTGATGACGCTGTCGTGTTTCATTGTGAGCCGAGCTGTAACAGACTAGTCTTAACTGCCAAGACCTCATTGCACTATGGAGGTGTGTGTGTATGAGTGTGTGTGTACAGAAGAGGTGATGTCTCTATGTGGTGTCAGATGTATGCACTGCCCACTCCTCTCCCCTTCACTCCCAGTCTTCCACTATTAGCCAATAGAAGGACACCATCACCCCTACCTGCCATTGGTTAGGATCATTTGTTTTTATTTTATTTGTTATCTAAAGAAAGATGTATTCTTTTAATTTAATTATGTAATTATTTGTGTTCCATTTCGTTGTGATGTTTTTTTGTTAAACCTGTTATAATTTAAGTTGGATTGTTTTTATTTGGCAGATAATGTATGTATGTAAGTATGTATGTATGCATGTATGTGTTAGGCACTTGAGACCACTGTGACTGTGTTGTATTTAAGAGAAGAGTCGTATGTACAGAGCCTGTCATTTTTATTACTGGAAAACAGCGCAATATTTTTCCAAAATAAAAGAGGAATGAAATATGGAACATCTGGTGTTGAGTGACTTCATATTTATATGTTGTTGTTTTTTCTTTCACTGAAGGAAAGAATAGGAAAAAATAGCTCATCCTGTGTGGCGATACTGGCAGTGGATTCATCACAGTAATAATGAGTTTATATCCAGTCTGCACAGCTGATGCTATAATATCTTTACATAGAGGTGAGGGTTGGATCTGTTCTCACACATGACCATTTCTACAAGTGAAGTTCCTCTAAAGGCCAATTCAATCTCGGGGATTTGTTGTCGCTAAGTGATAGTGTGTTGGTATTTGCATGTGTATGTGAGTGTGTGAGTTCGTCTGACACAGCAGAAGACTGTCTCCTTGTGGAACCACTAAATGAGACAAAGACACACCCCATAATCATAGACCGCTTAGCTAGCCTCCTCTGAGGCCAGAGCCATCTCTTTTGTGTGTGAGTATTTGTGTGTGTGTGTGTGTGTGTGTGTGTGTGTGCTAGAGAGAGAGAAAGCATAAGTGTGTCTTGTCTTTAAGTGCATGACTGCATGTGTGCATATTTATACGAGTCTGTGTCTTCATACGTTTGTGTTAACTTTTTTTCTCTTGTTACATGAGTATCAGTGCTTTTGTGTGTGCGTGTGCACGCGTGTGTGTGTGATCTTGTTTTAAGCAGAGGGGTATTTATAGCTGGAGAGAGAAACCACCAGTCTGGATTTAGTCCCGGTTGCCCCTGCCTGACTACTCTGTATGTGTGTGTGTGTGTGTGTGTGTGTGTGTGTGTGTGTGTGTGTGTGTGTGTGTGTGTGTGTGTGCGTGTGTGTGTGTGTTAGCGACCACTGGGAGTGTAGAAGTAGTCATCAAAGGAACTCATATGGTTTGCAGTCTCATATAAACACACACACTAACAACTGGATGACAAATGATCAGAAATTTACTACAATTACAGAGGACAAACTGTATTAAGTGTCAACATGGAGAACGCACACACACACACACACACACACACACACACACACACACACACACACACACACAGACACACACACGAGTCATGGTCACGGCCACACAGACTGAAGTTTGTGTAAAATGATGAAGGGGGGAAAAGGAAAGAAAGTGTAGTGACGTCCATGCGTTGGTACAGATACAGATACAGACATTATACTGTGTGCGTGTGAGCAGCGCTGTGACTTCACGCAGCAACAGGTCGTCGCGGTGACCTGACCTGACGCTTGTAGACACAGGGACGGTCGCCCCTTCCAAAAGACTGCGACTGTCGCTGCTCAAAAAGTATTTGTTTGTATTACACAAGCGGCAGGCAGTTGTTAGCACATACCATGCTAAGCTTTTTAACTTAACTTTTTTTCAGGGCCACAATAGCTTTTCGCTGAGTTGGAAAATCACAGGAGACAGGCTTAAAGCTGGTCCTTTGTTGTCGTCAGGCTGTCCTCCGGCCCCCGAACAGTCGCACACACTCGCATCCTCCCTCTCTGCATCTCTCTGGTGTCAATAGTCAGACAAAGCCCTGGTCACTGGCTGCCATATGCTGCCCCCGCTG
Source organism: Decapterus maruadsi (assembly GCA_030347415.2). Lineage (NCBI taxonomy): Eukaryota > Metazoa > Chordata > Actinopteri > Carangiformes > Carangidae > Decapterus > Decapterus maruadsi. The sequence goes on from CM064900.1 coordinate 5,264,976, forward strand.
CACATAAAGAACAGCGCTCTTTGAACTTCTGAGGGGGAAATCGAAACTTCTTCATGGTAAAATATTAGGGGAGTGTATTTTAAATCAGTCACATATTCTTCACAGGGTTTGTTTTTCTTTTTTTTTTTATATATGGAGCTATTGTTTCATCCTGTCCTGTTGTCTTCAATAATCAACTACAGGATGTACGGTTAAAGCATAAACTTGCTTACTTGTTTTTATTATCAACTGATGCTCATAACTGACAGATAGTTCACAGATCAGCTGTTACCGGTGATACTGTAACCTGGCAACCATAGTGTTCCATTTACAATGTTGCCTGGGAAGACGCTACTTAAAACAACAACAACAATCCTATTGTTACAGCTATAATAGCCTTGAACATTTTGTTTTGATTCACTTATGGTAGAGGATTGAGGGTGCACAATATGAACACAGAGAAACAGTGTCAAATAGGGAATAAAAACCAAAATACACCAAGTATAAGTATGCCTTTAGAGTGTATAATGAAAATATATTGTCTCTTTTTCTCCCCCCCGCCCCAATCTCCCCCCACCCCTCTCTCTCCGCTCACACACTTTTTATTCTGACAGGGAGTAGGCAGGACCGTGTCTAATCCAGAGAACAGGCTGTTTAAGTGTGTCTCTGCTATAATCTGATTAATCTGTCCATTCATACGCTCGTCTCCTCTCCTCTCGCAGATTTGTTTGAATGTATATGTGTGTGTCAGTGTGTTCGTGTGTGTAAGCATGCACGTCTTGTGTGTGTGTGTGTGTGTGTGTGTGTGTGTGTGTGTGTGTGTGTAAGAGAGAGAGAGAGAGAGAAAGACTGCTGGGAAGAGGACAACAAGAGAGAAAGAAAGGAGCTCACACTTGGCCACTGACCCTTCCTTTGTCCACACTCTGGTCACCTGTCACACACATACACACACACACACACACATCGCTGAGAGCGGTTGAAACTGGACAAACTGGAGCACCCTCATGACCCACAGGTTAACGTGCCCCTAACGGACCTCAGTGTCTGCACAGCTTGGGTCCAGCCGCCTCCAAGTTGCAGGTTATTTCCCACCTCCTCATTTTCCAACAGTGTTTAATGTAGCCTACACTTTCCCACTTTGAATACAAGAGTCGGCACCTGGAAGCATTTAACTGCATTTGAAATCAATCTTCAAATGTAAAGTTAAAAAATATATACTTTTGAAAATCATCTAAGCGACTTGTGTGAGGATAGTTTTTTGTTTAAAGAAAGATTATGTAACTTCTGCTAAGCAGTGGCACCAGTGGCCTCTGTGGCCCCAACTGGTAGTTAGAAAGTGCTGACACATGTGAACCGGCAGCAGTGTGAGCTGAAAGTTGCCAGGAGCTACATTTACATTGACTGATGACTGAGGGGCAACAGGGAAGGGTCTCTCCTCAGCAGGGGAGTCCAACATGTCGGCCCTGCGCAGACCTGACGGTACACATCAAATCTCACTTCCCCGCTGTATATTCTAGTAAACATGTATGGATTTAAACCAGTCCAGCTGTGACAGATAGGTCCATTGTCCACAGCTCTGTTGTTTTAGGCATTTGAGTAAAATATTTTTAATTTTTTTATCAGACAGAGGACTTAAGGTGAATTGTTGGCCTTTAATGGGAAATGGTTAAAACCTCCAGATGTGGTCTTAGTTGGGTTCAACCCAGCACTCAGGACTGTTCGCTTGTGATCAGATCACCCAAGACAGCTGTTAACACTAGGGCCCAGTTAGGTAATCTGATTGGATCAAATCTTGAAACACGTGTTCCAAGTTTGGTTTTAATCTGAATGTGTTGTGTTGTTCAAAACTTTTTTGTAGGATTGGGATAACTTTGATCCAAAAAAAAGATGGATTATTTTTTGAAAAGTTTGTGTCTGTATCAGACTGATCCAATCCAGCTGTGATTTGAACAACTGTGATACATGATCCTGGACGGCAAAACAAGGGATTTCAAAACCTGGATAATTTTGATCAAGATTACAATTTGTGAACAAGTGGGCCCAGGTCTCGATGGGGTCAAAGATCCAGTCACGTTACAGTCACATCATCTTCTTACACTATGGAAAATACAGTCAAACGGCTGCTTTTATGTATAGCTCAGCTCATGGAAACTGACGTCTATCATTGATGTTCACATAACCATGGCCACACTTGGTGACTTAGAGATAGATAATGATACGTAGGTATAGTGGGACTCACCATTATTATCCACTTGTACCGAGCATGTCTCTGTCATCTTTGCTGCTTCATGTGTCAGAAACTGTCCACACCTTGTCGCTGATGGATGCGTTTGATAGTGTTTCCCAGCTGGCACGTCTGGTCTGGCTCTGAAAAGTAAGATTTAAGGGGTGAAATAAAAGTGGCGGATTCTTTTCATTGCTTGGAAATTGAACATAATTCACCTGGAATATACTTTTTGCACATTTCAAAGTTTCATAGTCTCCCTTTACTTTTTGGCCGAACCAGTGGAACAGAGTCAGTGGAGGTTTACGATACTGTAATCATGTTCACAGTGTCGGCAGCAGCAGCGTCTATATTAAAACATGTAACACATTGAGGTCTGTGTATGGCTCGCACAATTCAGTCCGTTTTTTTTCTCTTCCTTCTGTCTCTCATATTGTGGGAAACCTGATTCTGAACATCTGGATTTGTTCCAATGCCACTCGCTGATGTAATATAGATGTAAGCTGTGTGTGTGTATGCGCACTACGGCCTTTAGAAGTAACAATAGTGTGTTTTTGTGTAACGAGTGGGTGTAAATTTGAAGTCATTTCTTCTCTTCACATCTTCATCTAACTCTTTTTTTTGCTAATTTGCAGTCGCAGTCACAACAAAGCATCAAAACAGCATCATAACAGTGACTCGCAGACTTTACACCTTTAATTAGCATCTCAATTTGTGTCTCTCTTTCTCTCTCACACACACAGCATCACTGACTAGTGATTTTTGGGGCTAAATCTTGTGGGAAAACAGAGATTTCTCTCTCAGCCATCTCCATTGTTGAGTTTGAACAAACAAAGTGACCACAGCAGCCCGAGTCACACAATGACAGACAGCTTATTCAGCTACTTCATCTGTTGCAGCTCCCCAGGGACCAGGCTCTGATCTTTTCCCAGAGCTCCATCTCTCTTTCACTCGCTCCTCTCCACCTCTTTCTTCCTCTTTGCCCGATTGTTTTTCTCCTCCGACTCTGTTCATATCCCCAAACCATGACTATATTAACTTTCTCTTTCCTTTTCTGTCGTCAGTCTATATGTATTATTCATTAAATTACCGTTTTCTGGGGTGTCACTTAAGGTGCAAAGGCGATTAAAAAACAACAACAACAACAACATGTGTCTCATTTCTCACTCTAGCAGCATTGTTTTTGTTTTTATTTTTGTTTATTGTCGTTTCTCCCTGGGGGTTAAAGCAGTTGTAAAGGCAGCCATTCCTTCAGAGACACCAGCAACCATCAGCGCCTTCTGGTCATTACTGGTGCATCGTGGGAACAGCTTGGCAAGGACAATGATTGGCTAGAACAATGAAGTTGGGGGGCAACACAAAGGACACGCCCACTGCATGATGGGAAAGAGCAGCGGAGGAAGCAGATGTTGCCACAGAGGACACACAGGAGGGGAGAGAGAGAGAGAGAGAGAGAAAGAGAGGTTGATACTGAGAAAGCAGATGTCTCTCCTCTCTCCGTCTCTGTCTTCAGCTCTTTAGCAGCAGGTGAAAAGATCCAACAGTGTTACCTGCCTTTGACAACACGACCTCAATCTTCCCCTTCAGGTCTCCTCTTGACCATACAAACTTTTGATTTCCATCATTCGCAGATGTGCAAGACATTGCTTTAAAGGAAAAGACTGAAATAAACGAGTGGAGAAACATGGGACGAGCAGATGCCTCCATGTGAAGCACAAGGAGATGTTAAAAGGTGTAATGTGTATGGTTATGAAAATGACTTACCTATGGCCTAAATGATGTGTAGGCAGACAGTGCTCTCTGAAGAGCGGCGTACATCCCGCTGGTGACTTTACAACCAGTAGACGTCAACAGGGTGAGTGGATCTATGCCAGAAAGCATCAAAACTCTTACTAAGGCACATATTTGTTTGTTTTTTTTATCTGCATGTATTTGCTATGTGCTTATTTCAACATGTGAATGAGATTCACACAATATTGAAATATGCAAATACATGTTTTTTGTTCATATGTATGGCTGCATCATTACAGTAACTTAACTTTAAAAACCTTGTGCATAAAGTTCCCTGCAAGTTTTAAGATTTTCTTATTTTGTAGCTGTGTAATCAGTGTTTTCATGGGCACATAACATGAGTTTGTAACGTTGGGTCTTTTTTTGGGGGGAACATTTTGAATCGATCATTTCACGCCCGTAACGGCTCCAACACAGTCTGTGTAATGAATGAACTGCTGTGACAGTTTAATTGTTTAATGACATGAAGACTGAAGAGCTCACATGAAGTAAAAGTAACAATAGTGAGTCGGATTAAAATCAATTATATGGCAAGTGACTGGACTCCAGGAGTCACCATCATCATCATATATCATCATTATATCATTATTATAATCAGACCTTATTATTCACCTCAGATGCAATAAATCACATCACAAGCTCTAGTTTGTTTTGTTACTCTCCTAATATATTTTAAATCTACTATACAACTTTATATTGACACACAAATCCACTTAATGTGCATTCTGTTTTTTTTCTCTCCTCAAATTTAAGGTCAGAACAAATTTGAACTTTCCAACATGGAGGCTATTTGGCATTGTCTTTGCCTTCTGCGACATGGTTTGCTGGTTGGCCTATACACACCGCTGACATTTATACAAGTTCATGGGAATACACTCTTCTCTTCAATATGCCCATTCATGACGGCCAGACAAATTAGACAGCAAATTCACACAATAATACTTGCCAATTCATCCCATGAAGACAGACACAAAAAAAAAGAGAACAGCTGATGGGAACAATCTCCCTGTGTTCACTGACTGTGCCACGAGGGAACAGTCGTCACTTGTGAAATAAAAAAGCGCAGGAGACATTACTGGGTCGCCAGATTTGAAAGGGCAAAAATTTGGGTTGCCAGGTCTGATCCGCCAAGATGACAGGTGTGGTGGGGAGGACCTAGCAAAGTGTGCTCTGGGATGTTTCTGTGATTAGGGCGCTGTGTCTGTGTCTGTGTGCGTGGTCTTTGTTTTCATCTGTGTGGCGTGTATGTGTGGGAATGGACCCTGGTCTGACTTGTTGATTAATGGCCAGTGTGTGTATGTGTGAAAACGCTCTCGGTCCTGTTTCCATGCTAATGAGTAGCAGCAGATGGGAGAGAGGAGGCTGGACCAACAATGAACAAACACACCAGCAGCCGTACAACCTAAAAAGACCAAACAGACCTTCCTGTGTAGGGAGTGTTTCCTCACACACACACACACACATACACTCTGATGTTACACTCCTCCGCTTGTTGGTCGGAGCCGAGTCGCCTCCGTCATGGATAAGATCATAGCATTTTGGGATATATAACGGCAAGAAGGACACTTTATGGGGCTAATACACTTTTACCATTGGCCTACACAGAGTTAACCCAGTGACCAAAACAGGGAGCTAATCGGAGTGGGGAAACACACAGGAAAACCTGAGGGTCAACTGCATCTAAGAAAATATCTGTGGTGTTTTGACATTTAATCATCGTCCTGTACAAGTCTTGGCTTGTGCAAATTGTTCCACTTGATAAAAAACAGCTTCATTTTCCCATTTACACACATGCATTTTGTTTTTTTCTGTGCACAACACAATTGATTGGTCTTGTCACATCTTCACTCTATCAAATTTGTTCCATTGTGTTGTTAATATTTAGATTTATGATTTCAGTAAAACATCCAAATCTATCACACTGTGATTAACTGTGTCCATGTGTTTTTATCAGACATTTTTTAGAATAGCTTCACAAGTTAATTATTATTATTGATGGCTTAACAAAAACACTGACAAGCGACTTGGCTGTTTTACAGCTGTTTAGTATTGGTAAGTTGATCTGCAGACAGAGCAGAAAATATGTTTTCCTTTGTAAAGACCTGAACTGTATATGTAGATTTTTGATCAGTAATTGATCATGTTTTTAGTCGTTATCATTCATTTGTTTTTCAAATTCATAATTTTCTGGCATCAAATCTGAATTTATGTGAAACTGTTCAGATGGGCTGGATATTTGGTATCACATGACTGATGGGGAAACTAGAAGACACAGAAAAGTGATGTAAAGTGGAGTCTAATGGGCGACATCTTGTTTTTCGTAGAGTTTTAGTCTTACTTTCTGTATTTTACAATATACGTACATCCTGCACGAGTCTGTGTGTGTATGATTTCAACTTGTGGTCCAACCTTTTAGACAAATATAAACACTTCCTCTCGTAAGTCGAGATAATGTTGCCACTGATTAGAAACGTGTGTGTGTGTGTGTGTGTGTGTGTGTGTTCTGCCCCATGTGTAAACGGGCTCGTGGTGTTACTGTAACGCTGCAGGAAATCATGTCTGTTTCCTGAAGAACTCTTTATTTTTCATTCTTAGTGTCCTTATCTTCACTCTTTCTCCTCATTTTATTACTCACACTTTGTTTTTCAGCCTAGTCACTTTTTTTTCCATTGGTGTTTTTCCAAGTCTCATTTTCTTTTTATCTGGAAAGACCCAAACACTACCTACGGACAACGCAATGTGAAATGAAATTATGTTTGTCACCTAAAAATTGTCTCAGTGTTAAACTACATAAATATAAACATATATAAACATAAACAGACACACACACATACACAGCGTCAAACATAAGGAACAGTCATCAAGTACAAGTATGTGTGTGTGTGTGTGTGTGTGTGTGTGTGTGTGTGTGTGTGTGTGTGTGTGTGTGTGTGTGTGTGTGTGTGTGTGTGTGTGTGTGTGTGTGTGTGTGTGTGTGTGTGTGTGCGTGCATGCCCGTGTGATGGTGAAACTCCTGAGGAATGCTCCAAGTGCTGCAGTAGTAGGTCCGAACAGGAAATGGATTCCCAGAGACAGGAAGTAACTTCGTGGAGAGAGGAAGTGTTTGCCAGCATCCGCCCTCTGTCTGCTGGACGGGGAAGGAAGGGGGTGGAGGAAGAGAGAGGGAGAATGAATTAGAAGAGTTGTTTTAGGAAGAAGAGAGAGTGTGTGTGTGTGTGTGTATGTGTGAAGATGACCCATCCGAGGCTAACAACAGATTCAGTGCCGACTGCAGCACAAGCCTTGTTGCGGCCTTAGACATAAACATGTATTACATTAGAAGACTAGTATAACCAGCTCAAAACGACACCAGCAGAGGTTGATCAGCACTCGCTTTGCCGGTCACACACCAAACCTGAAAGCTAATTTAACATTAAGTCTAATACAAATATCAAACATAGAGACCAGATAGGAAAGCCAATAAAACACCAACGCAACTAATCTATTTTTTCAAAGACATAAACAAAACAGATGAAAAAAACAATTGGATCTTATATGTTTCAAAAGAAGTGGTTGTGAGGGGACATTGATGTTCTGAAAACCAGATTTCATTTTCCAGTTCAATCCTTTAAAGGGATAGTTCACCCAAAATTCAAATTTCACTCATTATCTATTCACCCTCATGTCGACTAAGAGCTGTGAGAAATTTCAGAGTCCTCCGTTCCTTCCCTGAGTTATGGGGGGTCCGCGCAGCAGTATTTGTCCATATAATGGTTGTCAATGGACACCAGGTTTCTTCGTCCAAAAAGACACACCAAAAAATATCCAAATACTGCCACACTGCTCATCTGTAATGTCCCTCTTGTATTGAAGCCCCCAAATGAGAAATTGTTAAGAAAAAAATTAAGTAAGTCTATATTTTAAGTCTATATTTTAAGCCAAAGAAAGGGTGAGGAGATAATGAGTGAAATTTGAATTTTGGGTGAACTATCCCTTTAACAAGTAGCTGCAGCCAGATTCAGAAATCTCAACCTGGAAAAAAAAAATGTAGCTGTGAAGGATCAAATTAATATTAATGGTTTTTGAATGAGACGTTCATCATCAATCACATCTGGGTGTGATGTTTGAATGTCCACATACTTCCTTTGTTAGTTTTGGCTGTGAGAAGTGAAGTCACTAGAAAGCAGAGATAAAAAGTTGCCCCATGTCCAGTTCACATGTTGCTCTCACACTCCTCTGTCAGCTCTTGTCCTCAGAGAGTAGTGTCGTCCCACTGCCCTGACACTTTTAACAGCTCCCAAGAGGAGGATTGTTCGAGGTGAAAGGTCGAGGGGTCAGCACAGTGTGTGTGCGTGCCTGTATGTATAGGCCTGTGTTGGTGAGCAGCTAAGGAACTTGAGTTTGCTGAGTTCAAAGTAGGAACAACATGCCACACACACTGGACTCTGATGGGGTGGAGACCTGTGGAGGTTAAGCATAGAAGAAATATACAAGACTGTAGCTCCAAAGTGTGTATTTAACTGTAAACAGGCAGCTGACACGATGAGCTGAACAGTCAGGGAAGAGAAATAAACTGTGAAAACAAACTTGAATGAAGTTGAAAGATGAAATCCGTGAAAACCGACAAACGAGGAGAAACGAGGGTAAGCGGCTGCGTCGAGGCATGTTGTTGTGAGAAGGAAAGTTTAATGTAGCGTGTGTGTGTGTGTGTGTGTAGTACCGGCTGGACAGATGGTCCTTTGTGACTCCTGACACCTGCCAGCTGCTGCTCTGCTCCTCTTCACCTCTTTTCTTCTCCTCTCCTCTCACCTCATCTCTTTTCTTGTCTTCCTCCTCCTCGTCTGTGCAGGTCGGCTCCGTTCCTCCCGTCCTCCTTTTGATTTTCTCCTCAACGAGGCATTTAGAGGGAGACTGGAGGAGGTATGGAGGTGCACTGGCCATGGGACACCTGGGGGTCGGTGCGGGTTGTCAGGTGTTACAGGACCGGTTCATAATCTCACATTTTCCTCATCTGCTCTTGTTTTATTTAGTTATATGTTAAGTTTCATCAAATCACTTCATATTACATTAACACACAGTGTGTTCAATATGACAATTGTGTATTTAGCTGCAGAGTGGTGATAAAAGAAAAGAAATGAAGTGCAGGCTACATAACAGTCAGGCTACATGATGACCAGCTGTTATTCAAACACCATGATACCAAAGCAGATCCAGTGCCCGCGGCATGCAAAGCGAGCCAGTCAGACAAATGTAGCTACCCGGGTCATTTCCATACTACTAAAGCTGAAATGTTAAAAACCTTTTTCTTGTCTCTCTGTACCTGTAAAACTGCTGTTTTTGAGCAACAATCATTTCTTCCTCAAAGTGGACGGCATACAAAAATGCTGAGGTTTTAGCATTTGACCTGTTTTTGGAGAATCTTGACTTCCTGGCATTTTAAGTGTTTTTTTTTTATTTATGTTTGGTCTGTAAACAACCAACAATGGTAATGGTAGAGATTTCACAAAGTTGTTGAGCGACATGTCGTCCTACACACGCCCAGTAGGGATGTGTGCTCTCTCTGAAAAGATTGGTACCAATTCTCCAGCACATGCAACATTATTCACTTACTTTTAAAATATTGACGTATGTGAAGTAAAAGCTGGATAGTTACAATCAGCATCAATAATCACAAGAGCAAAGAGCAGAAGCTAAAGAAACTGAAAGTTAAATCTTAAAGGGATAGTTCAACATTTTGGCAAGTTGGCCCATTGCCATAATCCCTATAGTTTTAGGAATAGGTTTGTTACCTTTATCGGTGCTTCAGTATTTTTAGAATGGCGGAGCAGAGCCGCGAGCTGCCCAGAGCTACACTTAAGAGGCTCATGGGATATCTTGGATTCCCTCATCAAACTCATCAAATACACAATCCAACAACTCCAAAACACTCTCGCGGACAAGACGTGACTAGCACTGAGCAGCTCACGACTCTGATCCTCCGTTCTAAAAATAGCTTGCATTGACAAAGGTAACAAAGCTACTGCCATGACTATAGGGATTATGGCAATGGGCCAATTTGCCAAAAATGTTTAACTATTCCTTTAAAAAACTAAAGTAATAAAAACATTCTGGTGCAGTTTCCTTTACTGCTGCTTCCTCGTGTCTTATTCCTGGCGACACAGACGTAGGATGACGCACTGGACCAAAAGTACAGAGCCTGTGCAGACTGAAGAATCAGACTAATTCCTGAAAGTAACACAGTTCAATGACACTGTGTTGTCACACCCTGAGGAAAGGCAGCTGAAAAAACCCGTTGTAAATCTGTTTAAAATGCTCATTCAGACAGAAACCTCACGAGGGCCGAGGCCAGAGCACATTACTGACGTGAGGAGGTCAGATTTTTACGATTTCGGTAACCACTGTTTGCTTCACTGCGGGATAAAACAGCTCCCAGCTGTTCAAGGTGAGGACGTGTTCATGTTTCCTAATTCATGATGTCACAGTTGGAAGAAATGTCTGCACTGGGAAAAAGAGGGTCCGCTGCTGCTGCTGCTGCTGCTGCTGCTGCGGTGTGTTGGTTTCCCTGCTGGGTGACACGTGGCCTTAAAAAAGTCAGAGTGAAATCCAGCCTGAGAAAACAAGCCTGTCTGTCTGCCTGACTGCCACTCTCACCTCCTCTGTCCTCTGTGTGGGACAGTCCATCAGCGAGGACAGCTGGCTGCCTGAGAGTGGATGTAGGCGATATCTACGTATGTGTGTGTAGGTATCTGGGCTCATGCCTGCTCATATAGCCTGTGTGTGTGTGTCTCTCTCTCTCTCTTTGTGTGTGTGATCCTAAGAGGTCGGTAGGTCAAGCTGCGGTTCACAGAGACTCACGTTGTTCCCCTCCCAACAGGAAGGGAGGGCACTGTCCATATGCTGTCTTCACTCACATATAGATTCACACGCTCGCACACTATATACAAGTGGTCACAAATTCTGACAGGTACACACATGAGCTCACACAACTACACACTAAACACACACACCGACACGTATAGATCCGCTCATCCTCACACTGTTGGATCCACATTAAAGCAGCGCTAACACTCGAAACATCCAAACTTCATGAACGGGAAAAGTCCTATTTTGGTGAGGACAAGAGATAGTACTGGAAAAGTGAACTACACACATCTACACAACTGAACAAACAATGAGTAAAGTGCGTTTCATGAGAAATAGTTAGATACATTGAAGCCAAACCAGGCTGTGATTCAGTAATGAAACTTGTGACTATCTCTGTTGTGATCATTCATTTTCAAATAGATGGAGCCGATTACACAGTACAGCTGCTGCTGTCATCTGGATTCACAAGAAAATTGTGTAAGACGACTTTGAGTCACAATGTCTAACTGCAGCAGCACTGGACTCATAGTTTAAAGATCAGATATTATTTATTCTTTTAGTCTATTGAAGTATAAATAAATAAAAATCCAGAGGCCAGGGTGATGTCGACGGATTACAGACAAATTAATTAGCAGAACCTGGAAAAGAAATGCAGAGCGAGAGGGAAGAACAAGCTCAGCCAGATGTGAGAGTTTGTCAACTGAAACAGGAGGAAGAAGGAGAGATTAAGACATTTTTCCTTTTGTTGTGGCGTTTTACTGTGGACAGACAACAACAACCTGAAAAAGCCAACATGGATACATGTTGTTTTCACGTGTAAATAGTACTTTCAGCTCGCCAGCTTAGTGTGGATGAAGCCTCGGTGCCAAAGCTGTTTAGGACAGCAGCGTGAAAGCTGGAGACTCTCCTCCACGAACCTCTGTCTCTATTTCGTCTCCCCCTCCTCCCCTCAAATACAAATACTTTCACTTTTTAAACGCTGTCACTGACACTTGTTTGGCTCCCTCTCCGTCTCCCTCCTGCTGATCAGACCCTTCTTCTCCCTTCACATTATTTTCTCTCTCCACTCCAGACATCCACTTAGTGTGCAGCCAGCTGCATACAGCTGTGTCCTGTATGAGTGTCTGATGATAACATCTTTTATAGGCGGTGAGACAAGCGTTTAGACTGCAACACACACACAAATCTTGGACGGTAGTTTAAAATGTACGTCTCCTTCGGGACAGCTGTGTTCACACTGACACTCACTTTGTTACTGCACAAACACAGGAGGAGGGTCTGAGCAGAAAGTGACAACACGCTTGGAGGTTTTAAAGTCAAGGTGCCAAATATCCACAGTGACGGGTGGAGAGTTTCCTCCGTGTTGTACCTGCAACCCCCGGACTCGTACTCCCAACACCACAGGTCACGATCAGCGGACAAACTGGTGCCACTCAACAGAGAAAATATTTTGTAATCTCCTCCTTTTTGTTCTCATCACATCCACTTACAGTAAAACCAGTCCACAGGATGCCTCACACTGCTTAAACCAACAGTTTGAGGCCAAGTTTGAGGAGGAAAATGAATGTGTGTCGAAACGCCAGAACTTCCCTCAAAACAATTCACTTCTTTATCAGGCCTTTATTTATTTATCGCCTTGTGTAACTCTTTAACTTCTGTTCTTGATTTGTGGCAAGATTGTTACAAACATGGAGAGACACAACAATGTGACAGCGTAACGCAGGATATTCAGCACTCGCCACCTTGAAGCCTTGTGTGTAAAAAGGGTGCTGTCATGGAAACCACAGACCAGTGCTTCAGGATTAGGGTTGTAAATAATACGGCCAAGCCAAAAAAAACAAGAAAAATGATACATATAAAATGCTTTTATCCTTTTAGCTCATTTCAAAACAGCATAAAACCAAACAAATTCTGTTTGAAACTGAATTCAACATTGATTGGAGGGGATTTTTATTATGTTCTTTAGGGTGGTTTCCCCCATTTTCATCACAAAAAAAAAGAAGAAAAAAAAAGAAAATGCTCCAAGAAGAATGCAGTCACTTCCTGTACTTACCATCATTTATGTTCCCAGCTGAAGACACACAGGTCTAATGACCAGACACGCTGAGGCAGATATAGTTCTCACACCTCTCCATCTGGACGGATCATCCTTCAGGTCAATCACAACTGACAGGTGACACACACACACACACACACACACACACACACAGATTTGAGGAATGCTAAAACAAATGTTGACTGTTTACACTGGACCTGTTGTTATTGTTTTTGCACTTTCTTTCAGCTCAGTTGTTGTTGTTGTGGCTGTAAATCTGACATCAGCAGAACCACTCACAGCTACAGCTACCAGGAGATTAACATTAAAGTTTGCACATAAGAGTAACAGTACTTTACTTTACGGATGAGTTTCACTGTCATGTATATATTATTCTCTAACCACAGGCTGACATGCCTTCAGTTCTTACCCTTCATTAGATTTAATATTGATTGCAACTCACTTTTCACTTGCCCTGCAGCTCAGGGAGTTTCAGCAGTGTCCTTTGATTCCTCACCATTGGATTATATTTCCCTCCTTTACCATGTTGGCCAGCCTGAGCCCAGATCTGAGTCTTATGAGTAAAACAAATGCACTCCAGTCAAAGACTTTCCGAAACAAATTATTATCATTACATCTGGAGACATTACCTAGCAATTATCACTCCACCCTGTTATTCTGCTGCAGTGGCTCTGTGTCGTTCATATTAACGCTGGGAGGACGTTCTGCAAGGCATCATATCACAAAACACATAAGTATTATTCTCAAAATGATTTATTGCCCCGAGCGATCTGAGTCATGAAGCTGTAAAAATCTAGAAGCATCATTATATGGATTATACGAAAAAGAAAAACAGATTTAACAGATGAAACAGCAGGGAAATAATAATAATGTGTCACTGATGACAAATAGAAATGAGTCCTGCAGCATGTCACACTTTAAAATGAGTATGCATGCATCTGCTGCCCCCTACTGGTGACAGAGCATCTCTTGGCCAGTTTTTAAATGAAACATCTCACACTAAATGGAAAATGTAATGCTGTAATTAAAAATAGAGAATTAACAGTATTCATTATGTGATGTGTACATGGTACGTCAACTAAAAATTAATAATTTGTGTCTGTAAAATTGTATAAAATGCCACTGATGACAGCCCAACATAATATCTTCAAATATCATATTTTATCCCAAACGGCCATACAAAAATCCAATGATATTCAGTTTACTACTATATGCTGTATGTTAAAGTAAAGTGTCATATTCACAATTGACAATTGGAACCATCAAATGTTTTTCCTTTTCTATTAAATGTTCATATTCACACTCTCAATTAATTTATTAAAGCAATTTTTGAAACAATTGGTGAACAGAGGTTTGACATCAAAACGTTGTTTTAAATTAATTTTCTATTTTTTTCTGAACTCTGCATTTTTGGGCTATGCCCTCCTCCTACACACCTGCATCTTTAGGTGTGCTGAGACCCTTCACGTGTTTTTGGAATCCTTTTCTATTCATTAAAATGATAAATACTGAGTCTAGTGTGGGCACCCAACTGGTTAATATTATAATAATGCAAGGCAACTGCAAAAATCACTTTAAAAAACTGAACAAAATGTCTCCCACTGTTTTTCGTCAATTTTTATGATTTAAATGTTTCTTGTGCTCCTGCTTTTTTAGACATTAAAGGAGGTCCATCACTCGGCTGTGTTAGTGGTATGAACATGCACGGGGCGCCCTCTGGTGTTTATCACTGTATTTTATTTAAACCAGTTGTTTTTAAAGCAGTGGACACAATTTCATGAAAACCATAACAACTTATTAATGCAGTCCAGTGGAATGACAATGAAACAGATGTCACCACCTTTAAGTTAAAAATATGGTTATTAGGAGAATGAAGTTGTGTTTTTGAGGCAACACTTTGTGGTGCTGAACTGCATCGACTGTTAAAATGCAGAGATCCGACGTCGTGTCCGCACAGCGAAGGGAAGAAGATGAGGAGGTGTGTGACAAACAGCACTCAGGTATCACGAATAAATCAGTTAAACGGATAAAGAAAAACATTAATCTGTTATTATTTACATAGCATTACTGTGGAATAGATACCATGGTTAAGCGTAATTCATGTTTGCAGATCTTGCTGTTGGGTCTTTAGGTAACTAAGGTTTATTGGGATTAAATCATTACCTTCATAAAGTCATAAAAGCACACGCTTCAGTTGGAGTCCTACTTGTGGCGTCCAGCTCCGGTCTCTTTCCTCAATTTTCCTGTTTATCACTGTCACTGAATTAAAAGCAAAATGCTCCCAGGGGGAGAGCTGGTGATGAAAACTCAGTCCTGGAAACACAAGGCTATTATGAGTTCACTCTGTTCCCACAGCGTCAGTTCAGTGAGGCGCTTTGCTGTAGACCTCTCGGACGGCCTTCTGCAGTTTCTTTACAGACTCCATCGCAAGTCTGAAACTTTCGTGGAAGTTTCCGTTACCTTCTTTCACCCAGGCGGCCTGCAGCTCGCTGACCCACGCCAGTACCCCATCTAGCTGCTTCTGCACCTCCTTCTGCTCCTCCAGTTCAGCGAGCAGGGCCTGTCTGGCACAAACCTCTGCTTCATACGCACTCCGGAGGTCTGCCATGGACGACTCCAGCCTCAGCACCTCCTGAAGGGGGGCAGTCAAATCACACAGATACATTACTACTGCACTGTTTTCCATGACAAACTGTGCCAACATGTGAAAACTGTACACAATCAAATCAATATTAACAATAAGTTAACAACAGATACAAATGGGGTGGTGAATTATAAGAGCACCTGCAGATTAATTTAAGAAAATTAGTTGCAAAACCAATGTACAGCACATTATACAGATTATACAGAGTATAAACCGTAATACAATGTAATGTTCAGACTTGTTTTATACATGTGGGTGGTAACCTCATGTATGTCGTAATGTTACATAATTTGTATACATTATTATTTCATAGGGTGGTGAATGTGCAGGTCACAACTTCTCCATGAGAGCGTTTTTTAGTTTCTGGATTGCGTATTTGGTGAGTTTGATGAGGACCTGCACTGTTCACCTCCATTGTGTAACGTTACATTGAGCAGCTGACGTCTTTCCCCTGCAGATCTCAAAACATGCTCCGATAATTAAAGGCGATGAACCTACCCCTATGACTATAAGGATTATGAATAGGTCAGTTTGCCAAAATGTTTAAGTATCCCATTAAAGTAGTGTTCTTTAACATGGGGTCCGTGACCCCTAAGGAGTCCACAGAGGTAATGAAGGGGGTTCACGAAATTTCTGGTTGATTAGATTATCAGACAGCCCCCTCTTTTCCTCCTCCACCCACCTGTAAGTCTTGTGGGCAGTTCTTGTGCGACTGGTCGTCGGGCAGCAGGACGTTTGGCGGCACGGTGAAGCAGCGGTCCATCAGCAGGGCCTCCATCCGCTCCGCCAGCTGCTTGAACCGCTCTTCCAGAAAGTGTTGCAGCTTCTGGCTGCACTCTCTGGCCCGAGCCCGGAGCAGCTCGTCGGCTCCGTCCGCCCCGCCTTTACTCAGCTGCCTCACACACACCTTCTCCACGACGGGTAAAATGTCGCACAGACAGTCCTGGAAGGCGCTGTAGACCCGCAACATGCAGGTCTGCGGGGTAAAGCCGAAGAACTGCGCCTCGTACAGCTTTAACGTCGATGGAGGTAGACTGTCCATCCCTGTGTCGCCCTGTGCAACTACATCCATTTCGTTTTCTTCCCGGGTTTCCCGCGCCATGTTGAATATCTGACGTTTCTTCTTCCTCTTCTCGTGACGTAACCAGACGCAGCGTTAGCGCCACCTCATGGTATGGAGTCTCAGAGCAGTTTAATCTACCGCTCTGGAGAGTCTGTGATGGAGAGAGTCGAGAGCCTGACTACAGGACGAATAAACAATATCAAATAAATGAATTACATACTCTGATTTAACCACGTATCTTCTAGTAACGTTATGTTATCGAAATTTATTAGAAATAAAATAGGATAGATCTGTCAACAGTTAGAAATGTGTTAAGGAGTTAAAACGCCTCGGACATCCGTGTTGAATACATTTCAGATAACAATAATAATCATTGGCAGCTGGCCAAATCAGTGATTCTACATAATGCATTGTGTTAATTCCGTCAAGATCTGTTTTATAAGTAAAATACCTGAGTATTTTTGCACCGTTTATCTCCGTTGGGCTCTGTCTCGTCTGTTTTCAGAACGTTCGCTCTCCGCCGCTCGTTTAAAACCGTTGACACTCCGACGTCAGACCATGCGTCATACGCACGCTTCGGACACGCCTGTCGCTACCCGATCTGCGACGCTACCCGATCTGTAACAAAACTGATCTGCGCATGCGCAGACCGGCCGCCATCTTGGACGGCTGCCTACGGCAACTCCACTTGGACAAACTTCATTTAGGCACTGCCCGATTTGCGTACAAGCGGAGGTCGAAGTCTGCTTAAAGTCCTGTTAATTTACAATAAGGTACTGTGAAAATGATTTAAAAAAAAAAAAAAAACGCGGACGTCCGTCACAAGACAGCCGCGGCAGACTCGTTTATTCAGTGAGGGTTGTGATTGTTTGTGGTTGTCATGGTGATGAGGCCGGCGAGAGTAAACACAAAGTCCGCCTCTGTTCCTGTTTTCTGAGCATCAAGATCCACACCACCACAACGAACCATCAATTTACATTACTAATAAAGTTTGTTTTTCAAAAATAAAAAGATAAACCGTCTCTGGCGACGCACATAGGGCACAGAGATAGGTAGTGATCCTAAGACCTAAGTCAATTCAACTAAGTTTGTCCAAGTGGAGTTGCCGTACGTGGCTGTCGCAGATCGGGTAGCATCGCAGATCGGGTAGCGACAACGCCTCCTCGTCGCGACGAAGTGCGCAGGCGCGGGCGCGCTAACTTCCTCCTCGGCTGCTGCCTTTTTCCTCGCCTGGTCTGTGTTGATAGCGGCTCCTTCTTCCACACGTGTGGTCATTCATATGTGAATCTCTCTCTTCGGGACCCCGTTTACAAGTTCATCCTTACTCCACCACTATAGGTAAACCCACTGTGGGCGGTGAGCGTGTGCTGTTTGTGCAACTGCGCGGCCGTTTTTCCCGGTTGGGGAGGGGAGGGGGGCAGAGGTTACTATAGCTGGAAGTTTAGCCGGGTTTGCTGCTGTTAGCTCGGAGATGTTAGCTAGCCGCTGATACGTATACTTTTTTTTGTTGTGGTGACGCTAGCGTTAGCTAGCTAGCAACCGTAACTAGCCAGACATGATGAACGCAGCCCAAGTAACGTACGACCCGTGTTTTAGGTTGTACGTGTGTCTTCATGTGAAGCTATAAAAAATGTGATGTTTCCACCGTGTCGTCCTTTTTTCTCCAGGTGTAAAAAGCCATAGAAACCGACACAAACATGGGGGCTTATCTGTCGCAGCCTAACACGACCAAGACCTCTTCCGATGGCGGCAACACCAACATGAGCTACGGCATCTCTGCCATGCAAGGCTGGCGTGTTTCCATGGAGGTGAGCGGAAAATAAGGGACCGGATCAAAGATGAGCCATGTTGCCGATCCTGTGTCGTAAACCCTGCGAGGAGGGAAAAGGAGTGTAGAGTTATAAATGGTCGTATGAGACGTAATAGGTCTGTTTGATTGCAGGCGGTGATTGACTCTCCAGAGTTACACTGAGAGTCCGACCAAACCAGCATCAGCTGCACCGATGACTTGAGATCCATAATTCAACTACAGGGCTGCTCCTTGCATGCTGAGTTACATTGTAATCACTTCCTCACAGCAGTCAAGAGCCTGTAATTGTTGTCTGCTGTGACTTGTCTCTTCACTTGAGAAAATAGTGCTTCACTGCAGCTGGCAGCATTTGAAAAAAAAAACACTGCCCTCTAATTTTATTAAACCACCTTTTGATGAAATAAATCACATGTGTTGAGTAGACATATTTCTAATCAGATACCACCAGTAAAACAAAGGTTAAATTGGTTGTGAAGTGATTGCATGAGAGTAATCAAATCCAAAGACATGAGCATCCACCTGTGCAGTAATAACACACGGCCTTTATGCAACTAGATAGAAGAAACTTTGATGCTTCCCAGAGTTATTTGCCCACTATGTATTTACATTGTGTGACAGTGATTGAATATATAATGCTGGGGTTTTACTTTATTTATCTCATCTTATCCCCTCCTATTTGCTTTTCCTCAATATACAGGTACACTCTTTATCTGATTTACTGTACCAGTTGGTAAATGCTGTCTGTATTTTGATATGCATATTTTTCTTTTTTGGACCACAGGATGCTCACAATTGTATCCTAGACTTCGATGAGGAGACTGCCATGTTTGCTGTGTATGACGGACATGGAGGTAACATGCACACTTTCCAAAAGGAGTCCTCTATTTATAGTTACTACAGTGTATATATTGCACCATTTACAGCATTTGTTTACTAAACACCGTTTCTAACGTTGATGGTTTACAACACGTACTGCCCACACAAACGCTGTACATACACAGAAATGTTTGTTCCGTTTTTATTTTAGGAGCACAACACACCCATTTGTGAAGTGTCTCCCAATTTTATTGTTTGTTTACACACCTCTCTGAGTACTACACACCTATACTGAGAATTTATATTACCTGCTGTTCCCGTTTAGGTGAAGAGGTGGCTCTGTACTGTTCAAAGTACCTTCCTGACATCATCAAGGAGCAGAAGACCTACAAAGATGGCAAACTGCAAAAGGTGAAACACCGTGGAAGCCACAGTCTGGCCTACTCGTCTTCAACAACTCTGACAGAGCAGAGGATTAGTGTCACTCTATCACTCTGAGCTCTCTTTGATGTAGGGCTGCAACTAACGATCATTTTCATTATCGATTAATCTGTTGATTATTTAAATATTTAATCAATTAGTTGTTTGGTCAATAAAATGTTGAAAAATATCAATCAGTGTTTCCCAAACCACAAGATGATGTCCTGATGTCTTGTTTTGTCCACAAACCAAAGAGATACTCAGTATATTGTAAAGTAACAAAGAAACAGGAAATATTCACATTTAAGAAGCCGAAATCAGTGAATTTTTACTTTTTTTTTCTTCAAAAACTACTCAAACTGATTATTCGATTATCAAAATAGTTGAGTATTAATTTAATAATCAATTATTGTTCTATTAATTGAATTGTTGCAGCTCTACTTTGATGTGATCTCTATCATGATCACTGCTAAACCGAATATTGCATTGTGACACTTGACTTTTGCTGAGAACACCTTCTTGCATGTGGTTTCCAGGCACTGGAGGACGCCTTCTTGGCCATCGACACCAGAATGACCACAGAAGATGTCATCAAAGAGCTGGTGCAGATTGCTGGACGACCCACGGAGGAGCCACCTGCTGAAAAGGTGGCAGAGGAGGATGATTGTGAGTAGACACAATAGCCTTTAGGTTCAAGGTCCTGTTTCCACATCTTACAGAAATCCCAGCGGGAACACTGCAAAGCATACTAGGAAAACCTAATAATGACCACATAACACAGAGGAAATAACAAGGAAACATCACTGAAGTGGATCAAGAACTGCAGTTTCAAATAAAGAGGCCCAAACCCGGAGTAACTCCGTGTTTGTGTTTTTCTTCCAGTGGACACGGAGGAGGCAGCTTTGCTCCATGAGGAGGCTACAATGACCATAGAGGAGCTGCTGGTGCGCTACGGCCAGAACCGCAATGCTGTCAAACATGCTGCCCTCAGGTAAATCAGCAATATTTTGTCCAATATTTTTTTCCTCACAGGGAGACAAACTAGAAGTACTTAAAGACACACATCTAATAAAAATGGTCTCATCACTTTCCTGAAAATGTTACTTTTTGCAGTTAAGTGCATCTTCAAGTCCAACCTATAGCCCATTGATCATCTCTTTAACATCCTGTTACACCCACCTGTTGCACCCGTAATCATATCACTTAAAGGAAGTGATGACAAAACCAAACCACACCTTTTTCATTAAAGGGTATTTTCACTTTAAAACTTTTGATCATTTTGTTGATCGTGTGTGATAACGTATGTTTGAATTTATTGAAAATCGTCCATATCCATCACACCAGACGCCTCTCTTTGCTGGGACTCAGTCATTTTTCATGATAGGATCGACATGTCAAACAACAGCCAATTAAATTTTAACACTCAGGTTTTTGACCCCTTTATTTTCTATTTGTTTTTTGCTCTTAGTGCAGCTGCTAAGAAAGCCGCCTGCCAACACGCTGAGACCTCAGGAGACAAAGGAGAAGGTGGGGAAGGACTGAAGAAAGAGGGAGTGAATGGAGAGGTGGAGGAGGAGAGCAACGGGAAGGTGAAGGGCGCTGAAGGAGCGGCGGCGTGTGGGTCTAAGCTGCGAGCCTGTCGGAGAATAGGAGGAGGTGAAGGCAGCGCCAGTGCAGGTACAGAGCTCGGACTCGTTTGTTTCTGCAAACACATGAGATGGAAAGAGTTAATATAGTTCGACGATATGGAAACCAATGAGTGAAAATAAAAAGATCATTGATGATGATTATGGTGTGGAAGTGACTTCACAAGGTTTAAGCACCTACTAAATACCCTCTCCTTATTGATCCTTCTCTTCTTCATCTCTCCCTCTTGTTTGCTCCTCTTGTCCCTGACAGCAGCGGACTGTGGAGAGTCGGGAAGCTCCAACGGAGAAGAAAAGGCCGGCAAGGCAGAGGGAGACGCCGGTCCTTCCTGCTCCTCTTTGTCCTCCAAGGCTGCTGGAGATTCAAAGTCCAGGTTCTTCGATGACAGCGAGGAGTCTGAGGAGGGAGAAGAAGAGGAGGTCAGTGATGAGGAGGTGAGAGCAGGAGAGGAAAATAGATTTATCCATGACTGTGAAAGCTCAGTGTCTTTGAAAAACAATGTAATAACTGTTGTTTGTTTGTTTTTATTAGGATGGCAGTGAAGAGGAAGAGGGGGACAGCAGTGAGATGGAAGAAGAGGAGGATACAGAGGAAGGAGAGGAAGACTCAGAGGATGAAGAAGAGGAGGAAATGTGTCTACCTGGAATGGATGGCAAGGAGGAGGTGTGTACAGTACAAACACCAACTACATGTAGTACAGTCATCGTATTGTGCCTCATTGTAGAGTCAGATGTCGCTTGTTTTGTTGTGCTGAATATCTATAATTGATTAGCTGAGTGAAGCGCTGGATTGTAGAGAGTTGTTCAAAAATATTCATGTACTTGTCGTTCCAGTCAATGAGTGGCCATGTCAGCTCGAGAAGGAGAAGAACAAAACAATGTTCTTTAATACGGCCCCGAAACGTCATTTTCACATTAAAAGATTCTTACATATAGAGTCAAGAGTATGCTAGACTTTTTTATTTTTCAGTTTACAGTTTCAGATTAGCACCTCCCAAAAGAACCTTTGGTGTGCGTTACCTCGCTCTCCAATACGATGATCAATCACACTTTGTGTTCTTAAGGCTGTCGATTCATCGCTGCAGTCTTGGCTCTGAATACTGAACATTATTGCTGATGCAAGAAATTCATACCAAACACAAAGTTATTATTATAATCCACTCATCATTTGCGAGTGCGTGAACAGACTTGTCATAAATTACACGTTATATCAGGGCTTGAAGACCTCCGGCAGGGTGCCGGAAATCCGGCGTAGGAATATTTTTGTGGTTTAAAAAAAAAAAATTAAACCAGCCGAGCTTGTTATAGTGTACTGCGCTATAGAAAACTAGTGTATTGCAGCAGCGGGAGGAAAGTATTAGCTCGTCATGCTTAAGATCCGGGTCACATAGCATGCGGCGGGTACAGGTAGATACCACAGCTGCATCCATAGTGCTAATCACCGTCTCGTCGTATTTCAGAGATGAGGCAGCATTTGCCTCTTCTGCCCGTGTGTGGCGGAGGCTACGCTACCTCATTGCAATTGAGTGCGAGCAGCACGTACGTTCATGTTGCTTTCGTAAATTGTAAACACGGCCCCCTCGGTGTTTGCGTCCAGCAGTTTAGCGGGTATTTCAACAGCAGTGATGGATAACTGTACCGGAGAGGCAGGAATACACGGCCACGTTTACCTGACGGAGACCGACCGTCGGCCGACAGGGGAGTGATAAACATGTCGGACTATTTTGAAACAAGCCTTGAATAAAGCGCGCGCGTGTGTGCACTCAGATCAAACTTTCAATGTAGATACGCGTACGCGGCGCGCTGCACAGTCAGCACAGTGACGCTTTGATAAACACACCGGATCCGCGCTGGTTCACAATATCCTCCCGTATTTTAGCCGGTCGCTATCAGAGCTTCATTTAAAAAAAAAAAAAAAACAGAACAGCGGAGTTTCCCACTGCAGCTGATCAGCTGGCATGTGGTCAGGGCGTAGCTACAGACCTGTCACTGTCACAGGTGCATTTCATTCCTATAGGACTTCAACCTCAAAGCTCTCTGTCCTCAGACAGCTCTGACCTGTCCCTGAACATCACACAGGGCCAACATGGAGCTCTCTGTGTGATTGGTTCAGCCTACTGAGTGTTATTGTTTATATAAGTACAGTTAGATACAGTTTATCATCATAGTGGCAGGAAAGATCATTTCATCTGTGTATCAAATATTGTGTTGGTCAAGAATAAGTTAAAACAAAAAAAAGTTGTGCAATTAAATGGTTAACAGTGATGTCTGCTAGATGAAATGCACTGTCCTTCTGATCAAAGATGGCCCATCAGATTTTGTAGCTACTGACCCACCCAGAATTAAAGTTCTGCCTGTGCCAGACGTGATGTAGAATGTGTATAGTATTATAGAAGAGAAACACACTCCTTTCATGTTCTGTGATTTTCATGTCTGGGATTGTAATTGGGATGGATAGATATACTATGTGCCTAGCATTAGCCATGTATCTACTTTCATACAGATATTCTAGTGTCAAAACACTCCAAAAAGCATAATTTGCATATTAAAATCACAAAAATTTTCTCCCGGGGGTGGATGCCCCCGGACCCCCCTACATTGGTTAGGCTTTTCGGACCTTGTCACCTTTTTTACTCTCTGGAGTTTGCAGGTCTGTCAATCTTAAAAACCTTAAAATTAGATATTGATACCTGCAAAGTGCACCAGATTCATTCATTTAGATTGCAAATTTTCTAAATTTTCTTCCTGCGCGGCGAAACCCCCCCCAAAAAAAGATTTTCAGGCACAGGATTTTTTCCTGCTTCAAGCCCTGTTATATGCAAATGTTAATTAGTCATTATGAACCATTATTTTGTTTCCCCATGGGGCTAAAAGAAACAACCAGAAATGTTTCTTTTCAGTGCTACAGATTGGCCGAGTGAGCAGTCGCTGTTTGCTATTGGCCTTTTCAAGAGCACAGTTGTAATTGCAAGCTATGAATCCAACAAACGGTTCTCAAACGAGTTGGACAGCTGCACAGCTGCAGAAGCCAAACATAATGACTTGTGATGAGTTTATGTAAATAGAAGAGTTTTTAATGGCTGCCCTTTTTTTAATTGGCTGAAAAATGCCTTCAAGCTTTGATTTATTTTGTTGGTGAAAGCCGTCGTGAAATTTAAACAATGTTGTCACATTTTAACAGCCTGGCTCGGACAGCGGCACCACAGCTGTCGTGGCTCTGATCCGAGGGAAGCAGCTGATCGTGGCCAACGCTGGAGACTCTCGCTGCGTGGTGTCTGAACGCGGTAAGTCCGAAACGTTGTTTACCTTTTGTGATGCATTTGCTGTTGAGACATGTATATTAAATATGATTTAAGAACTTCAGTTGGAGTCTGTAAGCCCTGTTGCAATTGAGTAACATCATTGTATGTTTGCTTTTCCTGGTATTTTTACAGCCTCACCAGGTTGATATATTATGGTGCACAAACTCCTCTTCTCTATCCCCTTACCTTATATGTAGTTTGTTTGTTTTTATCCTGAAGGCCTAATTTCTCTCTCTATTTAATCCCAGTGTTTGGGCTTTTCATGTATAGTGGTGTACATTTCAATGAAAGCTGTCATATTATATGAAATTCTTTCTTGTGTTGCCGTAGGCAAAGCTGTCGACATGTCATACGACCACAAGCCAGAGGATGAGGTGGAGCTAGCTCGCATCAAAAACGCCGGAGGAAAAGTGACCATGGACGGACGGGTCAACGGCGGACTGAACCTCTCCAGGGCCATTGGTACGACCAAACCCATGCACAATCTTTAGATGAGTCCTGAGAGAAGCAGCATGAATAAAACTAATGGCGTTTGTTTATCTCAGGCGACCACTTCTATAAGAGGAACAAGGCTCTGCCCCCAGAGGAGCAGATGATCTCTGCGATGCCGGACGTCAAAGTTCTGACGCTAAATGAGGACAACGACTTCATGGTCATTGCCTGTGACGGCATCTGGTGAGTAATGGTGGTCTTGTATTTCATTTTACAAAGGGAATTAAAAGTTCTTTTTCATGGCTACTGAAACATGCAGGTAATTTTGATATTTGAAACAATCAAGCTGCATAGTGTTAATTTTGTCAGATATTTTTATATTTAGTCTTAGTCCTGTGTCAAATGTCCTTGTAAGTTTTGGTCATTAGTCTACCTCATCCTGTTTTTATTTAGTCAAGTTTTAGTTGAATAAAAGTCTGAGCATTTTAGTCTTGTATTAGTGAATGGAAACTGCTGATATATGCATCCAGACATGGAAAATGTTCTGATTTGCTGATTTTATATTTGAGCCACTGGCTGAATAAGTTACACATCTCAACATGGCACAGTAGGGATGCACATTATCCATTAAACCATTACAAGAACTTTGGCCAATTAATAGTCAATAGTAATACATTTTTTGATTAGCTCCTTATGTCGTCAAGTCATGGGGGCGTTATATTTCACAGCAAAAAATTACAAGTGTAGACTTCTTAGCCCAAAGTATGTGCCAGTTATGCAGCGCAGTCCCAGCGAAGGAAGGTCAGACGATAAACTACTACACGGACGTCTGCATGTGTTGTCACCTGTAAGGGCAGTGCCACAAAAAGAAAAAAGGACGGCGCTGCATTTTTGTCACAACTTTTTTCTTCAACAATATTGCATGTTGGTAATCGTCATAGCGGCATGACGACGGTGCCATCTTGTCATCGCCTCGTCTTAGTCATTGAATAAAAGGTTGTTGACGAATATATTTCGTCAATGTTTTTGTTAACGAAATTAACACTAGCTTTTAGGTGATCAAAGTTTCCCTGTTTATCAGGTTGAACTTCTTGTTGTTTGGTACTTGCTTTACCAAAAGCAAAGCTATTCTTCAGTCTCTTCACTGACCAATTTAAATTATTTATATTATCTGATGGACAGTTTCACAAGAATTTAATCAAAAATGTTTTGAGCTCTTAATTGTCTTAATCTTGGGAAATCACTGATCACTGACATTTGACACTTTATAAACCTGAAGTTGTTGTTTTTTTCCTCTTTGATTTGTCACTCTTGATAACCTGTGTCTTCGTGTGTGTGTGTGTGTAGGAATGTGTTAAGCAGTCAGGAGGTTGTGGACTTTATCTCTGAGAGGATCAAACCAGACCAGAGTGGCCAGGCCAGACCCCTCTCGTCTATAGTGGAAGAGGTGAGGCACTGAAACTGGACCTGGGTTTACATTCAGTGACCCCAGAAAAAAGAATAAAACACACATAAAAGGCTGCCAAAATGTAGTATATACCAGTACACAGAAATTTAAATATGTATGTATTTAAAATGCAAAAGACTCAAAGATGTCCATGGTGTAACAGTCATATTTATTTTGCTGTGAGTCTCACTGTGGCTGAGAAAAAGCTGTTGTGTTTGGTGTGTGGTACGGGGAAGTTTCAAAGACTGAAAGCTTGGTCCTTCCAAAAGTATTAGTCACTTTAAAATAATGTGTAATCACTGAGTCATCTGTCTTGTAGCTTAAGTTGACTCCCAGACATTTTCCACAGTTTGCTGCCTTTTTTATCCCAACTCCCATGTGTCCTCCCCCACAGCTGGTGGACCACTGCTTGGCTCCCGACACATCTGGAGACGGGACAGGGTGCGATAACATGACCTGCATCATCATCACCTTCCGGCCACACCTGTCTCAGTCGGACGACACAAAGAAGAGGAAGCACCAGGAAGAGGCAGAGGGGGGTGAGCCGGAGGAGAACGGAAACAGCAAAAAGGCTAAAAGTGACTAAAGGAAAAGAGAAACTGTCGCAGGGGGAGCAGCCGGTCCCAGTCTACCCCAGATTCGCCCAGAGACGCGTTCTGTTCAAAATTAATTCCTTACCTCACAAACATCAGTTCGCCCTCAGACAGAAAATGTAAATGCTATACATATGCTCAGAGATCAACTGATCATCGGTATAGTTTTTGTCCTCTGTTTAAGGTGGATTCTCACTTTAACTGCCCCTCCAGTTGTTGTTTTTTTTTGTTTTGTTTGGTCTCATTGGAAAGAAGCTGGTAACGGTTAAACTTTTTAAATTCAGAGCAGGTAGACTCAACACTCACTGGCATGCTCATCACTCTACTTGTATCTATAACTGTCCAACTTGGCATTGCGTAAAGGTAACATCAGGAAAAACATCTTGAATGACAGGAATCAACCGTCATTGGTCGGTCGCCCAGACTGAAACTTTATGATGCCGTGAGACTGCGGATGCTAGTCTAGTGTTGCACTGAATGTGTTGATGCCCTGTTTCAGACTCCTCTCTGATGTTTGTTAAAGTCACACTTTAACAAGAGAGGACCTGAATGAAATAAGGGTACTACTCCAGTCCCTCTACTTTGCCTTTTTTTTTTCTCAATAGCAGCCATTGAGAAGTGAGGATGTTTTTGTTTTTTTTAGTCTTGTTGGTCAAAACTACCCCTCCCAAAATACTTCACCATGATCCTGCCTTTCTTTTAATTCCTGCTTTGTGTCTTGCCTTGATAAACATCTGTAAATTTCCAGATTCTGAAAAGATGCCAGGGTTTTGGGAACGAGTGTACTTTTCATCTTTAGGAGATGATAGCAGGGAAACGGAGGCAAGCAACGCGTGTCTCTGTATGTCCACCCAGACGGAGGGGTTGATTGAAGCCCTGGACTGGCAATCCACATGCAGCTCGTCTTCAGGACTCTTATCTTCCTCCATCCCATTTACTTTCCCTGTCTGTCCCCAGGTCTCCTTTGAAAGGTCGTTATCTCTTGACCATGTGTTTTATTTAAAAAGTATTTCCACTCAGATTGTCATATTTTTCATTTTTGATGAATCAGTCCTCTGGCAATTTTTAAAAGAGAGAAAAAAAAACCTTTTTGTGAGCACACCGTGAAAAAACAACAACACCCCGACTGGACTGTGGAGAGGATGCACAAGGTTATTTTTTTTGAGTGGAAATACAATTTGAAGTTCAGAGCACCAAGACAATGTAACTGTTTAGAGGATTATTTTCTTTACTTGCAGCAACCTTGTTTAAAACCATCTTGTGTAACTGTAAGTTTGTTTCTAGTGATCTATCTCGTCACCATGCCCTTTTTTCTGTACATAGTTTTTTCAATACTTGTAATTGAAGAAAAAGAAAAGGCTTTTTCTTTGTAATTGTGAGTCAATGTGACATTTTGGTGCATACTCTTTTGACACCAGTATGTAAGTACATACAATACATTTTTTTAAATAAGGAGATAAACTGTATTCCTGTGTGTTTCTTTAAAAACAACCAGCACAATGTCAGTGTTTATTCACAAAGGTCTGAGAAGTCTTTGATTGTGAAACTCAAGTGAGTATTTTTCCCTAAAAAAAAAAAAAAGTTTTGTCAAGTAATGCATGTATTTTTCCATTGTGACTTTTGTACTCTGACATGAGAAAGTTGTCGCATCATGTTCATGGTTAAGAAATGCTACTACTTTTAATTCTCACTTTTTTCAAGGGCAAAATATGTTTGATTTGACACGAGGGGCCACACAGCAAATCAGCCTGGTGTTGTTTATCTGTTCGACAAAAGACATCTCCACAAAGACTGAGCACCTCTGATGGAAAAAACACTCATGTTTCTGAGGGTCTCTTTCCATTGGGAGGCGTTCTTCACTTTGGTCGTACAAATGGGTGCTTTTTATTTTTTGAAAATCAAAGGAATCTGGCTCATCACAGGTGTAAACATAAGTTCCTGTCCTTTTTTACAAATATTAGAAATAGATGAGAAGTCAGGGAGACTGGGAGCTTATTAAATGTTATAGCAAATTCATTCAAACTTTTATTCTTGAAAAGGACATTGAGGTTTTGCCCTCATTTGCAATGTTGAGATCACAATTCAAATCAAAAGCACATATAAAAGCATATGCGCAATTAGATCTTCTTGTATGTCCATAGGATAGAGGACCGCTGATTTTAAGTGTGAGTTGAAGATCATACTAGGAGGCAGCTGCATCGTAGCAAAAGGCAGACTTACCCGGGGGAAGTTAAAGTAGCCAATCATTTGAGCGAGATTAACATCGACCATGGACCGAATTAAAGGACCATCCATTCAGCCATAGGGGCACTGGAGCTAATCCCATTCTGACGTGTGATGATGGCGGGGTACACCCTGGACACATCACCATGTCTTTGAACAGTGGGAGGAAGCTGGAGAGATTTAAGGACCATGCATTTAGTAGCTGTGAAATCATTTCACTCAACGCCATTCACCATGTGAACCTCACGGTGGCGCTGTGCTGTTTGAAATTTGCAGTTCAATCACTGCAGAAGCTGTTGAGACATCTCAAGTCATGTAGCCACCACCACAGCTTGTGTGCACAGATGTTCCTGTAGATGGCAGCAAAAATGCTTGGTGCCGCTACACCGAGCTTTTGATCTATTGTGTTATGATCCCAAAAGCAGGGAGATGTTGTCATGTGTCTCACAGATCTGATCCCGCCCACGCTGCCGTCAGTGGACTCTCACACCTTCAACCAGACTGGACGATACAAACTCCTCCTGTTGTCTTTTAGGATTGTGAAAAACTGTTTGCCCTTCATGGCAGATGATCACAATGCATCCCATGAAGAGGTAATGACTTAGTTATACTTTAAATCTCCATGGAAACCGGCTAAAGTAAAAAAGGACAGACCTCAGCCTCCCATCAGCCCCGGGGGCCTCTCTGTCCTGCCCTGCCATTGGCCGCTGCTCCACCACGGTCCTGGTGGTTGCTCTGTTCCCTGAGGATCACTGCTGCTGCAGGAACAATAGAAAGCACGAGAGGAAACACACACTGTCCTTGGAATCTAAAAATGTCATCACACACACACACACACACACCAGAATACACACATTTTCTGTCTGTCTTTAACAGGCAGGATGTTTTTTGTTCTCATAGTGTAGATTAGTGGTTTCAGTGTGTGTGGACACAGTAAGTATGAGCAAAGTTTGTCAAGGCCCAAAGAGACAGAAGTAAAGGCCAAAACTCACCGTGCGTGTGTGTGAACACGACTGTTTTGTCCTTGGACTTATGATTATCATTAAAAAAAAAACTCAGTTCTGTTTGAGGTCAGATTACTATCTGAGACAGAGGAAGCCACATTTATGACCTACAACATTTAGATTTTAAGGTTTTCATGGCCGTTATGTTTGCATATTTCTCAAATACTAAGGAAGCTGTTCCTGGCAGATTTTTCACTGCAGTAACTATAAAAAAAAAAATGTTTCTAAAAGGCCACTACTATGTAGCTCAATAGTGGCCTTGTCCAGCTGTTTGTGTTGGGGGGAGTTGCTTCTGTCTCCAGTCTCTTAAACTTGACGAATGGCAGCGGAGTAGAACCACAGGAGTCCAACCAGACTGCAATTGTACATATAGAACATTGTGTGCGTGTGTGCGTGTGTCTAGCCAGCAGGTCTTATATAGAAAGCTAGACCACAATAGCAGGTTGTAGTTAGACACAGTGAGCATTCATCACGACTCGCACAGTCCTTTTTTGATATCCTGCTCTTGCCCCGAAAACTGCATTGGCTCCGTTGCCCTCACATTGCAACAGGGTTCAAGTCCCACACACGCACACACTCCTGTGGTCACACAATGTCTGTTTAAATTCAGGCTGAGAACAGAAATAGTTTATTACAAGGTCTTTTTCAGAGTTGCATACCTCGACACTGCATTCCTCTAACTAATGTTATCATAGCAGCAGTGGTAGTTGTAATAGAAGACATGATAGAGAAAGACAGGAGTCTTGGCGGAAGGCAGGTTTAGACACAGATGTTGATGTCGTTATGATATTCTGTCATAGATGGACTATCGGTGTGTCGATGTTTCCAGATTGTGAAGCGTTGCGGCCATCGTTGTGTTAGCGAGAACAGAGGATGATGGATTTCACTCACTTTTTAGACCAAATCATCATCATAACCACGAGTCAAAAACCTCTAAATCCAGCCATAGCTACACACTTCAGGTTTTGAAGAATCGAGGACCAGACAAACGCACCTGTACACAACACACAACACACAAACGCACACAGAGGATGTTTCTGGAACTGACGTGCTGAGACATCCTGCCAGCAAAAGAACAGCTGACTGTGGCATCTTCGTGTGTGTGTGTGTGTGTGTGTGTGCTTCATCAGCATCAGGTTAAGCATCTTAGATAACCTGATAGTTGTTGTAGGAAAACAGGGAAATTCCCCACATCCTTCTTTCTTTCTCTTCCTCTTCTCCTTTTCACCTCTCTTGTGCCCTGCTTGCCATTTTTACTCCGACACCCACTTCAACTTCCTTCCTCCTCTTCACTCCGCTTCCGACCCTCTTCCCTCCTCTGTCCTCTGATCTGTCCTCTCTGTTTCCTGATCACTTTGTCGTGTCTCAGTCTCTCTTTTCCTCTTCCTGTATCCCACCATGTAGCTTTAACCTCACCTCACGTTGGGAGACCATCCACGTTATGATTATTCTGCCCTGCATTACTGTAGCTATACATACATATATGAACATAAATCCCTTTTCAGACATTTTTTCTCCATTTTAATGGTTCAGGTTACATAGTTTTGCCAATGCTTGTTATTGAAGAAATTAAAAATGCTTTTTCTTTAAATTTTGCTTATTACTGTTTCAAGTTTCAAGTTTACTTTTATTTGTATAGCACAGTTAAAAAGACCTGTGACAGTCATCCAAAGTGCTTCACAGAGCATCAACAGAAACAAAGAACAACGCATGTACAAGAGACAATATGACATGCATGCCATCACACATTCACACACACACAAATGTATGCACATGTACATATATGAACATATGTGCATACTCACACATACGCAGACGTGCACACCTGCAGTCATCATAAACAACAGTGCCAATAGACATTTAAACAAAAACTAGCCAGGATTAGAGGTCCTGGATCCAAAAGCCAAAGAGAAAAGATACGTTTTTAAAGCGCACCTAAACCTCTCCATGGATCCCGCATGTCTAACATGTAATGGCAAGCTGTTCCATAGTACTGTAACTAAGTGTTATTGTGCATTTATTTTCCAAGTCTTGCTTTTGAATTGTGACATTACATGCTGCCATCTCTTTATTTTATCTCCCTGCTCAGAGGCAAAATCAAAGCAAAGTTGAATCGGCATGATGTTGTCAGCTATAGGCTACTCACAGGGTGACCCCTATCCCAAAAAACAAATGTGAGACAATGGGACATTGTGGGACAATCATTACCAATGAGAGTTGCTGAAAAAAAATAATAATAATAATAATAATAATAATAATAATAATAATAATAATAATAATAATAATAATAATAATAATAATAATAATAATAATAACAATAACAATAATAATAATAATAATAATAATAATAATAATAATAATAATAATAATAAAATACAAAGACTGCAGGTTTCAACCAGATGTGCTTCCATCCTCCAAATGCAAGAGTGGAGAGTCAGAGCAGTCCATAATCATCAGGTCAGTGGGTCGTGTTGACTTTGGATATGGAGGGTGACCGCTTGAATTTCTATGTTGCTACAATCTGCAGAAGAGCTTGCTTTCTTATAAAGAATAGATGTGAAAAGTATTTGTTGTAATGAGTTATATCTCAACAACAACACATCCAGTTGGATAGACGAGGGGGCCCCAGTCCCTCTCAGAGGGCGGGAGACAATGTGGCCATGCGCATTTCTTATTACACATAATTAACACAGTAATTAGCCTACCTAAATCATGATTTGCATGATTTGCTCTTTAAAAGTCACCCATTATCCTAATGTGCACATCTCTGGTCCGTCAGCGGAAGCCGGAAAGACCCACATAGGGCTGCTGCAAGGTGACGGTGCTTAACACTGCGGCACCACGCCACCCACCCTGGTGGAAATGTGATACATGAAATAATATAGAGTGAACTGGAGAAGAGTCTGCACCTCACTATATATAAACAACAACAGGGTTCATCAGGGCAGCACATTTCTAGACCTGAAATATACACTCACACCTGATCATTTACAAACACACCTGCACACACAGACACACACATGCACTGACAGGGTGTTGTTAGAGATAAGAGGAAAGTGGAAACAAGCAGCTGTCTGATCAGCGGACATACTGTTGCTCTTACATCACCAACATTTTTTTCTCTACTTTCATTCTTTCACAGCGACACATTCACCTCCTCTCTGGCTCTGCCCAACACACTGTCTGTGTTTATTCTACGTACTTGCTCTTTTTCCCACAAGAAAGGATTGTTATCTCTCCTCTCCCTCTCTGTTTTGTCCATTTTCCCTTCATCTTCATTTTCCCTAAATTCCTCTTCCTCACTTCAACAGTAAGTCACAGTACTGTGTGATCGCTCCTGCCATCAGTACAGTAGCAGTAACAGAAATAGATGCTGTTGCTATTTTAAATTGATGTCAGTTTTTTTTTTTTTTGAGCAGTCAAATGTTGACAAGTTTTTGAAGCTGTGTTACATAAGGAATATGTGCTTTTAAGATGATGCTTTCAGTGTCCAAGCACAGCTTAATGGATTTTAAAGTGATAGGAATCCACCTAAAATCTGTTTTATGAGTATAAAGTATAATGAGTATAATGTGTGTTTTGTGGTTCAGCTGTGCCAAAGTGCTCTAATGTGTGCAAAAACTCAACTCACACTCCCATATGTGAGGACTGAGGTGGTGTTTAACCATCGTCTAACAAAGTATAGCAAGAGAAGATTAGATATTGAGCTGTGAACCGTAAATAAACTGGACTCTGACTCAGATGTAAAGTCTCTACATGAAGACTAAAATAACACTTTTCAGTGGCACATTGAAGTCTGTATAAGAGGTGAGAATTTCACACTAAGGAGATGGAGTTACATTTCAGGGCATCACTTTAAAGCGCGATGTGTCATGTCAGTTTAATGTTAGTTTTGACTGAAGGAGGGAAAAAAATGAAATAATCGTTTGTCACACTTCTTTCCTTTTTTTCTTTACTGTAAGTGTCGATGGTGTTTTCTTTCCTGCCATTCTTTTAATCTTGTTGACACATGATCCTGTCTTGGATTTTCTCTCTCATCCATGTTCCTCTATCTCCTTTATTTATTTAGTCATGGAGTAGGTCACAGGGTCGCAGAGAAAAAACACCAGGCGCCAGTTTCTATTCTCCACTTCCCCCCCCTGAAAATATACTTTCTCTTGATAATCTGCAGTAACTGTCCTGAAATGTCCTGAATACAGCAGAGTTAATAGTTAGTAGTCTGTTTACTATCACATCTGGATGCATATGCTGGATGCTATTATTGACACTGTGAGGACATTTGATGTCCCGCCTGAGAGCGTGCGAGGCATTGTTATAGACAGAGATAGTGCTTCCTGTCACCTACATGTCTGCGCTCTGTCAGTGAAAGAGCTGTTGTTCAGTTGTCACATGTATTATTGCACGATGGACCGTTTCTTCCTGCTGTAATCCAGTGTTAAACCAAGGCTTTGTCCGCTGTGGGACCTGATCTCAAAACATACTGCAACAAGAGCTCACCTTACCACACTGACTTTGGTGACGTAAAAATAAATGGTAGCACTACATAATACGGCCCGCAATTTACAGCGTAACTAGCGCTCTCTTGCCGCATAGGTTGCCGCTTATTTCACACAAGTAGTGAGTAACTGCGGCTGACTTCCCCCCCTGTTTCCCCCGTGCATTTACAGTGTAACTAGGCTGTGTCTTAGTGCGTAACTTACCTCCTGCTTCACACCAACTTCCACACAAGTACAGGGTAACTCTCGCTGTTTTACAGCTTAACTAGGCTGCATCTTAGTACGTAACTCCTGTCATACTTTACACCAAATTACACAGTAACTGTCGCTCACTCCGTCACTAATTAGCGCATTTTACAGTATAACTAGGTTGTGTCTTAGAGCGTAACTCCTGTACAATTACCTGCTACTTTGCCCGGACTTAAAGTGTAACTTCTGGTACATTAGAAATTAAATAGTCTAATGTAGGCTACAATATGAGCACAATTGTTGCAATCTATCTTTTTCAATGTGTCAGCAGCGAAATTTCACCTCTATTTCAGAGATTTATTATTCAGTAATTAATTGTATGGTTTGGATAGGTGAGAAATGGAGTGTGGAAATTTGCCAAAAAATGGCTGGCTGGTAGTAAACTTAACTCTCTAAAATGCACATCTATGAAAGTCTAGTTCTGTCATCCAAGGGCAAAACACAAACTATACAGTAATACATCCACAATAATGAGTCATTAGAGAGTTAGAAAATGCTTTATTATTTATCAACCAGAAGAAACATGACACATCCACATCCATGATCATTCAAGTATAAGGACAGTAAGTACTGTTAGTGAGCACTGTTACTCCCTCCTTAGTCTCAACCTACACTCTAGTTGTGTTATAGTTACCAACTAATTAAGAAGTTGTGGGCTGTATTATAAAGTACTGGCTGTTACTCCCTACTTAGTATCTACCTACACTCTAGTTGTGTTATAGTTACCCACTAATTACAGGCTCGCGGGCTGTATTATAAAGTACTGACTGTTAGTCCCTACTTAGTATCTACCTACACTCTAGTTGTGTTATAGTTACCCACTAATTAAGAAGTCGCGGGCTGTATTATAAAGTACTGACTGTTACTCCCTACTTAGTATCTACCTACACTCTAGTTGTGTTATAGTTACCCACTAATTAAGAAGTCGCGGGCTGTATTATAAAGTACTGACTGTTACTCCCTACTTAGTATCTACCTACACTCTAGTTGTGTTATAGTTACCCACTAATTAAGAAGTCGCGGGCTGCATTATAAAGTACTGACTGTTACTCCCTACTTAGTATCTACCTACACTCTAGTTGTGTTATAGTTACCCACTAATTAAGAAGTCGCGGGCTGTATTATAAAGTACTGACTGTTACTCCCTACTTAGTATCTACCTACACTCTAGTTGTGTTATAGTTACCCACTAATTACAGGCTCGCGGGCTGTATTATAAAGTACTGACTGTTACTCCTACTTAGTATCTACCTACACTCTAGTTGTGTTATAGTTACCCACTAATTACAGGCTCGCGGGCTGTATTATAAAGTACTGACTGTTACTCCCTACTTAGTATCTACCTACACTCTAGTTGTGTTATAGTTACCCACTAATTAAGAAGTCGCGGGCTGTATTATAAAGTACTGACTGTTACTCACTACTTAGTATCTACCTACACTCTAGTTGTGTTATAGTTACCCACTAATTAAGAAGTCGCGGGCTGCATTATAAAGTACTGACTGTTACTCCCTACTTAGTCTCAACCTACACTCTAGTTGTGTTATAGTTACCCACTAATTAAGAAGTCGCGGGCTGCATTATAAAGTACTGACTGTTACTCCCTACTTAGTATCTACCTACACTCTAGTTGTGTTATAGTTACCCACTAATTAAGAAGTCGCGGGCTGTATTATAAAGTACTGGCTGTTACTCCCTACTTAGTCTCAACCTACACTGAAATTGTCCTGCATATACACTGTACTTGTCTTAGAGTTACCCAGTAACTACAAGGAGCGGGCTGTATTATTAAGTATTCTTTGTTATTCCCTCCTTGGTGTGCAAATACACTGTAATTGTGGAGTAATGCCTGGAGTTACCCATTACCTTCTGTCTAAGTGGAACCAGTGAGTTAGAACACAGTTTGTTTCATAAGATAACACCATCTGAAAGTACAGTAATACAAAGACAAAACTAACTTAAAGGAATAGTTCACCCCAGAATGATAGTATACAAAATATTATATTATTATAATAACAAAAGCCAGTAGAAATCTGTTATTTTATGATGTCATGGACACTTAAAATAATAGTTCACCCAAGAATGATATTTCACTCATTATCTACTCACTCTCGTGTCAACTAAGGGCTGGGAGAATTTTCAGAGTCCTCCGTGGCTTCACTGAGTTACAGGGGGTCTCGGCGTAGCAGTGCATGTCCATGTAACACTTGCAAATGGACACCGGCAGTCTTTGTTACAAAAAATCCAAATACCTCCATGCTGCTCGTCTGTAATGTCCGTCTTGTATTGAAGCTTCGATATGAGAAATTGTCCCGAAAAAAAATAAATAAGTCCATATTTCAAGCTTTTTGCAGCAGAAGCTCCTCTTCCCGGTCCGTCCAAATCACGCAAGATTTGCGTTGACGTCATTGCAATTAACTGCCACCGCCGCAAATCTTGCGAGACTTGGGCGGACCAGGAAGAGGAACTTCCACTGCAAACAAGCTTGAAATATGGACTTAATTTTTTCAGGACAATTTCGTATGTCAGGGCTGCAGTACAAGACGGACATTACATACCAGCAGCATGGAGGTATTTGGATGTTTTTTAGTGTGTTATTTTGTGACGAAAACCGCTGGTGTCCGCTTGCAACCGTTATATGGACATGCACTGCTACGCCGAGACCCCCTCTAACTCAGAGAAGCCACAGATAACTCTGAAAATTCTCACAGTCCTTAGTCTACATGAGGGTGAGTATAATGAGTGAAATATCATTCTTGGGTGAACTATTATTTTAAGTGTCCATGACATCATAAAATAACAGATTCCTACTGGCTTTTGTTATTTACATTTAAGTTCATTTTTGTTCCTTCTGTAATAAACTGTTTAATTTAGTTTTCCATCTGCCTGGTCCGTCTAAGTCAAAGACAGTCAGTCAAGTCAGTTTCATTTGACAAAATGTACTTTCTAAGTTAGAAGTGTCAAGTGGAAAAGATTGTTGTGATACTACTATCACACCGCAGTGTGACACTCAGTGATGGACAATGGATGGGCTCCCCCCATAAAAGGTGATCTTGATCTTGATCCAGCTCTTTGGGTCAAGGCAGAGATCAGGGCCATGGGTGGCGCGCCATCTCCCTCGTCGGGTCTATTTTCATGGCATCTCAAAAAACCTCACCTGTGTAGAAACATAATCATATCTTGTATCATCTCAACTTCATCACATAAATGCATCACTGTAAAACAAAGTGAGAAAATTAATAACTTTGAACGGTAGGCTACAGTTTTTTCATCATGGAATAGCTACTTAATCCCAGTTTTTACCTTTCACATCATGAATCATTAGCCTTTTAAACCATAACTTGTGATTTGTAAGCACATGAATCAACTACAAATTATACATATTTTTTCTTTAACTATTGAGTAAATATTTTAACCATTTAGAAACCTTCAACTTAGGTACAAAATCAATGCCATTACCATACTGTTTCACAACTGTGTGCTTCACCAGTACATTAACTGTTAACGTTACTCTTGACTGTATTCATCTTTAATAACATGTGTAACCAACACTAACATTAACTAATGGAGCCAATGCGTACAGTACATGGATGTATGGTACAGTACTATCTCAAATACAACCTCAAAGCAAAACAACCGCAGCACTAAGGTTCCCGGTTAGCGTGGTGCAGGGGAAAACGCACATTATCTTTAGCACAAGCTAACATTGCTAACTGCGTTAGCATAGCTACTTAACTCACCCAGAGGTTGATAACGCGGCGAAAATACCGTCACACAGGTCCTGGGTTCATCCCTCTCGTCTCCCGGGGTCTTTGCTCTGTGTTTATATCAACATATCACATCGTAGACATTGCATGATTTAATTTCCCCTCATTTCTCAATCTCCACTTGTCTTGGTCTCCGCCTGGCTAGAGTGCCTAGGTGGGACCAGGCAGCCAATAGGAGGTGAGCAGCATCTGGTCTGACCAATGACAGATCGTCAAATTTAATTGACACCTTATGTGATCAATGATGAGCAGCGTTGTTAGACAGGTTAAATGCGATGAAAAAGGTGACCATCTGTCATTGGTCAGACCAGAAGCGTTCACTTCCCGATTGGTTACTTGCTGAGAAGTTAGAAAGTCCCACCTCACTAGAGAAAACGGAGCTGCAGGGAGGGACGACCATGGGGACGACCGTCAGGCATGGATGTACAGCCAGGAGGTTACGAAGTGGCGAAACAAGGGAACTTATGCAACGATGTGATATGTTGATATAAACACAGAGCAAAGACCCCGGGAGACGAGAGGGATGAACCCAGGACCTGTGTGACGGTATTTTCGCCGCGTTATCAACCTCTGGGTGAGTTAAGTAGCTATGCTAACGCAGTTAGCAATGTTAGCTTGTGCTAAAGATAATGTGCGTTTTCCCCTGCACCACGCTAACCGGGAACCTTAGTGCTGCGGTTGTTTTGCTTTGAGGTTGTATTTGAGATAGTACTGTACCATACATCCATGTACTGTACGCATTGGCTCCATTAGTTAATGTTAGTGTTGGTTACACATGTTATTAAAGATGAATACAGTCAAGAGTAACGTTAACAGTTAATGTACTGGTGAAGCACACAGTTGTGAAACAGTATGGTAATGGCATTGATTTTGTACCTAAGTTGAAGGTTTCTAAATGGTTAAAATATTTACTCAATAGTTAAAGAAAAAATATGTATAATTTGTAGTTGATTCATGTGCTTACAAATCACAAGTTATGGTTTAAAAGGCTAATGATTCATGATGTGAAAGGTAAAAACTGGGATTAAGTAGCTATTCCATGATGAAAAAACTGTAGCCTACCGTTCAAAGTTATTAATTTTCTCACTTTGTTTTACAGTGATGCATTTATGTGATGAAGTTGAGATGATACAAGATATGATTATGTTTCTACACAGGTGAGGTTTTTTGAGATGCCATGAAAATAGACCCGACGAGGGAGATGGCGCGCCACCCATGGCCCTGATCTCTGCCTTGACCCAAGGAGCTGGATCAAGATCAAGATCACCTTTTATGGGGGAGCCCATCCATTGTCCATCACTGAGTGTCACACTGCGGTGTGATAGTAGTATCACAACAATCTTTTCCACTTGACACTTCTAACTTAGAAAGTACATTTTGTCAAATGAAACTGACTTGACTGACTGTCTTTGACTTAGACGGACCAGGCAGATGGAAAACTAAATTAAACAGTTTATTACAGAAGGAACAAAAATGAACTTAAATGTAAATAACAAAAGCCAGTAGGAATCTGTTATTTTATGATGTCATGGACACTTAAAATAATAGTTCACCCAAGAATGATATTTCACTCATTATCTACTCACCCTCATGTAGACTAAGGACTGTGAGAATTTTCAGAGTTATCTGTGGCTTCTCTGAGTTAGAGGGGGTCTCGGCGTAGCAGTGCATGTCCATATAACGGTTGCAAGCGGACACCAGCGGTTTTCGTCACAAAATAACACACTAAAAAACATCCAAATACCTCCATGCTGCTGGTATGTAATGTCCGTCTTGTACTGCAGCCCTGACATACGAAATTGTCCTGAAAAAATTAAGTCCATATTTCAAGCTTGTTTGCAGTGGAAGTTCCTCTTCCTGGTCCGCCCAAGTCTCGCAAGATTTGCGGCGGTGGCAGTTAATTGCAATGACGTCAACGCAAATCTTGCGTGATTTGGACGGACCGGGAAGAGGAGCTTCTGCTGCAAAAAAGCTTGAAATATGGACTTATTTATTTTTTTCGGGACAATTTCTCATATCGAAGCTTCAATACAAGACGGACATTACAGACGAGCAGCATGGAGGTATTTGGATTTTTTTTGTAACAAAGACTGCCGGTGTCCATTTGCAAGTGTTACATGGACATGCACTGCTACGCCGAGACCCCCTGTAACTCAGTGAAGCCACGGAGGACTCTGAAAATTCTCCCAGCCCTTAGTTGACACGAGAGTGAGTAGATAATGAGTGAAATATCATTCTTGGGTGAACTACTATTTTAAGTGTCCATGACATCATAAAATAACAGATTTCTACTGGCTTTTGTTATTATAATAATATAATATTTTGTATACTATCATTCTGGGGTGAACTATTCCTTTAAGTTAGTTTTGTCTTTGTATTACTGTACTTTCAGATGGTGTTATCTTATGAAACAAACTGTGTTCTAACTCACTGGTTCCACTTAGACAGAAGGTAATGGGTAACTCCAGGCATTACTCCACAATTACAGTGTATTTGCACACCAAGGAGGGAATAACAAAGAATACTTAATAATACAGCCCGCTCCTTGTAGTTACTGGGTAACTCTAAGACAAGTACAGTGTATATGCAGGACAATTTCAGTGTAGGTTGAGACTAAGTAGGGAGTAACAGCCAGTACTTTATAATACAGCCCGCGACTTCTTAATTAGTGGGTAACTATAACACAACTAGAGTGTAGGTAGATACTAAGTAGGGAGTAACAGTCAGTACTTTATAATGCAGCCCGCGACTTCTTAATTAGTGGGTAACTATAACACAACTAGAGTGTAGGTTGAGACTAAGTAGGGAGTAACAGTCAGTACTTTATAATGCAGCCCGCGACTTCTTAATTAGTGGGTAACTATAACACAACTAGAGTGTAGGTAGATACTAAGTAGGGAGTAACAGTCAGTACTTTATAATACAGCCCGCGACTTCTTAATTAGTGGGTAACTATAACACAACTAGAGTGTAGGTAGATACTAAGTAGGGAGTAACAGTCAGTACTTTATAATACAGCCCGCGAGCCTGTAATTAGTGGGTAACTATAACACAACTAGAGTGTAGGTAGATACTAAGTAGGGAGTAACAGTCAGTACTTTATAATACAGCCCGCGACTTCTTAATTAGTGGGTAACTATAACACAACTAGAGTGTAGGTAGATACTAAGTAGGGAGTAACAGTCAGTACTTTATAATACAGCCCGCAACTTCTTAATTAGTGGGTAACTATAACACAACTAGAGTGTAGGTAGATACTAAGTAGGGAGTAACAGTCAGTACTTTATAATACAGCCCGCGACTTCTTAATTAGTGGGTAACTATAACACAACTAGAGTGTAGGTAGATACTAAGTAGGGAGTAACAGTCAGTACTTTATAATACAGCCCGCGACTTCTTAATTAGTGGGTAACTATAACACAACTAGAGTGTAGGTAGATACTAAGTAGGGAGTAACAGTCAGTACTTTATAATACAGCCCGCGAGCCTGTAATTAGTGGGTAACTATAACACAACTAGAGTGTAGGTAGATACTAAGTAGGGAGTAACAGTCAGTACTTTATAATACAGCCCGCGACTTCTTAATTAGTGGGTAACTATAACACAACTAGAGTGTAGGTAGATACTAAGTAGGGAGTAACAGTCAGTACTTTATAATACAGCCCGCGACTTCTTAATTAGTGGGTAACTATAACACAACTAGAGTGTAGGTAGATACTAAGTAGGGAGTAACAGTCAGTACTTTATAATACAGCCCGCAACTTCTTAATTAGTGGGTAACTATAACACAACTAGAGTGTAGGTAGATACTAAGTAGGGAGTAACAGTCAGTACTTTATAATACAGCCCGCGACTTCTTAATTAGTGGGTAACTATAACACAACTAGAGTGTAGGTAGATACTAAGTAGGGAGTAACAGTCAGTACTTTATAATACAGCCCGCGACTTCTTAATTAGTGGGTAACTATAACACAACTAGAGTGTAGGTAGATACTAAGTAGGGAGTAACAGTCAGTACTTTATAATACAGCCCGCAACTTCTTAATTAGTGGGTAACTATAACACAACTAGAGTGTAGGTAGATACTAAGTAGGGAGTAACAGTCAGTACTTTATAATACAGCCCGCGACTTCTTAATTAGTGGGTAACTATAACACAACTAGAGTGTAGGTAGATACTAAGTAGGGAGTAACAGTCAGTACTTTATAATACAGCCCGCGACTTCTTAATTAGTGGGTAACTATAACACAACTAGAGTGTAGGTAGATACTAAGTAGGGAGTAACAGTCAGTACTTTATAATACAGCCCGCGACTTCTTAATTAGTGGGTAACTATAACACAACTAGAGTGTAGGTAGATACTAAGTAGGGACTAACAGTCAGTACTTTATAATACAGCCCGCGAGCCTGTAATTAGTGGGTAACTATAACACAACTAGAGTGTAGGTAGATACTAAGTAGGGAGTAACAGCCAGTACTTTATAATACAGCCCACAACTTCTTAATTAGTTGGTAACTATAACACAACTAGAGTGTAGGTTGAGACTAAGGAGGGAGTAACAGTGCTCACTAACAGTACTTACTGTCCTTATACTTGAATGATCATGGATGTGGATGTGTCATGTTTCTTCTGGTTGATAAATAATAAAGCATTTTCTAACTCTCTAATGACTCATTATTGTGGATGTATTACTGTATATTTTGTGTTTTGCCCTTGGATGACAGAACTAGACTTTCATAGATGTGCATTTTAGAGAGGTAAGTTTACTACCAGTCAGCCATTTTTTGGCAAATTTCCACACTCCATTTCTCACCTATCCAAACCATACAATTAATTAATGAATAATAAATCTCTGAAATAGAGGTGAAATTTCGCTGCTGACACATTGAAAAAGATAGATTGCAACAATTGTGCTCATATTGTAGCCTACATTAGACTATTTAATTTCTAATGTACCAGAAGTTACACTTTAAGTCCGGGCAAAGTAGCAGGTAATTGTACAGGAGTTACGCTCTAAGACACAACCTAGTTATACTGTAAAATGCGCTAATTAGTGACGGAGTGAGCGACAGTTACTGTGTAATTTGGTGTAAAGTATGACAGGAGTTACGTACTAAGATGCAGCCTAGTTAAGCTGTAAAACAGCGAGAGTTACCCTGTACTTGTGTGGAAGTTGGTGTGAAGCAGGAGGTAAGTTACGCACTAAGACACAGCCTAGTTACACTGTAAATGCACGGGGGAAACAGGGGGGGAAGTCAGCCGCAGTTACTCACTACTTGTGTGAAATAAGCGGCAACCTATGCGGCAAGAGAGCGCTAGTTACGCTGTAAATTGCGGGCCGTATTATGTAGTGCTACCAAATAAATAAATGTAAGTATTATTGTTATATTATATTAGTAAAGTATTTTGTCACTGGAAATGGATATCTTTGAGCATTCTTGAAAGATCTTGTGATTGGAAAAAAAAAACTTGTCTCTGCCCACAGCTGTATCATCATGTGACTAGGCTGAAAACCTCCACATTAGTAACAGCAACAGCAGCTCTGTGGTCTATACTGTGTATATGTAGCGCAACTCGATCATATGAACGCACATCTAAAACACATGACTGTTGGTCTGATATTATGATTATATCAACAACAAAAAAAACTTTTTCTGAATGTGTTATGATTGGTAATGATAGAAATATGAAAACAGGAGAGATGTGATATTGAAAGGGAAGTTCAAACAACTTCCTGTTGTCTATGTTAGCTACTGTACTTGTTGAACGTCAGAGACACCTGTAACTGACAGTTTTTGGACATCTACTTTTTCTGGTGTAGCACTTATAACTTTTCATTAAATTAAATATATCTCTAATTTCATGTTTCGAGTCAATTCAGTTCACAGAGAGTTGCAGATGTGCAGGTGGCTCGTGGTTGTACTGTGGGGCAGATGATCACCAAAGCCTTTAGGATTCAGCGCCTTTAGATCATGGATGGAAAATAGTTGTTCATATTTTGGTCTTCACAAATGTGGAGGACAGATTGAATCTCTAATTCCTACAGCGATGCTGCTAATTCGTCTGAGAAACTCACCCTCAGAAAATCCCTCAATGTTTTTATTTTCAGAGAGAATTTACAGCACATTACTGAAT
Source organism: Decapterus maruadsi (assembly GCA_030347415.2). NCBI lineage: Eukaryota > Metazoa > Chordata > Actinopteri > Carangiformes > Carangidae > Decapterus > Decapterus maruadsi. The sequence goes on from CM064900.1 coordinate 5,309,917, forward strand.
CAATGTACGGATTGTGGGCACTGCAGTAGCTCTGACTCTTGACTCAGTTACTTGTTCGACCTCACCCTCTCTCTTTCCCCCACTGACTGATTCAGTTTAAACAAACACATTTACTCACCTCTGTCTCTTACAACACACAATCAAACCCATACATGTCGTCCTGTTTTCAACAGTGCTCTCACTTTCCCTGCATTTCAGACAGACTTTTGTTTCTGGTTGTTGTTGTTTTTTTTTATTGTAGGACATCCACTTGGTTTTCTGTCTTAATGTATAGTTTTAATGTGAAAGTAAAAGGTTCAGAAGTCGTATCCGAGCAGCCGACCTGAGCTGTGACACAAGTTGAAGTTAATACAAGCTGAACAGTTAAATACCTTCAAGGAACTGAGATTCACTGGCTACAGAGATGCATTGAAGAAGTTTCTTTGAACTCCTAAAAAGACAACCCCCCCCCCCTCTCTCTCTCTCTGAGTCTCACGCCATTATGTGCCGACTCACCCAGTCGAGAAGAGGACAAAAGTTCTGGCCACGAGCCTGCTGACTGGGAACTCTGTGTGTGTGTGTGTGTGTGTGTGTGTGTGTGTGTGTGTGTGTGTGTGTGTGTGTGTGTGTGTGTGTGTGTGTGTGTGTGTGTGTGTGTGTGTGTGTGTGTGTGCCAGCTGGTTACATCTGGTTTAAGAGGCCACAGAGGGAGGCTGCTGTCTCCCACCTCTCAATATCAGTTACTAATCTCTGCTTCCCAGAAGTGTCTATTTGCGTGTGTGTGTGTGTGTGTGTGTGTGTGTGTGTGTGTGTGTGTGTGTGTGTGTGTGTGTGTGTGTGTGTGTGTGTGTGTGTGTGTGTGTGTGTGTGTGTGTGTGTGTGTGTTATATCACAGTTTGCTCAGTGTCTTTTTTATGTGTTCAGTGTGTAATTAGATTCACTCTCTGCCCCCATCATCCTCCATCAGTCCTGGTCTTACGAGTTGACCTGTCCATCACTTGATGGGATGAAGTTAAACACAACTATTTCCAGGTGTCACTGGTGAGCGTGTAACTAGGAGAGTTTTAAAGGGATAGTTCACCCATAATTCAAATTTCACTCATTATCTACTCACCCTCATGTCGACTAAGAGTTGTGAGAATTTTCAGAGTCCTCCGTTCCTTCTCTGAGTTACGGGGGGTCCACGCAGCAGCATTTGTCCATATAATGGTTGTCAATGGACACCAGGATTCTTTGTCCAAAAAGACACACCAAAAAATATCCAAATACCTCCATACTGCTCGTCTCCTCTTGTATTGAAGCCCCGACATGAGAAATTGCTCCGCCGGTCAGTGCAAATCACGTGAGATTTGCACTGACACAGCAAGAGCAGTGAACTGAGACACTGGGAACTTCCGCTACAAACAAGCTTAAAATACAGACTTACTTAATTTTTTTCGGAACAATTTCTCATGTCGGGGCTTCAATACAAGAGGGACATTACAGACGAGCAGTATGGAGGTATTTGGATGTTTTTTGGTGTGTCTTTTTGGACAAAGAAACCTGGTTTCCATTGACAACCATGGACAATGGACAAATCCATGGACAAATCCTGCTGCGTGGACCCCCCCATAACTCAAAGAAGGCATGGAGGACTCTGAAAATTCTCACAGCTCTTAGTCGACATGAGGGTGAGTAGATAATGAGTGAAATTTGAATTTTGGGAGAACTATCCCTTTAAGTTGTGAGGACGGGGTCTTTCTTCCTCAGTCAGGCCACCGACGTATATTAGGTTTCAAAGACGTTGGACTGGCTCAGCTGCCACCACACATCCTCCTCAGTGAAATGAGCAGAGTAGTGTAATGGTGTCAAAACCATGTAATGAAGTGGTTTGGTTTTTTTAGGTCAAATTCCTTGAAGGTTTTTGTTTGTAAGGTCGTAAAAAAACAAAAAAACAATGCAGAACTTAATGTAGCCTGTATTATCATGATAAATGCCGCCTTTACGATGAACCATCCTGTCATCGTATGATGTCGTCCTCCAACCTCTGGACATCATTAACACAACTACAAGGGCTGGTGGAAAAAGCACAGGTGTAATTAATAAAGTTGATGATGGGTACATTTTATGTGGGTGATTCAGGTCCTATACTTTGTGCTTTTTTGCCCCGTGCAGACTCGCTGCGTCACTGGCCAGAGTGGTCGTTAGTGTAATCACTCACACCTGTGCACCTCGGCCATGCAAGAGAGCGTCGAATTGTTATTTTACCTACTTTCATCAGCTGCCTTGTGTTGGCTGACTGCACTGCCTCTGAGGACCACGTGATGGGCTGTACACACTACTTGACTGACAGTTCTCTCACTCTCCTGCTTTTATAGCACATTGAGGCTGGATGGCAGCAACAAGGTTCAATTCAATCTACGATACATTCTAGTTTAGTGAGACTAGGTTTAAAATGAATTTATCCAGGTTTGAAATTGAACCGAAGCCAGACTGAGCCCTGGTGGTTCAGCTGTGTCTTTCAGTCAATGCCATGTTTAACAGTCAAGTAGTTGTAAACGGGTATCTTATGAGAAATATTCTTCATCATAAACTCAACTGGATTGACTCTGCCCAGTAATTTCTTTTTTGAGGAACTTGATTTTGGTCAAATTTATCAAGAAAAATGCAGCCATTGTCAAAGCTGAACCTAAAATGTGTTTTAAAGTAAATAAATAAATGAATAAAAAAGCTGAAGAAGCAGGAAGAGGAAGAAAAATGCACTAATTATGTCTGAATCTCATGTAGGAGCCTTATCTTTCACCTTGCATTTTTCTGCATGGTATTATTTAAACACGGTGTGATGACTGAAGCTTTAATCTAACACATTTCCACATCTCTGTGGTGAATCAGCTCCGGTGTCAGCTGCTCCTGCTGCAGACTGGAGACTAGCTGTGTGAGAAGATTATAGGGCTTTTTCCAGTAAAACCCACATAAACTCTTACTAATTAAATCAGATAATGTTATTATCTGAGAAACAAACGGACACCAACCGTAGGCTACGCTCCAAAATGAAGATCCTCACCAAAGGTTTCTCACAGGACTCAGTTTGAAAAAGTGAAATTTATTATTTGAAATCACGTAATAAGAGATCCGAGTACAGTCACATGGGAGTTTTCCATATTATCAGCACAAGAGAGATTTAACACCATAACTCACTCCTTCTAGCACATTGAAATACTGCATGCTGTTCACTATGTAGGGGATGTGATCAAGCTGTGAACACGTACTGCGTCTTGACCGTGATGTACAGTATGTGGTGTTATCAGCAGCAGTGCGCTTATGTAAACGCAGTGGTCAGCTGTTGTTAGCAGTCCACGGGAGGAGAGATGCATGTGCTGCTGCAGAGGGAGAAGAGGGAGTTGCGGGGGTGTGAACTGTATGTGTCAAACTGTTTCTCAACTGTCTAAATGCCACATGACACGTGGATGACCTATGAACACACATGTATTGGCCAATAGAGCACAAACACACACACACAACATGTAGAGATGTACAACAAAAAACAGAGAGGAAGGGTAAAAAGATTCAGTCGCATACTGTTTCCCCTAGATTCATTATTATAGGAAGATCACAAACGGGTGCATTCACACTGCTAACTTGTCAACCTGTAACAAGTAAGCCTTGTATGTTTACCAGGAAAGCACAGAAAAACAAACAGGGTGATCGGGCTAGGAGGAAATAAGAGTTTGAGGGTTGAAGAAGACGCAGCTTCACTAGGTCAATAAAGTTTCCAGTGCTCTCTATTTGTCTCACATTAAACACAAAAACCTGTCCTCTTCGTCATAATCTCAGGATTTGTCTTCTGATTCAGCAGTTTTCATACCACAGGCGGGCGGCTGAGCTGGGCAGGTGGTGGTTATTATGGACTTCAGTGTGTGTCAATGTAAAGAAGAGCATCTCACTTTTACTGGTGTTGAATGTGTGGGATCTGTAGATGCATATTAAAGCTCCAGATCATTCTCATCATTCTCTTCTATAAATCTAGCCCCCCCCCCCCTCCATGTTTTTTCTCTCCTCGTCCTCCTCCTCCCCATCTGTCTCTCTATCCAACGTGCTTTTCTTCACTTTCTCTTAACTGCTCTCTCTCTCACACACATACACACACACACACAGAGCAGCTGTCCACACAGGCAGTGATTGGGGTTATAGCTTGTTAGGAGAGTGGAGATTGTGTTTCCACTCTGCTCATTAAGAGTCAGCACTGATGTCACTCCGGCCCCTCATACATCACGTTATGTAAGTAAAGGCACACACACACACACACACACACACACACACACGCATTCATGCTTCTATCTTTATGAGGACACTCGCTGACAAATGACCTTCCCTATAGCTGCGTGAAAGCCTTAGTTACCACAGACAGACCCGACTGTAATACTGACCCGAAAACCAACTTGGAAAGTCCAGCCTGTTTGATCGACCAATCTGGTCCTCACAAAGATAGAGGGACAACTGCACACACACACACACACTGAGTCATTAAGGAGAGTGGATATGAAATCATAAAATGATCTGGACCTGAACCTGAACTTCAGACCAGTACCGTGAGGATTGGCAACTTTTCTTTAGTGTGAACGTAATCAACAAGGGGCTATTCTGTGTGTTTTTTTTAATACATGTTCTTTTACTCTGTAAATTAGCACCATAAGAAAAAGAAAACAACTGTCTGATTAACTGTGTTTGATTAAACTTCAACATAAGAAAAGAATTATGCAATATCTCATGTCACAATGTGAATTACTGACAAACTTAAACTGGAGCTCCATTTAGGGACTACTTTTACATTACGATGTTGGCAGCAACAGAAAATCAGACGCCTTAAACAGTCGACTTTCATCCTTGTGCTACATGTGTTTACAGCTGATAAAGGTTTTCAACATCTGCACCGTCTCAGAGTGTTATGACATGGGTCATTAACAGGCCAGTGAGATTTAAAACCCATCCAAGGAGCTTTATAATACATTTGTGGGTCAATATTTCATTATATGCTGTTATTACATAATCAGATGTTACGGGCCTTGTGAGGTTTGGATCACAAATAAAAAGCATTACATCAAATCTGGAAATCTGTTGACTACAGGCTGTCATAATCTGCAGTTTATATTATCTAATTTTCTTGAATTAATTTGTATGGACTTTTCCTGTTTAATTTGACACTTTACCACTTTTTTCCTGTTTTTGTCCAGTTTGCCATTTTTCTGATTGTCTGCACCAACCAGATTAATTTCATCTGTGTCTAATCAGCCAAGTGTATCGTGTATCTAAGTCTCTGTCTTTTCCTCCAACTTTACTTCTAATCAGTTCGCCTGATGTTTCCTCCAAGTTATTTTTGGCATTTAATTACATTTTTGTGCCTATAATCGCTTTTCTTCTTGGTTCCTGAGATACTAATCCCTCGCGGTAGCTGCACATTTAAAACATTTACAGTCTTCCTGGTGTCTTTTCCCAGCAGAATTGAATTCAAGATTATTGCATTCTTGGAGGATAAGCCAAGATTTATATTAGTCATCGACATCGTCCAGCCCTCTCTCATGGAGGAGAATCATGTCATCACACAGGACCTGGCACTGCATGAGTCACAGAGGAGTTGATTAACTAACAGACAGAGCAAAACAGTTTGTTTCCCGCACAAAGTTAGAGCTGGGACTCACTCACTCTCTCTGTCTCTTGCAGATGCTGCCTCCAGAACCGGAGACATGCCACTAACCAAATGTCACATGACGGCCTTCAAAATAAAGCTCTTGCATAACCATGAGGGCCTGGAAGCAGCAGAGAGTCTGTTTACAATGATACAGTGTGAAGCTTCATGACTTTCTGTGGGCGCTGTGTGTGTGTGTGTGTGTGTGTGTGTGTGTGTGTGTGTGTGTGTGTGTGTGTGTGTGTGTGTGTGTGTGTGTGTGTGTGTGTGTGTGTGTGTGTGTGTGTTTGTGTGTGTGTTAGTTTGAGTGTGTGTGTCCATGCCCCCAAACATTGCTCACATCTTATCCGCTGTCTCTTGATGTGCATCAGCTGAGCACAGCATGGTTGTTGCACTTGGTTATCACAAAGTGTGCTGTGCAGTTCCAAAACATTACTTCAGCCACAACAACATGAAAAAACTCGCCAATTTGGCGCCCATGTAAAAAAAAAAAAAAAAGCCATATGTTGTCCTGAAACCAAACATTCAACCGTCTGTTTTACCTGCAACACGTTGCTGATGATTATTTCATTCGACTTCATTCATGAGCTCATGTTAAATAAACACAAAAATACACAAGTATGATACTGACAAACGTCCTCATTGAAAGCTTGTTGGATTTGTGACATCACGGACAAAGTACAAGGCTACATAGGTCTATTGGTTTAATTCAAACAAACACACACATTCCCAGTCCCACCACTGAGCACCAAGCCCCAAAATCAACAAAACACAGCCTGTATTAAACCAAATATTCTTTATTTCTCAGGGTATAAAACTTCTGTACAAACACATCCTCCTTTGACTGATGTCTTTAGTTCAACAGAGAACTCATTGTGAGCAGATTGCAGAAGCAGCAGCAGCAGTGTATTATCTCTGGTCATGTTTTTATGTGCAGGGAAAATAAAACACATAGTGATGTTTCACACAGGCTGAGCTGGTTGGTTTCCCAAGAGAAGTCCTCAGCTGGTGACCCATGTGAGTGAGCTCAGGTGTGCTTTAGGGGGAAGCACTGAAAAATTAATGAAATCTCAAGAACAAACCATTTTTGCACAATTCCCTTTCCCCCGTTATCTGTTGTTGTTTAAACTCTCTGGACTTTGTGAGTTAAATGTGGCAAACCTTCACCGACCTGACTCACCAACTGTAATCACTACAGCTGATTTTTTTTTTTTATAAACCTGTCTTTATTTGTATTTTTTATTCTTTTTGGCAGTTTAAAAACGTATTCAATACAAAATAAATCACAGCCCCCCCACTACACTCATATAGACCACCGGTACAGTTCTACAGTGCAACTTCAGGCACAGTCTTTGAATTTGTCCCACACATGCAAAATTATTTCTGCCTGACCTCGACAAAAAACAACCAGTAAACAGAACAATCCTCTGACTACTGACCTATAGTGGACAGTCAGCCATCATCATATCTTCATATTACACACAACAGTTCACTTTCAGAGACCCATCTGCTCTACATTACAAAACCATACATCTGTATACAGGACACATCCTGCTGAGGATTAGCGAGCTCACCCCGACTTCACTTCATTAAAGTGGGACTGTAAGGATATACAACATAATCTCAGTCTGAAAAGTTGAATTTATAAAGAAAAAATAGGCACAATTGTTCACTTAAATACACTCTAGGGTTTTGCTCTTTGGTAGCACATATAGCTAATGTTTACTTCAGTTAGAAACATTACTGAGTCCGCTGACCGCCTCTATGCCTCTGCTCTTACTGTTAAAGTCAAGTGTCAGCACATGGCCACATGGAGTTGATGCTGCTCAAAAACATTGCTCACATAAAAGGATAATAAGCTAATCTATGTATTCGGTATACACAGGCTAGAGAGGGGAAACATAACATAAACAGATTCATTCTCGAATCCTTGTCAGGCACATGCAAACCATTGGTGACCAGTTGAACTTTATCCAAATGGTAATAAATGAAGCCAGGTTGTATTTTCTCTGTTTGACTACAGGCCTGAATCACATGCCGTGTAACCCAGTGTGATGAGAAACTTACTATACTGTTATGACTAGTAAAACCTGGCAGAGGAAATGCCGGCTATCATAAGGATCCATGTGACCTTTAGCCTAGTTAAATCCACCATCACCCAAGGCTGCAGAAAAAACAGCAAGACAAGTATCTTATTATGCCTTTTCCCCAGCCAGAAACAATACATTTGCTATCATGAGTAAAACATCCACACAGTGAGCCCATTCAGTCGCAGTTGTCGCAGCATCTTCGGTATAAAACAACTAAACAGCTCCAGTTAAGAGACGGTCCTTAAATCAGGAGTCACAGCTTCACACTGAGGCCCAAACTCAACATGAGCAGACTTTTCAATCTGAAAAGTCTGCTCATGCTCTGTCTTGAATGGATTTTTTTTAGTCAAAAAAGCAGTTTGAAAACTTGATCGAAGCTTTACAGTGACCTTGCTCATACTTAAGTCACTTCTCGACTGGTTCAACTACACATTGAAGTATTAATTGAATTATGAGGCACACTGCTGCTCACTCCATTTCACCAGTAGAGAACCAACTTTGAACCACACACACAGAAGACAAGGTAAGAAGAAGTAAAAAATTCTGGTAAAAGCTCAGGGTTAACATTTATTTTGTACTAAGAAAATTAGATATCCTTCACCCTTTTCCCGGGATTGACTAAACCACTCCCGACCCGACATTATCAGAAACATGGAGGTCCGATCACTGTTGAGCAAAACCTGCAGAATATCAGCTGTCAAATGAAATGTTATGGAATGGTTGAACAGTTAAACAGTGCAGATGTTAACCCTGAACCTGAAGAGTCTTATAAACGTTATGTTTTATGTTTAAGCCAGACAAAGGTTTACATTATTCTTAGTTTGTTGGTTTTTCAAGAATTAAAAGATAAGAGCGGTTTGATATGAACGATTATTACTGAACTACAGCGGTTCTTCTTCAGTCCATTACAAACTACAACCTGGTTGCACCCTTTTTTCCTTCTGCTGCAGTGACTCTTAGACAAAGGGCCATTCAGATGTAGGAACTGTAGAGAAATAGTTGTAAATTACAGGGTTTTGTTCTTGCTTTAGTCGCCACAATGTACAAAAGAAGGTGTGGCGGTGGAGTATTTAGCCTAACAGCCACATATTTTATGTTTCAGTTTGAGTTTTTGTTATTTCTACTTCACATCGTATAAAACTCGATCTGTGTGGGGAGAAAACAGGCTGCAGAGGCGGCTGCAGAGCTAACTGAGTGTACAGCAGACATAGGATGGACAATGGATGTCTCTGTAGTATAAACGCAGCACGGACTCCGAATGGTAGTAATAATCCACACTGATCACTGTGATAACGCAGAAGATCGAGCTCTGGATAAATGTAGAAAATGCAGAGCAACAAACATTATGATTCAAACTAGAAGAAAAGTTTTCACTAATACATAAACTTCACAGTCTTTGCAGAAGAAAATCCAACTTTGTTCTTTTTTAGTTTGGTCAGAATCATTTTCTTGTTGCGAACTGTCACAAAGAAAAAGCTGAGCCCATTTTGTAAATTCAAACACATGCAAAGAGTACTTAAGTGCTCACACTTGACACGGTTTTAGTAGCTGGAAACATAAAATCAAACCCGTACAGTTATCTGAGTAAATAACCTGTTTTCCAGGATGAATGATTCTACTACTGCACTGAGCAAAGCTGTGGGTTTGTGGAACAATGTGATCATGATGAAGATGAGAAAAACACTAAAGCAGCAGCACAACGTCCTCCTGGTCCATTAAGATCAAGTGCTTGCCAGACAACAGTCAACCTCCGTAGTCCAAAGATTTATAATGTAACCAAGCTGTATAGGTACCAGTCCATTTTCACAGCCTCTACAGTCCTTCAGCACTAATGTGGGAGAGATGTGAACGATGAGCTCAGCCACCAGTGGAAACCCAAAGTAGGTCACTGACTCCGAGATGTTGTGTATACTTAGGTAAAAATCCAACTTGCCTTTGTAGACAATACTTGTCTTTTCACCACATTCACACATTTCGTTGTACAGCATCCTTGGCTGGCACGGAGATATGTTGTAGGTTACATTGGCCAAGTTTTTTTTAAATGAGACAAAAATAGATTTTTACCCTCATGAGAAGAGAAAGACATTGGCATTAGTTGTTTTCCAAATAAGATGTGATATGAATCTGACTAGACTCTGAGCCTGACTGAACCTATTCACTGTCTCGCTCCATAGAGGCTGGACAATGAAAAACAAACCACCAAGCCAGACCAAACTCCATAATTAGTACAGATCATGACTAAAAATGCAGGTTCCAGATTAGGTTTGTAGGTTGCACCAGAATAAACTGGGCATGTGACCAGGATAAAATTATTAGCTGCTTAATGAAGGAAGCTCTTTCATTAGAACAACAATGACCCCAGTTATGAAAAGGAAGCTCTAAAAATTGACCATGCGCTGGACTTTTTGATTCAAATCAATGTCCAGTGATGAAATGATCAGGTCTGGTCCTGTTTTCTAATGTAAATAAGGATGAGGTTTGTTCTGAGAGCCACTCTATTTCAGTCAGCGGTTATTTTTATTCGTCAGTATTGGAAACCAGACTAAAGTAGGAGACAAGTTAGAAAAATGACTATGAAAAATGACTGCCCGCAGACAGTCCATGGCCCTTCCAGGCTACAAAACAAGGCTACATATATCCATACTAGGCTTGGAAGGTTTTTTTGTTTTTTTTTACCAGTTTGATACCAGTGGAGCAAGAGGTGCCTTCTCCTGTGGATCACGCATACTGGAGGCAGGCTAAGATTAAAACCAGGTTAGAAAAAGGACATTTAAGCACAAAAATCCCTGGTTCTTTCTTGGACACAGCAGTAGGCTACTGCTTGGTTTTCAGAGCAGGTTCTGCTGGAACCAGGCTGGGCTCAGTAGTAAATCTCATCCACGATAAGACGAAAACCCCTCTTCAAACAAAAAAAAATGCATTTTAGATCCACGACAGTCTTACTTTGGTTCTCAGCCACACTCCAGTCGAGGTCCTGCTCAACATCAGGCTCCATTAGAGAGAAACCCAAACTGAAAGTGAGTCCAGGCAGAACCCAAACCCTGCTGAATACAGACCAGGATGAAGTCAAGAGAGGATCAGAGTTTTAGACCCAACCACAGGTCTGCTCTAGGCCACGCAGCAGTATCTTTTCCACCAGGACTTTGACAGACTCTTCATCTTGTCCGGTGTCTGCCTTTGCTTTTTACGTCGTTTTTGTTTCCCTCTCTGGTGCTTCTGGGAGCTGTAGTTCTGCAGACTTGCCAATATGGCTGTGTCAAACACTTCCTTGAGATTTTTTTGGGTCAGAGAGGAGCACTCCATGTAGGCCACAGCTCCGATTTCCACGGCACAGTCCTGAGCATCCACTGGGTCGATGGGCCGCTCCCGATACTTAGCCAGGTCAATGAGAACCTAAACAAACAACACGCTTTTGGATCTCATATTGGTAGTTTCAGTCAATAAGATAAAGAGCTGTTCATGTGAAGGCCTTCACCAATTACAATTTAATCTTCTAAACATTATTTATGAGCATTTGGTATGCATCATGAAAAGATATTATATCTTTATGTGTGCTGAGCCACTGAAAATATCACAAGTCAATTACTCAATGAAACTTTGTTAAATGTCGTAAAATTGTCCAAACATTGAACTTTTCGTGAGCTTAGAATTATAGGGTTCTATCTCCGTTTTGGGTAGTTCCGAGATATTGAGCATCAAAGTTCCAACTCGGCTTGTGTTTTGGTTGACAGAACCTTTTTATTTTATGAATAACTAGTTAAAAAATGTTGAAAATTTAAAAATAACACCACACAGGCACTAACAGGCCACTAATGGATGATATTATGCAAAAAACTCAATTTTGAAAAAAACGGAGATAGAACCTTATAATTCTAAGCTCACGTTTTGGCAAAACAATCTGTTCTTTTCTTTGCAGTTCATGAAAAGTTGGAGGTCTTTGTTGAGGCTCCATGTGATTTATATTAGATCAACTAAGGCACCAAGACAGTAAGAAGGATCCAGAACAATGACAAAAGTAACATTTGCATCCTCTAAGAGCATCATCAGCACTTAATGTATCCTAAAAATGACTGACTGGATGATTTCCATAAGATCAGAAACACTGAGGTTCAACAGCCTGGAAAGATTGTTGAAAGATGGATGCAGCTACAAACAAGTGCAAACCTTGCTCATGTTAGTTTGTGCGATTAGACATATAGATATTTATATGATATATGTTAATAAGCACACCTTGACATCTTCTCGAAGGTCACACTGCGTCCCAACAAGTACGAGCGGAGCGAACGGGGCGTGTCTCCGTATCTCCGGGATCCACTTCTCAGGAACGTTCTGGAAAGAGGCGGGACTGACCACGCTAAAGCACAGCAGGAACACATCTGCACTGGTGTAGCACAGAGGACGCAGCTTGTCAAACTCATCCTGGGAAGGTTGGGAGAGATCAAGAGCAAGAAGGCGTCACAAAACAATACCACTAAAATGCATTCGGACAAACTGAAGAAAAGTGACCAGTGCAGCAGAAGTAGTTTGTTGTCAGAAGAAGGAAAGGCAGAGAGGGAGAAAGTGATTATAAGTTCAAAGTAGAGGAAGCAACAGAGCAGATTCAGATTTAGTCCCACAAGTGGAGCAGGAAAACCAGCTGTTGAGACCTCTCTTCCTCTTTCGGTGTGTGTACATGTGAGAGGAGGAAGAGGTGTTGTCCAGTGACACTGACTGATCTGATCTCCCAGTGTGTCACTCCTCCGCCTGTGATCCTCCCATTCATTTTGTTTTCACATCTGAGAGCCCTGTGGTGCAGAGGATGATGGTGATTTCTGCTTTATGGCTTATATGATGTCTGACATCCACATGTTCTTGGACTTAACTGCTAAATATGAATCTTTTTTTATAACAATGTCTATTGTTTCCTTTATAAATCCTATTTCCATTGCTTGTCTCTGGAGCTGATTCCCTCAGGAGCTCACAGACTGGCTGATAGGCTATACAATTATTATCAGTTCGGTAAAGTACATCTGACGTTATCAGTGAACTATTTGTGTTTCACCGTAAACATCATCTCTCTGTCTGACCATTTGTATCTCATCCTAACTTGACAGGTCTTTGACTTTTTTTCTCCTCACATAAACAGCTGCTGCAAGTGTCGACACGACTGCATCACTTCCTGTGTGCCAAAGAATCTCCCCTGGGAAAAACCAGCCAGATACCAGCAGCTAGTTTCCTGGACAAAGACTGAGCCCACTTAGACCGAAACTGAATGTAACAGAGACATCAGCTGTAAAACTGGATATTTAGCTCCTGGAGGTTGGTCAAACTACGTAGACAATCCTCTGTCCCAGTCAAATGACTGATCAAACAAATGTGGACACAGCAACAAAACTTATAGGCTATGTATTTATGTATGAAACTGTAAATGCATTTGTAACAACAGTTTTGAGATGTCAGTACGAAACAGCAGATGTTTGTTATGTTTCCTCAGCTGTGAGGAAAGAAAGAAAGAAAGAAAGAAAGAAAGAAAGAAAGAAAGAAAGAAAGAAAGAAAGAAAGAAAGAAAGAAAGAAAGAAAGAAAGAAAGAAAGAAAGAAAGCATTGTTTCCAGCCCAAATAAAACAACAGGAAATGCTGCTGGCTTTCTTTGTGTGTGTGTGTTGAGATCACTGACCTGTCCAGCTGTGTCACAGAGTTGTAGTTTGACTGGCTGCCCATCCACTGACACCACCGCTACACACACACACACACACACACACACACACACACACACACACACAAGGTCAATAACAAGTGTAGTGTCGCTTTCCACAGAAGACAGTAGTAGCCTAAATAAGGTCAGATTTGGTCATTTGGAGGTTAAATTTGTGAACAGTTTTCAATCTATTCCCTTGATATTCTATATATTATATCATAGTGTAGGCTATATTGTAGCCTATCTTAAAGTAGAACTCTGTAAATTATCAAATGACATTAAATAATCTTCAACTATGATGACTAGGCTACTGTTGTGTCGTGCTATAATGCAGAGTTGACCATAGAGGGCGCTGCAGGAATGTGTGTTACATTGCAGTTGTTGTTGCTGTATGCAGAAGAGAAGAAGAATGAATAAAGCGCGTAGACTGAGGCACAGAGAAGCTCTCCGGCTATCTATTTTATTTTATTTTGCATATACTAAACACCACATTTTGGCGACGAGGATGGCCGTTTCCGTACCTTTGCCTGCACCTTTCATGCCGTGCCCAGGCGAACCTGCTATCGCTTTTACTACCTGGTTGAAGATGTTTGAGAACTACATGCTAGTTATCGATGCTACGGGGGATAGCTGGCCTGATGCAAGAAAACGCGCCGTTCTTCTCCATGCACTTGGCACAGAGGGACAGAGACTGTTTTATGCCTTGCCGGATACAGGTGATACTTACGCTGCAGCTGTGGAAGGACTGAAAAAGCACTTCGTTCCCAAAGTCAACGTTATAGCGGAACGTCACAAGTTTCGTCAGAGAGCCCAGAGACCGGATGAGACGGTAAACGAGTTTCTGGCTGCACTACGCCAACTCGCTGCTGCCTGTGAGTTTGGTGATATGGAGGAGCAGATGCTTCGTGACCAACTGATAGAGCGTGTTGCCAATACACGCATACGGGACAGACTGCTGCTGGAATCGGACCTGAACCTGGCTAAGGCTACTACATTAGCCCTGCAGATCGAGACCGGAATACGCAACGCCGACGTTCTTTCTGACAACACTGCTGCTGCTGCTGCTGCTGCTACACCGGTGAGAGCCATACATTCACAGACGCGGAACAGCCGGCCGCGGGACAAGAAGAAGCTGGCCCCGAGGACCGCGCCTGCTACAGCTCCAAACGCCGGTAAACGTCGCTCCTGCTACCGCTGCGGATCTACCAGCCACTTGGCTAATAAGCCATCATGTCCTGCGACCAAAGCCACATGCAACTCCTGTGGTAAAGTGGGACATTTTGCTAAAGTGTGTCGGTCTGGCCAAAAAGAGGTGCGTGAGGTACTGATAAACGAACTGACTGTGCTTTACATGAATGATGCTGTGCAGGAGAAAATTCTCTGTACTGTACATGTTGATGCTAATGAACATTCTCATGATGTTGAGCTAATTGTTGATACAGGCTCATCTGTTTCTATTCTTCCTGTGAGCATATACCAGAACCTCTTTCCTACATGTGAACTTGCTAAGCCTACTGTGACCCTGTGCACATACTCAAAAGAGAAAATACAAGTTATTGGACAGTTACATGCAACAGTAACTCATGAGGGACATTCAGCTAAATGCTCATTTATGGTGGTTGAGTCAGGTGCTGCTTTGCTTGGGTTAAATCTGTTTGTTGCTCTGCATATGTGTATTGAGGGTGACAAAGTAATTCCTGCTGCAAAACCCAATGGCTCCCCTGACCCTGAGCCAACTGTACCAGTTACACCACCACTGATTGCTCCAGAGGCTCAGGTACAAGAAGTTGGATGTGCAAAAGGATTTGTGCACAAAATACAGCTGAAACCGCATGCCATTCCAGTTCAGCAGAAGCTGAGGAGGCTTCCTTTCTCAGTAAGACAGGATGTTACGGAGGAGATCAAAGACCTACAAGACAGGGGCATCATCGAGCGCATTGATGCGTCACCATGGGTCTCTCCCATCGTTGTCACTCAGAGACGAGGTGGAGGAAAGCCTCGTATGTGTGTTGACTTGAGAGAGCCAAATAAATCAATTGTTTGTGACTGTTACCCCTTACCACACATGGACGAACTGCTCACCAATCTGCGTGGGGCTACTATGTTCTCCACCATTGACCTTGCCTCTGCATATCACCAGATGTTGCTCCACCCAGATAGTCGTGATATTACTGCATTTATCACACACGAGGGCCTTTTCCGGTTCTGTCGTGTTCCATTTGGCCTCGCTTCAGCTCCATCAGCTTTCCAAAAAATGATGTCTACCATACTGTCTGGCCTCCCAGGCGTACAAGCTTACCTTGATGATATCATTTGTTATGGTGTCACTCAGCAGGATCACGATGCCAACCTACGGAGGGTGCTGCATGCCTTGGATGACGTGGGACTCAAGTTGAACATGCGTAAATGTAAGTTCAGGCAGTCGTCTTTGTCTTTCCTAGGACACACCATATCCAAAGATGGACTTCACCCTGATAAAGATCGAGTCAGCGCAGTGGCTCATGCGCCTGCCCCACATGACACAGGCTCCCTGAGATCTTTTCTTGGTCTCGCAGCGTGGTACAGTAAGTTTATTCCCAACTTTGCTACTGTTGTTGAACCATTACGTGCTACACTAAAAGACTCTACTGACCTGAAGTTCACCTGGACTGCTGAGGCTGAGTCCAGTTTTGCTGAACTTAAAAGACTGATACTTGACAGCCCTGCCCTGGCACTTTATGACCCTGAACTGCCTACTCAAGTGACCACTGATGCTTCTGACTATGGGCTGGGGGCTGTGCTCACTCAACTCCACCCAGACAACACCGAAAGAACTGTAGCCTTTGCTTCCAGGACTCTCTCCCCTGCTGAAAGAAAGTACTCTACTATTGAACGTGAAGCTCTTGCATGTGTTTGGGCGGTAGAGAAGTGGAGAACCTACCTGTGGGGACGTCACTTCCTGCTTCGTACTGACCACCAAGCACTCACATCTCTCCTCACATCCAAAGGGACTGGTCGTGCTGGATTGAGAATTGCCAGATGGTCAGCCAGATTGCTTTGTTTTACGTATGATGTTACTTACCGTCCAGGCAAACTGAATGTGACAGCTGACTGTCTTTCCAGGCTTCCACTTCCCACTACAGGAGATGCGTCTGAGGTACCGGACATGGTCGCTGCTGTCTTTCACGAGTCTTTACATGCTGTTTCCTTGCCAGAATTCACCGCAGCCTGTGACACTTGCCCTGAACTGACACAGCTGAGACGTCAGATTCAGACAGGCTGGCCCAAATGCCGGAAGAATGTGACGCCTGACCTTGCTCCATACTTCCATGTGAGAGATGAACTGGCCGTTGAAAACTCGCTCATCATGAGGGGCACAGATCGCTTGGTTGTACCTGTTTCACTCAGATCCAGAGTGATAGATCTGGCACATGAAGGACACCAAGGACTGGTACGTACAAAGCAGAGACTTCGTGAGCTATATTGGTGGCCACAAATGGACAATTATGTACACAATATGATAGCTTCATGTGTGTCATGCCAGTACACTGATAAGACTGCAAAAACTACACCTGCACCACTCATACCTGTGGATCTTCCAAATGGACCATGGGAAAAAGTAGGGATTGACATTGCAGGTCCTTTTGACCATGCTACTTGGGACTGTCGCTTTGCTATTACTCTGATTGATTACTATAGTAAGTGGCCTGAGGTAGCCTTTGCCCCTACTGTCACTGCTGAAGTTGTTATTCAGTTTTTGACCACTGTGTTCAGCCGTGAGGGAAATCCTTCCTACCTTGTTTCTGATAATGGTTGTCAGTTCACCTCCCATGCATTTGCCAATTTTCTGAGAGAGAGAGAGATAAAGCACCTGCGCTCTAGTGTATATTATCCAAGAGCTAATGGAGCCATCGAGAGGTTCAACAGAGTGCTTAAAGAGTGTTTACAAACAGCTGACAAAATGCACAGACCATGGAAACAAACTGTAACAGAGTTCTTACAGAACTATCGTGCTACACAACATGCTACAACAGGAGCTACACCATTTGAGTTGTTGAGACACAGAAAGATGCGCACAAAACTACATGTACTCCCTGTTTCACACAACATCAAGACACATGCACAAGTGGAAGAGACAGTGAAACAAAAGCAACAAAAGAGCAAAGAGTACACAGACAGAAAGGTCGGTGCAAAAGTACCTATGTTTCAAGTAAATGATACAGTGCGTGTCCGGAGACCTGATCATGTTCCAAAGGGATCATCCAGATTCACAGAACCCCTGACTGTCATCAAGAAAGTAGGACCTAACACTTACCTGCTCAGTGATGGTCGGAAATGGAATGCGTCCAAGCTGGCATCCTTCCCTAAAGAAGCTCTTACCTCCACTCGTATGGACAATGACACTACTTTTGATGGGCTTAGTCTGCCTGAGAACATACAGCCTAATGTCCAAGAGCTTGGCCCAAGGAGGAGCCAGAGAACAAGAAATACACCCCAATGGTTAACAGGTTACGTTAGATAAAAGAGTACATGATTGAAGTACTGATACATGGTTCCTTATAAGGAAAATGTTCTAATACTGTTCCTTTAAAATATAAACATAGAAATGTTAATACAGTTATGACTGATGCAAATAACGGTTCCATACTGTTATAATGATTTGCTACTGTTAATTCATGTGATGCTGAGAACTAGAGTTAAAAGAAAGTGTTATGTTTGCAAATGGTTTAACATTTCATACAGTGCATATAATTTAGTTAAAATCACATGATGTGAAAAAAGAAGGTGAATATACATTTGTTTAATCTTACATATCCTGTGGAAGAAAATAAGTGATACTTATTAAGTTTGAAATATTCTGCTATTCATTTATGATACTTACGGCAGTTGACATTTGTTTTGGTTACAGAATACCGTTGAAAAAAAAATGCTTCATTTAATCAGTCTGTGAAAGTAATTCCTTCAAGAAAAGGGGAAATGTTGTGTCGTGCTATAATGCAGAGTTGACCATAGAGGGCGCTGCAGGAATGTGTGTTACATTGCAGTTGTTGTTGCTGTATGCAGAAGAGAAGAAGAATGAATAAAGCGCGTAGACTGAGGCACAGAGAAGCTCTCCGGCTATCTATTTTATTTTATTTTGCATATACTAAACACCACAGCTACTTACAGTAGTCATTTGGAGGTTAAACAGTTCCCTTTAATCTATTCCCTAAATTATTCCCATTGAGAGCAGCCTAGCATCTTAAAGTGGGCTACAATTAAGTTAATTATCAAATAAATATGAAATAAACTATTTCCAATGTAAGATAAATGTATTAGGACTGATGGGCTATTTATATTTCACTCCACTCCACCACCACATGGCCACTCACACGCCTAACAGGCTGTGTGGGTCAGTCTTTTATATCTGAACTTTAGTTTTCTCAGTGTCTATCTCCATCCTTTACCTGAGAAGTTGTCAAACGCGGTCGGGACATACTCCGTGGGATACCCGTTAGTGGTGTAGCTGACCACCAGGCTGGTTTTCCCCACAGCCCCGTCCCCCACCAGCACACACTTCACCCGCCTCTCCGCCGCCCCTGCTGCCCCGGACCGCCGCGTCCTCCCGGAGCCCCTGTCCCGGCTCCGGACCCTCCTGGGCGGGACAGGCGGAGTAGGGGGTACCGGGTCCGGCTTGTAGCTCCCATCGCCCCGCGGAGGCATTTGGCACGGAGGAGGAGGAGACCCAGTGAGGAGATTCAGACCAGGTTCGGTCCAAGAACTCACATCGTCCGCTGGTCCGGTATCACGGCCGATGGTCCACTGACTCTGCGGTCGTCGCTGCGCTCCACTTCTCTCTAGTTCCCATGATGAAAAGAGCAAAGTTTGAACTTGTGAAAAGCCCGAACATCCTCAGACTGAGACCGGGTCCAGTGTCCGGACCATCAGAGCCGGATTAAAGATGAATTAAAGTCCGATTAGAGAGCGGAGATTCGGCTGTGAAGCTCCTCTAGCTGTGTGTCCGTCCAGTCACCCAGAGCACTGAGCTGCCTCTATGACATCACGGTGTGTGTGTGTGTGTGTGTGTGTGTGTGTGTGTGTGTGTGTGTGTGTGTGTGTGTGTGTGTGTGTGTGTGTGTGTGTGTGTGTGTGTGTGTGTGTGTGTGTGTGTGTGTGTGTGTGTGTGTGTGTGTGTGTGTGTGTGTGTGTGAGGGAGAGATAGAGTGAGAGAGACCAGTCAATGATGGTCAACGACAACAACAGTGATAATAATGTTTCTGATGTTATTTAGGCTATTTAATGGGTGATAAAAACTTAGGCCTATTTTAACTTTCCCCTCATTTCCCTCAGGTTTTCCGCGTTCCTCACACTCAAATCAACAGATAGCCTAGGCCTATACAAAGTTATAATATAATATTAGCTATGCAGTGTTTGATTATTTACCTTGCCCAAAAATCTTGTTGATTATTTGAGGGGGAAAAAAGTAGGCCTATTGTGAAAAACTTTGTAACAAGTGAACTCAATATAAAGTCCCAAAGACTCCCTCTTCAATGAGAGGATCATTGTTCAGATTTAACAGACAATATATTTCATAAAACTGAAATATAAAGTGCCTTAAATGTTTTCCAAACTGCCCCAGATTTAGCTAATTAGACCAAAGACAAGACTTGTGAAGCCAGACGGACGCTGCATTTGCGCCATCTAGTGGCAGAATATGATAGGCTACTTAAAATCCTTTATTGGAAATAAGATAAAACAAATAACAATACTCCGAGCTTCAGACAAGTTGATTTTTGTAACACTGTATAATGCATCATATTAATTTGGATGAATATATATATAAAGCATGAATCCCAGTGAGAGCAGCAAGACATGAGGAACCAATAACAGTTCCTCTGTGTTTGTTTCAACACGGACACTTTTAGTAGTTGTACGAGCTTTGCATGTGTTGACATGTAAGACACTTCTTTACTCTACCACATAGTTATCAGCTTATTGATAGAAATAAAACAAAATAAGCCTTTCCACCGGACAGACGGAGTCTCTGCTGTAACATGTCCAGCGGCACCGAGACGGTGCTCGGGTTCCTGGAGGAGGCGGAGCCGTGGCGGCTTCTCTCCCCACAGTTCCCCAGTAAGGTCGGGGGGAAGCCGGCGTGGCTCAGCCAGAGAGGTCTGCCCTCCCCGGCCCAGCTGGAATGTGAGACCTGCCGCCTGCCCATGGCCTTTCTGCTGCAGGTAAACACCGTGGAGCTCATGGAGGTGATGTCTGGTTGAGAGCTAAAATGAATTTAATGTAATTCATCATCCACACTGGTGAACAGTTCGTGTGACAGTCTCTTTTTGTTTCTTGTAGTAACATGTCTTAAAAGTAGCCTACCTATTTTTATGAGAAGATGGACCCCAGTTATGTAGGCTACTATCTTGTCTAAGACTCTTATACCTCAGAATTAAACATTTATATAATTTAACTTTTTTTTTTAATTTATTATTTTAAATGTCCCTTTTTGTTGTGAGTAGAAAACTAGATAGTGTATTGTGTGCTCTACCTTTACACAGTGCTATCTCTCTGTCACAGATTAGGCCCTATCTCAAGATGATTTTTGTTTTGTGATGTTAATTGTTACTGTTAATGTGCATTAAGGGCAATGAAGTAAAAAACAAAACAAAAACAAACATTAACTTTGTATATTGAATGAATGAATGAAGGAAGGAAGGCTTTATTTCACACATATTTAAAGCACTTTAGTCAATACAACTTTGCATGTTTGAAAACTCTCTAATATTCTTGAGCCTGTGGACATTTTTAGGGACATTTAAGGTGGAATTGAAACATAAGTAATTAAAGAGTGACTGAATAAAACTCACTTAACACCGGGTTGACTTACATGAACCCATCTCTGATTCAGCTCCTTTATAACAAACAAACGCAGACTCACTTGAACTACTCAGTGTGGTCACCCCTGTCCACCTCTGCTGCAGGTGTACGGACCCGTGTCTGGTCAGGACAGCACTTTCCACAGGACACTGTTTCTGTTCTGCTGCAGGACTCCTGAGTGTTACAAACACAACGACAGCCGCTGTATGAAAGGTACCATGAAACCATTACTGTGGTTTTTATCCTCGTCATTTGTTACACTACAGCAGAAGTGACAGTCACCTAACAAAAGAGCAGCATAATTACCAAAGAATTAACTCATCTATTGGTCAGTAAACAGGAAATGAAACATCGGCTGTTTTGATGATGGAGTCACTGTTTCTCTGTCCATGCTGGTTTTCAGACTTAGTCAGACAAAGCATTTGAAGATGTTAATTCTCTCTTCATCATATTCCCTCTAAATTTTAAATCCAATAATAATAATACAACAATATAACAATAGTAATATCTTAAGACTTGATGCTTTTTCTCTCAAGTTCTCTGACAGGTTATATTTTCTCTTTCCATTCAGTTTTCAGAAGTCAGCTACCCAGGAGGAACGAGTTCTACCCTTACGACCCGCCACCAGGTTTGTGCATTTGCAAGGATATCAGTGAAAAGTGTAAAACAACACCCTGTAAGGTCAAGTGTTACAGATGTTTTCAAAATGCAGGTTAGGGTTAAATCTGCAGTGCTTCACTCGCTGTGCTCCTCCTGTACAGCTCATCTCATCAGTAGCTAGTGATCAACATTTGTTGTATTATGTGTATTTCTGCAGGTTTGTGATGAATTGTAGTCCATTTTGTTTTATGTGCATGGCCTTTTCATGGTGTTTTCATATTGCAGTTACTGTACACAACGCTGACGAGCCTTGTTTTGTGTAACATGATTTTTTATTTTTTTCTTATCTGTTCTTTTTTTTCTCTCCCTCTCAGATGATGACCCCCCCAGTGATCCTGAACACGACCAGAGTGCTTTGCCCGTCTCTGGAGTTAAACTGTGTTGCGTGTGCGGTTGCCCTGGCAGCAAAGCCTGCTCTCGCTGTCACACTGTGACCTACTGTGGAAAACATCACCAGACCCTGCACTGGAAACACGCGCACAAGAAGGAGTGTGGAAGCCAAGGTGTGTTTGACATGAGGGCTTGTTTAGCTTCAGTTGTTAATGCATGGGTGGAGGATTTTCTGAATGGGGTTTTACAGTGTTTACAGTTGTAAGACACTGTCAAATGTCCCAGTTAGAGATGTCACGATTATAGATTGTCTTGGTACGATTATTGTCAGAGCAATAATCACAGTGTTACGATTATCACAATTATTATGCATTATTTAATTAACAACACTATGAATGTGTAACATCAAATATATGGTAGTCAAATATAATTACCTTATTAATTATTCATACAAAATATTTTAAGTATCTATTAATATATGACCAATTATTAATCCCCCCGGGGAAGTTTTTGAAATATTAGAGTAATTAATTGTCACCTATACCAAATGTTTAAGTTTTAATCGTTACAAATTATCATTGCAAATTACACGCTAACATTTGAATTCCTACCAATTGAGTGTTACATTAGATAAATGGACCTTTAGCTTAACTTTGGCGCACATCTGCCGATATAATCTTTTTTGGAAAGAGACGGTATTTAGGTGTCTTTATGATTAATTAATTGAGGTTAACTGATACCGTGATTAATTGTGAAAACAAGTAACCGTCCCATCACTAGTCTCAGCCGAGGGTCAAAAATCAGCATTTTCACCCTGAGCAGCCGTTTAAAGAGACGTAATGTCTGTGCTTTGTCTTTTGTCTGTTCCTGTACAGAAGCACCTGTTGTCACAACCTCTCCGTTCCTCTTCCCTGAGTCTGAGCTGGTCACTGAGCCGGAGGAAGAGGAGCAAAAGGGGAACGGGGAAGACACAAAGGAAGCTGAAGGAGAGGAGGAGGAGGAGGGGGACAGTACTCAAAGGGGTGTAGACTGTCCCTCCTTAGCAGACAGTACGTTTTAAATCATTCGTTTTAAATGCAGTTCTCATAGTACGATTGATCATTTTGATTATTGGATCTTTATCAGCATGTCTCTCGAAGGGATCCGTCCTGACTCTGTTCTCTCTACAGCGCTTGCTGAGGCAGACCTGGAGGAGATGGCGATGTGTGAGACCGAAGACAACAAAGTGTTTCAGAAGTTCAAAAAGAAGATTGCACCAGAACCTCATCAGGTTAAAAAAAATTGTGACATCTGCAAGCTATGTGTATTATTTAATGTATTATCCCTATGTATATGTTTATTTTTTGATTGGTATATTTACATTATCTCAAATAATTGAGTTACACACTGTGCATTTAAATAATCAGAGACACTGATGATGTGGAGTCAGAAAAGTCTATGCTGATTGTTTCCTCCGCTTCGCTCTTACAGTGTTGTGTGTTGTGTTCAGGTGGTGCGTTACAGTCGAGGTGGCTCTCCCTTGTGGATCTCTCCTCAGCACATCCCTTCAGATCAGGACATCCCACCATGCACCTGTGGCGCCAAGAGGACTTTTGAGTTTCAGGTAGTTACTGCTTTTTAAATCCCCAGTGATCCAGTCGAAGACTTTTGTGCAGCCTTGAACAGAGCAGAAGAAAATCTCTCCAACTGTTAATCAATGGCCAGAGAGATTTTTTGTTTAAAAATCGCTACTACTCGCTACATATTTACATATCAAATAATTGTTTTTGTATGTTCATGATTGAATATGTGAAGTCCTGTTTCAAACAAACTAATAAATGAAATGTAAAATGCATCTGCTGAATTGTGTGTGTGTGTGTGTGTGTGTTTAGGTGATGCCTCAGCTGTTAAACAGCCTCCGTGTGGACGCAACAGGGGCCAGTATCGACTGGGGTACACTGGCCGTCTACACCTGCTCCGCCAGCTGTAACCATGACAACCAGTACTGCCCCGAGTTCGTCTGGAAGCAGGACTTCGGCTCTGATCAGACTGACAAACAGACTGAACATTCATAATTCAACGTATTGAACTCAGACTGCAGTGAAGAAACTGGTTTAATCACATGTGGTGACGTCACTGGACACGTTTCTGGTTAAACACAGACTGAATGTAAAGATCTGTGATATTCATCTGAGTGAGGGATCAAACTCCTGAGACTGTAAGAAGGAGATGAAGATGTTTTTGTGGGACAGATAACAACTACATTTGAGCCAAATGTCTTTTTTAAAAAATAAGGAACAGACTAAATGTATAACTGACAGGACATTATCTATCATGACATTTAAAGCTTTAAAGGTTCAAAGGTTCAGATATTTAAACAGATTTTTGTTTCCTGCTACTTCTACACATTTTCTATTATACTTTAAAATTCTGGCTATTAAGAGCAAAGTGTCCGCCATATCTCTGACCTTTGTGGTTTGAGTTCCAGTGATGCGTACAGGTTAGTCCGCTGGTGCTGATGGTGAGAAATATAATATAATCTTGTGCCTTCTCACATAATAAACATTTCAACAAAGCTGTCTAAAGGTATTCATCTAATTCTGTTGATGTTTTAGTCCCTCAATGATAATATAATGAACTTTAAGCACTGTATATGTCTGATATTTAGACATTTTTGACAGTCAATGGTCAGTTATCCTCCTGCAATGCCAATTATTTGCTACATATTAAATTCAGTATTACATACTATATATATTAGATGTGTGATATCTGGTGATGGCAGTCAATATGTTCACATAATCTGGTTTGATTTATGTCCTGATGGCCACACCTAGGCCTGTCATAATTATTAAATTACAATTATTTTAGCTGACCGCAATTTCGCATAATCGTCACATAATCAAATTTGATCTATTCCTCCATATAAAAACACGAGTGGAGCGCCACAAACTGTCTCTCGAGCTGCTTCATTTCTAATATTCTACACCTGCATTTCATTCATCTTCGATTTAGTTGCAAAGTCAAAAACAGAAATGCAGTTTTTATTTATATGTTTCAGTGTTAGGTGTGTGCGTGTATCATTAGACTATGTTTTGCCTTAAACTCTAACAGTGACATGAAATGATCACAAAAATACAATTAAATTGTTCATGGCAACCATTTGTTCGGTCAACTAAAACTTGTGACAGCCCTAACCATGTTGGTCTTCTCTCTGCCCCATCCCTCTCTGGCCTGTCAACTGACAAAGAAATAAAAGAACAAAGGAACATTTTTTAAAGCAGATGTGTTGAATGGGAAAAGCATTTTTGCCAATGTAAATCTTTGCTAAATTAACTAAAATTAATTTCACTTTTCACTGACAAAACGCATGGCAACTGCAGGATCATGATAAAAACCAAAACACAATTTGAGAGTAGCGCAAGTGAAAGGAGTCATGAAAAAAGCTGCAGGAGGGTCATTATGTACACATTTATTAATGTACAGTGCAGCACATTAACAATTTCAGGAGCAGAATTGCTTTAAAGTGTGACTGATTGTTTCCTGCCAGAGTTACAGAGAAATCAATGCTAAAAAAGTATTCAACATCATCTCTTTTGCCATCATGTTAGCCATACAGACGTCAGGTGGCAGACACACAGGTGGTGAAATCAAATGCACTGTGAATCCAAAACAATTTGAATTGCACAAAGTTTACATTCAAGGATGTGTTTAGTTAAAAACGCCTGTGTGCTCCATAAACATACCAACAAGTGCCCGAAATTCACACTCATCTAAAAGTAGACAAGAGGCCAAGAGGCCAAGAATGCTGCTGAGCAATCCACACAGATGGTCACATCGGATTCACCAGGTTTGCCTACATTCATAAACAATTCCTCAAAGAAAAATGTTCATAGTTTTAAATGGCGAAAAAGTACATACAAATTTTAAGACAACACATAAATGTGGCAACATGATGCATAGTTTATCTGCCATCACACAGTCTTTTAGTGCTAAAGTTTTAAAATGCAGGGTGTGAATGCAAAATAAAGTAGTCGGCCTCTCCTTTCACCTGAGACAGTAACATTTCTTCCTCTTTTAGTTGTCGTTGTCGCATCCCGACTGCTTTTGCAGACGAGGAAGAAGTTGCAGAGCATTTCCCTTTGAGGCTGCACTCACTTCGTTACAGTTACATCAACAATTAACCATTAAAAAACTTTGTTTACAACGGGTAAACTGTTTAGTGAAAATAATTTTTAGATTGACTCCAGAGAATTAAGAACAAATGTATCAGAAACAAAAAACAGGTGATGTGAACCTTAGAGAACAAACCAACAACTTGCTGATAACTCCAGCTGTAGGACTTGGATCAGTTTAGTTCAACTTGTATCAATTCAAACTTTAAGAGCATCACAATTTAACTGCAGACTTAAAAGACTGGACTATACCTTGTCCCACACTGAAATCTTCAATTTTAGGAGAAAGCTACTTCCAGCATTTATGAAAATAGGACTATGCTGAACTGACATATTTTTGAATGTACATGGTACAACCATAGAACTCTCAAAAGGCAGATTTGAAAAAACTATAATCTTATAACACTGTGATAGGAATGTGTGGCTGACCAACCCAAACACAATTATATATCTGTGAGACAAAGCGAACAATTACTAAAAATATACAAAACTATTTAAAATTGCATGGAATAAAAAAAAACAACAGCAACAGTCCCAGTGAGTCTGCCTCTCTTCCAGTCAGCCATTTTTTTTTACATTTTCTTACAGTCTTATGTACAATCAGGGATGAGTGGATGACTGAAAACAACCAAAAAACCACTTGAAAAAACAAATGGAAGGGATCAAGTTCATAATAAATCAGGTGCGATGAGTACGCAGAAAAAAGATCTTTCAAAAGCTTGGTTTAAAAAAAAAAAAAACTGCAACAAAAAATAAAAAGTGATTCATCCACATCCCTGTACAACAAGCCCTTAGAGCAGTCCACTTGTAGAGGTCAACGTATGGATGACACTTCAAAGGAAATAAAAACAGAGTGTAAAAACAGGGGGTGGGGGAGACGGTAAAAGAAGGAACTACAGGTCCTACGTTGTCTTGCGGAAACCTTTCAGGATGGGATAGATGTTTTCAAACGCTTCATAGATCTCTGCTCTCACCTTGGCTCCTGAACAACAAACAAACAGGTTCATCAATCACAAGTAACTTTGTCCAGTAACATCATGTTCATCATGATTTAACACAAAGGTCTACTGTACATATACATAAGCACTGATTTTGAAATGAGCTTTTTAGGGGGAAGGGTCTTTTTTCCCCAGCACTCAAAAATTAAGGCCAAGTTCCTTACCTGTGAGTACAACTTTCCCAGAGACAAAGATGAGCAGGACAATTCTGGGTTTGATCATTCTGTAAATTAGCCCTGGAAACAGCTCCGGCTCATAACTGCAGTGGACAAGTGTTTTGTGTTAGTCACGAAAAGAAGTAGCTCATTCATTAAGAAACCATTTTAAGGTCAGAAGAAAGCCTGTGCTTATAGTACCTGCATGTTGTCTGTACAGTTCATGATATACAGGTTCATCTCAATAAATTAGAATAGCATGGAAAAGTTCATTTATTTCAATAGTTAAAATTCAAAAAGTGAAACTAATGCCTGACATAGATCAATGACACACAGACTGAAATATTCCAAGTCTTTATTTCATTAAATTGTAATGATTATGCCTTGTATTTAAAACACAAAAAACTAATTCAGTATCTCAAAAAAATTTGATTACATCAGACCAACTTAAAAAATGATTGTTCGTCTTCTGGAAAGTATGTCCATTTATATGTACACTAGACCAAAAAACACAGACAAGCTGAATGCCGATATCAAAGCAACCTGGGCTTCAGTATTGCCACAGTTTGCCTCCATGCCACGCCAAAATGATGCAGTAATTGAAGCAAAAGGAGCCCCAATCAAGTACTGAGTGCATTTAAATGGACATACTTTCCAGAAGATCAACAATTCTGTATTAACAATAATGTTTTTAATTGGTCTGATGTAATATTCTAATTTTTTGAGATACTGAATTTGGGGTTTTCATTAAATATATGCAATAATCATTACAGTTTAACAAAATAAAGACATGGAATATGTCAGTCTGTGTGTCATGGATCTATATCAGGTATTTGAATTGAACTATTGAAATAAATGAACTTTTCCATGATATTCTAATTTATTGAGATGAACCTGTGCTTCATTTGAATTTTAACCAATTCCAGGTTGGAAATAAGGGCCATGACTTTTGCATACTGCACAGAACATAACAAACAAACCTGCTGAACTGTTGATGTGTGAGGACTAAACCCTCCAGCCGGATGGGGAACTTCACATCACAGCTTCCCACCATGTTCTGAATCTTGAAGTCCAGGAACTTGGCAGGAAAACCGAGCTTCTGCACCACACGAGCGTATTTTCTGGCAGCTAACCTCGACTGCTCCTCACTGCAGAAGGAAAAGTCAGTGAGAGGCAGAAAGATCAAGGGAACAATGCAGAGGAAAACTCGACGTGTATGAAGGAAGGTGAGGAAGGACAAGCTAATGGCACTGTCCTATTTTTCCCACTTCCACTCGAT
Organism: Decapterus maruadsi; assembly: GCA_030347415.2. Taxonomy (NCBI): domain Eukaryota; kingdom Metazoa; phylum Chordata; class Actinopteri; order Carangiformes; family Carangidae; genus Decapterus; species Decapterus maruadsi. The sequence continues at coordinate 5,338,734 of CM064900.1, forward strand.
TTTTGCGCGTTCTCATGTAGCGGTAGGGTGTCCCAGTTCTTTTAACAGCACCCGCCCCATGTGTTGAGGCTATAGTCCTCACTGCAGGCGGCCCTGGTTCGAATCTCGCGTCGGACGGCCCTGTGCTGCATGTCGTTCCCCCCATCTTTGCCTCCCATTTCCTGTCACACTCTAAACTGTCCTATCTAATAAAGGCATAAAAAGCCAAAAAATATACTTTATTACGGGTGGCACCAGCTTTTCAGGCGCATTATCGCAACCGTCTGTTTCCTGCATTTCTTTGTCGTTGATTTTTCAAACGAAAGAAGATCATTAAAGCCCACGCGACAGGTGACACAACAGCTGGAGCCAGCATTTTCACCATGGAAACCCACCACAGACATAGGTGAACATGCCGGCTACACCGAGTGGTGTCCCATTGCATAGGGTACGGTCTCTACATCGAACACTTCTCACTTCATTGTCAAAGGGTATCTCCGCTTAGAGGCCACTCGAAACCGAGTGCTGGTGTTTAGGGAAGAGAAATGGGATTGGGCCTTTATCTCATCCTCAACATGGTTTACCATCCCTACTCAAGACAGCCAGAAACATCAACATTGACAATACAAACTACATTCTGACCTCTTGGCTCCGGTGCAGACCATCTTCCCAGAGCTGAAGATGAGGGCAGTTGTCCTGGGTTCTCGTATTCTCATGATGACAGCAGCAAAACGCTACATGAAAGGAAGACAACAGGGATTCCCATTACTACAGCAGAACTTTCCTAATTAGGCATATTCACAGCGACGCCATCTTTTCTTACATCGTCACTCGGGGTGTGAAGATTCAACGCCGTCACTTAAAGGAGTCATCACCCGGAAATCGCAATTTCTCTTGTTAAAACATGCATACTGGTGTTTGACCTCAGTTGAAACTTGCCTGAAAAGCTGGAGTTTGAAAGCGGCGCCGTTTTTTCGCTTCGGCTCTTTCTCCGATAGCACACAATGGTGTGCCTTCCTAAAGCACGAGATCTTTGATTCTGCTCCGACGGTGACCTCACCGGCGGAGGCTACTTGCCGATTACCACCCAACCCCGGCCCGTCCGCTACCTGAAATCGCCGAAGCGGTACCAGGGGGCTGTTTATGTTTTGGAGTCTGCAAGGCAAGCCCCCCGGCTTCAATCAACGCGTTTCAAAACCTTGCGCGTAATCTCGTTAAAGTCGCGGTAGGAAAAAGGGTCAGAACAAGCTCAATGTTTGATTAAAATTATTTATTTTTTTATTAATAAGTTTTACGAATTGATCCAAAGCGATCCAAGGGGGGCTGGATACGTAAAAAACCAGGTGATGACTCCTTTAACGTTAATGTTAGCAGTTGCAGCTAATGCCGGCTAACTTAATTCAAATCAGTTTAACCTAATTGTTCAGACGTTAACTACCCATGCCTTCCTTAAATCTGTATCAACCGGGAAGCGATGAAAGGAAAGCATTTCATCAGACTCCAGATATTTGTACGGCTTGCAGGGATGGGATGCAGCAGTTATACAGTTTGTTTATCCACCCCAAGTGATGACGTATGGAAAGATGGCGATGCTGTGAATATGGTCAATGACTGTTTGTTTCATCTGAATGTGTACGGTGGTGTGCATTCAGTTATGTGATTTCTGATGACCAAGAGGAAATGATGACATGATGACATTACTAAAGAATGAGTAATTCTACGTAATTTTACACCAAAAAAAAAAAACAGAAGTCACACTGTGAAGCTGTTGAGTCACATCATCATATCTGTGTCGTACCTTTGGGTTGTATTCTGCGTTCCTGGCTCTCAGGGCAATGGTCTTCAAGTCGAGTTTACATCCCAGATTTACAGTAGACACAATATTTCTGATGGTAGGGAGAGTGAGAAAAGCACAGAGATTTGCAAAAAGACACAAAGGAACACTTTTCAGTAAGTCATTCAAAAATCAAATGTGTCTTGATAATGCCAATGCAGTTAATTCTGGTGATTCATTATTGTATATAAGTAGAAATATCATTTAAATACTGAATATGAAACTCACTGTAGCTGTGGTACGATTCCCGAGCTCTCTGAGGCCGGTGTTGCCGGTGTGATGGGGGTCATGGGGGTCAGCGGGGTGTTATAGAGCGGAGTGTTCCCTGGTAGCGCTGTGGTGGTGGATCCAGCTACTGCCTGGGAATGGAAAAGCTGAGGGGTCTGCCCTGAAGTACCTGGAAGGCCTGGGAACCAAAGAATGTTTTTTAATAACAACTGGATTACAAATATTATTCCTTCAGGATAAATGTGGAAGTTATGAGGATGGACATGGTGGTGTACCTGCGCTGGCCTGCTGTGCCTGTTGTTGCTGTTGTTGCTGCTGTTGTTGCCTCTGCTGTTCCTCCAGTATAGACAGACTGTTGGTGTTCTGGACAGGCTGTGGCGTCAGGCCTGTGCCATACGGCATCATGGGACTGAAAATTGGCATGCCTGGTGTCATAGCACTCTGCAAAAAAAGACAACATCAAAATTAGAATTGAATAGTAACACATGATGAAGTAAACACATTTTTGTCTGCCTGTAAAATTAATAAATTATTTGATATTTATGAATATATAATTTCATGTGTAAGGATTTCTGCAATGCACAATAAGTGGAGGCTGAAACTATAGTTTATAGTGCCTGTCCTTTTCACAATACAGTTTGTCCAACCAATAAAGATAACATTGTAGCTAACCTGTATTATTGCTAATCCTGATCATAGTACAAGTACTTTATTTGTATGTAACACACAGTTACTGTAGGCTAAAACCTGTAATTTTCTACAACAAAAAAAAAGCAGCAACACTTTAATTTGAATATGTTAACCAAAGCAGTATTGTTACCTGAGGGGATGCCAGCCCCTGGAAAGCTGGTATACTGTTGTTCTGATCCATCTCTTGGGCTCCTTACGTTGCTTCACTGCCACCGAAGAGCAGACAGCAACACAGATACACAGAGATAACTTTACACCGCAGGTGCTTCCTCAAAGGTGCGAAAAACCAGAAAACCAGACACAACCTCTGTGGACTGGGCTGGAGGGAAACTCTTTGCTTGAGCCGTCTCTTCTTCTCTGGCAGCTTTACCGAGCCTAAAAAAAGGAATATAAGATAGACACAAATCAATTGTTTGACGACGAGCATCATCAAAGCTGGAAGCAAATGACGGGACGACGCTGCAGCGGTGGCGCCAACACAATCACAACTTGCTAACGAACTAAGTTGCCAGTTGTTGTTTTTTGTTTTTAGCTTTAATGTTTCATCGCTTCACTTCGACCTCGTGTGCACAAAATGTATCCTCGGGTGAAGTGTGCGATTGACAAATGTATACAACATGCAGTCTCTAAAATAAATACACAACACATCAACACGGCGGCGGAGCTGAAGTTAGCCGCATCGCCGATGTTAGCAACAGCAGCTAACATGGAGCCGTGAGTCAAACGTGCGGCGGCCACAGAGAAAAAACAGCGACATGATGCAGTAAAAAACAGCTGTGAATAACTCTGACATCAACCAGTGCATGATAGCACACAGTCGGCCAACTTACACTCGCTCTCTCGCAGTTAACCCCGGTGCATAAAAACATTTAATTCAGCCTCGGGTCCGTGTCATCCTCGGTCCCTCTCTTCTCCTTCTTCTTCTTCTTCTTTCGGTTTTATGGCGGTTGGCGTTTCGGTGCATTACCGCCACCAGCTGGTGAGGAGTGTGGATCAACTCTCTCTCAAAAAAAGGACGGGGGTGGGTTATTTATAATTTCTGATTTATTATTAGTACCCTTATCATTATCCCATTATGTTGTTGTTTCGAATCTTTTATCATCTAACCTTGTTTCCATGGCAACAAATATAACGGAAAAGTAGCAACACTAAAGGAAGGAACGAGTGTGGCGTCTTTGTTGCAACATTTTTTAACATCTCGTGAGCTCCCCGTCAAAAGTGGCAACAAGGTATCGTTGGTCGTGTTTCATTATGTTATAGTGACAGTGATTGTCCTTCTCTGCAGTTCTCAAATGCTCCTGTGTATTTATTACGTTAAAGTAGAATAGGCCATGAACGTTTGTACATTTGTTTCCCACTATCACCCATAATAGATCAATGCTCCCCACTCTGGATATAACAGATAGGCCTATGTTACTATTAAAAAAAATAAAACAAAGTCACTGTTAAGGACTGAATGGACAAGGGTATTTGGTCAGTAGGCCTACTTCATCCTATCAATAGTAATGGTCACATTATGTCATATGATAGTTTCTGTCTTAAATACAGTCTCTTCCTCGGTGGCTGTGAGTTTGAAGAGATTAAAATCCCTAACAAATCTGTGGCCTATGTATGTATGTATAGTAATATCTTTTACCCCATGATCTTTTATATAAATTAAATTTCACAAATACTTTTAAAGGGTATAATAGCACACTCTTTAAGACCTAAATATTGAAAGTTTCCCATAAAACCAAAAGCCAAAGAAGTCACTTTAAAACCTTAAATGGTGTAGACTATATCCATCCAGTGAATTCTTACAACTGAGATTGAAACTTCTTTTGACCATTTGTTTTTCTTTCAAGTTCTCTTATGTTTTATGGACTGATATTCATGGCTTCATACATCAATCCACTTGAATCTCTTCTCTTGTAAAGATGTCATGTATGGACTTAGATATTTTGGAAGATACTGTTGTAATGTGAAGTGCATGTGTACAGCTAAGGGGAGTCCCTGTGGGAGTTCTAAAGGTGGTTGCTTAGCAACGGAACCAAGCAACAGGGCTTAGCAACTAAGTAACAGTTAGGAAGTAAGCAGCAACAGTATTGACCGGAGTTTGTAACAGATGTAAATAAATACTCTCCGATGAACTGAAGACTTGGAAGTTATTACATTGGCGACGAGGACAAATCGGACTACAAACAATCGTCGGAGCGGACGTGTGGATAAATCAGCTGGTAAAGAGTGGAGATTGCCGGCAGTTGAAAGTAACGGAAAATGGCAACATACGGTAAAATAGATGAATTTAACCCGGACTCTGATGACTGGCAACAGTACATGGAGCGGCTGGAGTTTTACTTTGTGGCAAATGCTATCACGGATGAGGGACGGAGACGGGCCATCTTCCTGAGTGCATGTGGAGGCAGAGTCTACGCTGTGTTACGGGACCTGTGTCAGCCGGATAAACCGGGGGATTTCTCTTTGGCTGATCTACTAAAAACTTTGAGCGGACATTTCACACCGAAGCCCAGTCTCATTGTGGAACGTTTCAAGTTTCATTCTAAAGTAAGACAGCAAGGACAGGCTGTTGCGGCTTTTGTGGCTGAACTGAGGAGACTGACAGAACATTGTGGGTTTGGGCCGGCATTGGATGACATGATCAGAGACAGGCTAGTGTGTGGCATTAATGATGATCGCATTCAGAGGCGTTTGTTGTCGGAACCTGACGAAAAACTGACGTTGGCCAGGGCTGTGGAGCTAGCGACGTCAATGGAAATGGCAGCAAAAGATGTGGCTGAGTTGCAACAGACAGTGGAAGGAGCAGTGCATAAAGTGCAACCCGCGGCGGCAGACCGACCGAAACTGACAGGATGTTTCAGGTGCGGAGGAAGTCACGGATCGGCCGACTGTCGATTCAGTGAGGCAGTTTGTCACAACTGTCAAAAGAGAGGTCATTTGGCCAGGAAATGCCGCAGTGTCAGACAGCCCAGACAGAATAGAGGACGCACAAGGGACTCAACACACATGTTGCAAGATAATGATGATGATTATGAAGAGGAATATGCTCACATGCTGTACCATTTTGATGATGAGGAGAGAGTGGAGTCATACAGAGAGCATCTCTCAGTAAATGGGCACAATGTAGAGTTTGAAATAGACACTGGTGCGGGCATCACCATTCTGAACGAGGAGACATACAAGCGGATGGGAGGAGGAAGATTGCTCCCAACAAAGATTCGACTGTACACCTACACCAGAGACAGAGTGAATGTGTTGGGCAAGATGTGTGTGCAAGTCACCTACAAGGGGGAGACCAAGCAGCTGGCATTGCTAGTGGTAAAAGGTGAAGGCCCTAACCTTTTAGGAAGAAATTGGCTCAAGGCTATTCAGCTTGACTGGAGAGCCATATTCAGACTGCAGTTGTCTCAACAGCAAGAGATAAATGGGCTGCTCTCACGATATGGAGAGGTGTTCAAAGGTGAGCTGGGCACACTAGTGGGGACTACAGCAAAAATCTATGTGGAACCTGAAGCCAAGCCACGTTATTTCAAAGCCAGGCCCCTGCCATATGCCCTGAAACAGAAAGTGGAGACGGAATTAGTCAGATTGGAGAAGGAGGGCATCATTGAGGCTGTAAACTTTTCAGAGTGGGCAGCCCCTATCGTTCCTATTCTGAAGCAGGACCAGACCACCAGAATCTGTGGGGACTATAAAGTCACTGTGAACCCAGTGTCCAAGCTGGACAGTTATCCCATTCCAAAAACTGAGGACCTGTTGGCGGTATTAGGAGGGGGGCAGAAATTCACAAAATTAGACATGTCTCAAGCCTATCAGCAGCTCCCACTAGATAAAGAATCCAGGAAGTTCACCACCATCAACACACACCGGGGGCTGTATCAGTACACCCGGCTGCCATATGGAGTGTCATCAGCACCTGGGATATTTCAGCGTACCATGGATAATCTACTACAAGGACTTCCTCAGGTGATTGTGAGAGTGGATGACATCCTAGTGACTGGAAATGATGATGCCAGTCATCTGCAGAACCTAGGCTCCGTGCTGGAGAGACTGTCTGCTGCTGGTCTGCGTCTGAGGAGAGAAAAATGTGTGTTCATGTCACAAGAGGTAGTTTACCTGGGCTACAGAATAAATCACAAAGGGATTCATCCAGTTGCAGACAAAGTCAAGGCTATTGTTAATGCTCCACAACCAACAAACCAGACTCAGCTAAAATCGTTCCTGGGCATGCTAAATTACTACCACAGGTTTCTGCCCAACATCTCAACAGTGTTAGAGCCACTGCATGAACTCTTGAGAAAGGGAGCCAAATGGAGATGGGGAAGCCAACAGAACCAGGCTTTTGATGCAGCAAAGAAAAGCCTTCAGTCTGATCAACTATTAGTACACTTTGATGACACAAAGCCCCTTTACTTGGCCTGTGATGCTTCACCTTACGGCATTGGAGCTGTATTGTCTCACCGTTTCTCAGATGGCACAGACAGACCCATTGGATACATGTCACGGTCACTGTCTTCAGCAGAAAGGGGTTATTCCCAGTTAGAGAAGGAGGCGCTGGCCATCATTTTTGGACTTAAAAATTTCATCAATACCTGTTCGGAAAACACTGCACCATTATCACCGATCACAAACCGCTGCTGGGCCTCTTGGGAGAAAGAAAAGGTATCCCGCAGCTGGCAGCAGCCAGAATGCAGCGATGGGCTTTGCTGCTGGCAGCGTATGAGTATACGCTGGAATACAAAGAGGGCTCAAAACATGGAAATGCAGACGCACTGAGTAGACTACCACTCCCAAACACACGCATTACCACGACACAAGAGGAAGAAGTAGTAATGCTCATAGAGCATATGAATGGCACTCCGATGCAGGTAAAACAAATCCGGGACTGGACCCGGCGAGACCCAGTCTTGTCCAGAGTGCACCAGTGGCTGCTGCAGGGCTCCTGGCCTGCAGAGTGCACTGACACAGACATGCAGCCGTATACCAGAAGACAACATGAACTCAGTGTGGAAGAGGGATGCATCCTGTGGGGAAGCAGGGTGATAATACCACCACAAGGTCGACAGCTGATGATTAAAGAGCTACATGAAGCACATCCTGGGGCCTCTAAGATGAAAATGTTAGCCCGCAGCTACGTGTGGTGGCCAAACATGGATGCAGAGTTAGAAGCAGCAGTGCGCCATTGTCATGCATGTCAGTCTAACCAAGCTGCCCCAGCAGCTGCACCGTTGCATCCATGGGAGTGGCCCAACCAGCCATGGATGAGACTGCATGTGGACTTTTGTGGGCCTGTACTGGGGAAGATGTTTCTCATTGTAATTGATGCTTACTCAAAGTGGATTGAAGCTCACCCAATGCCATCCATCACATCAGCCAGGACAGCAGAGACACTCAGAAGCATCTTTGCCACTCATGGTATCCCAGCTGTGCTCGTTAGTGATAATGGGCCGAGTCTAGTTAGTGCAGAGTTCAAACACTTCCTAAAAAAGAACGGCATAAAGCATGTGACCACTGCTCCATATCATCCATCCTCCAATGGCTGTGCGGAGCGTGCTGTCGGAACAAAGAGGGAATCAAGAAGATGGGGGAGGGTAGTGTGGAGACAAAAGTTTCCAGGTTTTTGTTCAAATACCGCTCAACTCCTCAGACCACCACTGGAGCAACACCAGCTGAACTGCTCATGAACAGAAGAATCAGGACCCAGCTGGACTTAGTGCACCCTTCACTGGCAAACAAAGTGGGACAGAACCAGGCAAAACAAAAAGAGCAGCACGACAGGCATGCAAGGGATCGAAGATTCACGGAGTCTGATTCAGTCTATGTGAGAGGATACGCAGGTCAGAAGTGGATTCCTGCAACGCTGGTTGAAAGAACCGGTCCAGTTTCATGGAAAGCGAGAACACAGGACGATAAGCTGGTGAAAAGGCATCAGGATCAAATACGTCCATGCTATGATCAGACACCAGGGGGATCCAGTCCGGTAGAGGAGACTCTTCCTAGGAACTCTGAACTACAGGAACCAGTTAACACTGGGCCTGAGATTCCAACAGAAGAGCCAGGGCCGTCGGAACAGAGTCCTGAAAGAGAGCGTCGCTATCCTATTAGAGTTAGGAGGGCACCCTCATACCTCAAGGACTATGTTCATGCAGGGGCAGAATAATCCCCTTGAGGTGCCTCGAGGAGGGGCAGTCTACCCCCTACCTCGTAGTTGTATATATGTATATATTAAAAAAAAAAAAAAAAAAAAAAAAAAACTTGTTTTGGACTATGGGGGGAAGAGTGTTGTAATGTGAAGTGCATGTGTACAGCTAAGGGGAGTCCCTGTGGGAGTTCTAAAGGTGGTTGCTTAGCAACGGAACCAAGCAACAGGGCTTAGCAACTAAGTAACAGTTAGGAAGTAAGCAGCAACAGTATTGACCGGAGTTTGTAACAGATGTAAATAAATACTCTCCGATGAACTGAAGACTTGGAAGTTATTACAGATACGATGACTTTCTCATCAATAATATTCTTATACATTTTACATAGACAAGTGTTCTAAAATAGGTTTTGCATGTTTCATTACTATTTTTTTCTTTTCATAAAATTTCAATCCAATGAAAAAGAAAAATGCCCGTTTAATAAGTGTCTACAATGGAAGCCCTAGCCTTTGTTTTATTTATTTTTAGCTTTATACAGTGTATAATACACAAATATGTATGTTTATCATAGACTGTGTGTGTGTGTGTGTGTGTGTGTGTGTGTGTGTGTGTGTGTGTGTGTGTGTGTGTGTGTGTGTGTGTGTGTGTGTGTGTGTGTGTGTGCGCGCGCGCGCGCATTGCACTTGACTTGATCTTCTTCTTCGTCGGTCCTTTTTTTGAGCGTTTCTCCGGCGGCTTCCGGAAGTGGAACATTTATTTTCCGCCGCGTCACGGTCAGCAACAGACAGAGCAAAGATGGCGTCGCTGAGTGACAAATCAGTTTGGGACGAGGTGGAGGATGGCATCGGCGAAGAAGTGTTAAAAATGTCCACAGAGGAGATAGTCCAGCGGACTCGACTCCTGGACAGCGAGATAAAGATAATGAAGAGCGAGGTGCTGCGGGTGACCCACGAGCTGCAGGCGATGAAGGATAAAATCAAGGAAAACACGGAGAAGATCAAAGTGAACAAAACGCTGCCCTACCTGGTGTCCAATGTGATCGAGCTGCTGGATGTGGACCCCAACGACCAGGAGGAGGACGGAGCCAACGTGGATCTGGACTCCCAGAGAAAAGGAAAGTGCGCCGTCATTAAGACCTCCACCCGACAGACCTACTTCCTGCCGGTGATCGGGCTGGTGGACGCCGAGAAGCTGAAACCTGGAGACCTGGTTGGTGTCAACAAAGACTCCTACCTCATCCTGGAGACCCTACCCACCGAGTACGACTCCAGGGTCAAGGCCATGGAGGTGGACGAGCGCCCCACGGAGCAGTACAGCGACATCGGAGGGCTGGATAAGCAGATCCAGGAGCTGGTGGAGGCCATCGTGCTGCCCATGAACCACAAGGAGAAGTTTGAAAATCTGGGCATCCAGCCCCCCAAGGGAGTCCTGATGTACGGACCACCCGGCACAGGGAAGACCCTCCTGGCCAGAGCCTGCGCTGCTCAGACCAAGGCCACCTTCCTGAAGCTGGCCGGTCCACAGCTGGTCCAGATGTTCATCGGAGACGGTGCCAAGCTGGTGAGGGATGCCTTCGCTTTGGCCAAAGAGAAAGCCCCGTCCATCATCTTCATCGACGAGCTGGACGCCATCGGAACCAAGAGATTTGACAGCGAGAAGGCAGGAGACAGAGAGGTGCAGAGGACCATGCTGGAGCTGCTCAACCAGCTGGATGGGTTTCAGCCCAACATGCAGGTCAAGGTAAATATATCGATATACACTATATTTGTATGAGCCAATTGACTTGCATCACTCTGGACTCCAGGTTAAATCAAACTCAGATGTTATTTTCATGTTGTTACAAAGTTATAGCCTACTTACTTCTGACAGAAAGAAATGTCTACAGACCACAAACTGTAAGCCCACTAGATAAAAACTAAAAAAAAAACAACACCAATAAATTCGTAATTGTATCATTAATGGAGCTTTTAATCCAGCAAAAGATTACTTATGACTCATGTGGAGGTTGTTGTTTCAAACAATAAGAGATTACAATTATTTTTATCTCATTGAAAACATGCAGTTTTTTTTATATCCCTTATGATAAACACCAAACAGTCTTTCCTGAATTTAATATCATCCTAACTGTAACAGAATACAGTGTGCTGAGTTTTGCATTTGTGACTTAAGCATCCCTCAGTGAACTGTTGTTTATATTCAGTCCCATCACCTGTGGAAACTTTTAAGACGAGTATCATTCAAAATTAAAGAAAAAAAGAGACAACTCACTGCTCCAATATGCTCAGGTGCCAGACAACATGCAATACAAACGTAAATGGAGAGGAATATGTTTAACATCGGCACAGAAAAGTACAAATAAAATCAAAAGACTTGCATGTTTTCCTAAATTAAAAAAAGAAAAGGAACTGTAAGCAGAACATGTAACCTACAATTATAACTTTCCTTAAGTTGTAGTTGTTAAAAGAAAAAAAAAAGTATTTTGACCACAGTGACTTCTAGTTCTACATCTGACAGCAGCATTACTACATTAATATTCTGTGTGTTTTCTAGGTGATTGCTGCCACCAACAGAGTGGACATCTTGGACCCTGCTCTGCTCCGATCAGGCCGTCTGGACAGGAAGATCGAGTTCCCCATGCCAAATGAAGAGGCCAGAGCTCGCATCATGCAGATCCATTCCCGCAAGATGAACGTCAGTCCGGACGTCAACTACGAGGAGCTGGCCCGCTGCACCGACGACTTCAACGGAGCCCAGTGCAAAGCTGTGTGTGTGGAGGCCGGCATGATCGCGCTGCGTCGCGGAGCCACAGAGCTGAACCATGAGGACTACATGGAGGGAATCCTGGAGGTCCAGGCCAAGAAGAAGGCTAACCTGCAGTACTACGCCTGAGGACACTCCCGGTGTCTTTGTTTTTGTGTGAGAGCCTTTGATTGTTAAAGAAATTACTGAGTAAACACTTGTTACCATTGTTGATTAACTTGAGTTAATAAAAAGACATAAAACGTCACAACTGAGTGTTGTTCTGTTAATTCCTGCTAAACAGCGAGGGTTTGTAAATATGCTCTTGGTTTACAGTGGTGCAGCTGCTATGAGTTTAATTACTTGAAACAATGTTATCTAGACATGCATTTACAAGTAGTCAAGTTGTAATTTATAATTTTAGACAGGTCATAAACAAATCAAAATGAAATTCACTTGTATTTCTACCAGTGGGATGTCTAGTGAGCTACCATTACTTATCGTCACTGTCCTCTTGCTGAGAAGCACAGACTTTACACATTTAGGAATATAGTTCAGTAATAGAGAGCAGAGTGTCATGTATGTCTTAAAACATAATTTATAGGATGACCTAGTGGCACCTAGTAGCAAGTAAGTCTCTGGTTCTAATTGTTGTGGTCATGGCATGGGTTTAAATCTAAACCATGGCTCTTTGCTCTTACTGTCCTATCTGAATATAGGAAAAGTGCCCAAAATACTGTATATTAAAAATCATAAAAATAATCACAAAGGTACCGTATGTTTTAAGAGTTGTTGGTCATTGTTGTAATTTCTTTCATTCTGGCCCTAAAAACCCCGCTTTCACAGTTTAATCTGAGAAGTGGAGGACATACACAATATGAAATTGAGAACCTTCATTAACACAAGATTTCAGCCCTTAAAAGTGTTTACTTGGGTTTTGAGAGATTTTACCTTCAGGGTCATCTACAGACTTACAGTGATTGAAACCAACTAAGTTCGCAATAACACCCCTCTTGTGGTTTTCACAGCTATACCCATTTAAAATATGATTAAATCTTGTTGGGATCTAATTGTCAAAGACTCACACATTTCAATAAATAAGTTTATTCCCCGACAGAGAATGAAGTCTCTTCTGACAGAAGTACTTTTGTAAACTCATAATGAGGAAAACTGCTGCGAAGACAAATTTGTGTCTTAAAAGAGAAAATAGTGGTTCCTACAAAACCCCAACAAGACAGTCCTGATTATCATTAATTGTTATAGTGAATCCACACATACGATCAGTCAAGGATCCATCATTTCTGATCAGACATGCTGCCTTGTGTCCTATATTTACCTTAGAAATAACCTATATACAGTTGTTGAGATGTCTGTGACCTCAGGATCAAAAGCCAAGGGCTCGTCCGGGATTTGAACCCGGGACCTCTCGCACCCAAAGCGAGAATCATACCCCTAGACCAACAAGCCAGATGTTTAAAGTACATGCACATCTGTTACTCAATGGCATCATGGACTGAGGTTTGCTTAACTGTGTGTGCAATGTCAAGACCTCACTTCTCATACATGTGAACAGCAGCACCCCTCAATACATGTCATTATGCTGTACTAGTATTTTTGTTCTTTCATGTTAAGGCTGGATAAAATTACACCCAACTGGCAACACCTCACACAATGTAAAGATCCGTAACAGTTACTTTCAGGTGTGTTAGTGTTTTCCTTAATAACTTAGTTCCTTTTTTGTCTGATTATATTAAAACTGGATAAATACAGTACATTGTGGAGCAGGTCTGAACAAGCTGAGGTTCACAGGATTAAGTCTTGTCTTTCCTGCATTTGCCTGACAAACTAACTTCATCATATGTCATGCATGCTGGTTAAAATGTGACCCCCATCCCCCAAAGATACAAAAGCAGGGCTCGTCCGGGATTTGAACCCGGGACCTCTCGCACCCTAAGCGAGAATCATACCCCTAGACCAACGAGCCTCTACATACTGTCCACAACTGTTTTTGTGTGGTGGTGATGAGCCCTGTGATTTCTACTCCTGTTGCTGCTGATGTGGCGACTTGGAGGTTTCATATTTCATCTTATCCAATAGCGCCCCCTGGTGGTGTCGTTTACGCGCGTTTTCGCATGGTACAACCTCTGCACATCATCCTTTGAATACGGTTAGATGGACTGAAACTATAACTGTTTGGAGGCTTGGCTATATAAATGTGATAATAGTGAAATTAAACGCTGAATAGATAACATTTGTAATTTAGTATGTCTTGCATCCAAACAAATAAGGAATCGCACTTTAAGATGTGCACCGGAAAACTTCGCCGCTGTAGCTGCAGCTCCGTTCAAGGATCCAGAGGCCTGATGCTGCTGCCACAACAACCAATTTAGCATTTTCTCTAATTACAAATAGCAAACGAGACATCCTGATGATTGTTTCACTGACCGTCGACATCATGAGATCCCGGTCAACACTCACATGTCCGACCTTGGAGCGAGGCGGCGGGAGACACACACCAGCCTGCCAGGTGACTCCCAGTTTGACTGACTAGACCCGCCTTCGCCCTCCTGTCCTCGGAGCCGCCGTAGGAATTTAAACTAATGGCTAATACTAGTTTAATGTGACCTCATTAAAGTGTGACGTGTTCAGTCATTGCTGTTGACTAAAAGGTAATTTTTCACTTATGTATATATTACAGGACAACGCAAAATGAATAAAATGTCCAATACTGTTAAACATATTTAAAGCTGATTAACTTTTAACTCAGTAACTTTTTACCTGTGTTGGCAGTGACTTTTTTCTTTGTTAGAGCAAAACCATGTTCAACATTGTCAAGTCTGTGAGGTGCACCTGAGTGAAACACACCATAAGAGAGGAGCAACAAAATGTTCAATTCTTTACATTTATTAAGAATGTAAAAAGAATAGCAGATTATATATCCTTTCAAAACATAATGAAAAAAAATCCAAACAGAGGAACCATCTATGTGAGGATGAGGAAAGAACTTGCTTCTTAGAACAGGAGTTATGATGGAGAATCAGATTAGCTAATCACAAATGCAAGGATTTGTGAATAGTGACAATATGAGGGGAATAACTGTGGTGAGCAGCATACATCTGACATAAATGTAGACTGTAAACTGATATCACAAAGGAAAACCAGCTCCCCAGTGAAAACCCTCATGCAAGAGGCCACCTGAATGACCTCTGGATCAGAACTCCTGTTTTAAGAAGCTTCATGTAAAAGGGCCGAACCAACAGGGAGAGACCGAAGAAAGTAGAAGCTGATCTTTTTTTAACTCTTCAATCTTTCCTCAAAGGTATAGTCTGCTCATTAATGCCCTCCTTAGTGATTACACAGACACGCAGGGCATCTCCGGTGTAGACATCTCTCTCTGCAGCCGAGATGAAGACGTCTTTGACCAGCTGAACCGCCTTGTCCTGAGTCAGGGGGACGTGCTGCACACCTTCCATGTTCTTAAAACCAATCTGGAGGCAGAGCACATTGAAAAGAGAGTCAGACATCAACATACCTTGTCCAGTTCTGGCAGAACGGCACACACATAAAAAAATAGTGCAAAAAAAAAAAAAACAACTAGTTATTGAACATTTGTGTGTTAGCTACCTGGTTGTCAAGCAGTGGCTGCAGCATGGCACTTGCTGATCCTCCAGCCTTGTAAGTGTCTCTCTGGTAAGAGCCCACTGGGTCGAAACTGTACACTGCTCCTTTGCCTATATAAGATTTGAAGTATTAGTAAAAAGCTTAACAGTTTAACACACAGCAAAGATATTTGAATAAAACTGCATGATAGAATGGAAATATAAGCAAACCAAAGACTTAAACAGTGTAATACGTATTTACAGTCACTTGCAATCACACATATAGTGCAACAACATAGTTACAGAAAATACACACATCATCACATACATACCCTCCTCATCCAGTCCTCCAATGATGTTGTAGACGTAGTAGGGGAAGAACCTCCTGCCGTAAAGGATGGTCGACAACATGGCTGCGATGGCTCCACTGGTCATTGTCTTGTTGTTTGAATGTTTGTACATCTGGTAGAGGAGACATTACAAAATGAAAAACAAACTATACAAATGCCCTCTTGAATTTTCTTGTAAAAGATTTCTAGAATAATGCAAACTGGAAAAAAAACAGTCATCATGAAGAGCCAACAAGCCATCAGCCTAAAGTAAATCGAGTCTGAAACAGCACCACGACAACAACAGACTGCAATGGTGTACAAGCAGGGGCAGGTTGAGTTAGCAGCGTCAGCAGAACATGGGTTTCTTAAAACTGATTACACCAAAAGAAAAGAGAGGCCTGGATGAGCTCACCTTTAGTCTGGCATCAATGATTTTGGTCAGAGTGAGGCAGTCACCATGGAAACCGCTGCATCCAATGACAGTTGTGTCTGTTCTGTATGGTGAGAAGTTGGCACAACAAACACACACAGTCAGTGTAGCAAATGATTTGTTCATTTATGTGACAATTACAAGTGTTTTCTCTTTTCTTTTTTTTAAATCTCCAAAACTATCTGGCCTGTAATAAGAATGCTACTCTAGCATCAGTGGGTAAAGGTAAACTACCCATCTCATTTTAAAAGTGGACCGCGGGCGACAGTGACTTGAAAATAAATGACACGTGGAACCGTGGTAAGATCTATTAGATATGATATAGTTTCTTCTGCTGTTGCCCGTCGTTGACAGCAGATGTGACAGTGACTGTGCAAACTTACAGCTTGTAGCATTTTGGCGAGTCCCGGCTGTGGATGGAGTAGCCTTCACTCAGCCTGGTGTCTGAGGCTACAATGGCAAAATCTTCTCCGGCAACAGCTAGTACAGTCCTGAAAATGAGAAGAAACAAACGACACAATACAAAATTAACGCGTTATTTTATTTTATTTTATTTTTTTACAGACCAGTGGGAAGGAGGAAAGTGTAAAAGTGCACCTCTGTACCGCACACACTTGCTAACGGAAGCTAAGCCGCTAATACGAAACTGAAACTGTGCTACTATATCAAACTCATATTTCCCTTTATATATCCTTGGCTAGTGGTGTTAATTAGCACTGTGGGCTGCTATAAGGATATTCTGTGTTATAAAACAACAAACAGACTCCGCTCAGTTCATAAACTTTCCATCAGAGATACCTTTGTTTTGTTACCGTTTGCTAACCTGGCTAGCTCGTTAGCACAGCCCAACTGCTAGCAGGCTAACTAGCTCGCGATTGAAAAAACAAACACACTCACCCTCCGTTGAAGGCGTACGGCGAGAACCTGTGCTCAACGGGGCCGGTATAATGATACTCTTTCATCTTCCCAGTGTCTCCAAAAGCCTGTGCAGACATCATCTTTGCTATTTAGAGTCAACAGTGTTCAGCTTTCTGCCGGATAAAGTCGCTGTCTCACTGCAATATGGCAGCCTCTTCTTCTGCTGGCTGTGTGTCCGGCGTGTTTAACCGCACTCTGCACCACAGCGCCCCCACCGGATGTTTCTGAGAGAGCAGGAGCCGCCAGATGAAGGGAGGAAGGCCAGAGTTTTTAGAAAAGCGCTCCTTCAGGATCTGTATTACTCCCACCCGTCTTCACATGCTGCTTCTTAAATTAATTCAAACTTTATATTAAATCCCTAAAATGTATTGAGTCCAAACTTCTAGTAATTACTCTAATCTAATCTAATCTCTATCTAATCCAATAATTACTAGTAGAGTAATTAAGTGTAACAGTTAAGTCAACCTTTTAATTCTAATTTATTGACTCTACTTTAAGTGTATACTTGTCTGTTATTTCATGCCCTTATGTTTTTGTATATGTATTAATTTTTGAATCAAGGTTTCATCGTTTTATGGTGTCTGTTGTAGAATTTTTTTGCACAAGTGCTGTTTGCCTCACTGGTTTGTACATTCATTTGCAATAAATATTTCCTCTTAGCCTAAAGTGTTGAATAAAGAAATTAAACATGCATCAAAATAAACAGTGTTAAATAAAATAAAATATTATGCAAAAACATACATGACAACATAAATCAGGATTGCCTTCATGTCGCTTTCCAGCTTTTCATTTGAATGGATGATATAAAATATATCAAAAAGCAAGAGTAAAATAAGAGAATAATTTAGATTTGCAGATTGCTGGACTACACATAAATAAAAAAAGAGTAAATGATAAGCAATGACAGCTGTCTGTTTGTCTGCACAACTGAGTGCATCAGTACTAAACAAAAACATAATTTGGATGACAATAATAAGCCAAATATATTGACTGTTTAATAATACATTTAAGTTACATTAAAGGTTCAAACACAGCCCATCTTATAATGGGGTTTCAAAGCTTGATTGGGATGTTACATATTCCTTTTCACTGCATTAAGGATTATGTCTGCACTTTTGTACCAAAATTGCCCTATCACCTCCTGCCTTTGAGTTCGAACATTTCATCATCATTGTGAAGCTTTGTTAACTTTAACGTTAAGGCATATTTATACACTAGTAAACAACAAATCCATTCATGGGATTGGGATCAAACACTTTTGGTCCACGCAATGGCAAACAGGCACTGTTGCGCCCCTATGCTGCTTTTGACAGAAATGTGAAATACTGTTAATGTGAACACACACTAAATATTTATACAGTAATTTCAGCTCATGCAACATACAAGTTACAAAAGAATAAGTCTTTTGTTTAAAGTAGCTTTTATTGAAAAAAAGACACCTCAGATTTCAGTGACTATGACATTATCAGCACAAAATAATCCATAAACAACCCGCTCATTGCAAGACAAATACAAAATATACCCAAAACAACTATTTTTTTAAGGTGATTGCAAAACATTGATAGTAATAATGATAAATGGTGGGTGCTAAATTAATTACAAAGAGTGGTTCCATTTTTGTACAATTATCAACAGTGGGTTGAGAAACTTTGTTTTGATAAACAATACTCGTACATAAATACCCGAAAACTGCGGAAGCCGCCATGTCTACCACGGCCAGTGTCTATTACATTTCACTACACAGGATAAGCACCATGTCATTATGTAAGACAAGATTGTTTAAATAAGATTGGTCTTTACTGGCCTGTCTCATTAAATAAAAGTTTATTAAACTGTTTGTAAGATACAAAAACATACAAAAATTGGTTTTATGGATTGTTTCAGTAGTACAAGATCAAAAGCACCATTTGTTAAACTGAAACAATTTCCCATCCGACAGTTTATTACTAGAGGAATGTTAAAAAATGTCAGGATTCATTGGTTTAATGAAGTAAGAACACACTGATACTGTTAGTGATTCACAGTTTAGTGCAGCACATCTGGATGGATTTGATTTACAGTTTAGCTGTTACTGTAGCTTTAATATTAGTCATGTATGGTGTCTGAGGTTCAGTCAGTCTCAGACAGAGTTACTATGTTAATGTTAATGCCTAATCTAAGTGAGTAGATCATGTATATTTGAGATAAAACAACATTTGTTATTTTAGTTTAGCGTGAAGATGGAAAATAATAATTGTAATATTAGGCTCACCTTACTGATGTTGTCAGAACATTCACAGAAAAATATGAATGTTTGTTTTCTGGTGTGAGTTCTGTTTTAAATGACCAGCCAATCAGTCAAGAGTAACAGCAGTTTGAGATCTTACATCTGATTGTTGGTATTTGGTAGGAGGGCTAAAATGTTTGTTTTGGAATCACAATCTGGGCCTTTCAGTCATTCTCCATTTTACAGTTTCTGGGAATGACTGAACTAATGACAGCGCATTTGTGTACAGTTTGGATCATATATTGTGTGGTAAAAATGATCATTTTTGAGCCGACTTAGACTTCTTCGGTGTTTTGGCTCCTCCCTTTTTCTTGGGTGTGTTGAAATTTTTGTCACATAATTCACATACCCAAAGCCCTGAGGAGACAGAGAGAGATGTAATTTATAACAGTGAAGAAGACAACCAGATTTACACATTTTAAAAAGTGGGCAAATTAAATGAATGACACAAATATAAATGATGTGTTGAAATCTGCAGAGTCATCATGGGTGAAGCCAATCACAACTATAGTTCAAGTCAAATATGTGGTTGTATATCTGTCTGCCCATCAACACACCCCTGCACATGCCATGTGCCATATCTATGTCTTTCCACTCACCATTAGGAATGGAGTCCATGCCCACGCAGAATGTGTGGTATCCTCGGTCACATTTGTCGCAGAACATCATCTCGTCCTCGTGGTGGGGCTGCTGGCACACGGTGCAGGTCTTACACTCCATACACTGCCAGCGGTACGTCTGGATCACACTCACCAGCTCCGTGCTCATGTCCAAGCACGACGGGTGGCCTAAAGTTGGACAGACATGGAGACACATGCACAGAAGCAAACATGCATGCACAGAGCCAAGCACACACATATGCAGGGACAGAAATAAATACACAACACATGCACATGCACACACACAAGCAAACACAAAGACACAAAAAAAAGACATAATGTGAACAGGCCCATCCCTCAGCATATACGGAAGTGTGAATACGTCATCCTCTTGTTTTAAAAAAGCCTTGAGATTGTTAGAAATAAAGAATTGTAATTGATTTAGACTGGAAACATTTGGAACTAGTCGTAAAAATAAATAAAATACTAAAATTTCCCACAGTTTGGACACACTCTAGATGAACAATCTTACTAACAAACTAACACAGTATAAACCATTTGCATTAAAGTACATTTAACCTGTTAACTCAAATGTAGTTCCTGATGTGGGACTTGAATGTAAAAAACAATAACAAAAAAAAAAACACATCACAACAAAAAACAGGGAACAGTCCTTTTAAATGAAGCGTGGGAACTTACCGCTGTTATCACATTGGGAGCAGTGAATGAGAGCCTCTGGCTTGCCTCTCTTGTTGGCCTCTTTACCCTTCTGGCAAATGCCACATATAGCATTGGGAATGACCTTAGGCTGCAAGGGCAGAATAATGCTATAAAAACCAGTCATACATAGGTTTCCTGTAGTCATGGACAACAGTAGTTCGACAAATGTTTAATGTCTGAAGAATAGAGAAATAATAAATAAAAGAATAATATAAAAAAGAAACAAATAAAAAGACCATTAGGTTGACTGTCAAGGGCTTTTTGGACTTTCAGGACTCACTACATGAATTCATCTTGACTGCTTTACACACTTTGAACTCTACCTCAGGGTACAAAAACAAGAAAGGTATAAAATGTCTAACAGACTTTCTTGCAAAGCCTGTGGCACTTAAAATCTACAGCTGATTAATTTTCATCACTTTGAGCCAATATGCTGTCAGACACAAGCACCACTTTCAAAACATTATTCCCCTCTTTAACTGTGCCATGTGAATACAGATACTTGAGAAGTAGTACTCGGTTTTATAGAGGACAGGAAGGTAAGAACCAGAGCAGGAAGGTTAAGGAGTCTCTGGGACATCTAAATCAGGATGTCAAACAGGAGCTTCTCACTATGTGAATATCTCCATTTTTGGATCTCTAGCAGAAAACATTAATAATTCATCATTAGTCACAAATATTATGGTATTATTTACATTGTGACTACACTGACCACAACGTGACACATGTTGCTAGACCCTGGTTCAAAAATCAAGGCCTGAACCAAAACTATGGACTGCACAACTAAAAAAAAATCACTTTGTTTTTCTGTTTCTTTAAAGCATGTATTTAGCCTGATTAGCCTGCATCATGCCAGGTTGCTTCCAGTGCCCCAAGAGATGATGAGACATCCTTCATTAAAATGTTCCCTGATTGGAAGACAGTACAAAACTATGGGTCAATCAAAGACATGATTTGGTGACAACATCAAAAGGGAGAGAACTAAACAAAGAGAAAGACAGCAGCAGGAAAGGAAAGTAAGAAAAGGGACAGGCTGGATACAGTACCCTGAACCGCTCATGCACATATTAACATATAATCTATACGTACATGTACAGAATATGTCACCAATTCTCTTGTAAAGTTGAGCTGGTTATAGATTTGGCCTGACTGAGATCACTGAGATCTTTAGTAAAAACTTCATATTACTATAGTGAAGTGATGATGTGTGTGCACAGTCACTTGTGTTACTGGCAAGGCCCAGTCAATACTTAAGAAATCTGCTTCATGCCAAAACATCTTGTCATTAGAAACATCTACACAGTACAATTAAAAAATGAGCAATTCATGAGCTGAATCCAGCTAGTCTGAATAGGTTTTATTCTAAAGAAACTAAATTTGGACATTAAATACTGTATTTTACACACAGAAAAGGGAAACACACGTTTAACATTGCATATAATATAAGACATATAGGCATACATACAGAGGGACAGTTAACTGGGTACTTTATGCCGGCTGACCACACACTCACTCACACAGCTAGATCCCACAGACTTTACAATAATGGATGAAACTGTATGAATATTTTACATCACTTTTATTATCATCTAAGAGTCTCTCCTGTTGACAGATTTCTAAGATGAGATTTGCTACTTCTACAAATGTTGATGTGTTGCCTCACAACTCCCACACACCTGCCTAGACTGAACGTACAGTAACCAATGTAACGGCGCTGTACTGACAATCAAAGCTCGCAAATTCAAGAGGTCTGATTCTGTTCTTTCTTCATCTCCACAATGTCTCATCTCAGCTTTCATATCAATTCCAATTGAACATGTCATGTTAATGGTGCAACATAGACTTAACACGTACGTATGTAACATGCAACATGTATCACATCTGGAAAAAAAAAGCACTGCTGTAAAGGCAATTAGTCAATCAGTCAATCTAATTCCAACTTTGTTGTTCATAATTAGTTTTTATTCATGAGCCGTTTGTGAAACATCACACTAGTCAGAAGCTTTAGTTTTCACCAATCATTAGGTCACTGTTAACTACTGCACATACCGTAGATGGGAGCCAGACCAGAGCGGAGTAACGTTAACCAGCTAGCCTCAAAACTTTTGTGGAGACATAAAAGTCATTATAAATCTACGTAAGTCATCTGTCATCTACTTTTGAATCTTCTGAATGTCTACCACTGATTGATGGGGAATTTACTTTGGCCAATTTACCACAGTAACAAAGTCATGGATTCTGTACACTGTATTTTTCAAAATACAGAAATACTGTACCTTTTTTTTCTTATATCTATAAGTCCTTTTGCACCCATTGCAAATCAATACAGTACAGGGGTATTAGGTTACTGAGTATTCTAGTTATTTCTGGCTACCAACATGCTATGCCATGTCTACAGGCTCCAAAGCATACGATGAGCAAATGATCTGATGGATAAAAGGTCAATGTCAAATCAAATCAAACTTAAGCACACTGAAACTCGTAAACAGACACTAAAAAAAAAGGACCATGCCCACACAACAAAGCTGAGCCGAACTCAACTGGACTCATCCAGGTCCATCATACACTTATTAATGGTAATATACCAGCACATTTTTAAGAGTTGGAAATTTTCTTCTGCAGGGTCGTGGATTGGAAAAATCAAGAAAAAAATCAAAGTGCACAGCTCGTAGTAACGGCTGTAGTAACAAGTCTCGAAATACTATTGGCCCATCGATGGTGCCGTTTATTTACCAAAGATATGCCACTGGTGTGGGGCTTGTCCAGCAGAGTCCAAAACCAGACAGATAGCATGCAGACTACTTCTAGCTCAGCTCAGCAACAGTGTGAACAAGGTCAGCAAGTCCTCATCTCTCAAGGACAGGTAACGACCATGTCAAACAGCTGTCTGATACTTATTAAAGATTAACAGTACATCACATGGTGTATAAACAAAACATATCATTATACCAATACACACTTTAAACATGAAGGTTAAGTGCATTCTAAACTTCAGATATAAATGTTAAAATTCTCTAGTGTTAACATCAACTACTTTAAAAGAAACCACAAAGTTTATGTGGTTTATATTTTTCTTTTATCAGAGTAACAAAAAGATTTTTCAAAAATGAAAAAGGAAAACTAGCAGCCAAAACATCCACGTACTTGTCTTGGAAGTATCTTTTTTTTGACAAGTGAGGACAGACAAGAGGTATATTGAAGACACTCAAAAATGAAAAACTTTTAAAGTTCAAATTTGTCTTCGCTGAAAAAAACAAAAAAAGGTGAAAGTGCGGCGGGAAAGAAACATGTGTACTGTTCCTTTAAAATGTTCTTATTGCTCACAGTCTGGTACGAAGAGGGGAGAAAAAAAAGCCAAGTGGCATAAAAACAAAAACTGAAGACAGGACCCCCCGTGTGTGTGTGTGTGTGTGTGTGTGTATGTGTGCGTGGACCAGAATGTCCCAGCTGAAATGCCGACAAATTGTAGAAGCCGGAGAACAAAGTGAAGAAAGCTAGGGAGGGGGGAGTGGCGGGATGGATGGAGTAAGGGGAGTGGTAGTAGTAGAAAGAGGAGGAGGGGGTAGAAAGTGCTGCTGCTGTTGTTGGAGAAGAGTTCAGGTGGTTTTGTCCTCTACCTTGTACCCTGGGGTGGCTTTGTGGGAGGCCGAGTGGCGCTGGTTGCCGTCTTTGCCCGGGGTGGATGTCCTGTCTTTGGCCTTAGACTTGTGGCCCTGTCCGCCAGCTCCCTCCTGGCTCTCCACGTCTGATGTGTTGCCTGATGAACTATCCTATAGAGAGAGGGGGGCAAAAGGAGTAACAGTATTAAAAAACACTGCTATGGTATCATTTAATTTCTTCTTCTTTCTACTAGAATCTCGGTTTATCGTCTTACAGATGAGTTCTTGGGCTTTTTCTCATCTTTGCCTTCCTCTCCTTCATCTGAGTCAGGCTCTGAGTCCAGTGCAGGGAGTTCTGGATCCAGTGGAGGCTCAAACAGAGCTGTGTTCAGTGGCAGGTACCGCAGCTCATTAGGAGAGTACCTATTAGGCACAACACAATGTCAACTTAAAGGGAAAAGAAACAGAAACTGAAATGTAGCACAATAAAAGAGTCTGCATCTCTGTCTCTTTTTAAAAAAAGATTAAAACTAAAGCTGCTGTGGAAGTATGTTTATTTCAAGCTTGGGTTTGCTGGATTTTGCTTCATGTACATGTGCCTGATGTGCTGTTATTGTAAATGCATGTAAATAGGAATTGTTTTCATAATATATTGTATTGTTGTTTTGATGTTTTGGGCCACTGTTGATCTTTTTTACAAGATCATGTCCGCCGTATTTTATGAATTGAAATTGGATTTTGGATTTTAAAATGATGATTTGTAAATAAACAAATGAACGAATGTCACAGTGAATGTAACATACAGCTTATACGACTACTCAAACAACACCGTATCAAAACAGACATATACCGTACCTTTTGTAGTAGTCTTGAAATTGACCTGGTATGAGAGCCACTGGGTAGGGCCCGGTCCTGCTCAGCTCTGGAGCCAGCACCTTGAACCTGCCCTGAGGCACCTGGATGATCTGGGAGAGCACAAAGAAAACAAAGCGTCACAAAAACATCTGGGTCTCTTAATGTGAAAACAGCCAATGCTACAGTTTTTTTTAACAAATCCCTGATCATCCACATCCCTGCTTGGACTCACATGTGTCTGCAGGTCAAAGTAAGCTCTCCTCTCTTCCATGCGCTCCCTGTTGAAGTTACTGTTGAACTCTGCAGCTTTTTTCGCTGCTTTTTTAATGTACTCAGGAACCTTACTGGCCTCCACCTTCTGAGGATTCTGCTGCTGCATTTGCTACAAAAGGACAATGGGAAAACACACTAGGTAAATGTTTGAGGCATTAATCATCATCTCTAAGTTCTACATGATACTGCAATTGTTTTTATGCTTACAGAGTATTCTTTAGCTATTCTCTGCCGCTCTCTCTCCTGCAGTATGACTGAATACTCAGAGTGTTTGGTGGGATACTCCTTTATCATCAGATCTATCACTTCGTCACTCCGCAGAGCTGTCAAACCTGGAAAAATAGACAAAAAAACACTTGCATGAAGAAATACAACATCACATAACAGGGCTCCTCACAAAAGGGTTTTATCCACTGTGGTGAAACAACCATGAGCCTCAGAGTTCTGGGATTTGGTCCCTACCCAGAGTGCACTGTGTTTCAGTGATGACATTCTGTTCACGCAGGTAAAGTTTCTCTTTATGGGACAGGTCTCTCCTCTCCATATCTACAGAGGGACAAAAAAAACAACAACATCAGAACCTTTTCCACTGCATATACTTGTAAATGACCAAGAATTATTATTGTGAAGTCTTCTGTAAATATGTATAGTGCATGCAAACACTAATAATCAAGATGTTTTGACGTAAAATAATTTGTCCTTGGATTTTACTCTAATCTCAAAATCTACAATAACTATGCAAGCTAATAGCTTTAGATCGGTCAATTAATCAACAGATTACAGAGCACTATTTTGACATTTTTGTCTGGTTCTTACCAGGATACTTCCTCTTGAATGATGTAACTCCCAAATATTCGCTGACCTGCTCCTGCAGCATGTAATACTCTCCTGTGTCATCTGGTGGCCACTTGTACTCTGTCAGGTTCTCTGCTGGGAAATATGTCAGGCTGGAAGTTTGAGAGAGGAGAACAACAGCTTAGCTTTAACAATTAGTAATGCACTCATAAATGATCACGTTAATCAGTAAAATTAACATTCAATATGTGTTTGCATATCGTAGAAGTCCATGACATAGAAATATATAACCATGAACTTTGTTATACTGCTATCGAGGTAAAAGTAGATTAAACATGTCTTTCAGTCTTCACAAACACACCAAAAAACCTGTCAATGACTATTATTGAAGGTAGAGTAGACATTACAACAAAGAACATTGATAATTATCTATTAGAAGGAAAAAATTCTGCAGGTCAGCTTAGTTAGCACAAGTTACTGTTTCACACCCAGCACTGAGCCAACCTACCCAAGATCTTGGCTAGAAGTGTCACAGCTTCGCGAGCTGTCCCCTGAACCCATCCTCCTTCTTTTGGGAGGCTGGCTGCCATCATTGGACTCTTCCTCTATTACATCCTCCTGCAGAGAAAACAAAACACTTACATCTCACATATGATGTGATGTGTCGTATACAGCCCACTAGCATCTCCATTTGTCTTTGGTGTTTCTTCACAAGAATTTGCCTGTCCTATCAGTCCTAAAAACATCCTTATGTTCCTGACCTACAACTGCACCAGTGAATAACTAAAAGAGGCAGAGATATATCAGAAATCAATGATTTGGCCCTTTCTTGTGATCTTTATTTTGGACATTCTCAGATCTCAGCTTCACTCCTCCTTGAACCAAAACACCTAAAGACACGATGTCCTGTCTAAAATGCAGATCCTCACCTTCAAAGTCATCTTCCTACTTCTCAGTTATGTAGTCTAGATATCCCTCAACTGGATTTTAAAAAGTTTAGTTTTAAAAACTTTGGGGCTGGGTGTAAAATCAGTGGCCTAAAAGTTTATTGATTCGGCGAAGTAACCTATTTATTGTGCAAATACACCCCGTCATTCGCAAAACAAAACGCATGAGTTCATGTGCACAGTTTATGTTCAAAGTGATGACTTGAAGGCTAACGTTAGAGGTGAAGATGTGTTGATGATGTTAACTGCAACCGCATCAAACTACGTAACGTTACATCTGACTAACGTTAGGACCTTTACTAAAAAAGAGCATCGCTTCATGATTACAAAAGCACCAGAGAAACACACACTAACCCAAACAGACTCTGTATTCATTCATCACAACAGAAAACAAAGGAGTGATGCTAATGTAGCTAACAATTATTGTCGACGGTGCACAGCTAGCTGTTAGCTGCTAAGTTCGCTGCTAAACAACCAACCACGCAGAGCTGCGGAGCACAGCTGCCGGTGACTGACGTTAGTATCGAGTATAAATGTCACCTTTAAGGATTGCGCTGCTGGGGTAGCGGGGTTGCTGTCGCAGGGCGGCCTGACGGGGAGCACTGCAGCCATATCTCGTTAAGCAAAGTAAAGCCCGCTACTGGAGCACCTCAGCTCAGCAGCCTCTCGGTCGTTGGTTGTCTTCTTCTTGAGTGGAATTCCGGTGTTGTTAAGGGACGTTACATAACCGCCATCTTCTGGACTGGAGTATAATGGTAAATGTGTATTATTTCGTTATTTGTCAAAATGATTGCTATTACATGGAATGGTTACAGAGAAATATACTTCATGATTAGAATCCAGGTCCATTTTGAAAAGGACAAGCACAGCACACAAAGTTTCCACATGGCTGACTGGTATCTCACACAGCACGGCAGGAATGAACAGCAGCAATATGACAGCATTATGTGTATCATTCAGTCGACAGATGAATATCAGTTTCCTCAACAGAGTGTGTTAATGCATAAATTCGCATGTTACATTTTTGGTTAATCAGATTAATTCAAACAGATCGTATGATAAGTATTCGAAACGTATTGGGAAACAGCGCCATCCAGCGGAAGTCACGCGATATTACGTCATTTGGCCCGTTAGTTCGGCTTTTATTTTGAAACGGCGAGGCACGTACGGGAAGTCGGAGGGGGAAAGCTGCCGGAATCCGTGGATATCATCAACAAGACTATTTTTTTCCTTTACTTAGCTAGCTGTCAGTGTGAAACTAGTACTTACTCCCTTCGTACCGTGTAAACTGTCAAACCGCCACCGTGGCGATGTCGGAGTCTTACGGTAAGGAGTGTGTTTTTGACGAGTGTCCACCGTTAGCATCTCTCTGCAGCCGCGGACGGGGATGGGGAGGCAGGTGTGCACGGAGAGGTTTTTCTCACCGTAAACAGATAGCTGACACCAGGCTAGCCGAGCCGCTGGAGGCTCCTGGCCTAAAAAATGTCTTGTCAGCGTAAGCGAGTCCACAGAGGCTACACAGCTGAGTTTACTGTGGTTGTACAGAGTAAATGTATATGTTTTTAATGTTAGGAATCCCCAACAGAGCTTGAGCGGAATGTGGCACCGTGGGATAATAATGGTGCTGCTCTTGTTGTCTGAGCTGTGCATCCTGTAAACTGCTCGCAGTACAGGGATGTGGGTAATGTTACGGGTTAGGACGATGATGCTTTTTGAACTGCAGCTCAGATGTATCGCCCTTGTCCCACAGTACTGTTATTATGTTTTCATTTGAGGGTCACTTCCAATCCTCCATCCCACAGACTGAGTTATGTTTATATTTCCACAGATGGCGAGGAGAATTCAGGATAATCTGAATATGGTTATCAAATAATTGTGATGGTGACGTGTACTGAGCATAATACTTGGGAAAAATTTTATGAACATGATCACACACTATTGTTTTTTTCATTTCTGTAGCTTCTTTAGTTTTCTTTTTTGTCCAGCTATTGCATTGGTTTGGCTCTTGTTATGATAGCCATTATTGCTGCAAAAGTAGTAGACAAATCAAATCATGTCATGTCAACAAATCCTGTTCTCCCTCTCCCTCTGTATATGTGTGTGTGTTCCCTCCTCAGATTTCCTGTTTAAATTCCTGGTGATTGGGAATGCTGGAACAGGCAAATCCTGTCTTTTGCACCAGTTCATAGAGAAGAGATGTAAGTCAGAAAGACACACACCATCATTCATTATTTACAGTTTCTTTGACACCTGTGTAAGTGTAGTAAAGCAGTGTTGCTGGTGTCGTTCCTAGATGTAATATGTCATTTGTAATTATATTAGAAATCAGTACTTACTTGCATGTGATAATTTGATTTGCCATGAGACAATTGTGCCTTGAGGGATATTAGCCTATAGATCCAGAAAATTGCATTAGCCTAATAGTTTTTTACTGTGAAGGTATACTGAAAATTTCACCATAATATTGTTGTTATTTACTATTTGTGGTAAATATTCCATGTTTTATTTTGTCTTTTAGTTAAGGATGAATCCAACCACACGATTGGAGTGGAGTTTGGCTCTAAGATCATCAGTGTGGTCAATAAGATGGTCAAACTGCAGATTTGGGATACTGCAGGACAAGAAAGGTTCAGGTAGGGATAAATGTTGAATACGTGTTCCAGATCAATTTGCAGTGGGAAAATTTGGGAATATTCAGTGTTTGTTGTGTTGTTTTTGTGTGTTATTACATAACATGTGTTGCTGTGTCAGGTCTGTGACCAGAAGTTACTACAGAGGAGCAGCCGGAGCCCTGCTGGTCTATGATATCACCAGGTAAAACAGCCAGTCACATAACGCGATTTCAGGCCACCTTATTATCATCTCCTTCTTTATTTGGTTTTAGTCCGTTCTCAGTACCCTCACAAGAAATGTACATTTTTCCCCCCATTCATCTGTGTCTGCACCCCAGTCGAGAGACATACAACGCTCTGACCACATGGTTGAGCGATGCCAGGATGCTGGCCAGTCAGAACATCGTCATCATCCTGTGTGGAAACAAGAAGGACCTGGACTCTGACAGAGAAGTCACATTCCTGGAGGCTTCACGCTTTGCTCAGGAGAATGGTAAGATCCACAGTTTGTGATTGAATGGGACTTTGATTGGTTGTTTGGATGTTACCTTGATGTTCTAGTAGGGTTGCACCGACCTGCCACTTCTGATTTTGGCTGATACCAATATTTTTTAAAAAGTCAGCAGTACTACCACCACTTGAAAATATTCATTTAGAAAATGCTCTTTTTCTTCATTTACATTTAATTTTACTGTATATTAACTGTATCATCCCCTTATTTTCTGCTCTTTGTGCTCTACAGGGATGCAATAATATCAAAATTTCACAATATTACAATGCCTCAATAACAAGCTCATGATATTTACTGCAGTATTGTTACATGTAACATGATATCAAAATCTCACTGTATGGTAATACAATATAAGCGCCACAGTATAGCCTAATATCTATTCCACTATCCATAAGTCAACAACAAGAACATTTGGTAAAAAATAAAATAGTTTATCTGCCTTTCTCAATCACCAGCCTCTCTCCCCTTTTCCCACCCTCACTCACCCGGTTCACCTCGCTCCGTCTCCCTCTCAAACTTTAAATAAATAGGTTACTTGGTTTTGTATCTGCCGTCTCACAACACAACAGTAGTTTTTTTCAGTAGTGTGAGAAGTTTAACAATCTGCACAGTCGGTCAGTGTGTCTGACTCACATGTGTTACGTCTGACCCGTGTTATATCTGACTCCAGTCACACTCGGCGCCGATCAATCAGCCAGCCAATTGATCGGTGCACCCTTAACTACCTAATAGAGAGAGGACATGTCTGCCCAAAATAAAATCACTGTAATGTTTAGACTACAAATTAGTGAAACCCTGTATGCTTATATGCAACTGAGCTTTGTGGTGTGATACTGATATGATGATACCATTGTGTGTGTGTCAGAGCTGATGTTCCTGGAGACCAGCGCTCTAACAGGGGAGAACGTTGAAGAGGCCTTTGTGCAGTGTGCTCGGAAAATCCTCAACAAGATCGAGTCAGGTAGGGTTTCTGATCTTCACCCTCAACCCTAACCCCCGACGCTAAATCCCTTCTTTTCCTAACAGGATCAACAACGCAGACTCAAGACCCTGCACTGTAGCAGCTCTCTTGGATTATTTTTCAGAGTTGAAGTTAAGAACAGAAATATATCTCCTTACCACACGTCTGGCTCTAGCCTCGTAAACCAGCCTCTCCCGGAAATGCAATTCATTTCATTTCTGAGGGGGAGTCTGGCCTC
This sequence comes from Decapterus maruadsi, assembly GCA_030347415.2. Lineage (NCBI taxonomy): Eukaryota > Metazoa > Chordata > Actinopteri > Carangiformes > Carangidae > Decapterus > Decapterus maruadsi. Next base: position 5,369,996 of record CM064900.1, read on the forward strand.
ATCCCCACTGTGAGTGTTTGGGGTGGGCGGGAGTAGTAGCGTTGACAGACAACCGATTCAGCCAATCAGCAAGTTGCTATATCAAACTTTTGCCGAATCCAGTTGGAAGAACAGCGAAAACGTCTTTTCCTTCAAGAAACTCAACAAGCGCCGACTCTTGCTCTTGTTTAATTGCTGTAATGGATGTAGTAAGAACTTCCCTTGTTGCTGTTTTTAGGCTGCTACTGCTATATTGAATATCTTTGCTGCTAGAAGCTCCGCCGTGGTAAGAGTCGCGCAGTGTAGTGACGGGGCTTTGCACCAGTCGGTCCCTGATTGGCCAACGTGCTGCGTCAATCACAGAAATCTGAGCGGCGACACTGATTGGTTTGTCCTTCTGAGGGTTTCAGACCAAACGCTCACAGTGGGGATGAGGCCAGACTCTCCCTCGGAAATGAAATGAATTGCATTTCCGGGGGAGGCTGGTTTACAATGTTATAAAGGCATGTATACGATGGAAAACATTGTGCATTTGTGCTTTTTATTTGTTTTCTTTAAATCTTTTAATGATCACATTTTGACCACGACTGACTCCTGAATTTGCATTTCTGTATCCTGTAATGTAAACTTTGTGGTGATCCGAATGTGGACACCTCACACCTTTCTGTCTCCTCACTGTACTACTACTGTACTGATCTCATCCTTGGTTTTCAGGAGAGCTAGATCCAGAGAGGATGGGGTCAGGTATCCAGTACGGCGACGCTGCGTTACGGCAGCTCCGTTCTCCTCGTCGTGCTCAGCCTCAGGGCACACAGGAGTGTGGCTGCTAATGAACGTGCCCTGTGCCCAACACAGATGAGGTAAAGGCCCCAGATTATCAGTGTGTTTGTAATGTGTGGTCATTGTCAACCGTCAAAGGCGACCTCTCGTGCCGTGTCACGAGCTGGGTTTACATGGATCCAGACATTGTGATTACAATCGGTTTAGACGTCCAAACAAAGGAGGAGTCACTAACACTTTACGTGGCGTGTGCTCAGTGTGTTTCAGACAGGTTTGTGAAGACCAGGAGAAGCAAGAAGAAGAGCAGCCATGGGGGACCCAGAGAGTGCTGGGTACAGGTTGTGGCGCTGGTGACTCCTCCCCCGACCTTTGATCTTCGACCTTCGCACGGAAACCTTGAGAACCCTCAGAACCTTTGTTGTCATGGCTGCACTTGCAAAGAGCCACGCCCCTCCCCCTCAGACCTCCGAGCATCTCCAAGGTGACCAGAGACCAACCCACCTCCTCCAACAACAACAACAACAACCTGCTCCACTATTGGACCAAACCCTCCCCAGCCCTCCAATCAGGATGTGACATGTAACCTCTCTCTCCTTCTTCTACTTTTCTCTCGACACCCTCATACCTCATGACCATGTTTTTCCACTATATCACATATTCACTACTTAAGGAATAGTCTCTACATTTTGAAAAAATATTGTTTGAATTAAACAAAATAGATATAAAAATGTAAATTATTATCGTTAAAGGTGATGGCAGGTGAATATTTATTTATATTTTGCAACAAACCAGACCACTCTCCTCTCCCATACTAGCCACTCCAGCTTAAAGTGACATGAAGCATCGATTTTCTCATTTTAACGCTTGTCAAGAAAACACTAATTTTCCCAAATTGTTGTTAATCCCTGTCTACTCTATCACTTCTCACTCTCCATCCACATGCCTTGAATGCCCGTGAATTATCTGCTTGCCCGTTTTAAACACACCACTAACAGTCCCTGTGCTGGACCTGTTTCCCTTCTTCTGTACTTCCTGTCCTAGTAAAGTGATCATCATACTTTATCAGCTTATCCACCTTCCATCTCTCCCTTTCTTGCATTTTCTTCACCCCCTCTAGACACCTGCTGCTTACCTGTTTGTCTGCCTACCTGTCTCTTTGCTCTCAGCTTTTCAAATCTCCTCTCCCATCCCCATGCAGCATCTTACACACTGTATAGTGTTTCTGTACATAGAGATTGACGCATGTGTTCTCAAACAGAATATCAGAGTATTTCATTATGAAGAGTTATTATATGTATATCAAAGTGGATTTCATATCCAGCATCTGGTTCATGCACCACTGTAATTACCATGTTAAGCTACAATACACTGGCAATCAGTATATGTGGGCAGTACTGTTTGCAGCGTTTATGTTTATTTGTAAATGGGACGAGTTGATATGGATATACATGTGGTCTGGCCATGATGTTGAAAATGCTGTTTCATCTTTGTTCAGCTTAGACTTACACAGAGGCAGCCTGAAATGTCCTGAACAGACGTTTGTTTTTCTTTTCTAGTTCATTTAAATCATTTGTACTGTGAAAGTTACATGTCATCTTTTCACCCACAGTGGCACATTCAACAATCACCGCTACATGGCAGTGTGACACACTTCTTTGTCCAAAGGTTTCCAGTTATGACAAATGACTGATCTATTCCAGTAAATGTTGCCTGTTTACATGAATACCTGACTGACTGCTGCCAGCTGTTGGTGAATCCTAAATACTAACTGAATGCATTTAGCAATGGTATGAAGCTACCTGATGCGTGCTTGATTTTTGTCTCCAAAGATTTTAAACTTTGAAATAGTTCAGCAACATAAAGCTCGCAACAAAAACACACAACTTTTTGGAAATTGTGATTTTGATTTTGTTTGTTTGTTTCACAAAGGTGTATTTATACACAATTGCATATCATTTATGATTTTACATTTTCCCAAAAGATTATGCATTAAACTTTTAAATTAAATACACTTCAAACTGTAGAAATATTTCAGATTAGAATAATCTCAAGTGATCCGATAGTGGTTTTGGCTGCTTCGTGGCAGATTGCTGTCTTGTGTTTATGTCATCAAGTTCCTTTTGTTTATATTTATGTAAGTCTGTTTTTCTTGTCATAATGAATATCATGGATTTTTAATTTATTGTGTATGATAAAAGCATATGTTTTTAAAATAAAAAATGAATATCAATAAAACATTTTCTTTGAAAAGAAGATTTGATATGGAATCTTTGGACCAAAGCATTTATTTTGTGTCAGGGGTATAAAAAAAAAAAGAAAAAAAAAAATTAAGACCTGCCAGAGCAATAGTAGTCTTTTACACTGATGATGCTAATGCTCTTTCAAGTCTTCAGAGTGATGTGTGAAATAGAGATTTATTGAAAACTTTGCACCACAGCGTTGAGTTTTTCAACAGTCTGAATCCTTATAATTATGTACAGTACAGCATAAAAAGCATGATATCCTATACAGAAAAAAATCTGAATTATGGAGTTTTATAGTATAACAACTGTTACATTCTATGTCATTCGTGAATGAATTATTTTGGAATACAATCAATTAATTAGCCCAGACTAAATTTTCTAATTACACTATCCCATTAAAAGCAATTCTGAAAGCCCTGGTGTGTGTTTTTAATGGATTACTGAACAAAGACAAACATGTTTATTAAAACATTTCTCCACCAAAACTAAATTCCTTTACAGTCTTAACAGGATCTTTGCTAGAAAGTCAATTCTCACCAAAGAACTAATGAAGTACATCATCAATCAACTACCTTATCACAAGATTGTCACATCTAGAAAAAACAAAACAAAACACTGGCTCAAATGCGGTAATAATATATATTAATATTGCACAAAACTTCACATTTGTTAAATATACTTCTGTACATGTAAAATGTAATGAAGCAAAGCATGTAATGTAATACTGAATGACGAAGTTAAAATACTGTATATAAATATTAAACGCCTGAATGTGAAGGACAGGCCTCTTGTTCTCTCGTCTCCCTTAGTTCTGTAACATATACACATAATTTGGACCAATAACTATATCTGCAATGTGAAAATACCTTTTTTCAAGTCTTTATGGCACAGAGCTGATTGGATGACAGTTACTGTACATGGAATTTAATTTCTCAGGGTTAAAAATCAGGTTTAGTCTTTTTTGCGTATGTACAAATAATATTGTAACAACAACAAATATACAGATATTTACAAGTTTAACACAGAACATGAGAACTAAAAATCCTCTACAAACATTATATAAGAAAGGAAAGTGCTGCCTGATTTGGTCCTGCTTTGGAGAGTAAACTGTTTTAACCAGCGAGCAGTAAATCACTAATGTACCCATGAATTTCTATTACTAATAGATAATAGAACACGTACAGTAATTAGAGCTAACTCAAGCTTTGGCTTCATCCATCTTTGTTTTTGCATCTCAAACATAATCAAATCACTCACAAGCTGGAGAAGCTGAAAACAACCTTGGCTGTGTTATGTAATGTTTTTCACACAACCAATATTTAAAAAAAAAAAAAAGAAGAAGAAGAAGTGCAGTATCCAAAACACTGCACACACTGTTCACAGTCATTGCAATGGCTTTAAAGTTCACATACATCTATTTTCAGACTGTGTTAGCACCAGGTTTACACACATGGATTAACACAAGTAAAGGACAAACAAATCTTATTTCAACTTAATAACACATATAAAAGTGTTAACAAGCTCATGGAGAAATGCAACCGCAGCATTAGACGACCGCCAGGACAGTGTGTGAGTGATTTGCAATCTATCAGAAAATGGTCAAGTACTAAAATGACACAAACCATTAAATCTACAAGAGCCAGTTTGCAGCACTGATTGATCTGAAACATATTTAAATCTGTACGTGAACCAACTTCACACTCAGCACAAATAAGAAGATGCCTATCCACATCGAGGCTGCACGGATTCAACTGATTAAGTCGTCTTGCTGTGCTGAGCACATTTTGGAATACAAACGACCTGCTAGTGTGTTTGCCTTTGTTTACATGTGTGTACAAAATGCGGGTTTCATTTTACATTCCTGATATTCATTTTTACAATACTCATCTCTGAATCTATCCAAACATGCTGTTATGCTCCTGTGAGCGTCCACTATGGTTTGGTATCCATCCATGTATACAACACATATTATCCAGCATGTGTTTAAAGGGTCTGCAGCAAAGTATGGCTGTGAAATAAACATTACACTCTTCATTCACATACAAATATCTGTATATTTTTAGAAATATTGTACGTACTTTTGTTTCTAATTGTTTTTTCTTTCATGTAAAATGTTTCTTATATCAAAATTGATTGATTAAAAAAACATGATAGTACACTCATGATTAATAAGCCACACTGTGAATTTCAAGGTTTACATTCTCAAAGTCAGAGTGATTCAGGAGTAATTATACGTTAACAGGTTCTTAAACCTCAGGGTAGACAGGCAATAATGGCTTTACTTTCTTTTTTGTCTGAATCTAAATCTTCTTTAAATATTTCTGCTGAGTGTGTGTGCATGTCCTATCGAGTGCGAGCAGAGAAGCAACGCATATACTCAGTGAGCCAGGGGTTGAACTCGGGTGGAACCGCCTTCTTGACCTTGTCCAGATCAGCAGACTTGGCTCTGCGGCGCTCACTTCTCTGGGTCTGGACCTGGCGCTCCACCTGCCGCCTGGTCTTTGCACGTAAAGCCGACTCGTGGATCTATCAGGGAAATCAACATGAATTTAAGTTCCCGTCGACACACGTGTTCAGTTATAACACTGACAGACGGTTCGATTACCTCGTTAGTTGAAGCTGCAGGACCCACGTTGTGCGTCTTCCTGCCTGCAATGTCGGCATCCCTCTCCCCTGAGCCGTACAGAGCAAAAGGATGCCTGCTTTCCTTACTGCCCCGCTTGGGCTGCCGTGACGGTGTAGGCCTGACCTGCTGGGAGTGCAAACTTTTTTTTGAAGGTTTGGAGGGTTTACTCTGCTGTCGTCTCTGTTGTCCAGTGTCTCCCTCTACCAAGAGAAAAGACAAGCCGGATAAGAGGTTTGCAGGAACAGAAATCTGTGTATTGTATAAAGCATGGAGGTATATAGGCTAGTATTAAATATAGTATCTACCCAACTGAGTAATCCAATGAGAAGGTTGATATTTACCTTTTTGAACCACTACATAGTTATTACAGTTCACTCTGGTCAGACAGTTTAACAGACTGTGTGCTACAGTGTAAAAAAAAGCAGAAAATATTTTTCTGTGCATGTTATGAGCAGAATGACTTCCCTGTGTTTTGCTCTCCCTCTCCAAAAGGGGGAGCACAGGCTCTATACCCCTCAGTGTTACCCCCCTATTGTCTATTACAAATACAAAGTTTTCATACTTCATTTATTTAGATATTTCCACCTAGGCTTAACTATCTGATGGCATGTCTACACTGAATTACCTTGGTCCCGCTCCCTGTGGCTGTCTGATAGTTGTCTCTGCTCCTCTCCCTCCTCCTCTGGTGCTCTCCTTGTCTCTCGGGCTCCATCGAGCTGTGAGCCTGAGGAGTGGGTGACAGATCATCAGTGTTGTGCTAGTTACTCAAAAATAGTAACTAGTTACAGTTACTAGTTACTTCATCAAAAAAGTAACTCAGTTAGTAACTCAGTTACTTAAACCAAAAAGTAATGCGTTACTGAAAAAGTAACTTTTTCGTTACTTTAAAAGGTTTTTTTCCCCCAATGCTCCCATTAAATAAAGGTTGATTGAATTCCCCTCTAACCCCATGTCAGTTCTGTAGGCCTACCTACTGATGCTGATGAAAAAACACGTAGGCCTAGGCCTATTGTTTTTTAGCTGTAAAATTTTACCACCATCATGCTGCATGATGTCAGCAGCTTGACCCAACAGAACTGCAAGGAAAATCTTGAGGATAGGCCAACGTCTTATTTTGACCGTTACATTCAAGAATCTGTTTTCAATGACCGGTCCTCCAGCGGCATGTTTTTTTTCCGATCGATCAGCTGTGTTTACCCAGAGCGATCGCTGTGGTCTCAGGCGGCGACGAGGCGTGACTCCAACTAGCGGCTGCTCGGGTGGAGTGGGTGCTCTGTGCTCGCTGTGACTCTGGAGCTGTGTCCCAGTGCAGGGGTTGCAGCCTTCACATAGCTGGTCTCGCTCTTAGCTCGCCGTCATGCTCTGCTCTGCTCTGACCCAGTCCTCTTCATGGAGCGTGTTACGTGTGGGACGCTAGAGGGCGGCCACCAAGCGCTTTGTTTTTCACTGTGTCACAGTGTGCCTGTCTTTCTTTCAAAAAACTTTATTGATCGCTAAATGTTATGGGAAGTGTGCGCCGCTGTAAAATCTAACCAAAAGGAACGGAGTAACGCAGCGTTTGGTAACGGGAACGGAGTTACTGATTTAAAAAAAACAACGCGTTACGTTATTAGTTACTGAAAAAAGTAACGGCGTTACGTAACGGCGTTACTAATAACGCGTTACTACCCAACACTGCAGATCATAGAGGAGCATGCATACTGTACATCCTCATGTAGGCTACTGCAGTTTCAGTCATATTAATATCCAGGGGTCCAGACTAACTTTTTTTGGACTAGGAGCACAGTGGCCCCTAACTTAAAATGTTATGAGGGCAGGTTTCACACCGTTATTCCACTTGCAAAGCATATTTTCACATTTCATCACTTTTTCACTGTGTTTCTGATAAATACTTTCATGATGATTCTCATGATACTCAAAATTAGGATCAGGAGAAAGTATGCATTGACTGTTTGTTTAGCCAACGTTAAATTTACTGGTTGCACATGCACAAGTAGGTGAAAAATTTACTTGCACTGCCTCAAATTTTGGGGGCAAACAGCCCAGGGCAGTGTGTGGTTACCTGCAGCCTGTCCAGCAGTCACAACCTCCTCCTGCTCCTCCTCCTCCTCCTCCTCTAGAAGGGGCAGCCTGGGCACAGGCCCGGTGGTTCTTCTGTCGTTGGCCTGCTGCTCCTGCTGGGCATCACCCAGCTCAGCCTCCGCCCCTGCCCTGGTGGTCTTACCGGGCATGGAGGGACTTCTTCCTCCTCCTGACTCTGAATCGGTGTCGGAGCCACACCAGAACCAAGGGTTGTGTGTGTGCTCCAGCAGCCGGCGTGTCAGCCTGTACTTCAGCATCTCCTCATAACACCTAGAGTAGGTCTCCCATTTGGGGTCTTTGAATTTCTTCATGTACTCCGAGCGGATCTTCTTGGTCACCATCTTTCTTGTCCCTTTGGAAACTCTGCACTGCAATCCAACTGAAGAGCCTTGAAAAAGTCAAATAAGACTGTGAGATCAATTATGACTACATTGTTTCTACGCTTTAAAGGAAAAAAAGGAAGAAAAAAGAGGGCAGGCAATCACGGTCCGAAGCCCTGCTGTGCGCATCCCCAGACTTTTAAACCATAATGAGGAAGCGTTTAAAACCAATAGGAGCGCAGCTGGAGTGTAAAGACCCCTCCCACTTCCTCCTCTACCTGCGGTGGGCTTCCCTCAGTGAGCTGGGATGGAAACAAAAGAGCAGTTTGTGGGGGAAATGTCTATAAATATGTATAAGTAGCCTATGGTTTCACTATTAGACCTGCCGGTGTGGTTTTAATTGTCAGACCGTGCTCGAACTGTAAAAACTTCTTGATATCTATGTTCTTGAACGTGATGACGTAAGCGATCTATCCTCCTCTCTGATTGGCTCCTGCGGTTTTACGGACTGTTATGCTCCTAAAGGTCAGCCAGCCCAAATCACTGCACGAGATTACACAGCAGCAGCAGCACCACCACCAACAGGAGCAGGCTTCATAACGTGTGCATCTCTAAATCCACCAACTTTTGGATGCTATTGTTACGCCACGACGGTTTTAAAAAATAGTCTTATATTAAATCATCATCCTATTGAAGACAGCCTGCTGCGTTGTATCGGACAGCCAGTGCTCCGGTTAGCTCCTTATTACCTCGTCATGACAAATAGTGTTATTAATAGATGCGCCTGTTAATCATATTGGAAACATGGAGCTCCGATAATCGCCTGTCCGTCAGCGCTCGCAGATATATCGCTGAGTAAACGCTAAAATCCCACTGACCATCCATCGACAACAGCAGCGGAGGTTCAGGGCTCGAGACAGAGCGTCTAAATTTGTGTACAGTAAACATACTTACACTGGAGTTGAATTTCACGGAAGCAGAGCAGAACAGATGGCGTTCACGGCGGCGCTGTAGTCACACACACACATACGCACACACACACAGACACGCTGCACACACAGGCTGCGTCTCTTAGCGAAGCTCCGCCCACCTGAAGACGTGTTTTTAAAAAGCCCAAACACTCCCTGCAACAGGTGGCGCGAGCCCGGGATGTCAGGAATGTGGTCAGAGCGCATTGGGCCATTTGTCTGATAATGATTTCTGACAAGATCTTTAAAAAAAGACATGTTTTACGTATTTATGATCTTTAAATAATGTGTTTTTATTGTGTTTAGACATCATGCAACAATTCCACTTAATGGCTTAATTGGTTAACTTACTGTTTTAATTGGCCACTAGTGGCTATTAAGGCTATCAATATGTAGGTATACATTTGAATCAGCTATTTGTGGACCTAATTGTATCTGTGGCACGCGATATGCTCATTTAGATCTGTGTGGTGGTGTAATAGCTACTCCTTTGTGCCTTAACCCCACACCCAGATAACCTGGTGGGCTTTTATGCATATAAGGGTAGGGCTGCGGAGATGCCCGACTGTACACGAGGTATGGTTTTGTCTAAAGATGGTCTGGGGGACGGGGCAGGCAGCTCAACAGGACTCAGAGCCGGGTGTCAGGTGTCCCCATGCCACTGATCCGCCCGGTCTAAAGCGAGGAGTTGCTGCTGCTGCCTGGGCACATTCCTGGCAAGTCAAACTGCGACTGTCGGAGGCTGAAGGCGTCGCTTTTCATTACCTCTGTCACCTAGCAGCCCCCCACCTCCCCACCCTCGGGCCAGCCAGGGGTGGGTGGGGCAGAAGGGACAGTGGGAGACACCCTCGTCCCAGGAGGCCGTGCCAGCTTCTCTGACAACCTCCATGACCCTCTATAGTTACTTCGTGCAGTTACTGTATAGTGAGGTTGGTTTATTGCTTTGTCAATTAAGCTTATCCCAGGCTTGGAGTTAATTATGATTATGCTGACTAGTTATTTTTCTCTTCTCAGTTCTGTCATTCATGAATGTTGAATTAAGATGATTTTCACCTAAGCTTTTGTTTTTCTCTTCTCAAACTATACCTTATAGAAAAACAAGGCCAGGGTCAAAGAAATACCAAATAATGGACTTTAATAAATTATCAATATGTATATACACTTACATTCACATGTGTTGGGCAACATGTTGTTGTTATTTTTTTTTTATTAAAGTTTTTTGGTGGATGCATGGTTCAGAGATGGTTTCACAGCCTTTCTCCGTGCAACACAGACAACAGACAGCTACAAGAATATGCACAATTTAAAGTAATAAAAAATGCATATGAATGTCAACAGCGCAGGCAGACAGTCCATTGACAGCAGAGTGTTGCAGTGCCGCAGAGGTTGATCCTCCTCCTTGATCGATCCCCAGATAGCTGGTAGTAAAACTGATGGAGATGATGGAGAAGCCGGAGAAGAAGTTGGAGGATTTAGAAGCACTTCCTGTGGACAATGCTGGGGCCTGCCTCGTCGTACTCCTGCTTGGAGATCCACATCTGCTGGAAGGTGGACAGGGAAGCCAGGATGGAGCCACCGATCCAGACGGAGTACTTCCTCTCGGGGGGAGCAATGATCTAGAGGAGGAGGTGAGGAAGAGAGAGAGGATGAGTCAAGTGCCTGGGTGTCTAACACTGATTATAATTGCTGCGCTATGCGTAAAAGCCGTTTTAAGCTTATTTTTAGTTGTAATATTTAGGATGGTCTTAAGTACCTTGATCTTCATGGTGCTGGGGGCCAGAGCAGTGATCTCCTTCTGCATACGGTCAGCAATACCAGGGTACATGGTGGTACCACCGGAGAGCACATTGTTGGCGTACAGGTCCTTACGGATGTCAATGTCGCACTTCATGATGCTGTTGTAGGCGGTCTCATGGATACCAGCAGACTCCATACCTGGTCAGGTGAGAGTGATAAGTGTTAAAATAAGTGGCAGGTGTTTGCGCAAGACTCCATGTTTCTAATATTGATTTGAGAGAAATAAAGGGTTATTATGTGAAGTACCGATGAAGGAAGGCTGGAAGAGGGTCTCGGGGCAACGGAACCTCTCGTTACCGATGGTGATGACCTGACCGTCGGGAAGCTCGTAGCTCTTCTCCAGAGAGGAGGAGGAGGCAGCGGTGGCCATCTCGTTCTCGAAGTCCAGAGCCACATAGCACAGCTTCTCCTTGATGTCGCGCACGATCTCACGCTCAGCTGTGGGGGGACAAGTTCATGAGTTATTATCCAAAGTGCCAAAGAGCGCAGCTCACAGCCGGTCAGCGTGCGTAACAATGAACGGATTTACAGAGATGTCTGAATAAAAATAATCAACTTGCTTTTCTTAGACATACAGCTTAAACTTTCACTGTGTTTGTTAAACACTTAATGCCACAGCGCGCATTTAAGGTATATGCTTTACAAGCTGTGTCCATTATTATGAAATGTTGTCTATACGTTTACATCTCTGATTATGTCTGTCTTACTTTCATAACAAAACTACTGGTAGAATAAAATCTTTATTTTTTGATAATAAGTTACTTTGCTAATGGTCAATGTATTGTTTTGTTGTTGTTGTTGTTGTGTTTTGGTGTGGGCTGAGTTCCTCACCGGTGGTCACGAAGGAGTAGCCACGCTCAGTCAGGATCTTCATCAGGTAGTCGGTCAGATCGCGACCAGCCAGGTCCAGACGCATGATGGCGTGGGGCAGGGCGTAACCCTCATAGACTGGGACGTTGTGGGTCACACCATCACCAGCATCCAGCACAATACCTGAAGAGAGGTAAACAGAGAGTTTGCATGAAGTTCGTCGGGCGACAATAAGTCCTCAAAGATTCTTGTGTGAGTGAAACTGAGGCCAGTGTAGGTGTTTGAGGAAGAAACTACAAATACACACTGATGTATGCAACATTAGGGCCATAAACTATAGCAGGAACAGACCCAGAATGGCCGATCACCTGTGCGTAAAAGTTGTGCGTAAAATGGCTTCAGCGGGGGAAATGCCCCATTAGTAGCCGAGTAAATACTAAACTATTTGTTGAAATTGTTACATAATTTATCAATTATATATTATTCTATAATATAGTGAGTGTATGTGTTAATGTCTGTTCTGTGTCATGAGTGGCAGCTGTTTGTTGTTGTCAGTCTTACCGGTGGTACGGCCGGAGGCGTACAGGGACAGCACAGCCTGGATGGCAACATACATGGCGGGGACGTTGAAGGTCTCAAACATGATCTGGGTCATCTTCTCCCTGTTGGCCTTGGGGTTCAGTGGGGCCTCAGTGAGCAGGGTGGGGTGCTCCTCGGGGGCCACTCTCAGCTCATTGTAGAAGGTGTGGTGCCAGATCTTCTCCATGTCGTCCCAGTTGGTGATGATGCCGTGCTCAATGGGGTACTTCAGAGTCAGGATACCTCTCTTGCTCTGGGCCTCGTCGCCGACGTAGGAGTCCTTCTGACCCATACCGACCATGACACCCTGAAGGGGGGAGAGAAGGAGGATAATGGAGGTTAGACGGGCACGTCAAATAATCCATGAAGAAGTATGACCTTCTTCTGGACAGATTAAAGTCTTTGAACAGGCATGGCGACAGTTGCGTAAATGTGCCAAATGGCAGCGTGGGTCACGGAGATTGACAGAGACCAATTGTGCGACTGTCAATTCATCTGTGACGAATTTAGCCTCGAGAAGGCAAAGGCCACATTGCCGGAGGAGAAAGGAGCCAAAATTACATGGCTCAAGAGTTATCTGCTGCCACCTGTTGCACAAAACTACACCCTGAAACAATGCAATCAGAGTTTAATATTTTAATCACTCCAGCCGGACCCCTCTGCCAAAATACTGATACACCTGCCCCTAAGAATATTGATTTCACTGTTTTGAAATTAGACGAATAATATTTCTCAATTTCGACAAGGTGCTGGCAGAGGTGTGATGATTATAGTAATTGTCAAATTGTTTTGTTTTTGTTTGTTGTTTTTTTTCTCCCCCATGTCCAATTAGTCCTCTCTCCTATTTGTCTATAGTTGAGGCTTCTCTTCGCTGTATACCTGGTGACGGGGGCGGCCAACAATGGAGGGGAACACAGCCCTGGGGGCATCGTCTCCGGCGAAGCCAGCCTTCACAAGGCCGGAGCCGTTGTCGCACACAAGGGCGGTAGTCTCATCGTCGTCACACATGATGGCTTCTGTAAGAGGAAAGGAGGGAATCCATTAGGTCAGATTATGACAGCAGATGGCGATACATACTGTATGAGAAAGATACTAAAACTTCGCCCTCTCCTAATCTCGTGCTGTCTGTCCGTCTGAATTGTTACAGGCTAAAAATGACTAAAAATAATTGCAACGTCTACTGGAGCTTGAACATGATCAGGGCCCATGGCATGCGCTAAATGCATCCATGGCGCACTGACAGCAGGCCATTACGACATCAGCCTGAATAAACCTGAAGAAATAAATCACACTAAGGGCACATGGCATTTCAATTCTCCTTCAGATATATAAACTACAATGTATCTCGACCAATCAATATTTCAAATATATAAATCAATAGGATTTTTAAAGCAAGGCATTATCACCTTCCTCAGGTAAACTATTCTGTCTTTTTAATTGGTCTGGGGGCGCATCTAAGCGTCAGCATCTCACCAGGCCTCAGTGTTATAAGCTACCTATAAAGATGTTGAATCAGGACAATCAATCTGCTTGATCAGTCTATCAGTTTATCTATCCACTGCCTGATTGATCTGATAACCTCTCCTGTCCATCACTGTGCTCCCGTGCCACCTGTCTTTCTTCATGGCTTCTCTCAGGCCTCAGCTGTCAACCCTTCTCCCCCCTTTCTCCCCCCTACAGTCTACAGCCTATCTTCCATTAAGTTGCCCATGTTGCTTCCAGTAGTGTCTGGTCCTCGGGCTCCTGTTCCCGGCTGGCCTGTCTAACTTCTCGCTCCAGTAGATGCTCCTACTTCAGCGGTGCTCTGGCTGTAACCTAGTCTGCTGTCCCAGTCTGGATGAGTGGCTTCAGGAGTGGCAGGTCCTCGCAGGGTCTTACCTTAGGAGTGTCTCTGCGGCTCGGAGAGAATGACCCAACCAGTGCTGCTGCTGAACCAGCTACGGTCTTCTGTTCAGCTCGTCCTCCTTATATACTCGAACTCCACCATTCACAAACCTCAGCACTGGCCCCCATCCCGGCCCTCTGCCATATTAGGATGCTGACAGGCCGAGGAGTGGGTGGGTGGGTGAGGGTGCATCAGGGAGGCGCGCCCGGTGGAGGGAGGGGCCGGGCTCCATCAGATCCATCAGGTCTCAGAAGGGGATCTGGAGTGACGCTGCGCGCGCCCGGCTAGGAGAGAGCGCGCGCCATATATGGAGCTGTCGCTTTGACCTCCCATCGAGACTCGCGGTCCCACCTCGAGGGCCGTATAAGGAGCGCGCGGACCACTGGGGGGGTTTGTAAGGGGTTGATGCCAGTTGCTACCAAGCAGGGTTATAGATTTGTTGCAAGTAGGCCTCATCCAGCCTTAAAATGGGAAAATGCTGCCCTCATCTGAACAAATTTAGGCCACAGTGACAGCCAGGACCCCTACCACTGACGGACAGCTCCACCGGTGCTGCAGCCCCCGATGAGCCAATTAAGAGTTCAATTCTCATATTAGTGATCCATCAAGAAAGCACTGAGTCACATTTTAAAAGCTGAGGAGGAGCATTGTGTGGAGAAATTAAACATGAGTGATTTCTTAGTCCAGACATGACATTTAAGTGATACACATGTTTGTGGAAGTACTGCGGTGTAGTTGATTGCAATAAAATGCGTTGATTGCATTTAAAATTGTTTTGGGTCTAAACCTGAGAACCTGAGATTAGAAAACTGGAGGCCTGTCTGCATTTATACACAATTAGTATAGAGGCCCAACATGTAATGTATCATGTTGCAATGAATAAAAAAGTTTATTGGTGAATGTGCAGATATTTTTTATTTTTAAACATTAAAAGATCTCAAATTGGAATTATGCTCCACTTGGATACTACATTGTTTCACCCCCCCTTTATTATAATAAATATTATTATTACATATAAATGAGTAATTGGCTGAAATATAAATCTGCCACTGTGCAGACCACATGGTCTGAGGTTCACGTAGGTCTGTCTGTAGCTGTATTGAATAAATAAGGAGAGAACCAGAGAAACAGCCAACAGCTGAAACCTTATCTGCAGGGGCTACTCTGCTCTGTCACTGGAGCAGTTGGATTAATTATAACTCTAATGGAGGAGGGGGGCTGCCGCTGCTGCATGTGTGCATGTGTGTGTGCATTTGGGAGTGACAAATGGAGAAAGAGCTGCAGTGTATGTATGCATGCAAACAATCTATTTCATCTGCATTTGGCTACAAAGAGTTAAATGGTCTACAATGAATCAAATCATAAGACCTAGCTGAAGCATAGCATTAAAAACACTGAACTACCATGTCATAACCTAAAGCTGGATTTACATGGGAGTATAGGGAAATGTTCACATACATACAACCTTTCATGACCTGATTCTCCTTATAGCAACAACAGAAAGTGTCAGTATAGATTTGGAAGTGCTTGGGTGTGACCTATGCTCTACTTTTGTGTGCAGAAAAGGAGCCTCAGGAATATAAAAAAATATATATATTTCTGCTGTATTTATTAGTTGAAGATAAAGCTTGTTTTGATCAGTCCCGCAGGTATTCATGGGTCTCCCTCACTTATAGTACAGTGTATGTTGGGGGAAGTAAAATGATGGAGATCGATTAATTTGTCAAGAAATAACAGAGAGAAGTGGGCGGGAGGAAAATCTTTAAAATTCTTGGGTGTAGACTGAAACAAGTGGGAGGACGCATAGGTGTGTGAATGTGTGTGTGTGTGTGGTGTGGGAGGGGGCGATTGGAGGGGGCTGCAGAGCAAGGTTGCGCTACTTTTATGCACTTGTTGTGAGCCGTTTTGGATCCGAGGGCCCGTGAAACGCCTAAAATGTAAAGGGGCTGGCAGTTGTTGGTGGCGGAAAGAGGGGAGGGGGGAGGAGGGGAGGTCAGAGGGGCCGTGGGGGAGGAGTGCCCAGCGGGTCTCCTGGAGGATCTGCTTGTGGAGAGAAGGGGAGGAGAAAGAGGGAGGTGAAAGGGCGTGCGTGGTGGCAGGTGGTAGAAAATTAGAGTTTAGTTTGTCAGGTGATATTCAACCAGGCAGCTGCAGGAGAGACAGAGTGATCATTTAGTTTAGTGAAGGGGGACAGGTAGAGACAAATGGATTTTTATTTTTTATTTTTTTTGCAGTCATTGTAGCTGCTTACTGTGCTGCCTAGATGTTTCTTTTATTGAGCGAGCACTCTCAGTCAGGACTTTGATGCCTCTCATGGGAGCAGGACAGAGGGCGAGAGTGTCAGAGAAAGTGTAAGAATAGCACAAGCTCCGGCATTCAATAGCTGGAACCAATACTGTAGCTGTACATCAGTCCGCTAGCCTTTTAAAGTGTGGCAGTGTGCTCTGGATGTACATAGTAGACTCTTAGTTGTTTGAGGAGGGAACAGACAGGACATCTTGTTGTTGGAGATCAGGCTGTTGCAGTGAAGCCTGACTGAGGATGATGTGGACATTTGTAAATGGAAAGGTAAAAGTGACGTTGATTAAACACGTGCTGTTTAATCTGTTGCTGTTTTAGCCTCTTTTTTTTTGTTATTACAATTTTAAATTTATAGGCAGTGGTCCCTCGATGGCTGGCAGCAGACGGAGGAGGAGGTGGACAGTGTTGACATACTACAGAGAGGCAGGGTGGGGAGCATGGCCCATGATCAGAGAGTCCATGTTAAAGGGGTGGGACGTCTCGTATTGTGTCAGATTTATGTTACATAATGTTTTGGTTATGCTTTCGGTGAAGCTTGAGAAATTTCCCTCATGCACCTCTCCAGTTGTGAGTGTTGAGCAGAACCAAAGGGCAGCATGAACTTATGATTATTGCAGTTTTTATGTATTTCATGCAAATGACCCAAACTCATGCATTTGGGTAATTTGCATGTTCTGTTTTTTTTAATTTCCTGGTTCACAGGAAAATATGGCATCATGTAATGTTTCCGAGTGGTAAATAAACTGATAGGGCTTAACACTTGTGAGGCTAAAAGGGGTGAGAACCTCTTTTCCTGTAGTTCCCCAAATAGCCACGGGTGGATACAGAGAAAAGTGGAGGGGAGCTGCAGCACATGGAGCTGGAATTAGAAACCCATGCAGGGCTGAGCAGCACCTGGTCAGCTGAGCCATCCTCTCCAGGACAGGAGCACAACTGCTGCCTCTGCTGGAGGGGACAACCCGCTGCCTCAAGGTTTAAGGAGAGTGTAACTGAGGTGATAAAGATGAAAGGGAGGCAGCTAATGATCAGAAAACAAACTGTGAAAAAGAGTAAGTTGAACATGAGCTGAACTCAAAGGGTTAGTTTGTGATTCCCCTAACAATACAGGAATAAAGGTCAATAAAAAACACAGTGCACAGTGGTGAAGGAAGCATGTCATTTAAGCTGTGAAGGTGTTTTATAGGTTTTTTATGTTTATATCATAATAATCAATATAATATATCAATATAATGGCTAAACCGGTTGATGTGTACTTGCTTCATCTCGACCTCCCTACACACACACTTAGAATAGAGGATAAACCCACTGATTACTTTCATGTACTCCCCGGGACATGTGTGTGTGTGTGTGTGTGTGTGTGTCAGCTGAGGGGAGACAATGTGCATGAGAGCTCCATCACACTGTCAACGCGACCTACCGACAGCTGAGTACACATTACTCACATCACTACCATGAAGTTTTATTTTGGTAAGAAGGACTGAGTGAACACTGTTGCCAAGAACCAGCAGGGAGCAGTGGAGGCCTCCTCTAGCTCAAAGTATGAGGCAACAGCGCCACCTACTGACGGCCTGACACACCTACCGACACCTACTGACGACCTGACACAATGCATAAAAAGATACTGAAAGAAAGATACTGATGAGACAGGGATACTGATGAGACAGGCAAAACTGTGTTGTTGCTGCTGCATAATTTCTTATGATTATTATCCGTCGCTCTAAAAAGGAATTGTGAGTTATGACTATTTTTCTGAGAAAAAAAAGAGAAAAAAATTCAGTTTTTTCCCCACAAACTAAAACTTTTTAATATTTCACTTCATTTACTTTGACATAGAAGTATAATAATTTAACTAACAAAAAAATCATTAAAAATCTAACATACATGTACATCATTTAGTTCATATCATTTATACATATATAAGTTAGCTGTCTTGTGATTCATAATCAGACATAGACCCTTTGTCAACCGACAAAACAACTTCAGCTTTCACTGTAGACTGGAGTGAGAAGTGAAGCGACACGACAGACAAAACAGAAACTCTCCATTTCATTTCAGTGGATCAAAGGTTTGGCAGTATAACCAATGGAGAATGGGATGTGTGTGTGATGCACAGTGACGATGCATAATTGGAGGTGAAATTCAGCTAAAATGTTGATAAACATGTCTGGATGACATAAAGATATGTTGTGTTTCAAGTAATTACTATTTGCCTTTTAGGTGAAATAACAACAAATACAAATAAAGGAAATAAAACATAATAATCTCCATAATAAATCATCTTATAGCGAATATGTTAAATGATACAGTCACTCTGATAAATAAATACATCAACCCAGAGAGTGATGTACAGACTACATTATGAGACTATTCAAATAGCTGATTACTGGTGGTCATTCATTCAAACTGATAGTTCACAACATATTGCTGTCTTCAAATGAAAAGTTACATCCACACTGACATATTTAACCTCTTAATCACATAATATAATTAAAACAAAACCAAAGAAAACAATAAACTTTCCACTTGGCATAAAACTTTCATGGAGATGTACATGTCTGCTGTTGTGTCACTGGAGTCAGAAGATATCTTGTGCATCAGCTCTAACCTGTTTTGAAAAGTTTTATAACACATGTTTGAGCCATTGAGAAATTATTTGTGAAATAAAGTTGAGCTGGCACTAAGCGCTCCAAGCCACATGGTACAGATGTGAGCTTCGAGATGTGAGTTCAACATCTGGGCTTTATAGCTTCAAACAATGTTGTTGAGCTGAGTCTGATTTGTAATTTTTTGTTTTTTAAATTTTTTAAATTCTAAAGTAAAACCATTTGAAGGTTACGGAGAAATAAAGCTTAAGGCATGAGCATGTGTGGTTGGAAGAAAAAAAAGAAAAAAAGACTCCCCCTGAGCAGTGAAGTGGGCATTTACGAGGCAAATATTTACTGAGGAGAATCACAACTTCTTAGTCAGGCTCTCCAGGCCAGCTATAATATTTAGCCGGCTCAAGGACGTGAAGGATAACATTTACGTGGGTTCGGAGATGTTTATAAAGAACTTAACGCAGGCAAAATTAATATCCTGTACACACTAACCACTGATCAGAGCATGGAGGGGGAGAGCGGGTCACAAAGCAGGAAACACGGAGGTAAATAGGTGATTACACTCTCATTCGCACTGAGGATCAGTTTTGAGAGAGATTTAAATGAAGGAATAAATTATGAGCGATTGTCAGGACAGAGGTGACCATCACACAAAGATCACCTCCAACTTTAAAGTGACCTTCTTCGTCTGGTGCAACAGGACATTCTCCAGAAAGGAGGCTGCTTACCGAAACCTCAATCAGCTGTGCAAGTTTCCGTTTGTTTGACATAAAGACGGTTTTGTTTAGCAGTTTCAGGGCTGTCAGTAAAATCAAAAGCAACAAAAACAAAACAAAAACAAACTCAAGGGTGACTGGCTCTAATAGTACAAAGTCCCTTGTTAAGCGAAATATGCCATGTAGCACCTCAGCTTTGACTTTCAGGACTATCATTCATTTCCCACGACAATTCAAGACGTCACAATAGTGTTCAGTCGTGTGTTACAGCACAGTGTAAACGTGACAAAAAGCTGCTTCAGTTGGCTTTTTTTTTTAAACTCTAAAAAGACAGAAAAGGCGCTGCATGTAAGCTTTGAGTCAAAAAGAAAAAAACACATACAGACAAATATATCATATATCTGGACTGTTTTTGGTTTAGTTGTGAAAATTATAAAAGTGCTCACAAACTAAAGTGTCCCATAGCAGAAGGAAGGAGAGGTTAGTCACAGACATGCTTACAGCTCTGTCACAGATCTCAATATTTAAATCTGGTTGGAGTTTTTCCCCCCAAAGCCACGACGGTGACAGCGATTTACATCCCAGTGTGAGTGAGTGTCTCCTCCTCACGCTCAGTCTCTCTGTTTGTCTGTTGTCTCATTCAGTGTAGAAGTCGATATTTTCACAATAATGCATCTCCAGTGCGTCGTGGATCCATGTTTCAGTTCTTAGGCCTTTTCTGAAGTCATTCCAGTAGTAAAGGGACACTTTATGTTTCTCAATGGCTTCCAGATCCCTCAGCTTTTATCCATCGCCTCCCATTCCAGACACAATATATAAATATATGATATTTCCTCTCTCCCCTTCCCTTCTGTCTTTTAACATAAGGGGTGTTTCAACTCATTCTGGAGCAAAGCTGTTTTTCTCAGGCATTGAACTCACCTCCAGATGTCTTTCCTCTCCTACTCCACTCGTCTGTGCTCCCCATCTCTTCAGCACAGGGCTCGTTTCTGTTCTTGCTGTAAAAATGCCTGTTTCTCCATCAGTTTTCTGAACAGTCCCTGCCTGTTGCTTAGCAGCTCTGTGTGCTGGCCGCACTCAGCTACACGGCACTGATCCAGCACAGCTACGGCGTTCGCATTCTGGATGGTGGACAGACGGTGAGCGATGATCACGACCGTCCTCCCTATTGATTCAGAGAGAGGAGGCAGGACATAATGAGGAATAAATAACTGCAGGCTCTACTGAATTTTAATTCTGTTATCTACAAGTAAGTGTAAAAATAAAGGACAAAGACAGAGAGATCTACCTTCCATCAGGCGCTCCAAGGCCTCCTGGACCAGGAACTCATTCTCAGCATCCAGTGCACTGAGGAAAGATGATTGTTTAGGATTTGCTTTTGTTTCACTTTTGGTTTTTAAATGACTAACCTTGTATGAGTGGGCCCCATTTCAGAAAGCAGGGTTAAAACCTGAACTCATGGTTGACTCACCCTGGACTGTAAAACTCAAGAGTTTTTGGTTTCAGAATAAGTGATATAATGGTGAAAAAAGGTGAAATAAGCGAAAGAAATGTACAAACACTATAGCAGCTGCAAATGAGTTTGAGCATGAAGCAGAAATCTGTTTACCAAGGCGATGCGCAAGTGCAGTATTAATGGAGACTAGCGTTTCAACATTTATTCTGTTTCGATTTGTGCACTCAGGTGCAACGCAACAGGTGCAAAATGTCCTTGGAAGCAACTAGAGATAAAATACACAAATATAGTTCAGACGGGTGTGGTATCATTTCATTACAAACAGTCATCTAATTCAACAGCATTCAGCAGCTGCACTTAACATGTGATGTGACCAGAGTCAGAAACTGTCACAAATCTCCAAATTTGTGCTGACTGAATATGTTCAAATTCGGCTCCCTAACGTGATGGGGATGTGTGTGTAGTCTATGCATGTGACTGCCTGGAAACCCTAAATTATATTAAAACTGATTGATAAGTGTGTCGCGTATCGAAGGTTCATATTATACTGATAATTGCGAGTCTCTGTGAAAGTGCTCTTTGATGAATTCTTGGAAACACCACAAACATGTTTGGATATTAGACGTTTCAGTGACATTTCTCACAGCCCAACAGACGGTTGCCTTGGTCACATGCTTAGCATCACCGAAGTTATAAATGTAAAAAAAAAATCAGAGTGCAACACAAAGAATGAGCGCATGTCCACGATGTATCATGTAAGGACTGATAATATTGTTCAGATAGACTGACGATGCAGAAAACTGGGGAATTATAAAACATCCAACGGAGCTCAAATATAATCCTGTGTGTGGTGAGTATTTGCGCTTTAATATCACTCGGTTCAAAAAACACACACCATCCTTTCAGTCTGCAGGCGTCGGAAAAGAATCTCACAGTTAGTTGGAGAAAACCTGCCAACAAGCAGGTTAGATCCACTGAGTATGTTGTCACAGTAACTGACTAAGCTGAACTGGCTTGAACTCTGAGTCAACTAACTCCAGGTGTTCACTAAGCTTCCTGCTTTCTGAAACGGGGCCCTGGTTGGAGACATGACGGAACAATGCAGATCAGGTTTTCAAGGCAGCACCATCATCATGATTTTTAGACACATTTACATTGTTAAATTAAATCAGCAAAGAACAAACATGAGCAAGTTAAGCACTTTTCAAGTGATTTTAACAGTTTATAGTCATGACTCACCTAGTAGCCTCATCTAAAAGCAGGATTTTAGGATTCTGTGGTGGAGAGAAAACAACAAATAGCTTTAAACCAAACATATTTACTGTAGGTTACTGGACTAGAATACAGGTTGTTGTGGCACTTGTCATTTTAAAGGTATTTTTGTGTTTCAGTAAATTGAATTGAATACTGATGAAGGCATATCCAGATTTGGATCACCTGCCTATCATTTACTGTGACCAGGTTAATGCAGCATAATGCATGATAAATACAGATGTGAATAAAAGCAAAACAAACAAACATAATGCTGTGTGGTTCTTACCTTCAGCAGAGCTCTTGCTATGGCGATCCTCTGTTTCTGACCACCTGAGAAACAAACAAACCAACTTCAATATGTTTGTTTATACACACAGCTTGAATTTCCCACCTTGTCTGATGTGAGTTTCAGGTTAAAGGGATAGTTCAACATTTTTGGCAAATTGGCCCATTGCCATAATCCCTATAGTTTTAGGAGCAGGTTGGTTACCTTTAATTGTTGGTGCAGGCTATATTTAAAATGGCAGAGCAGAGCCACAAGCTGCTCAGTGCTACACTAAGGAGGTTAATGGGATTGGGGTTGTTTTAGAAGTAAATAGAGGGACTGCTTGCTGAAAAACTGCCCCGACGGGAACGTGGATCAGTGGTTTTGCATAACGTAACGTTCTGTTATTATCTCATAGCCTGGTGAATGTGCAGGTCACAACTTGTCCAGTAGAGCGTTTTGGAGTTGTTGTATTGTGTATTTGATGAATTTGATGAGGGAAACCAAGAAATCCCATGAGCCTCCGTAGCGTAGCTCTGAGCAGCTCGGCACGGCCATTCTGAAAATAGCTTGCACCGACAAATGAAGATAACGAACCTACTCCTATGACTATGACTACCAACTATGGGGATTTTGGCAATGGGCCAATTTGCCAAAATGTTGAACTATCCCTTTAACACACACGGGGTTACTAACAAACTAACTATGGTGGTTCCGTTTTTGGCATCAGCCTGGTAATGTTACCAGACCCCTGTTGTGCCTCTGCCCCCTGTTGCTCACCTGACAGCAGCACTCCTTTCTCCCCCACGATAGTGTCGAAGCCCTTAGGAAAGGCCTGGATGAAGTCAACGGCGTTGGCTACTCTGGCCGCATTGTAGATGTCCTCTGTGGTCACAGCATCCGGGTCCACTGCGCCGTATGCGATGTTATCTCTGATAGAACATGAAAACAGCACTGGCTCCTAGGAGAGAGGTGGGAAGAGGAGGAGGAGGAGGAGGAGGAGGAGGAAGAGGCAAACGTGAGAAAGACTTGAGATTCTCTTTCTTTGGCAGCTGCTGTCAACTCAGATGCATATGTTGTGCATGTAGGAATAGAAATATAAACAAATTAAACATTAACATTACCTGGCTGACTGTTCCAATGTGACTCCTGAGCCAATAAGGATTCAGAGTCCTGATGTCATGACCATCGATGCTTATCATACCTAACGGGAAGGAAAAGATTTGATATCTGTTAATATTTGTCATCATCCCACTAACAACTGAGCAGCCGCTGAACAAGCTCCTGCTCTCACCAGCATCGGGGTCATAAAGCCTGAGCAGCATCGACACCAGGGTTGATTTTCCAGACCCACTGGATCCCACCACGGCCATGATGGTACCAGCCGGAACCAGCAGACTGAGGTCCTGGAAAATCGGAGCTTCCTTACGGGTCGGGTAGGCGAAGGAGATGTCACTGAACTCTAGCCGACCCTTCAGCTGGTCTGGAGGGAGCACCAGGCCCTCTGTGGAGGAACACAAAAACAGATTATGCCAAACTTGAGTATGTTTTACACCGCCCTCCTCAGACTCCCTGAATACCCACTTCAATCATTATTTATCAATGATATTTTTTTCCCTGTGTCAAGTTTAAGTGTCTATATTTGTGTCGCTAGTGCTATGTTTTCTGTTTCCTTCTGCATCTGCTTTGCAAGGAAACGTTTAATAAAAACATGTCTGAAAAAAGAAAGAAAAACCCCCCACAACAGATTGTTTGTTGTTTAACTTGCCAACCCTTCAACCTATTTAATGCCATGATAAAATATAAGAATGAAACGAGTGGAAGTGCCGTATAGCTGGTTCAAATCCCAACTCTGGTGGCCCCATGCTGCAAGTCATTCCCCCTCTCTCTGCCTCCCTATTTCCTGTCTGTCTCAACTGTCCTATCAATTAAAATACTTTAAAAAAAAAAAGAAAAAAAGGAATAAAATGAGAAGTAATGAAACAAATGATCAGAAAGATATAATAAAGCAAAGTTGAAGTTAACACCTTAACATATTAATTGTAGGCAAAACATCAATATTATGGCAAGAGACGTGTGATGATTTCTCTTGACAACTGTTAAACAGCAATTAATTTTTGAAAATTGTATATACAGAGAGAACCACTGACAATGAATGTAAACATATTACACAGAGGGGAGGTTAAGACTACAACACTAGGGCTGCACGATATTGGAAAAAACTAACATTGCAATATTCTTTTTTAAGATTAAGATTAAGAAATACAATACATATACATGTTTGCATGACTCCCGACTGTAAAAATGAATGTAACCGGACACGCTTGGTTCGGGTCACATTTGGACTAAAAATATAAACAATTGTCTCAGGCTGGGTCAGCCAAGAAATAATGCTGGTGAGTCTGGCCGTACTGGGTCCTGCGAGTCAGGCCGGGTTGGCTTCTAATTGTCAATGTTGACAATGTTCGGTTGAGTGTGGAGCTGGCTCAGAGATGCTTTTCCGAAGCAAAACAAAAGTTTACATGTTATAAAAAAAAGAGAGAAAACATTGCACATCCTGCGATGTGACTATTGCACATGCCCACATTGCGATGGCAATGCTTAAACGATATATTGTGCAGCCCTATACAACACACAATTTTGTTAGCAGCAATAATCCAAAGAAATCATACATCTGCACAAAATATGAACCGTTTTACATGCACAAGTTGTTGATGATATGTTTACAATTACTGTTATTATAACCTTTAACTGCGTACTGACCATTTAGAGGAAACTCAGGCTTTCTGTCCAGCAGCTGCCACAGTCGGGCTCCTGCTCCAAAACCCTTCATCAGCTCAGAGTAAAATGAACTCAGACCTACGCAGCAAAACACCACACTATTAGCAATCACACACACACCCATGGCACAAATAAACAGACTCACATAATAAGAAAAGTGCACAGTTGGTGTGTGTGTTACCTGCGATACTGATGCCAACCCAGAACGTGTACATGAGGAATGACGAGAGCTCCCCCACAGTCATGTGCTGGCTGGCCATCAGAAGGCCTCCTTTATAGAGCACTGACAGGATCATGAGGTTACCACTGAGACCAGTCTGAAACAAACACACACAAACGCACAACAGAGTTATTTGATTACTGTGACATCTGGCAACAGTGCTTCTCCCAGTCCCTGAAACAGTAATGGTTTCACTGATGAGAGCCTGTGTCGGATCCTGCTGGAGAAGCTAATTTCATGTCACTGACGACAGGCCACTGACACTCTAATAGTATTTTCTAAACATCAACCTGGAGCAGGAGACACAGGGAGGAATACACACATTCATAGAGAGGACAAAGTTCCGTCATCCAAGCTGCCAATTTATAAAATCCTCTCAATGTTTTAATTGTTGCCCTTACTCTAGTGTTTTCTTCCTCTTCCCCATTGTTGGTTTCTTTTCTATTGTATGTATTATAGTGTTGTCTCAAAAAGTTTTTTATGTAAATGGGACTACGGATGGCAATTAGCATTTTAGCGTCATTCTGGCATATTTACTGTAGTTGTATGTTCAACAACAAATATACAAATACAAATACAACTAAATTTAATCAAATTTAGCTAACAAATGGCACAACAGCACAATTTAATTTATAAATATAAGGTATATGATTTGATGATGATTCTTCATTTTGAAAGTTGTCAGTTGTGCAGACGAACTGCGGTGCATTATACTGAAACCTTCTCTGGCTATCAGTGACATAAATAGTGGGAATCTGTAGGTCATTTTAAGAGCTACGCAGTTAGTGACAGTAAATCCTGCCACTGAGCTGTTTGGTCACTTAATGCAACACTGGTGAAAATGTTTAAAGTGCACAAGTGGCCCGATCTATTACTTAACCATGTAGGGAGAATTGGAAAATGAATTCTTGATGGTGAAACATCCTGCGTGTCAGGAACTGAGGTATTGCAAACAACCCTTCAATAAGGTGGCAAACGGCAGAAACCTGTGTGCAATACCTTGTTTGCTAACTGCTTGCATCATCACTGACAAGAGACACACACACACACACACACACACACACACGCTCTTACCACTCCAAAGAAACCAGCTCGTAGCACAGCCTCCTTCTTGGCCAGGCCGAGGACTTCGTCTGCCTTCTTTGCGTACATGTTGACCTCTGACAGCTCTTTACCAAAAGCCCTGACTGTCCGCAGGTTGCTGATACGCTCCTCTGCCAACTACACACAAACATACACGTACACGCACGTGGTTTTTAATGAGTACTTCATCTACAGGAAATTACATTATCAACAAAGCAAATTAACTCAGCAAATTTAATTAAGTTACCAGAGGCAGTGGAGCATTTATATTATATAGACATAAACAGTATGGGTTCAATAACCATTAATATGACCTGCTGTTCTCACAAAAGACTTGCATTAAAATCATTAAAAGCTAAAGTACCGGGTTTATTGACAAATCAACAGTGCAATAACATTTTGTCCCAGCCTCCTTGTTCCAAATATCACATATCAAAGAACATCTAATTAATCCCCTCATCGAGAACGTGATTATAAAACAATAAAAACACACCGCCGTTACCTACGACTCAGCTGTGTCTGTCTATATCTGTGCACTGTGCACTGTACCTGCGTGGCTTGTGCAAGTGCGTCCTGTGTGCGTTTGGAGATGGAGCGGAGATATCTGCCGTAGCCTACAGCAAGAATGGCCACAGGGGGAACAATCAGCAATACAAAGCTTGCAAGGCTGGGGGACACATAGAACTAGAAGAGCAGAGAGAAGAATACAGCAGTTAATAAAAACAAACGAGTAGAAAATGAAAGAAAATAAAGGAAGGGGAGGGAACAGAGAGAAAGTTCACACCCAGTGGCTGTGACCAGTAATTACAGCAACTATTTCTATTCATTTCCTTGAAAGTTCATTGCACCAGGAAATAATTTGACTCCTTGTAAACAAAACAAAACAGAAAAACAAGTTGTGGGCTGTGAGCATGCATTATGTTCACTAGCATCCTCCTGTTTGGAAAAGATGCAGATTAACCTGCTGGTATTATGATTTCCACCTGAGCACTTAGAGAGCGTTGGTGGGGTGTGGCTCTTTCTCAGCACAATCTACACATTTCCTGCTATTGATAAGAAGTATTTTTCTAAACCTGTTTTCCAACAATCCTACAACCTTTTATCATCAGCTCACGCTCCCACAACTATGAATGGAAGGATGCAAACAAAAGTAAAAAAACAGTCAAGCAATTCACACCTACTCTACTTTACTACATGTCTTGAAATCTGCTACAACAAAGGTCGTCATTATTTCTATTAAAAAACATTAGCAGTAGTATCATCATACTATGATTATAGACAGAATGGCTCAGGCTTTATCACTGGTTTGATCAGAACAACAGACATTATGGAGGCAGCAGTGTTTCTCTAAGTAGACAACTGGACATCAACTGTATCCTTTAGAGAAAGTCTCATTCAAACCTGTTGGGATAAACCACAGCGGATCACTTTCTACTCACCATCATACTGACGCCAGCACCTGCCTGGGCAACAGCTCTCAGCCCATCTGACAGGTTGTGAGTGATCGAGTTGCCCACCACGGATGTGTCGGCGGAGAGGCGGTTGATGAGTTCACCGGTCCTGTTCTTGTCAAAAAATGCCACTTCCTGTCTGAGGATGGAGGAGAAGACCGAGGTGCGCAGATTACGAACAATCCGCTCACCTGAGCAGAGAGGACAAGATTAATGATGAACTCCAAAGTGAAGAGACTATCAGATGAAAATATTAAAATAAAAATATCGAGTGTTGTTTTATTTTAATGATTTGTTTGAATGTTTGTGCCTCTGCAGTGTTCTTCTCCGTCCTTGTCTCACCTGAGATCTCCATGAGGTAGACCCTGGCAGCATTAGCAGCTCCACCGCACAGAAACACTCCAGTCAGCATGACGCACAATGATGTGAGGGAGGCTGTCATTGTCTCTAAATCTGCTCCAGATGAGTAGATGGTGTCGATCACTTTACCCAGGAGGAACGGAGCTGACATGGTCACTGCACTGGAGACGGTCAGGAAACCCACAGCAGCTGCAGTGGATCAAGGCAGAGAAAAGAGACAGAAATCAAAATCAAGAGCAAACAAGTCATGAAGGAAAAAGACATACTTGGACGACTGACTGTAAAACCATAATAAATAGAGAAGAAGTTCAAATGTGGCATGGGTTGTTTAACCACAACAACAACAACAACTGTTGATAAGTATGACACCAATTGGAACATAATTTCTGACTAACTTTCTAATTCATATTGCAAAATACCAGGAAGGGGACATAGAGAGTATCTGGACACTGTTTTACAACTCCGTAAACTATATAGCCCACAATAACCCTCTATCAAACTACTTCCAGTAAATATCTTTTTCTTTTTTTACTTAGCTGTGTAAGAATAGATCATGTTGTCATGTATAAAAAGGTCATGCAAGGTGGCAGGTGCTTAAAGACAGGGCCCTCAGTGTCTTGTTAACCCCCCCCCCCACCAGCACCACCAAAACACAGACACACAGTTTACCTGCCAGTGTCCATCTCTCCGGGTGAGCAAGTCGCAAAATCCTCTTCACATCATCCAGGGGAACCGTGGAGGGGGTCTGCTGTTTCCCCGGCTCCGTCTGGGTCTTCTCTGGTGATCCAGCGGGTTGTGTGGGTGTGGAGGCGGCTGAGGAGCTGCTGAAGGCAACAGGTGTGTGTGTGACTGTCCGTGGTGCTCGGGCTACCGAGGTGTGTGAAGTGGGGAGCCCAGAGGAGAGACCCCTGAGCGGGTGTAAGCTGCACGGCAGAGCCGACGTGAGGAGCCTGGGCGTCGCGCACTGAAGCCCGGGCAAGTGCCTCTTCCTCCGGAGGACAGATGAGAGGGTGAGGCGGTGTGAGCGTCCTGACATACGAATCAAGAGCCACATCTTGCAGGTCGTCGGTCGGCTACTGACTCAAAAAAAACAAGAGCTGAATTAGACTAAAAATGAAAGTAAACGTGGCATCAGTGAGATGAATCAGTCTTGAGGTGGTCCTTGTTCGGTAAAGTCCATCCGAAGATAGGTATCTTCCTGCTCCAGTCGTTAGGTCAACATCTCGTCTCCATGGTCCTTCAGATGTTGCTGAGCTCGTTGTGACGTCATTGTCCACTTTCGACCGTTATTATTCGTTTTTATCTGCGCGCGACAGCCTCCTTCTTCTCCCGGTTATCTCAGATTATCACCGAGCAGCTAACAACAACACCACCAACACCACCCTGCCTGTCACTGTCATCTGTCGCCCGATACACCACACACAAACACACTCACATACACACACATGAACCAATCGGAGGCCGGTGAAGTGAAAGAAGACACAAGCAAAGCCAAAACCACTCAGACTAAAAAAAAAAGAAACCAAATGTTCCCGTAAAGGTTGTGAAAGAGAAGGAAGAGGAAAGAGGAAAGAGGAAAGGTGACCCTGGTGCGGCTCGCAGGTACACACACGTACACACATAACACACAAACACACTGCTGTCGCTGCTCGACTCGGGAAGTCAATGGCCGAACTTTCCCAGACAAAACCAAACGAAGCCAGAGCGGTTTCCCAGCGTGTGATTGATGTGGGTGTGAACCTTTTACAGTCTATGGTGTGAACGAGTTTACAAAACTGCACCATGAAATGTTTACATAAAATACAGTGTTCTAATGGTGTTTTTATTTAGTATATATAAAATCACAATATGGTGCTTGGCATATTTTCTAACTTGTTTCATTGACGAAAAGCATTTTAAAGTTTCTTCTTCTTTTTGTAATTAATTAAAACCGCAAATCTGTAATACCCTTTTATATTCAATTTCTAATGCGATGATCTCTGAACAGTTACGCGAAAGGAAAAAAAAAGGAAACTAACGCAGAGCGATCGCTCTGAACCGCTTTGAACTAACCTGGAACTAACCCAACCTACAGTATAGTATCGATCGACTGTCGATTGCTTTCGACTGGCCAGTAGGGTGAAAGTTGAAGGTTCATTCAAATCTGAAAACAGGAGACACGTGTGGACTGGAAAGTTGTAAGTGTTACAAGTAAAAACACACACAAATACATAGCTGTCGTTTTGATAAGCATAGTCGATGGTTTTTGAGGGTGGTTTTGTTCAAATATAGACGAGTTACAGCTCAAGTTTTAGTTTGTTTTTACATTCAGTAACCATGCTACGTGGCTAGGAGTTGTTAGCATTAAGGCATGACAGCCAGTGTTGTGACAGTCAAACAGAGATAAATGGGTAGAAAGTCGATTTTAACACACCGACAGGGGCTATTTTCAAATATGGAAATAATTTATTCACAGTTTTCACACACAAGTCTTTTTTGAGCTATTAAATGTGAAACAGTCTCGCGTAGAAAATGTATGTTGGCTAAAAGCTCAGCAGCCGCAGCAGCACGAGCTTCCAGACAAAATCTACCTACAACACAGACTGAATTACATTATCCTTCCCGTCTCCACAGGCCCGCGCAACCCACAGCTTTAGCTGCAGCGATGTCTGCCATCTACTCAGGTATCCACTTAAAGCTTAGGAGTCCTCAGACATCGTGGGAGGACAAGCTGAAGCTGGCACGGTTTGCCTGGATCTCCTCACAGTGTCTCCTGCCCAACAAGGAACAGGTGAAGTTGTCTCACAAGATGCTGTGTCTTAAAAAAAAAAGATGAAGATACTTGTGTGTTTTGGTGTGTCTGCATTGTAGTTACTATTGTTGCTATTATGCTATATACTGTTGTACCCATTGTCTATGGTCATCGTTTACTAGTTGTCTACCTTCCAGGGACTTCCATCGTTTTGTCTTTGTCACTTCCCAAGTTTTGTTTATAAATTCTGTCATTGTTTCATTCTGGGATGGTTGACAAAAGATCGCTTGTACTGAATAAAGTTAAAAGCAGCATATTGATGTCTGCTGTTTCCATCTATAGGTGTTGCTGGACTGGTGCGCCCATGCTCTGACAGGCTGGTACAACCACAAGGTGGAGTTTTCCCAGAATGTATTGGAGGGACTGTGGTGTTACCTCGATGACCTGCTCCACAGCCGCAAACTCCACTCGCTTCTGAAGCAGGGCAAGACCGTCAGTCTGAGGCTCAACATGGCACAGGTGCAAAATAGAAAAAATAAAAACACAATACTTCCTCCACCTACTTCAGACTGCAACTAAATGGGGGCATTGTAAGTAAATTTGCAGTTTAACACTGGTGAAACGTAGAAGGGGCGACTCAAAGAATTTGTTGTAACAGGTGTCAGGCCATGAATGAAAAGCAATGTACATATTTGCTGTGCTCTGGGTAAAAAAAAGTTAGCCTGGAGCCCTATTGTGTCAATTTTAAGATAAGAAGGTTTCACTGACACATTTTCCCTCTTTCTCCGTCTAGCTGCTGCTTGACCGCCTCCAGGAGTGCGCACGTGTCGGCTCCAAGTCACTCCTGTGTGCGTCCACCATACTAAGCGTGTGTCAGGGCATCCTCTCTTCTCCTGTGCTCTCGTCCGTCTTTACCACCAAGTATGAACTCATGGTTGATCTACTGGCCAAGCTCTGCTCTCTGGCCTGCTGTGAGCTACAGCAGCCACTGCTGACAGAGTCCATCACCGGCCGAGACGAGGCGATGACAGAGCCTCTTCAAAATGAACCTGCTTCTAACTTGGACACTTTGGACGCTCTCCCAGATGACCCAGAGTTAGATACTAATAATAGCTCTTCTAAGTCAAATGAAAAGCTACATTCATCTAATCTGTTTGAGGTGTTGCTCCAGGTGTTGTCGTGTTATCTGTCAGTGCAGCGACAACAAGCCAACCCTAACAGAGTCTTCACTATGGTGACTAACCAGCTGATCCAGCCGCTAGTGCTGCTAAGACACCTGCTGACTTCTGGGGAACTTGTGCCTTCTCAGACACGTTTGCGTCTCCGCCAGCAGCTGTGCAGAGACATCCGTGTCAAGGTGGACTCCATCCTCCAGTCTGCACTTTTCCCCTCCGAGCACCTGACCTCCTACAAGGAGGAGCTCCTTCCGCCTAAAGAGGATTGTGGGAAACGCGGTGCGGGGGGGGCAAAAGGTCCCTTGAAGCCGGTCAGTGCCGTACTTTCCAAAGTGAGTGCTCAGGGCTACTGTGAGCCGCCCCTGCTCTACTCTGTGAAGTCCAACACGTTGTCCCTGCTGTTCAAATTCTTTCTGGAAAGCTATGGAAAAGGAAGAGGAGAGAGTGAGGAGGAACACAGGATGCTATGTTTCTACTTTCTGAGCAGATTGGTCCCGGCCTTGGATCTAGGTCTTGATGGAAATTCGCTCTCACCTGCAAAACAAGAACAATCAGTCTCTGTGTCCCCTGAGGAGACGTCTCCCCCCGCCTCCCTCTGTCCCCCAGAGAGCTGGAGCCTGGCCTTGCTGGCTGTGGAGTCGCTGCTCAGCCAGGCGCTGTCAGCTGATATCTATAATGTAGCTGCAGACAGGATAAGACACAAAGAAGTGCAGCTCAACTTTTACAGAAGCCTGGGGCAAATGCTCTTCAACCAGGCCCAGCCAAGGTAACAAAGTGCTGCTCTAGTCTAAATGTGCTCTTAATCATCTGTCTTAAACATAATTAACAACAGGATTTTTTTCTTGGTTACATAATTTAAAACTGTTTGTCTTGCAGCGTCCCAGCGTGGTACCGCTGTTTGAAGGCTCTGTTGAGTCTCAACCACCTGATTCTTGAACCAGACCTGGACCAGCTCCTGTCTTCCGCCTGGGTCGACTCTGAATGCATGGAGGCACGAGTGCAACGGGCCAGACAGGTTTGAATTTCTTGAATAAATCCTAACACTAACCCTGACCCTTTTATTTGTTTGTATTTCATGCTAAAATGTTTTTAATACTAAAGCCCAAGATGAATACAGAATTACAATACTTGACTGAGTCGATGTTTTATTTTTCCACAGCTCCTGGTGTGCAGTCTCCTTCAGACCTACACGAAGCTCCGCCAACTCACTCGCCTCTTCTCTGACCTCCTGTCAGTGGTCTGTCAGCCGGCTCTGGACGAGCTCCGACCTCCTCTGCTTTCTGAGGGCGTCTCCGCCTCCCTCAGGACTTGTCTTCTGGACGCACCCCCATCCCAGGGTCTAGAGATCTGCTCATTAGTGTTGGAGAGCATAAAGAGATATGTCCTACCTGATCTGGCAAAAGAAGAGCAAGAGGCAGAGGAAATGGAGATTGATGGAGAAGAGAAAGGAGACGAGAAGGTGGATGAAGCGAGACGAGATGCATCGCTGAAGCTCTTCTCTCTCAGTCAGCTCCTTCATGCCGTTTTATTTAGTCTGAAGACTGTAGATAATGCATCTCCTGTTCCTTTAGTCAGGCAGAGTCAAGCCCTGATGAAGGAGATGCAGCAGGTGATCAAGGACTTGCTTGGGCTGGTATCAACAGAAAAGAGGGCTGCAAAAACTAATGTAAATTCAGCACAAAAGACACCAAAGAAAGGCAAAAATTTGGGCCACAAAGATTTAGAGAAAGTCTCAGACTCAGGAGAATTGTGGGAACAAAAGACCCAGGAGGCTGCTCTCCTCCTCAGGTACACCTGGTCAGAAGTGGACACACTTTTCAATATCCACTGTAGTAAATACACATCTCTGGATTCAGCCCAGACGGCAGCTGTAAGCGAGACTAAAGACCAAGCTCCTTCTGACGCAGACAGCCTTGTATGTGGCGACACTTCCCGCAGCCCCATGAGCTGTTTACTACTCAAACTCCTCACTTTACAGCGAATGAAGAAAGTTTTGTTAGATAGCATCTCACCCCATGAACCCAGCACCGCGGCTCTGCTGAACAGGGCGGCCCAGTTCATTCTGGCTGAATTGAAGCTCGAGGAAACTCCTGATGGAGAGCAGGTGTGGGACGGGCAGATAGGCTGCGTAAATACCAGCTCCTACCTTGTAGCTCACTGCCATCTTGTCACATCCAATCTCCCTTTGATCGCCCCGCACCTCAGCGAAGAGGATGTGGGCTGCATAGGAAACACTCTTATCAGTTCACTCCTCAGCAGACAGACAGAGGGAGGGAAGGAGTGTCCGCCCGGCTGTCTCACAGTCGCCCTCATATCTTCACAGCTTCTCCAAAGCCCCATCCTCGCCGAGCTGCCTTCACTTTTCTCTGCCACGCTTTGTTCCCTCACGCAGAGGATGTACGGTGTTCTCGCGGCAGCTCACGCACCCAAGGTCTGTGCTACACTCTCAAAGTTTCAAGAGAGAGGAAATGATGCCAGTCAGGCTCTGTCAAAACCTGTGAACACAGAGACCATAGTTGAGGATATATTGGCATCCTCTAAGACTGGAGATGTGTTTGTATCACTGACTGATACACAAACAAAGGAACTGGTGGACTTGATCCAAATCTTGACAAAACTGCACCCAGATGGGATAAGCTCAGAGGATCTCGCCTCCACTTTCCTCCTCCTCTTCTTCATGCTCACCTCCACCTCCAGTCAGTCAGACAGGGCGGCGGTAGATCGCCCCGATGCCGCATTCCTGGCGAAGGTGCTCGGGGTGCTGACTTGTCTCGTGGAGAGTTCAAACTTCAAAAGCGTTTTGAAGCTAATTCACGGAGGCACGCTGCTGCAGGCGTCTGTGTCGTCTCTCCTCTGGCACAGCAGCGGCAGAAGATTTCAGGCCGCATGCAGCAGCGATTGGTTGGATTTAATCAAAGCAGTACAGGGCTTCATCAGGTCCTTGGTGGAGTTGATTGTAACGAGAAACAGCAGCGTTCGACTCAACCTGGACCAGTTTGTCTCCTTTCTCACCAGTAAGGAGACAACAAGCAGGCAAAATGTTGCAGCAGCTGCTTCCAGTCAAACAGGAGCTTCCACTTTGCCTCTTCATCTTATGCTGGCGTCGCTTTCCTCCTTCGCCCATGCGATGACCTCTAACCTGGGGAAGAGTAAACCGCTCGATCAAATCTTGACACAGATGCTCAGAAGAACAACCGCTGCCCTGGGACCGGCTGTTGAGTCTGTGCTGAGGCCCCAGACGGTCAGCGAAGCAGCCGCCCAGCCCGCCAGCGTCCTCGGTCAAGCCTTTGTAGTAGAAGTTGTCACCGTCATGCTGCAGTGTGAACTGTCCTCGATGTCCGTGGAGGACCAGAGCGAGGAGGGTGGCGCCACGCTCACCCTGCGCCACATGACCCTGTATCAGGGCTTCAGCCAGCAGATCCTCAGAGAAATAAACTCTGCACCCAGGCCCATGGACTTCCTGGTTTCCTCTCTCCACTTCCTGTCTACCTTCTACAAGGCAGTGGAGAGAACGAGAGGAGAGGAGGAGGAGGAGAGCAGGCAGGAGCTGAATGAGCTGTACATGCAGATACTACAGAATGTGCACAGACTGCTGACAGGTACACGGACATACGGTGGCATCATGCAAAAGTTGGGCCCCCTGGTCAAAATTTCTGTTACGTGAACAGTAAAACAAGTTACAGGCGACACATTCCCTTTACATTTTAAACAATACATATTTTTGGATTTTCATCTTTTACATTTTCAAAATCACAGACAAGGAAATGGGCCCAAAGCAGAGGTTTGGCCACCCTGCATACTGTACAGTATTTACATAGCAGCCCCCAAACTAGTAAATAGTTTGTCTGATACCTTGGTCAAGTCTCCTATGTTAACCATTGTTTTGCAGGGTGTCATGTTTAAGTTTATGCCTTTTGGAGATCATTTAATCTTCCACTTGCTTAACTGTTCACATTAACAGACATTTTCACCAGGGGTGCCCAGACCTTTGCATACCACTGTTTAGTAAACAACACAAACATATCAATCACCTGTGCAATCAGCCGATACTCTCCTTAGTTTATTCAACACACTTAGTTTAGAAATTGATTGCACCTCATTTATTCAGTGCCTGCTGTTTTAGATTGGAAGGCCATGTGCGAAACAAATACAATTCTGTTTCTCTAAAAGCAGAAACTAATCTATATATTACAATATATAAAAAAACAAGAACCCAGTCATCTCTCTAAGTGAGTGCAGAATGACAACAAAAATATTATAAACATTTTAAGCATTTTTATGGACTTATTTCTAGCTATTTGTAATTGACTTGGTTTCATATTATATCAATTTATTTATACTGAATGCAACACTATTATTTTGTCCACAGCTTCTTGGCTGTCCTCAAATGATCTCACTGAGCTGGAACCAGCTGTGCAGGAGCTGCTGCACCACCTGGTGGAGAAAAGTACAACAGGTCAGTTCAACCTGCTGCTCTTGATGATCAGAGAAGGACTGGACGCTGGCAAGCTGAGGGCCGGAAACTACAGGGTGAGAGAGGACAACATCACACCCGCTTACCTGTACATTTTGTGTCTCATTTAAAAAAGAGAAACCTCTGTGTAACATTTTTTTTTTCAAATGTTTTTGTTCAAATGTTTTCACTCGTCTCCAGGAGGTGCTGTCTGCAGTTACCATCGTTACGCTGCTGTGCCGTTGTCAGCTACCTGCACCCTGCTCTAAAGCCCTGTGGCTCATTGCTCCACACATTATATCTGCTATGGTGGTGAGAAAAACATGCACACACACACACACACACTCTTAAATATGCATTCAAACAAAACAATGTTATGTGCATGAACACAAGATGGAGCAGCCTTTAGTGAGCATTGCACACAAACACATGTTACTTATTGACATATTGTTCAACTCCACCTTGAAGAAAACATTGTGAATCATTATTAATTTGTAAGCGGTGTTATATAGAGCCCTATCAGACCATGTTCGTGTCGACTATTATTATTAAGTTTTTGAAGCTTCCTGGACTGGGGACAAAAATTTGGAAAGAGAATAAAACTAGTGCAGGTTGTGTGCCAGCCTGGCAGGAGGAGCTGCTTTCCAAACAGGATACAATCAGTGTTTTGTGAGTGCAGGTGTGTGATGCTGGCTTGTCCAAATGCCCTTTTCACAAAGTAAAATCAAAACAGCACATCTAGGGGGCGGTGCGTGGCGCAGTGGTTAAGGCAGCCGCCCCATGTATATGCAGACGCAGGCGTCCCCGGTTCGCGTCCCGCATCGGGCAGACCTTTCCTGCATGTCATTCCCCTCTCTCTGCCTCCCTTTCCTGTCTATCTCTACTGATCTGTCAAATAAAGGCATAAAACGCCAAAAATATATACTTTAAAAAAACAACAAAAAAAAAAAACAGCACATCTAGTTTAATTAGAATACACTATGTGCATGTTTAAGCAAATAGAAGATGTATAGATAAAATAACATAACATGGAAGTATATAGTATAAGTATATAGCTTGCCCATTGATGTTAAGATAAAAAGGATATTTTACCGTCTGCTCCTCAGGCATCTGTAGCAACTATGTTTGAAGCACAGCATGTGTGACAGCTGTCTGAAGTGACTCAGCAGCCAAATGACAATCAGTATGCTGATTTCCACTGGAACGACTGTTCATTGTAATCTCCATCGAGGCTCCTTTCGGTCAATGTGTTTTTCATCAGGCCTTCTGGGTGGAGCAGACAGACAACACGGCAATCTGCTAAACCGTCCTGCAAATATGCACAGAGTATTTTAATACGCTAACCATGCTGTCCTCTAAGTCTTCTCCTCCATTACCCACAATCGCTGTGTCCATACCGTATGTCATCTGTATAATCTCGCATTTTTACGTTTTTCTTTCACACTCTTCTCTTCAGACAGTGTGAGAGAAGATGGTCTAAAAATGATCAGATTTTAATAGCTATAAAATATCAATGTTTTTAAAAGCAGGTATAGGTTTATTTTTTGTCAACTTCGGGTTCTTGATCAGAAAGCCTTTGGTGAAAATGTGCAAAGTAGGGTAGTTTCCAAAGAAATTGGAGGTTTTGGTCTATTCACAGAGGATATTGTGATGTGTCGCAGTTGGAAAAGCACAGGTATCAATAATAAAATCAATGAGAGCTGTATTTCATGTGGCTGCAGCAGAGTCCTGGTCCTGGAGTTGTTCATGGTGGCTCATTGTCAAACTGTCATAACTCACTGGGACACTTAAATAGATCAGAGCCGTCATTAATGTTATTGGTAACAGCTGTGGAGCTCATTCTGTGACAAGTCAAAATGTCTGGTGTAAAAAGCACTGCTGGGCGTGTCAAGTTCACATTTAATGGAGTATAAACTACTTCCCTGGCGTGTCTTTGTGTGCATCTGTGCGTGTCTGCAACTACTTGCACTCACAGTCGCCCAAATGTGTTTTTTTTCTCCTCTCTAACTTGCTGGGCGCTATCTCTCCGTGTGAACAGGGCTTGGTGAGGTCGTCGGGTCAGGACGTCTCTCTGACCCTCTCCTTTACCGTTCCTACGGTGATGTCAATGACGTCACTGCTGCGCCAGGGGGAGGGGCTCATCGGCAACCCTCATCATGTGATCCTGGTGCTCGGAGCGCTGCAGGCGGTGTCCCTCGACCACCTGACCCCACTCGTCTACCAGTCGGCATTCCTGGCTGTTCATGAGGCGCTGTTCGCCATCATCCAGTGTCATCCTCAGGTATGAAGAGGCAGGCGGTAAATGAGTGAGGCAGCAAATGTGTAGATGAATGAAAAAGTATTTCAACACAGTATAGCATATTTTTTAGGCCCAAACAATTGTACATTTTCCTGTATCTTCAACAAAAACCCATACAGTAACATGTAGCTGCACAGTGGAAATCAATCAGTGGTGGACAAAATATGACACTGTTGAAAATGCATCAAACTTAGTTCAGCATTTCTGTAATTTCTTGCTTCTTATCACTGGAATACACACAGATGTCATTACATCTGCAATAAGATGATATCAGCCAGTACATGACTCTGGCTAATTTATCAGTTTAGCTCCAGTAGAGATGTAAGATATCAGATTAGATGAAGATCAGGCTTTGATTTATCCCCTGGAATAGGATTTGGTTTAAGAACGAGATGAAAATATAAAGCACGGAGCACATGAGAGAGATGTAGACTGATAAAATGTAGACATATGCACATTAATTAACAAGTGTAGCACGTAATAAGAAAATGCATACCATGTGAACATGAGTCTATTAGTGTAGTAGAGGATCTCACAGAGGTCAGAGAGACTTTGTCACAGATTTATGGCATTTACGTTATCATGGCATACACATCATGTGACAGATGTGCAGGCAGATTTGATGAAATACTTTTTATCTGTAATATAACATCAAAACAATACTCAGCTCTGGTCTGCAATAGTTTTAAAGAACATGTTCTTTTTGCTTTTTGTTTTTTTGGATCATTCTAGAGATTTCTTCATTTATTACCTTGGTCTGACAAGGTCTAACAAGTGATATGGAGGCTTTTTCTGCTCTGGGATTTGCCTCAAAGTCAAACACTCCCTTCATCCTGAAGGTTTGCAGACACTTCTGAGGGTCGAAGGAAACACTATGTAGGAAATATAGAAATAAAACACAGTTAATCTTTGAATGTTCATTTAAAGTAGGAAATTATAATTTTACTTTACTCAGGTGTTGTATAACATGATATTTATTAGTGTTAAGTCTTAACCTTAGGTATTAGTACACTGACCTTATTATGGACTTACATTTAATGTTATACATTTTACATACACACACACACATACACAAATCTACTCATATACACATAAAAGAAAATGCAGTATGTGCCTTAAACTGTGCTGCTGAATCCACACGATGCCCCAGAGGAATGTCGACTTGAACCAGAGGATATTGCAGCTCACCAGTCGCGCTGCAGCTGCACGAAACCTCATAACATCCACTTTTTCAGCTCCACTCAAAGTGTTTATATTTCCCCCCAAAATGTGACAAAGAAAAGACACAACAAAGATTTTATTCTTATAGTTTGCATAAAAACGTAAAATGTTTTTAAAGGGAATTTACATTCCAACTCTCGCGTGACCTTTTGTTGCATTGGTGTTAATGTGATAATCTTTTAGGTCCTTACACTCTCAAATGTTGACTGTGTGTTTTTTGTGCGACAGTGTGCGACTGAAGCGGGGCAGCTGTATTGAATAAAATGGGGCAAGAGCCAGCTAACCGGTATCAGATGTTTGCGAGGACAAAAGACATCAGTAAAGGAGACCAGCAGAGAGGGAGGAAGAGGAGGAGGAGGAGGGGGCACAAAGAACGAGAGGAGATTACATTTATAGAGGAAGAGAGGGAAATAAAAAATAAGTGATGAAGAGATGAGAAAAGAAGCAGGAGATGGAGAACAAAGGAGTGAGATGTGATAGGAATGTGATATGTGAGGAAAGTTTAAGGACAGTGAAGAAGAGGGAGTGAGATGGAGAGAGGAGGTGTGATAGGACAGAGAGGAGGGAGGAAAGGAAGGAGGGAAGGAGGGAGGTGGGAGCTGGCATGCAGCAGCGGTTGGCATGGTGCAGGTTTAAGTCGATGGAAACCATTACTGAGCCCCAACCAGAACTGATGACATCATCCCCCTCTTTTTTATATTCCCTCTCTATCTTCACCCCTCCCTCCCTCCCTCCCTCCACTCGGCATAGGCCTCGAGCAGAGAGAGAGAGAGAGAGGTATGGACTGAAATGCATACGTAGCTCTTTTGGGAATCCAACTTCCACCTCAGTCATTTACTGAACTCAGTTTATGGCTGGAGCAGTGGAAATTATGTAATAGATGCATAGTGCAGGATTGTGCAGGATTTCCCAAGACTGTTCTCTGTTCAGTGTCTGAAAGTCTAAAAACTTACATTTCCTCTTTACATTTCAAGAGAAAAACACTATTGGACCTCACCACCTGTATAATTCTCTCCGTAAAGTGAAATACTTAACTCCAGGACTCCATGTTCTTTGACTGTACTTTCACATGGAGGGGAAACGCTCTGCTTGTCTTGAGTGTCCTCTCTACACGTTCCCCTGTAATTCGACCAGATTTATTTAATAACACAAGTGCTGAGGGTATAAACTACTATTTAATGGAACCAGTTGGTTGGGTTGAGTGGGACTCATGAGGAAATCTGCTGTGTCAGAGCTGTGAATAGGCCGCAGTTCGCGGTGCAGCCTCCCCACTTTGCTGAACACAGAGGGTTTCAAACCTGAACAAAGTGCTCTTTATGTCTTTGAGCAGCGCTTAAAGTTTCACTGACAGCAGTGTTATGACAATCCAACATGCAATAAGGAGGACCAGTGGTGGTCTCAGATGTTTGAGCCCTTTTTACGTACTCATCTACTGTGTGTGTGTGTGTGTCCAGGTGATGCTGAACGCAGCTCCGTCCTTTTTAAACGTCTTCTACCGTCTGGTGGCCTCCATCATGCAGGAGGGTCGTCAGAGAGGAGACAGTGACACAGGTAACAGCAACAGGACTTTGACTTGGTGAATAGTTGTAGAGTTTAAGTCGGCAGTGGAGCAGTTTCATTGGAAAAGTGTGTTATGAAGCTCTGGGTAGAGAACGTTAATAAGAGCGTTTATAAAAGATTCCTCGCTCCCTGATGGAATAAATCACATTCATCTAATATTCCCAACATGTTCACAGAGTTGTTAATGAATAAATATGATACTCTGCTCTGCCCAGGTGTTGATTGTGGCTTGATGCACTCCTGTCTTTGAACTGCAACAAAGAGTAAGATGGCAGATTGGTAACAAACTGTATTGAACTGTATTGAATTTTGAAAAGTAGATTAATCTTTCTACTCTTTACCTGTTACTGTTACTGACAGGGACCAAGTCTGATATTCACTCTGCAGCAGCAGCAGCTTCCAGAAATAGTGGAAAATTAAGGCGCGGGACTTTGATACTCTTGACTAATTTTTTTACTCTGGACCCACTGTTATGTAAGAACTGACATCTGTTGTAGAAACCTCTGCCTAATCACCATAGTAACTATTCTTTGCACGTCAACAGGAGTGCTGTGTAAGCACGCCGTAGAGGTGTCTTTAACTTGGCATAGTTGAATTCATGTATCATTTATTATTTAGGCTTAAAAACACATTTAACTCTTACTGAAACTGGGGCCGTTTGCACAGCAGGTAGTGGAAGTGAAGCAGACTCCTGGGCAACGAGGAGAAGTTTCCATACTTTTCCACAGTAAACTTAGGTAAAACTGCTCCTTTCTTCTTCTTCTTCTTCTTTTTTATGGTCCAGGTTGTAACGTGTATCTCCAGTGCTCCAGCCTGATAGAGAGGATGTACTCTCACATCGCTGCTACAGCTGAGAGCTTCACCACGCTGTCAGCCTTCATCGTGGCTCAGTATGTCACAGAGCTGCAGAAGGTACGCACACACAGACACACACACACACTTTGAATGCTCACTGTGTCCTTTCTGCCAGAATTAACATTGGAAAATGCCAGCAAACACACACAGTCG
This sequence comes from Decapterus maruadsi, assembly GCA_030347415.2. Classification (NCBI taxonomy): domain Eukaryota; kingdom Metazoa; phylum Chordata; class Actinopteri; order Carangiformes; family Carangidae; genus Decapterus; species Decapterus maruadsi. Next base: position 5,412,996 of record CM064900.1, read on the forward strand.
CACAATTGCATACAGTCATAGTCAGCTCAGTTCCTCATTCAAGCACATCTGCTTTACCCTGTGATTTTTTACAGCTGTGACACTGACACACACACACAGACACACACACGACATGTATGAATGAGGCCGCAGGATCTCAGCTGATCCTTTGATCCAGGCCTGTTTGTCTGGTGGTGCGTGCTGAGCTGGAGAGATTGAGCTGGGCAGAGTGACGGGGGGGGGACGGACGCTGACGCTCAGAGCAGAGATGTGAAGTATTTCCATTGGCCAGATTGTAAATGTTCACAAATCTCAGTGAACAGGTCCAGGATTACTGTAAGTCAATGTGCTGGAATGAAGCTTTAGGCTGGATGTTCCCTCAGAGCAGTGAGTCACGTCTGGTTGGAGAGCACGGCTCCTCTCTTCTACCAGACTGTATTTAACATGACGCCAGGCTGACTCAGCAGTTTCCAGCGGAGTTGCACATCGAGAGGGAGACATGAAAGTCCCCGTCCAGACAGACAGGGAGACAGAGGCCGAGGGACAGACACACAGACACACAGACAGACAGACTGGCAAGCAGAAATGATGCAAAATAGGTGTTTGGGATTCTTGAGCTCTGCGTGAGTCATCTCATAATCCTAGAATTGAATTTATGTTGTGCTCGTAGTCGGGCATTTCAAAGAGATGGACCTTTTTTGCAAGTCAGAGGTAATTTAGCCGCCTCTGTGTCAGAACTGCTTCTAATGCCTCGCAGCCCAAACTGAACTTCCCAAGCAGCAGCCAGGTGTCATTAGTAGAGCTGCAGTTAGGAAAGCTGGATTATTATGCATCTTGAGTTTGGGCGTTTATTTCTTTAATCTTATATAAACAAATTGAACTTAGATGAGTAAATTAGGGCTCTGTCCTTCTGTTACATTGTCAGGCTCATGATGATGGACAACTTAAAGGGGAACCATACAAGCCCGGTGGCTTTTCCGCTGTTGGGCTAACCCTCCTCCTGGCCATTTGTTTTCAAAGCCCAATTCATGGAGCGGTGGATAACATATCATACACACGTTACATCTGTATAGTTGTGTAGTCTTACCTGTAATAAACAAGAGATTACGGGTAACGGTGCGTTTGTGCCGCTGCAACAACAGCTGGGACACCAGGTCGGAGGCGTTGATCTTGCAAGGTTGGTTTTCGGCCAAGAGGAGCTAGGTGGAAGGCAGAGATCCTCTATTCGCCCCGTAACAAGTTACAGGTCATTTAAATCAACCATCAGAGTTACTTCGAAGCTGTTTAATTAAAGGGACAACGAGGAGTTTCTCCGTCTCTATTGTTATTTTGTTATTATTAGTGGTGTCGGAAATGCTGGGCGAGCCGACCAGCGTTTCCTTACTTTCGGTTTCGCGGACGCGAATGAGAATTAACACCGCCGAAGCACAGTTTATGCTCAGAACTACGACGGTAACTGAACCTCTTTGAACCTCTGACTTCAATTCTTGATGAATGAAAACATGAGTCCGTCTTGAGCCGGTAAAAGAATTTCACAGTGCGCGTGGAGGCTCATAAATGTAGTGTGAAAGGCACATAGCATAATAGGGCAAAGATCCTGCATAGATGCTCTTTAAAAAAAAGAAAAGAAAGAAAACCTAAGTTAGCCGAGTATATTCACTTGTTTATTTACCAGATACTGACACAAGCGTTTGATAGAGACCTTTACAGTTGGTACATAAAATGCTTTCAATCCACAGAAGTGAAGTTACATGACAGATGGTTTGATGTACATCCAACATTTAACACGTACACTTTTGCAAAGTAGCATTTAATGGCTGTTTTGTGTAAGAATAAAAAGCTTTAGTGCAAAGACTGGATGGGAGAGAGAGCAGTGCCTCATCACTCTCCAGAGGCCACAAAGTGCCGGCATGACCTCAGCCACAGACGTGAACCACAGACATGAACATAACTTTGCCTGCGACTCGGCTCCTCCTCTTCTCTTTCACTGAATCCAGACCCAGCCATGAGGACAATCAGTGCACCACTAACTGTAATTACTGTCCACTGCTGCTCCACATGACATTCACTTGGAAACTGCTCTTTGCAAAAAAAAAAAAAACATAATACTGTAGGCCTGTTCCCCTCATAATGTGAAACCTGTAATTAGGTGAGTGAGTTTCTAATTATCTAAGATCTAAACTATCTAATTATTTAAGAGGTGTGGTGGTGACCAGCGCAGAGCAGCCATCATCTTGTCCCTCTTTGTCACAATGTACATCAAAGGCCTGAAGAAGCGTGACATCAACAGGTGATGGTGTAACACCTGTCTACCTGTGGGGGCGTAATGTGACAGGGATGGATAACCAGACACTGTTGAATGTTCTGCACACTATGTTTTCTCACAGTTTGCCTCAGGCTGGAGTGTGTTGTCACATACATTAGGATTTTCACATTAGTTTACTGAGAAAGATGATCATGTTGAAGTACTTGTGAAGAATGGAGGAAGATACAGCGGGGAGAATAAGGCAAGGCAATTTTATTTGTATAGCCCATTTTTACAAACAGTTTGTCTCAAAGGGCTTTATGGCATCATAACAACATCCTCTGTCCTTAGACCCTCACATCGACTGAGGATAAACTCCATAGAAAATAAGTATTAAATGCGTCAATAGATTTGCATGGTGAGCATGCATAGATGCCATGGCGGTTGAGTGCATTACTCATAGTTTTGTTTTTTGTATCTGCTGATTCCAGGTCTGTCTAAAGCTCTCTGTCAGTGGTCCTTGGCTCTTGGTCAGCTCGTCTCAGTTTTCTTTTGACTCTGTCAGAAATCGTGCGAGGAGCACATTGTCATGGCCCGTTCATGGTGAAATGTTGTTCTTTTTAGTTCCGGATAACGGCTCTAACGGATAAAACGGTGCATTCAGACACGCCTGTAACCGATGTCATCAGTATGTTCTGCAACATAAGTTTCTGAAGGTCTGGAGAGAGCTCTTCGCTCATCATGAGATGCCTCTTGTCGGTGATGAGGGAACCTTTTTAAATGCGTTAATTTGGATAAACCAGCTGATATTACTTTGCACAGAATGTTACACATAACCTAATTTATGGACATAAATGTTTGGATTCCTTTGTATGTGTGCATTACTTTCTGGTGAAAATTTCAAGTCAGTAGCTCTATTAGAAATATATTTTCTGAGGAAAATGTTGACACGTTCACGTACTTATTTTCCCTGCTGTATATGAGAGAGAGGGAGCTGGTGAGAGGATGTATCGACTAGTAAAACAAAGATTTGACGAACATATGTGAATTTTCTGATTTCCTTTTGCCATATTTCAGATTCCTGTCTCTTCTCCTGAGCTTTTATTCCTTTTCATAACCTCTCTCTTGTTGACATCTCCAGGTTACTCTGCGGCCGGACATTAAGCAGCATCTAACTGAGGGGATCTATCAGATCCTGGACCTGTGTGTGGAGCAGGATATCAAGTTTCTGACGGCCGGGCTGCAGATGGGAGTCAGAGAGGTGTTCAATGACCTGTATGGCAGCTACACCCACTACCACAAAGCACAGAGGCAAGGAGAGGACAAGTACACCGTTTGAACTCACACAACAACTTTCAGTTTAGGTTCCTATGTAATTAAATTAGATTTTAATACACTATTGCTTAGACAACACCATATCTATGTCGGTATGTATATTTCTCATTTTGAATATGCAAAAGTATGGATGTCATAGTCTATAAATTGTGTAAGCACATTGAGAACACTCTCAGTGGATTTCTCAAGGTTTGAACCACAAATGTAAAGGAATGAAGACCAAGACTGTGCTGCCTGATGTAACTGATTTATATTTTCTGTCTGCAGAATGGTAGAAATATACCATTTACATACATGCAGAATGCTTTGGTTACACCACCAGTGGCTGTGAATATGGAAACTGGTCATTAAGATGTTTCTTCTTGCCACAAATGACTTTAAATGTTTTGTTTGTATTACAAGTCAAACGAACCAGTTTCAGTGAGGTTCGGTTTCCATTCTCCTGAGTTGTGGAAGAAAATGTGGGTTTGTATGTGATCTGTATTTTTGACTTTTCAGAATGATTTAACATAAAATTGAATACAAAGCTGCTTCAAGCTCGTTTATTACATCAATGTTGTTTGTGTCTTCGCATGTGTTTGCCGCGTGTGGAGCTCTCAGGGCCACTGTAGCAAACAGTCATTGTACATGTGTCCCTTAATGGAGGAGAGTACAGGACCAGACAGGAAATCAGATTAGATTAGTAAACTTTATTGATCCCCTTATTATATAGGAGGTAATAGAGAACCCAGGTATGTTGTAGGGACGTGATTTACACCGTCAGACCTACACTATATTTTTGTTTGAAGTATTTCTGGTATAGAATCAAATACCTTGTCCCTTCAATGAATCCATTGTATACGACAGAATGACTTTGTACTGTCTGAAGCTGCTGCGGTTTTTATAATCACAACCCTCAGTTAATCACACTGATCTGAGTGCAAGCTGAAACATTTCTGTGAGCCTTATCTGTGCTTTGTTACTGCAACATGGCAGAAAACGCCTGCTCGCTGCTCGCACCCTGCCAAACTCTGTAACTTTTCTGATTTACTGCACATGTTGGTGCCTTTAGGTGCCGAAACAGAGACTTTATCTAATGAAGGGGAAGCTCTCCTATTTACCGATGAAGGTGTATATATAAAACCTATTGTAAATCTGTCTGTGTGCGACGCCCCTGGTAGAAACACAGACGCCTCAATAGCAGTTTGCTTTATGTTTAGATAAATTATACTGACAGTTGTTTTATTTGACTTTGAATAGACGAACTGAGCTGTTGATACTGAGGCTGACAGCTCCGAGGTTTCATACTGTAAACTGATTGTTTAAACTGACAATGTCTGCAAACACTGATGCAACAAACATGAAAAACAGAATCAGTCCAGCTCCTAAAGAAACTAAAGAGATTTACATATATCGAATACATGCATGTACTTGATGTTGATCTTTGTCTCTTATACCGAACGCCCACATTTAAAGAATCATGTGCTGCTTGCTGTTGGGAAAACATATTCAAATGAATCTAATGGCCTATTGGCTGCTGCACCTGCAGACAAAATTCTGCAAATACATCCTCATATTTCTGTTTTTAGGGACTTGATCAGAATAAATGATCAGTGCCCTGGGGCTTCGCTCCGAGGCGCTCGCCTCTGTGAAATACCTGTAGAGGTGAGAGCCTCGGAGCTCTTGTTAAACCGGCTCCACCATCCTGAGCAGATCTGTTCCCAGGTTCACCTATAGTCATAGGTCACATACCTACACACCAACACCCATGTACAGTACATTATAGATGTCCTCACTCACTTGGTCTCTTCCATCTATCTACAGTGTCTCGTCATGTCTGTAAGACACATGATCGTCTCTCTCTTCGCCCCAAATCGGGCTTTGATTTTGTGCTAAAAATGTGCAGCATTCACATAATGAAACACATGTGTTAGCCTCATTTAAAGTAACTCTTTACAACCCCTGCTGTTGGAGAAGTTGAGATGACTGACCAGGTTCACAGCCAAGAGACAGACTTGTTGCCTCTGCTCTCTATTTCTGGAAGACGAGTTGAATTCTTGAAGGCCCAACTGATCGTCTTCGGGGGTAATTTGAGACCCTCGTAACAGTTGTTCAGGACTTCTGAGGCAAAGGGTAAAAGATAAAAACCTCTTTTACCTCTGTGCTGCCACATTTGCACATCTGCTTCTCGTGCTTCTTACTCCTGCACCTCTCTGTAACTTCACTTTGACTTCCACCCATCCATGCTCTAACACCGCTGTGGGTAACATAAACACACCGAGTGTCTCCTCAGACCACCGCAGTGGAGGCAGCAATGAATAAGTGTGTGTGTGTGTATTACTGCTATTACACTCTTTGGAGGAACAGCACAAAGTGTGTATTGACAGCATTTTTTTTCTCTCTCTTTTTTTGGTCTTGGACTGCAGAGCACTTAGCTCTGCAGTCAAAATCAGATTTTGTCATCATTAAAATGAAAAATGTCAGAGGCAGGCTGAGCGTGAACTGGACCTTTTAGTTTATTCAAGGTGTTTCCAGCTGAGGTCTGTGTCAGAGAGTCGATGTGAGTGCTACAGATCCAAGAAAAATCTATTTGAACTGTGCTTTCAGATGGTTTAACAATGTCAGGTCGACTCGCTCCAAAATGTCTAACTGAATAACTTAAGGTTTTCAAAAGATGATTCATCAACCACAAAATAAAGCAACACAAAATGCTTTACTTGATTCTTGAATGTTAGGAATGTCTGCTGATGTAAATGTCCTGAAAGCACCTGTTTTCTGTTTTCTCATTCAGCTTCTTATCAGATTAATCAGCACCCAAAATAAACCTGCTACTTTATGCAAGAACGAGTTTTTTTTTTTTTTTTTCATATGACAGATAGTTATTATCTGTGGACGGGAGAGAGGTGTCATCACACTTTTTCTCATGCGCTCAAGCAAATGTCAATATAAATCTGAATTGCACGGTTCTGGTGAAGCAGATGAGCCGAGTCTCTGAGCATCGATTGAGAAATAAAATCTGTTTAACAGTGTTTTTTTGAAACTACATTTTCAAGGGGTTTAAAGAAAATCCACTGTTCATTTATTTTTGTGTGTTCTGGTCTCATAATTGAACAAGGCTAAATGAGATCAGGATGTGCTCCTTATGAGATATTTTATTGGTAATCTAAAAATAATTTCTCTTAATAGAATAAAAAGACACAAAGAACTATTGAAAATTATGAAGAGACTAAAATGTGCACTGCAGAAACCTCTCTTCCAATCAGTTCCATCAGTCTGGGACCAGTAACAGTTATAGACGGCTGACATTGTGTGGTTTTTAATAATGTTGATCAGGGATGATAACTTGAAGTCCACATTTTAAGGAGGAGAAGTCCTCAAAGTGCTGAGAGACGTGGACAAGTTGACATCTTCAGTCCATTAAAACATTTGGTTTGATTAGAGCTCCAGAACAGCTACTAAATGGACATTTATGGTTCAACTATGGATTTAGAATATTTTACTTATAATTGAATTTATCACACATGACAAGCAATTTGTCACACAACTGAGCTACGGATTTCCCATAAAGTTAATCATAGGTTATAGCCTATTTATCATCATAAATAGCTGAAGATGTTTTTTGACTGTATTCTCTACCATAATCTAAAATAGCTCATGTCATGTGTTAACTCTATTAATGCCATGACAGTAAGGTTTTTTTCCCTTAATTTTGTGCATGAAATTAAAGGCATGAGGGGAATACGGGAAATGAATGGGGAAAGAAACTGAAAAGGGGGGACGCTTTTGTTTTCTCCCATTTAACCCAGTTCCCAGTGTGTGTGTTTGTGTGTGTGTCTCCCCTAGCGGCCCCCCGGAGGAAGTGCAGCCCCCACAGCAGAGACTGAAACCATGTAGCCTGGTGATCGCAGATCCTCTCAGAGCTACATAACTAAAATTTTACAACAACCCTCTCCCAGAGGCGCAGGCTGTCCCCACCCCTCCACTCGGCCTTAGCACGGCGCGGCGCGGCACGGCTCGACTCGCAGCCAGCCCCGGCCCTCCTCCAGGGCTGCGTGAGCCGGTGTTTGATTGGATTAGAGTCGGCTAGCCTTTGCCCTCTAACCTCGCTGATGTTGGCTGGCTGCTTCCTGCTCCCTCCGCTCCGCTCCCCCTGACCGACCGACCGACTGACGAAGCTCGCCGAAGCCGCACGGCGAAGCGCCCTGCACGCACACAGCCGACCGGGGCGAGCCGCTACTAAAGACCCAGACCACAACCGAGCCGAGCCGAGCCGAGCCACGATACACGCAGCAGGCAGGCGGGCGAAAAAAACAAGGCAGCCATGCGGAGGAAATCGAGGATATCGTTATGTTTTGCGGTGCTGTGGGTGCTGGGGATAGCCTACTACTTCTACTCGGGGACAGCGCTGAGTCGAAAGGTAGGTCCCCCGTTCCTCGAATGCTTTTCCCGGCTACACTTTTCGCCTCCTCCCGGTCCGTGTGGATGCTCTCTTCCCGGACAAAGCGAACACAGAGCGGTGTAATTAAATGCCTCTTCCCCGTCTCTCTCTTTTTCTTTCTTTTCCTTTTTTTTCTTCGGGGGCTCGGTTTTGCGGCTGCACCGATGCTGTGGGGAATGTGATAAAGGGCCTGCTAGTATCAGTGGGCAGGCATTGATTTTTTTTTTTTTTTTGGTGGAGATGAGTGTGGACAAGGGCAGCAGGGTAGCGGGGCTGGCCGGTCGGCGTGCACGGACCTCCCGCTGCGCCGGTGATTGCCTTCCCGGTGGCAGCGGGAGAGAAGCACGTCCAGACCGGGCAGCGTGTTTGAAGAGTCGGTGTCGGTGGTGGTGGTGCCGGTTCGTATATTGGAGCAGAGGGAAAAGGTGAAAGCATGTAAAGTGGTTGTTATTAGGGCTGCTGGCCTGGCTGGCTCATTGGAGGGGGGGGGGGGGGGGGGGTTATGGGTGGAGGGTGGAGGGGGGTGGTGAGCCTATAGAGCACGTCAGCACAAGCGGCTGCTGCTGCTGCCCAGAAAATGAGCAGAGATCAGGAAGTGTGCGGGTTAAATCACTGATTGATCACGCTATAGGATGAATGGAGGCTTTAAAACATCTGTCCTCAGCCTCGGTTCACTTTCAATCCACTGTCGAGGTGTGTGTGTAGGTGTCCTGTCAGCTGATGACTCTGTTGTGTGGAGAAATAACATCATTTGAATCAGGGAATAAATCTCTGCAATTGCCCTGCACAAATCTCTACATTAGGCTTGTATTAGATAGCCTATTGAGACCTTGAGTCGATAAATTGATTGACAGTTGATTGGGTTATTTCTCAGGCAGCAGTGACAAAGCATTTCATGCTCCTATAATGAATTTAATTAGGCTGTAAACACCTGAATATATTTGGGTTTGTTGGACAAATCAACTGTGAATGCTTTTTTAAGTGTGTTTTCAGATTATTTTGAGATTAATCAATAACAGACTGATGGGCCTACTGCGACTAATCACAGCCCTGTTGATGATTGAACATCTGTCAGTGTAACACAATACAGCTCCACAGCATCACACAAAAAAAAACTCAATCAACACTTCTCTCTCAAACAGTTTCAACACTGTAGGCTACATTTCACGACAAGGGGAGGGCTCGTTGCACGTCCACCTGGGCGTACCTAACAAACTGCACAATGACTGTAAGTTGTTTCCTTGACAACAGTAGGCTATATTCATCAGTTTACATCCTCTGTGTGTCCTGCTTTGTGTGATAATGCTGGTCCCGCAGCAACTCATTGAACTCATAGGTCGGGCCAGTCACATGACAGGACACTGACACTGACTATTAAATGAAATTAGTCGGGAGTGAGTTGGTCTTCATGTATGTGGGAGGTTTGGATTCCATTCATAACCTGCCAGGTCTGTACATGTGATGCGTGTCATGTGTGAAATGTTACTGTCTGGCACTGACATTTCTATGTGCGTGTGTGTGAGTGAGTGAGAGAGAGAGTGTCACTATTATGTTTTGTTGGAGGAACATCCAGCTTGTGCAAACTCGATGTGTCTTGCCTGAGCTAATGTAGGCCAGTGTATGTGTGTGTCTGTATGAATTGCTCTGCGTGGGTGGTTATGTGTGCAGTGCACTGCCTCTACCCCCTTATTTTTGGGTGTGTGTGTGTGTGTGTGTGAAGGTCCTGTGTGTATTCCACCTGTCTTTTATTTTATCCTATCTGTCTTCCTGTGTTTGCTTTGCTCCAGTCAACCAGAGCAACCCTTTTACTTTTCCATTAGGCTGATAGCTGGGTGTGTGTTTGTTGGTGTGTGTGTGTGTGGTCGTTAAGAGGGTCAAAGTGGCACTCTGTGATAAGCAACTTTCTCTGGCGTTGTGTTGTGGGCAGCATTAATATGAAGCCCGTGTGACTGGCTGCACCTGGCCGCTGTCTTTACACAGAGGTGGATTTACTGTGTTTAAACAAAGCTGCTGCTGCTGCTGCTGCTGCTGCTGCTGCTGCTGCTGCTGCTGCTGCTGCTGCTGCTGCTGCTGCTGCACAGGTCAGGTGTTGTTTCCCATCTCATCTTTCTCTGTTGTGAAAGAACCAACCAGGAATTTTGTAATTTCTCCCTTCCACCATGAATCAAACTTTGTGAGCCTGACTCACTTAATAGGCCTGGTCCTGTAGTCGCCATGAAACTTAATGCGAAACCAAATCTGAAGGTTTTAGCCTAATTCAGAGATAAGGCTACTTCTCTGCATCCATTCAAAGCTGTGTGAAAAATTCAGAATTTATTACCAGTCGCTTGCGATTCACTTTTTTTTTTTTTACAACCAATTTTTCAATTTATTATTTAGTCTATAAATGTCCAAAGAAGTTCCCAGAGTCCAAATGTGATCTGGTTCACGGTCCCAAAATAAAAAGTATCCAAAAAGTGATAAAAAGAGAAAAACCAGCCAAGAAGCTAGATTAATAAATTACATGACTTTAGTTATTATCATAAACATTTTTATTCAGTGTGAGTGGCCTTGTCATCAAGTCCTAATGCATGCAAGGCCTCTCAGTGTTTCTCTCTTGTTCTTCATCTTGTTTATTCCCTTGGCAGCCGATAGGTGAATAAGAAAAGTCTAGTTGGAAGGTTTTGTGTGTGTTTTGTGTTGTGTTGTGTGTGTGATCATAAGTCTGCATGTTCAATCATTCATTAGCCAGACGAGGACTTGCCTGCTGCTTAGCGGTGCAGAGAAAATCGGACAAAGGAGCTGCGTTTGGATCTTTAACACAGACACTTCCAAGTAAGAAAAGCAGCAAGTATTCATATGCAGCACGTATTTCAGCTACTGCACCCCCCCCAGCCCCCAGCCCCACCCTCTTCCTGTTCACAAACAGTGCTTAATAAATCCAGCGCTGCACCTCACGGAGCTACACGATGCCGTGTCATCTCCGTTCACGAGCGCCGTGGTGGATTCAGGATCCTGCAGCTCTGAGCCGGAGCGGAGCTGAGCTGGACTCTTCGCTCTCATGGTAGCTAATTCAAATTCCCAGTTGTGAATACGCTGAAGGATGGTGTCTCTGCCAGAGGAATTAGTTCTGTCACACACACACACAATTGTACACACACCCATGATACTGTAGCTCTTAAGATCAAAGCGCTCACCAAATAGCATTATCTGTTCAGAAGTACCCCATTTGGAAGAATGTCCCCCTTGTTGGAGTCTGTCTGCCAAATTCAGAGACGTTTCTTTTGAGCGTATATCAGTGCCTGTAAGCCATCGTCTCTTCTGTGCAAAATTGAACGCTGCCCTTTCTGATAAATTCCCTTTTGTAATCTCTTTTGGGTTAGGCAGTTAAAGAAGGACTGATGTCACCAGAGGTCATGTGCAAACCTCCTGTACAAAGTGTCCCTCGTCTCTTCTCTCGTACATTTTCAAGCTGGAAAGTTTGTCTCTGCGTAATTAGGTTTACCGGCCTCGACTCTACTGACTCGTGGTGTAAAAGTACGAAATTCTTTCATATGATAATCTCTGCAAAAACTTTAGAAATGTATAAATTCATTGTCACGCTTTCAACCTTTGCAACAGAGGCTCAAAGGTTTCTCACAGTTGAAAACATTCATATTTTCAGCCCTCTGGAGACAGTTTGGAATTCGAAATACCTGCCTACATTTTTATGAGGTTAACTTGAAGAATCCACTCCCTTTTCATGTAATTATGTAATGTAACGTTGACGGAGTGAAAGTGAAGTTTTGCCTCTGGTCTCGCGGGAGGCAGTGTACACACACGCAGCGTGACAGGAACGCTCTGCCAGCTGGACTCGGTACAAACCCATGTATCTGTAAGTGCATTGTTGTACATAGGAGGATAATGTTGCATCCGTGAGCCTGCTGCCTCCCCAGGACGCCCCATTAAAGTCTTCCTTGTTGGACAAACCTCAGAGGGGTTTTCCTGTCGGCTCTTGAGAGGCCAGCGTCGGCGGTGTTGAGTCTACTTTTCCTGCTAATCAGAGGGGTGGAGGTGAAGAGGAAGATAGAGGAGTGAAGGCAGTGGAGCACAGGGGAAAAAAACAACAACAAATGCTAACTTTCATTAAAGGAATAGTTCACTAAAAAATGAAATTGCTGATGAGAAGTTTTTTATTCCTCAAAGTGCATCTGGAGGGTGGTTCGTGGTGAGAGTCAACACAAAAAGGTCCATAAAACTACACAAAAACCATTCAGCCTAATATTCCTCCATGCTCGTCCACTGCAATCCAAGAGTCCTGAAGGGATATAGTCCAGAGTTTACTTGAAACTACGTCATTTAGGACATTTTTCACGTGAGCGTGCCCCAGGCAAATTCAATACAGGACTGTTTAGGCTGTAAAAATGTCCTCAATGACTTTGTTTCAAGTTAACTCTGGACTATATCCCTTCAGGACACTTGGATTGCAGCGGACGAGCAGTGAGGAGGAAGATTACAAGGTTTTTGTGTAGTTTTATGGACGTTTTTGTGTCGGGTGCTGTTGACTCTCATATAAAGTTTTCATTGGACTACGAACCGCCCTCCCGGGTCTCCGGATGCACTTTGAGGAATGAAAAACTACTCTGGAGAACTATTCCTTTAAGAACTAGTGATCCACTGTTTGAGGGGGAAGCTGAGGGAATTGGATTTACCTGCGTGTGACCAACCTGTGTCACACGTGTGTCTCTGTTGAGAGCACAAACTAGAACAAAATAATATCCTTAAATAAAAAATAAACCATCATCATCATCATATATTTGTCCAGCAATGTTACGTCTGTCAGCTTTGTTTGTTCCTGACGCTCTGTGACTCAGTTGAGTTCTTACCCCAAGGTGGATCACAGTGTTGAATTGCAAGTATTTCTCAGTGAGTTGTTATTAGCCAGAGGTCTGGATTAGTTTCTAGTCGGTGGCAGAGGATTCAGAAGTGAGTTTTTGGTACTTTTCTCTCCCAACATGGTGAAGAGAAGAGAGGAGAGGAGCAGACATGGATGGTCTCCGTAGGGATTCGGGGGAGTTTTTATAACGCTGGCTGGTCCAGAGCTCATGAGTGAAAGTCACTGTGTCTGTTATCTGCAGCTCTAGGCGCTCAGCTTCTGCCTGTTCCTGCACGTCTCTCTCAAAACTTGGGCTTTATCAACACATCTGCCTCTCATCATAGGCACAGCGAGACTTCGGTGGCTCAAAGAACCTCTCTGTCGTAAAGGCAGCAAAATGGTGAAACGTTAAAAGATGGAGCGGTTCAGTGACGGCAGATGAGGACGTTGCATTATAGGTATAGAGCAGAACAAGGTGTGTGCTGATCCTGCCTGCTGGCCTGTTCAACAACTTGAATATGCAATATGCATGTCCTTATACACACACACAGTTTTTCTCATTATACTAATTACATGTGTGCGACTTCCTGCTGTTGTGTAACTACAGTGTATGGCCATGTAGCTAATAGACCCGTGGCTTTGAATCCACCTGAGGCCTCAGCAGGTCAATATGTTTGTCATGCCAGAATAAAATGTAATTTCAGCCGGCGAGCAGATCGCTAACCAGCTGAACGTTGTTTTGCAGAGCAAACACTGACTCAATAAAAGGCTTAAATGAAGACGGGGATCCCCAGACACACTGTTGGTTTTCTCACACATACAGTTTTTGTTTTGAAGTATTGACTCCTGCTTGTGCGTAATGATCGCTGCTGACAGATGCACGACTGATTCACAGAGCGACTAGAGAGAGATACCAAAGAAAATACAGTTGTGTCACTGCTGTTTTTAGGGGTTTTTATTTTCTGAGGGTGTACGTCTTTTGAGCGAAGAAACGGCTTTGCAGTCGCTTCAGAGTCGCACAGATTCACAGCAGTGAGTCCAGGATACTCTGCTCATGTGTGTGCGGGGTGCGGGAGTGCCTTGCTCAAAGGACACAGTGGTAGTTCACAGTAGAAGGAAACTCTCACTACTGCTCCATCCGTCGTGAACTCCTCACCCCACCTGCACCAAACGGTGAAGAGCAGCTGCTTCAATAATGATTATTGTCGTTATTGATGAATCTGATGATTAGTATTAATCAGTCTGAAGATGTCAGTCAGTTCAAAATGTCTTTTATCAGAGTTGAGGTTAACATTAGCCGCTCTGACTCGTTCTTTATTCAGTTTAGGAAAGTTAATGCTCCGGGAAAGCGCAGCCAAACTTATTATCCAAGATAACGTTAGTCATCATCCTAAAAGCCTTTTTCTTTTGCCAAAAAATGCGAACAATGAAGCACAAATCTTACCGCTGTCGTGTTTGTGCAAATATGTAAACCAAGCAGCCAAGCAGGGTTAAGTTGGAAAGGAATAACAGACTGATGTTACATTTTTCATCATACTTAGAATACAGTGGCTAATAGCTACTGAGGATATCTCTCTCTATCCATCTATGTCTGCAATCGTGACCCTTTGGTTTAAAAAGAAATGACCATAACTTCATGTGGTAAATCTGCTCCATGTGTATCTTTCTTAACCAGCCTAGTAACAGTAACTAAGGAGTCCAGGCTCAGTGAGCTGATATAAATCAATGTCAATCAGTAAATTGGAAGACAATGAGATAAGAGACTGAAGAAAAAGAGCGGGTCTGGATCCAAAACAGGAGACTGGTGGGTTGTGTGTATCAGGTCTGGCAGCGTTTAGCTACTTCCACCAATCAGGCCTGATCTAGCAGCCTTGAAACCAAATGACTGACAGCCGTGGAGATAACAGGAAATAAATGCTGAGACGTCGCCCAGAGAGAAGACAAATAGTTTAGGTAGGCGTTTAAAAGCGCAGTTTATATCTTTTGATATCAAACTGTCATCCTGCTGCTAGCAGGTGGTTCCACCACACGCTGATCTGTGGCTCCGGTTCGCTCTCACTCAGATTTCACTCTGCCTTTCTCTGTTTTTATTCCCACCCCTCTTGGTCATTGTTAGGCTCCTTGTGGTTAAACACAAGAGCACGTTGCATCTGTGCATGCTTTGTAAACTGGATTATTTTTCTCTTTACGATGATTTTCCTCCCTGGCAGCCGTCGGGTATTCACGGATTCATGGAGACGTTGAAAGGGAAGAAGATATCCATTGTTTGTGGGATCAGCACCGAGACAAGAGAGTTTCAAAGAAGTGCATTTTTCAGTCAAACGCGAAGAGAAAACAGAGCAGCCCTCTTTTATTCTATTTGACGCTGAGAAAACTGTCGGAGCTGCATCATGACACCGGAGTCGACTCGTTCAGAGCTTCACACTCGGGGTCAGCAGTAATCTGCGCTCCCGTTATCAGGCCGAAACATTCAAATAGACCTGATGCCTAGCGGAGGGGGGGTCATCGTGTTTTGACTGTGTCCTACTTGTGGCAAGGACATTCAAATCGCCAAACAAATGACAGATATTACACGTGTAATTGCTGCAACCACCAACCACCACATGTAATTTAGTCGGTGCACTCCCAGTCACCTCTGTGCCTGTGGTGACACTTTGGTGGGAATGATGTCGTCTGTTTTTATCAGTGACTGGAACAAATTGAATATTGTTTTTATATTTTTCTTTTTTGTTTAAACCAGGAGAAAAGGTTGAACTGCGCTAACGTGAAACTGAAACAGCTTTATGTTATTTATCATTCACAAATGTAAAAAATCCAGAAGACTTGGCCTATAGTCTGACTCTACAGCATCATATGCATCGGCTCTGCAGATGACATCTGAGCTCAACCTCTTTTTTTGAACAATATTAAGATCCCCCGTCTGGATGCTCCGTCTGCCCCGCTCCTTGCTGTTGCTGTTTGTTATTGCCGATTAACGAAGCAAATATAACGCGGGGCGGATTGAGGCACATGCAAACGGGCATCCGGGCCAACCATCGCATCCTCCTCCGGGAATATTCACAGCAGACGTGTATGGATCTGTCACATTTGGGCCACGGAATCCCGATGTCGACCTCGACCTGCAGATCTTTGTCTCATCTTCCTTCACCGAACAGTGTTTTTAGTTTTTTTTTTTTTTACATTTCTTTCTGGATTGAGTGAAACATTCAAATCACAATAGATATTAGACAGTGTAACAACATCTGTTGACATGAGAAATCAAATTATAGTTAGCACTGCAAGAAATAACATGTCTGATTCATCTCAGATGTTAAGTTTTTATCTCGTAACAACACCACTCATGGAAGATAATACTGAATGTTATGCAGTGTTGGCGTCTCTTGAATTTATCAATCAGTACACATTGCAGGGAGAAGGTATGGACCTGGGCCAGTCCATTAGACGTGCTTTATACCGAATGGCTTTAACAGCAGCACAGAAAATTCCCCCGTGTGATGAAACTCAGCAGCTTTAAAGTAACTCGTTTTTGAACTGGGAAAAAAAAAAATCCAAATAATGTGTGGCCTTCTGCCAAAGGAGTGGGTGGATGGATGTTTTTTAACACTGGTCTAGTGGGAGGTGTTAGTTTCTCACCCTGCATCACATCGTGGCCATTCAGTAATGAACTGGCGTTTGTTTCAGTTATTCTGTGAGGAAAAATCCAACAAAAAATAAGAAGAAAAACTTATTTTTGCTCCAGTTGTATGTGATGCACTTTGCCATTCAAATGTTTTTTATTGACTGCTTTAATCATAGTTTCATGATCTTGATTGTTTTGTGTTTTTTTTTTACTATTCACTCATAAACTTCAACAAAGTCACCACTTTACACTGATTGACAACTGAGCAGGAAGTAGAGGCTGATATAATGTAATATCAGTATGGACATAATTGACTAAACTCAATTTAAAGCCCTTTATTAGTATACATGACGTGGACCTATACCTCGCTGACCACTACTATTGCTTATCACAAACACCCATAAAACAAAGTGCAAAATCCATGTGTAAGTGTGTTATTTTTATTGGGTACTACAAGCAAAGGAGAAGCTTGTAAAGTGTCTCTTTTCTTTTAACGATATGTTGAAATGGGTTTCAGGAAGCAGAGGTGCTGAGTCAGAGTCAACACAACCGTCTTTTTCTCGTTTGGAATAAGGAAGAATCAGAGCGAGGGGCTGATGAAACAGGTGGTTGTGGAGCCGTTTGAGAGGCGTATACCGACCGACCGCACTCATCAGTGGAAACTGAATTGAGCAGCGTGAACTACGAGACTAATGTACGAGTCAATGAAAAGTCACGACACAATGGATGGAGTTGGTGGAAATTAATAGAGTGAGAGAGAATAAGTGTGCGTCTGAGTGTGTGTTTCTTTTTTTTTGTTTTAACCGCAGCATTCGCTCCCTTTTCCTGTGGTCTCGTCTCCTCTCAGAGACACGTCAGCAGATTTAGGACAGACTGCTACTGTACGGTCTATTCCTCTTGGGTTGGCTGTTATAGAAATAGACACATGCATTTACACATTTAACAAAAATGGTAAAGTGAGCCTCAGTTTTACATTAACCCTCCATTATAGAACATTAACTCTGTCCAAAGTGCCCATCAGAGGAGGTTTATGTGTGACAATGGTCCTTCAAAGCCAGTTTGGCTCTGCTGCCTGTGGACTGTGCAGTCTATGCCGGGTTGTAACTGTACAAGTACATGTACAGTGATTTATGGTTGGAAATCCTTTGTTACTCCAAATAAGCAGCTTTACCCATCACTCCCAGTCTGCCAACAAGCAGTTTGTAGCTTAGTGACAAATATTGAGATATGTTTTAGCTTTGACTTTGGTGGCATTGTTTTGTCACAGAGACTGACTCAAGTGTTTAGGCCTGCTGTAGTGGAAGAAACGGAGTAAATGGTGCGTTCGTGTGCTCTAGCGTGAGCTGCTAAAGTTCGGTTAACCACCTTCTGCATCGCACCGCTCTCACTCGCATCTCTATTTAGATACAGGTGACGTGTTAGTTGTTATTTTGAGAAAACACAACTATTTCATTGCTCTTCATGCACTAATGCAGCTAAACCAAATTCAGATTCATTTGATAAAATGAAATAAGACTCCGACACTTGTTGACCGATAATTATCAGTGCTACTTTATCAGGAGTCACTGCGGTAAAGTGTGCAGCTCCATTCTGCTTGTTTTTGGTGGCGATCACGAACGCTTTAACAGCATTAGTTAGTGCAAGATGTTTATTCTTTATCAAACTATTGGGTGTAATGGCTTTACGCTGCAAGACAAGTGCTCTTGTTCCACAGAAGGCAAGACAAACACCCAAATATATGTTAAAGAGCCTTCAAAAAGTGATATTACCATAATATGTCCTCTTTAAGGCCTGACAGAGCATCCTTGCCATAACATTGATTTCTTATTTTAAAACCTGTCAGATTTGAGAGTGAAGCTGGATAATGTGTAGGCTAGCTAGCGTTAGCTTGATTAGCTATCTAGCTGCAGCTGATAAAACGCCTGTTCCCCTGACTCGGGCTGTGTTTATGTTAAACTCTTCAACAGACCATATGGTAATGCACTTTTTCCCCTCTTCCTCTCCCCCACCTTCTCCTTTCCTCCCATATTGTCCATTCTTTCTCCCATATTGCTCATTGCCCCCCCCCCCTCCTTCCTTTCACAACCATATTTGCTCTGTTCCCATGCACACTTGGTTTCTCATACTGTTTGTTTTTATTTATTTATTTTATTGTTTAGCTTGCGTGTTCTTTTTAAGTAGGCCAGAAATTCAGCCGGTCACCCAGGGAGCCAATTATGAAAACACAGTGTTCCTGTCATGTTCAGATCCACTAGAAACAGGGTCTGTGAGTCACTTCGGGGCTCTAACCCACAGTTTTAGAAAAACCACAGACATGAAGAGAGTAACAGAATATCATGAGCTCTCGGACCAGCGGGGCCTCGTGCCTTTTTTTTTCTGCATCTCTGTGCATTTCTACCTTAAAAGGTAGGTTTGATTTATCTGTGCTTTCAGCTCGGTGGGGGTGGAGCAGATGTGATTGTGTCAGACCCCGTGAAGACGGGGCTAAGAATAGCTAAAACCATCTAACACCTTAGCTTGGATTGGTTTGAAATGTTTTTTTTCATGCCCTCTCTGCTGCATGTCATTACGCTCTGGAGCCTAACGTCATATTGGAGACGAGGCCAAGTCTGCCGCTGACGCAGGTACAGCCGGGGCCGGCTTTGTGAAGGGGGAGTAGTACAGTAGTACCAGACTTTATTTATCGCCCTCCCTACCTGTGAATACACAGACTGTCTCGCTGTAACAGTGCAGCGTCTCACCTCAGACTCCATCATCAACCATCCGTCTATTAACCACATGGCAGCTGCAGAGTGCGTGGCGCCCTCGTAGGTCAAGGTTCACCGTCCGTCCCCCCACCCTGCCTGTGAATGAATTACCCAACCCAATGTCATGCGGCTCCCACAGCAGCATGACGACCGTCCGCAGCCACGAGCGAGCGAGCAAAGACGGCTGAAACATGTGGCTCACGTCAGCTGACTGATTAAAATGTATGAACGCAGCTAAATGAAATTACGCTTTGAGAGCTGTAATGGCAGGACTGTGATAAATGGCGGCACCAGAGAATTTGTATTCTGGACCAGGACTGAGCTCTGTGTTGTTTCTCTTTCTGTTGTTGGCAGATAACTGAGCTCTCACACTCTGTTACTCACAGCTCTCACGTTTCCAAAAACAGCAGCACGCACGAATTGAAACTTAGTCATTGTACTGCTGTTGAACGTTGTACTGGAGCCAGGTAGAGGTATAGTCACTTAATAACTCATTCTGTAGGTGATTATGAGTGTATTTTTCCACCTTTTCCATATTAACCTATGGTACAATGTGGTAAGATTTCAGTTACGGCAGCTGCATTAATGTAGATAAGTTTCAACTGAAACTCACCAGATAACGGAAAATGATGGAGTCATAACAAATGACCGCATTAAACTCTGCTAAGCTAAACTATGTACATCAATAAAAGTCAAGTATATCACATTTTTCATACTATATCACAGCTGACTGAAAGGAAACTTGCAACTGGCAGCAGCACGCACATCACAGTCAGGTCTAAATTATACTTCACTCACTGCAGAAATGTCTTTTTCCACGTCTGCTCTTGATCCACACAGTCAAACATTTTGGGCTATATGCGGACCTTTTGCGGACAACACGACCACATTGCGTGACCACATTTCAGTATGCACACACCCAGTGTAGTATAGTTTTAGATGGTATTTGAACCTACGCTGGTACAGCTCTACAGTGTTATTCTTCCATACCAAGACAAATCGGTAACACTTTATAATAAGTACACACTATTAAGCATTAGTTAAGCATACTGAATTAATCAACGCATATGTAGTTTATAAATGCCGTTAAAAATGTGCACAGTGTGTTCTTCAGTTGTACAGGTTACACAGGTTTACACTATAGGTGTCAATAGAGCAGCATTTCGGGTGCTCCCATATGTAGGCGTAATTGAATCTGACTTGTGGTTGCTTGTCATCCCTGTCTCTGCTGCCCCTGATTTCCCGTCTTTCATACAGTCCTATCATAATAAAGTTACTGAAGGCCCAAAATATATCTTAAAAAAAGTAAATAGAGCGGCCTTTCTTCTTGTGTTTTAATTTGATCTGACTGTGTCTGCAACTGTGCATGTGCAGCCTCTTTGCTTTTCAAGTGAAGCAGGAGAGCAGTTTACTGTCACAGGTTTGAGACACGGACTCCTAACAACAACCTGTAATGAGCCACACAGCAGCACACACACCCTGAAACCAGAGCACGCCCTTCTCCGTTGAGATCTCGTAAACTTTTGGCCTGATAAACATCTGTAATATGTCACTGTCTGGTTAGTGAAACCGCAGGTCATAACTCAGAATGAGACCTGCGCCTCTGGCCGAGCTGCGTAATGATGATGAGTGTTAACGGTGTGTTTCAAAGAGCCTGTATCCCATTATTATTATTATTACAGCCTTTATTTAAACTCGGAAATATATTGGGGAGCAAACCTAATTTACAACATAGCAGAGACAAAACACAAAACGTTTGCAGAATGTTTGAAACATACAAGCATATCCGAAATACCAAAAAGTAAAGGTGACAAAGATAAATTGAAAACAGAGAAGTTCAGTCAAAACAGGAGCAGGTGGAGGTAAAATAAGATGCAGTTATGGATTTAAATTGTCCTAATGATAAAAGTGTGGTAGGTTTCAGATGGTTTTGCAGAGTGTTGCAAGTTGCAGGTGCGCAGTTAAGAAAAACTGGACTTTCCAATGTGAGGAGACATTCCTTTGTGTGTCAGAAGATGTTGCACAACAACGGTGCGTAATTAGCCGCCATTAAAAGTTTCACATCTGCTCTCCCTCTGTAACTCGAGCCTGATGAACACGTCTGTAAATTTTTAGTGTAACACAAGCTGACATTCTGGTGTGTTTTTGTGACGGAGCTTGTCTTACAACACGCACACATCAAAGTGGGCCCACTGGGACCTGACGTATTAATGATACACAAAAAGAAAACAGGTGCTGCTTAACACATGATGACACTAGTATTTAGTGACGTGTGCGTGATCCATCAAACGGCCGTTGGCGCAGCTACTGTACAATGTAGCGGCTTCCTGTGTCGTCGGGGTTATCTCGGAGACGGAGAGAGCCGAAGCATTAAAGATGTGGGCGTGTGCCAGACGGAAAAGGGCGTCTAATGAAAGAACCTTTTGTGTTGTGTTGTGTTGTGTTATTCATGGGAACTGTAGGATCCAGTGGGGTTTTTTTTATAGCATTACCCAAATTGGAAAGTATATCAATCAAAGGCATCTCTGTCTCTGCTGCGTTGATTCGATTTGTCATGATCTTCTCGGAACATCATACAGCAGGTTCCTGTCCGCTAACCATCGGACGAGCAAGTCTCATTGGATTATAGATTTGACCTGCTGATCGATACCATCGCGTAATAATAATAATATAGGCTAATGACAGAGGGTGAGTCTGCATGCTGTGCTGCTCTCACAGGAAGTTGTCGGTGCCAGGTTAGTGGTGGAGCGAGTCTGGTTTATGTTCCGACAGGAGTGCGTTGACATCAATGAGCACATCCTTCTTCAGCGGGAGCAGGAATCCAACTCTTACACGTGCGTTTCATTTAACAACTGCTGTGACTATGGAGACTTTCTACAATGTAGACCAATGTGTGCATATTTCAACATTTGCTCTTGTTGCACCAGAACATGGCCATGTAGAGGGAAACTCATGGGGACTGCAAATCTTGGCGCACGCACTCACCTTCCACACACTACAGTACTATTGCTCACATCCATACTATGTGATGCCCATTCACGAAAAAAAACAACAAAAAAACAACACACTCACCCTCCCTTCAGAAAACCTTTCTCCTTGTATGGGAAAGAAAATATTTATAGACTTAAAGCTCTTTCCTGTTCCAACAGAAAACACACACACTGCTTTGGTATGAGGTAACACATGCTGTGTTGTGATTTCATTGGCTATCAGTGCTGCAGCATGGGGTGACCTCAGCGTCGTTTGGGGGTCTTCTTGTAAATCTATCCACATCTTGTCAGAACTATTTACAATTTTTATTTTTTAAAAACCTTTCTGTCCTCTTTCTTTTTATTAATACAACCCCCTTTGTTATATTTTCTTTAAAAACACCCAGACAGTTGTAATTTTCACAAATCTCCATTGTTTTCATGTAATAATAAACAATTGGATGTGTGAGCAGTGCACCTCCCATCATGCACTCTGCCTGTTAAC
Source organism: Decapterus maruadsi (assembly GCA_030347415.2). Taxonomy (NCBI): domain Eukaryota; kingdom Metazoa; phylum Chordata; class Actinopteri; order Carangiformes; family Carangidae; genus Decapterus; species Decapterus maruadsi. Next base: position 5,435,646 of record CM064900.1, read on the forward strand.
GCAGGCAGGAACATTTTTGGCGTTTTTAGTAATCACAGACCACCGCTGCGGTCGAGGAGGGACAAACCTTTACTGTTGGCAGGGAGGAGGAGGAGGAGGAGGAGGAGGAGGAGGAGGAGGAAGAGGAGAGGGGGGGGGGCTTCAAAGAAGGCAGGGAGGAGAAGCGGGGTGCAGGGAAAGAAAAGAGAGGAAGCAAGTGGTTGATGAAAGAGTGTACAAGTGAATTAGGGGATTTTAACTTCCCCACCCTTTGCACCCCACCACCCTGCCCTGACCTACTTTTTTTTTTTTTTTTTTTTTACCACTGCTGACACACTGAGATGATTCAGCACTTCACTCCATCTCCCTCCCTTGCTTCATCTTTCACCCTCACACTCCTCTGACATCTCTCTCCTGCCCCTGCCCCTCTGTCTTGTTTTCCCTGTCTCAGTGTTTCCAGCAGCGCCTTCCCTCTTTTCTGAAAATTGAATCTGAACTTGCCCATTATCAGGAGTCATTTGTTCAAATTAATTCTCAAACTCCCGCTGACTGAACAGCGGGGGAATAAGCAGCTTTCACAATGCTGAATAATCGTTACCGCCACGTAAAAATTTGGCAAAAGATTTCAGGAACTGAAATTTGACTTTTTTTGGGGGGGAGGACTGATGATTCTCAGACTTTCTCGAGTGCTGCTCCACCAGCACAAAAAGGAGCGTCTTGAAATTGAGGTTGAGAGTTGAAAACAACACCGAGGAAGGACTCGGTGGGCTGTGTTTGTCCCACGCCCTTTTCTCCTCCACCTCCTTGTTTCTCGCTCTCACAGATCTCCTCAGCGCTTCTGTCAACAACCGTGAATTCATCTGAACTCTCCTACGCTCTCGTGTCCTTTTCACTCCCGCGCAGGAACACAAGAAGTCCTGTCTTTGACCCCTCTGACCAGACATGAAAGACCTGTGTGTGTGTGTGTGTGTGTGTTTGGCATCATTTGCTACAGTGCTACAACAATAGATGTAATGGACACCATGAAACTGAGCTCTGTTATTGTGTCTGTTGAAGCGTCGGTGACAACGAGGCAGCAGGTCGGCCTGCGTGAAGTGCATCCACCTGTTTGTGTTTGGTGAACTGGACTCACTGGTCATTTTAGCGGTTAACTAGTCTCATTAATGAGAGAAAGTCCAGATCAACACGGTGTTTTGGGCCGTAGCTGAAGAACCAAGTTGAATGAGGAAACATTAAAGGGAAATTTAATGTAAAATATCAATGGACAGTAAATGTAATTGTTGCCTGATGTTTCCTGAGGCTGAGCATTGTCTTCTGTCTGAACTATTATGTAAGCTTATTTATTTATTTAACCTTTATTTTGACAGGGGATAGTTCAACATTTTGGCAAATTGGCTCATTGCCATAATCCCTATAGTCATAGCAGTAGGTCGGATACCTTTAATTATCGGTGCAAGCTATTTCTAGAACGGCGGAGCAGAGCCGTGAGCTGCTGTGCTCAGAGCTACACTACGGAGGCTCATGGGATTTCTTGGTTTCCCTCATAAAACTCATCAAATACAAAATCCAACAACTCCAAAACGCTGTCGTGGACACGTTGTGACCTGCACATTCACCACGCTATGAGAAAATAACAGAACGTTACAAGACAGAGCCGTTTTAGAGATCATCCTCCACTAACCTATTATCATCACCTCTGATGCTCTACTCCGCTGCCTGCTGTTAAAAACATTGTGCTGCTGTTTGAACATTTAGTCAGAAGTGCATTTGATAGATTTTAATCTTGTGTATCTGTGGCTCTGTATCGTCCTCTTTGTTCCTGAACGTCATATGAGCAGAGCAACAGAGTCCTCAAGTCCTCACACCTCTCAGCCGCAAGCGTACCTCCAGCTCCGCGACCTGCGTTGTCACGGTAACTACAATAAACACGCGGTTTAGGTGGTTGAACGGTCACAGTTTAGGCACAAAAGCTAAATTGGTTAACCTTAAGAAAAGACCATGGTTTTGGGTTAAAACAAATACTTCCTCAAGGTTTGGAAACCGGCGTCTACGTCACGGTTACTATAATAAACACGCGGTTGAGGTTGAGGAACGGTCATGGTAAAAAAATAAAAAAAAGGAGATGAACAGTGGTCTCCTGTGTTTTGCAGACTCATCCCTTCATCCTCAGCTCCTCTTCACACAGACTCGGTCACTGTCTCGACCTCGTCACCTGACGCCCTGCTGATTGTTTCAGTAATGTGAAGAAAAAACATTTTCTCAGTTAATGGTTTGATCTGTTAAATGTCAGTCAATCTGCTCCGCACGATCAACGATCTCAAAGAATTATCCTCAAATTAATCAAAGAAAATGTGTGAAACCTTAAAAGAAGCTGCAGCTGTGATAAGTTTTATTTTACTTTATTTTATTGCCTGGAAAAAAAACGACTTGAACAAATAACTGGATGATGAGAATAGTTTGCACTAATGGTTTTACCATCAGTGAAAATACGTTGCGTGTGCAGCCAGTCGTCCTTCCTGTCCGACCTAAAGCCGCCACAGACGTTTCTCCGGGGAAACATGTTCCACTCAGAGGAGCTGTTTCTGTTTTTATCCTCACTCATATTAAGTAACTTGATATAATTTGCCATTCAAGAAATGACAAACCAGTGGAAGATTTGTGTGTTGCTCTGCAGGAGCAGAACAGGTCCACAGGAAATGGCTCACAATTTTGGTGAATAATCTGTATGTGATCTGCTCGTCGCTGCGTTGTCTGTGTCTGTGTGTGTCTGTGTGTGTGTTTATCTGTTTGTTTCTGCTGGACGACTGACTGAGAGAGTGAGAGAGTGAAGGCGTCAGACGTCACCGACCGACCGGGGACGCAGCAAATGAGTGTATCGGTTACATTTTTTTTGTGTGTGTGTGTGTGGTCTTTTCCTTTAAGTTTGTGTGTGTGTGTGTGTGTGTGTGTTGTGTCTTTCTTTGCATGTGTTTTTCTGTGTGTGTGTGTGTGTGTAGGATGCAGATGGGGTTTTGGGAAGGGGGCCAGCGCACACAATTGCTCCATTGAGCCGTCTTACACCCCCTGAGTCTGTCTCTCTCCCTCTCTTTCTCTCTCTCTCTCTCACCCTCTCACTCTCTCTCACACACACACACACACACACATAGACAGAAACACACACCCTGGTGCGACTTGTCACAGTTTGCTCAGTGCAGCCTGAACTCTCATGAAGCGGCTTCAGGGTTGAAATCTTGTGCATTTTACAAACAGCCCCACTCCATCTTTGTCGTCCTCTCTCATTCTCTCCATTTCTTCTCCTCTTCTGTCTCTTTTCTCTCGTCTTTCTCTTGAGTTCAGAGGTTTTCTTATGGACTGACGTTATTTTAAAGTTACACAGCAGCTTAATGAGCAGCTCCACGTGTTTGAAGCAGAGCAGCAGGCGTCTCTTAAAGCCATGCATCAGCGGCTGTGAGAAAGAGAGAGAGACACTTCTGATACTCGTGTGATGTTTAGGATAAGTTTCTCTCTCTGTCATGTGTAATGACAGGCAGACAGACAGGCAGACAGACAGACAGACAGGCAGACAGACAGGCAGACAGGCAGACAGACAGGCAGACAGACAGGCAGACAGACAGACAGGCAGACAGACAGACAGACAGACAGACAGACAGGCAGACAGACAGGCAGACAGACAGGCAGACAGACAGGCAGACAGACAGGCAGACAGACAGACAGACAGACAGGCAGACAGACAGGCAGACAGACAGGCAGACAGACAGACAGGCAGACAGGCAGACAGACAGACAGGCAGACAGACAGGCAGACAGGCAGACAGACAGGCAGACAGACAGGCAGACAGACAGACAGGCAGACAGGCAGACAGACAGACAGGCAGACAGACAGACAGGCAGACAGACAGACAGGCAGACAGACAGACAGGCAGACAGACAGACAGGCAGACAGACAGACAGGCAGACAGACAGACAGACAGACAGGCAGACAGACAGACAGGCAGACAGACAGGCAGACAGACAGACAGACAGGCAGACAGACAGGCAGACAGGCAGACAGACAGGCAGACAGACAGACAGGCAGACAGGCAGACAGACAGACAGACAGGCAGACAGACAGACAGGCAGACAGACAGACAGGCAGACAGACAGACAGACAGGCAGACAGACAGACAGGCAGACAGACAGGCAGACAGGCAGGCAGACAGGCAGGCAGACAGACAGACAGACAGGCAGACAGACAGACAGACAGACACTGTGTGTCTTCTCACAGTGAACAGCTTGAAGACTCACTCTGTTTCAGCTCTGACTGTGTTTTTCAGACTGGACTCTCATCACCACCACAGAGGAGACACAGAGTAGGACATGACGAGAAATTGTTCCCTGTTTCTTAAATAATTCATTTGTTTCCCTATGGAGGAGTCGGTTGCAAGTGTACACAGAAAAGCCGTCTTTCTGTGTACGCTTGTTTTGTTTTACTTGCTTATTTTATTTGTACAGGATGACTCCTGAATCTCTCGCCTGTATAAATTTGAATTTAAATGTGTGCGAGAGCCAAATGTAGGCCTATGTTTGTTTGTTTGTTTTTGTATGTTCTGTTTTATCTCTTGAGAATTTTCTTTGTGGTGTTGTTTCACCACTTTGTTTGGTTTCATGTAAGTTTCTTTAAATGTTGAGGGAACTTGTGGACAGCAGCAGCTCTGATTGTGTCCCTGCGTCTCGTCTGAGCTCTTGGAGAAACCAATCAGAGGAGCTGTGAATGTTTCAGACACAAACATGAAGACTAATGTCTTCCGCTGCGTGTGTGGGGAAAGTGCACCCTAAATAAACACTGTGACGTGCGTGTGTGTGTGTGTGAGTGAAATCAAAGCTGTCATCCTGTTGCACATCAGCGTGTCTTATCTGGCTGCTCAGCATCAGAGGGGAAGTTTCTTCTTCTCACATGAAAACCCGTGTAGTTCCAGTGTCTTAGAGTTAAAGCTAAGCTCCTGTCTTTTGTTTATGTTGGCAGAGATGTAGGAAATTGTTGAGAGCTGGTCTGGAGACACGCCTCCCCCCATCATCCACCGTCCTCTCTGTCCTGCTTCTCAGTTACTCAGACGTGCAGTAGGTGAAGACCTGCTGCTGTAACACGTGGTCCACTGAAAGAGTACGATCTAACGTACGTGGATGAATCTCCTGTCGGCCGTGTGTTGCATCATTTTTCTCTTCTGTCTCGTCTCTGTTGTCATTTTCAATTTTCTCAAAAACACAGGATCTAACGCCGGGTCTGCCAACCATTTTAGGGCGAGAGAGTTTAATCAGCCATGTGCATGATGTTCTGCTGTAATATTTCCCCTCAGCAGTATTTAGCAGGAGCAAGTCAGATGAATTAAAACATTCAATCCAAGTCCCAAGCGGAGTTCCTGAAAAGCTGGCGTGGTGATGAAGACGAGACGTTTCCAGTTTATTTTAAGAGACTTTAAGCCAAGGCGGTGTACGGTCTGATTTTGGTGGTGGGTAGAGAAGGAGTTTGGATACTGCAGCATCGTGAGGAAGTGAAGAGGGGCGTTAAAAAAAAGTAATGACAAAAAGTATGAAGCAAGAGCTGAGCATCGAAGGAGAGGAGGGACGCCACCGCATGACCAAGAGCTGCAGGGAGGCAGGGAGGAGGAGGGGAGGGGTCTGTCTGACAGGTGAAGGGTTCGGCCATATGTTATATATGACATTTTTATTCCAAAGTTTGCCGCCACACTAAAATCAGTTCGTCTCAGCAGGTATCGCTGGAAAGCTTCGCTGGGAGGCAAAACAAAACGACCGCACAACGCCAAAACCCTCCGTCTCCATCCTCCCACCTCAGCTGTGTGTAAATAAACACACATCCCAGTTAGGGCTGCCTCCTTTTTTTTTCTTCTTTATAGGACTTGTTTTCAGCAACAAGCTGCTTTCATCCTTTCATGTTGAACTGCTGCCAGAAGATGCTCTGTGTGTGTGTGTGTGTGTGTGTGTGTGTGTGTGTGTGTGTGTGTGTGTGTGTGTGTGTGTGTGTGTGTGTGTGTGTGTGTGTGTGTGTGTGTGTGTGTGTGTGTGTGTGTGTGTGTGTGTGTGTGTGTGTGTGTGTGTGTGTGTGTGTGTGTGTGTGTGTGTGTGTGTGTGTGGGGCCCGAGGACACCGAGCTGTGATTAAAGAGGAGGGGGGAAAATGTGACTTGTTCTAGATTCTTTCTTCTCCTGGATAAACAAGTTGCAGCAGCAGCAGCCGGAGAGGAGAGAGGACAGCATCACTGCAGGGAGCCTGAATCAGGGATATTAACGCGGTCGCCGCGGGAACGTGCAGAGGAAGATGTCACACTTTGTGCAAAAGAAAAGACGCACACAATGTTCTCAATTTAGATAATAAACAAACACGAGGGAGTTGAGCGTGGCGTTGGAGACAGAGGTGATGGGCTGTTATTTCCCAGTGACGGACCGTGATGTGACACGTAGTCACGTCCACACCGTCCCGCTCTCTGAGCAGAGGCTCCTTGACTGAGTTTGTCCTCTCACTACTTTTTAAAGAGCTGTGAAGACTCGGAAAATAAGAGGAGCTGATTCAAAACTTTGGTTTCTGTGGTTTCTAATGTTTTAATAATCCAGTTCCAGTTCCATCTGTCTGCTGCCGCTCGCTGGTAAATGACTGCTCCTTGTTTCCTTCTCGTAATCAGAGTGAAACGTCTATTTAGGTCTCGCAGTGAAAAACATAACGTTAATGCTCGTCTTTGTTCCTCCTTGCGCTGGTTTCTTCAGTGAGTTCATCATGGGGTCACGATGTGTGGAGAAGCGAAAACGGCTTCAGGTGATGAGAAAGTCTTTTGTCCATGTTTTACATTAAAGTACAGTCGGTGCTTAATTATAATTAATATTTCATACTCTGCCTCAGTTGGTATTCCTGCTGTTTAGTTAATCGCTACATTTTGGGTGTATTATACAGTCATAATTAAGATATTAAGAAGGTGTGATTTCCATAGGAGGCAAGTCCACGGTGAGTTTACATTGTAGGTTTCAGTAGATTCGTCTTGAGCAGCAGCGTGTTTATTAAAGATAAGTTGGGAGATGAACACTGATGACCTTTTTGATACTCGTCTGACCAGGAAGTGAGACCCTGACCCTGAGAAGTTTGCTTTTGGTTATAACAGAGTCTCATATGTGGATGAATCTACGTTACCCACACTGGTTAATGGGTCCATTTTCGAGTAGAGTAGAGTAGAGTTCATCCCTAACAGGGAAATTTAAAATAGTCCTGTAGCTCACACAACAATGACACAAAAAAGAAAGAAAGATGAATACAAAAAACATTTTAGGAATTGTTATACAACATGATTGCAGCAGGAACAAATGATCTCTTATGTCTTTTGGTTCTGCAGGTCAGGGAGATAAGCCTATTGATAAATATGTAGTTTTGTCTGTATGGTTATTTTGATATTATTATTTAGTGGTCCACTTGCCCAGCATTTCCTAGTTTCGGTTTCCCGGACGCATGCCCAGCGGGTCATGGGAATTACGCCGCCGGATCACTAGTTGGCATCGTTTATGGTCGGAACTACGACGATATCTGATCGTCTTCGAACCTCCGACTTTCGTTCTTGATTAATGAAAACATTCTTGGCAAATGCTTTTGCTGTCATCTTATTCTCACTGGGACAACTAGTGTGTATATATAAACTATATAAACTGTATGTATGTGTATGTGTGTGTGTGTGTGTTATGATTGTGAACCTCTGTGGGGTGAGTTTTCTTCTCACTCCCACAGGAGGTCAAAGGTCAGGCTCAGCTCCCCGAGCGCCGCGCCTGGAGCTCATCTATATTCAGTGTCTTTCCTGAGGACACCTCAGCGGGACAGATGCTGGCTGTCACGGGGGCTTGAACCTGAGCCATCCACATGAAGGACGTTTTCCTTAATCACTTACAGCACTCGCTGCTGCACGCCGCCCGGTGGGGGGGGCGAGTCTGCACCAAAACGAATCTGTTGCATACGACAAGATACTGGAAACCAGCAGCGTCGCTTTCAGGGGATTTGGTGACGTTAACACATGGGACACATTAAATATAATTATGCAGCCCTGGACTGCATTAAAGTGGGGAGAGAGGGACATAATATATTCATTTGTTTCTCTTCAGATTTATTTTTGGACATGCAAACAGCGTGCTTCTGTCCATCCACCACTCAGCTGAAATATTCAACAACTGTTGGACCGATTCTTATGAAATCCGCCCTCCCGGACATTTTCCTCTGTGGCACAGTCATGTTTCTTTCAGTGAAATGTTTTGACAAACACTGGATAGATTTTCATGAAATTGAGTTTTCATCCAGCATCTTAATCAGGTCATTTTAATTTGTCCGGTACTCTGCCAAAATACTTTGGAAACTGACGTCCAACCACAGTGTTTGAGCCCAGCCTCATATATTTTTAGTGTGAATTTAGTAAATAATTTAATTCAGCAGGAATTTTGGACAGCTGCAAAAAAAACCGCCCCAGTGTAGCTCACTAACCAGAGTAACAACTATTAACTTCAGCAGGCATTGCACTGAGTACCGGGTCGTGTCATCGCTGTGTGCTGCTGCTGCCGCCTGTTACTGTTTTTTATGACGTCATCGCAGTGCTGCAGTTTTGCCTGGTGTCCTCTACTGTACTGTTTTCCCTTGTGGAGCGGGATTTTGTGATGAATTAAGCCTCCAAAGCAAATCAGATCATCTGCACTGCATGTTGTATCAGAAACATGGTTTAATCTGGATTTACACTGTGAAATCAAAACCGGTTTCTGGCCCCTGTTTGAACACATCACAGTCAAAATACAAGCGTAACCTATATTTTTGCTGGTAATCGACTGGAGTGGAGATGTTCTCTGCATGCGCTGTTAAAGTGGATAGTTTCTGAATAATATGCATGATTTTAGTGAGGTTTTTTGTGCATGCTTTGTATTCATGTATGTGTCTCTGTCATGCACAGAAGCACTACTAGTGTGTATTGGTGAACCCTTGGCTGCTATCTGAGTTAATCTATCAGTGGATGTGATCAGATTACTGTGGATTATACTCTGACTATTAGAGTCTCATCCAACACTTCACACAAACGCACACACACGTACACGCACACGTACACACATTCAGTGGCAGACAGTCAGATAAGTGCTCAAAGTGTGCATGTAAACCGGACTGACACACTAATGCATGTGAGCTCTCAAACCCCCGACATACACAAATATGAGCTGACACTTGTTAACACACACACGCATGCTTGGTCTGATCTGTTGAGGGCTTAAAGTCCATCCCATTATTAGAGAAGCAGGTGTGAGAGCTCTGTTGTGCCCCGCGGAGATCCTTCAGTTGGCAGAGAGAGAGCGCGCTTGTTAGGACTGGGAATCGCTCCTGAAACTAAAAATTGAGTATGAATTGACTAAAAAAAGACCACGAAGAGCTAAACTGAGTTTTTTTTTTGTTTCCAATGTTAAAATCAGGGCTGAACGATATGCAAAAGAAATACTTACATCATATTTAAATTCTTTTGGGAGATATTGTGATATGAGTCAAAGTTTCAGTTGTAATGGGCTTTTTTTTTGCATTTAATTTACATGTTCCTTTTCCATCTGGAGAACACATTTGTAATTTGTGGGCGTCTCATTCAATTCAGTTTTGTTTGAATTTGATTCGTACCAATTTGTGATATGCTCTCTCATCTCAAGGCACTTTACAGGCTGAGGTCAAGATGTCACTTTATTTTAGTGAGAAACCTGAAAGAGCAGCGATTAGCGACGGGCGGGAGGTAGCTAAATCTCCAACAGGGAGGGCATCCGTCTGCCTCGACTGGGGCTGAGAGGAGAAGCATCTCAGTGTTTTCTTTAAAGCAGAAGTAAGCGATCCCGTCGTTTTGGCTAACTTCCTGTCAGCCGATGGAGTTAGCGGTCCCCGCCCTCGTCCCTACAGTACGTCACCACATGTACGTGCATCCCTTTGCTGCACACACAGAGAGGACCGCCCCTTTATGTCGTTCTCGCTCCTCATTGGATAAAGGTTGTAGGATACAAGGAAAGTTTTCTCCTCGGTTTACAGCAGAGCAGAGTGACTGACAGACCCGTGTTTTGGACCAAACACTCTATGTAAGTGATTGCTGTCGGAAGATGTAACTATTTAAGACTTATATTAACACAAATATTCCGCTTATACTTCTGCTTTAAGTTTTGTTGTGCGACATTTATTGGTTTAAAAAATGAATAAAAAGTTCTTGTGGTTTGGATATTGCACTTCCTGGTTAAAATGTACAGTCAGTTTACACGAGGGAGCCAGAGAGACGTCGGCCATCAGACAGAAGACAAGACTCTGCCGTTTTTTTTGACGTGTGCAACAAGCGGATTCACTCGCAAATTTGTTCAGCTCTTTTGGCGTCTGACTGAAATTTGAATATTGAGCCTCCCTCTGACAGCCTCAGTGTGTTAATTAACTTTAGGTGCTCTGGCATATAGCATGTACTTGTCAAAAAGTGAGATTCCTGCTCGAGACCTGTCAGGCCTCATGTTCTCAATGCCCCACTTAGCTCGCTGTCGTCCTGCGCTGCGGCGTAACGCAAAAAACCCCCACAAGCCCGTCCCTCTGCTCTTTTAGTCTCACAGCCAAACAGAAATTGAAGGCACAAATGCAAAATTTAAAAATTGAGGGAGTGTGAATTGTGAGTCGACTCAGCAGTGCAGGATGTGCACGAGTGTTGTAACGAGCGTGGAAACGAAGAACAAGCAAGGAATAAAAACTTTAAGCATCCCAACTAAAGTGGCTGCTGCAGGAGAAGGAGAGACTCGGCTGTTACAGACCGGTAACACTGGGCCCAGTTGACAACCAGTCGACACGGAGGCAGGTCAAACAGGTTGACACTAAGGGCGGAGGTCGTCACATCAGCAAATATACATTTCCTTGTATACTTTGATTCTGCCCTTCAAGAAAAGACAACAAAGCTCAGAGACACGTTCACCCTTGAGGGTTTTTAGGTAACAAAAGAGAGAAGGAGGTAGCAAAACCAAACAAACAGGAGCTACATCTTCTCTTATAGACGATGAAAGCAACGTAAAGTGTTGGGATTTGATGATTTGTTTGAATGTGATCTCTTCTTGAGCTGAGAACTGAGTTTTCTTTTACGCCGCAACTTAAATATCTGCCGCTGAAGTGAGTGAGTGTGAGTGCTATACGAAGTGTGTCTTTTTGCCTCAGTGTGTCATGACCATCTGCAAGATGGCAGACTAAGTGAAAGGCTGCCTGAGCGACGCAGCCGAGCACAGAGACGAAAAGAGAGACAAAAAGCCCGGAGAGACAGAGAGGAGGAGGAGAGGGAGGAGGAGAGGGAGGAGGAGGAGGAGAGGGAAGAGAGGGAAGAAATAAACATGGCTGACCTGCTGATGAGTCACTCATTGCAAACCCATGCTGTGCAGCCAAACTTATTTTTAATTCCAGCAGTGTCGATACATTTAGGAGGTAAACAGGAACAAAACGACGCACTGGACGTGAAGAATAATTCCCTTTAATGAAAGAGTGCGGGCGGCTCAGGGAAACTGTTTGAATATGATGCTGTAAATATTTACAGAGGAGTTAGAAGAAGATGATAGCGTGTGTGTGCGTGTAAATAATATTATCAGACAGTAGAATTAAATTATCTCCATCATATTTACACAAGAGATAAAAACAAAGGGAAGAGAACCGTTTGTTTAAAGGGTCGTTGACATTCAGTCAGAGCAAAAATTTCTCTCTTCTGAATTTTTCTGGTTTTAACCGGTTTGACTAAGGTGTGTGTGTCTGTGTGTGTTTGTGTGTGTGTGTGTGCCACAGTTCTTATCAATCAATTTGGAGGCAGACACGGGCTGAAGCCATTTTCACAAAGAGGTTTCTCAAATCCATTCATGTGATGGGCGTTATAAAAATAGCTCCCCAACATCTGCTCCCTACTTGGCCTTTTTAAAACCACGTCTCAATCAGGATAAGTCATATTTATAGCAACCATTTGTTGATAAATCACCCAAAACTGGCCTTTAAAGCGCCACATTGTTCTCATCATCTCCTAATGCCTTCTGTCTCTGTGCGATTCGTGATGGGCGATTCCCCACAAATCACAGCGAGCGTGGACTGGAGGCAGCAGCACATGCAGCTGGAGGCTTTCGCTCCGTCTCCACTCGACTCTTCTTTCCTTTTGTTTATTCCAAGTTTAGTTTGGTCTGTTCCTTGTTTTTCTTCCTTTTTGCTTCACTTTCATCTTCAGTTTCATCATCATTTGTTTCTCTCAACTGTGTTTGTTTGAAAAAGAAAAAAGTAAACTGGTGAATTTCTGCTGTTACAACATGCGAACGAGGAGCCCAGAGCTCTGCAGCCATAATTGGGCTTCGCTGTGAGGATGCAGAGGCACACAACAAAGCTTGTGGGGCGTCAAACTACATTTTATTTTTAATTCCCCAAAGTAATTTAACTTTTTAAGGCTTCTTACATATTAAGAAAGATGTTTTTCTTGACAGTAGATATTTGCAATATTCTTTTTACGACTGCCAGAGCCGGATGCATGTGTTCTGTCTGACGTCCAGTGTTGGGTACGTTACTTTGAAAAAAGTAATTAGTTATAGTTACTAGTGACTAGTGCAGTAGTTTATTGAACTACTGCACTAACCAACTCACTCAGTATCCCTCCACACAGGCAGGCTCCGCTACGCGCTAGCCTCTTCCACACGCTGATTTAAACAGCTGATAGGCGGAGTGATACAGCGTGTCACGGAGCCTGTGCGGAGGAATACTTACTGAGTGAGTTGGTTAGTTCTAGATAAATGGCTTTTTACCGAACAGTTGATGAACTGAAAATAATAATGTGTGCTACACCTAAATAGGTGTATTATTTCCTGGCAACAGCGCATTTTATCGTCAGTAATGGTAACAGGAAGCGTTGTAATGGAGGAAACAGTAACTTTTTTGGTGACTCATTACTTAAAAAGGAGCACCGTTAGTAAAGCCATTATTTTATGATGCCGTTATTCCCATCACTGCTGACATCCCATTCCCTCTTCAAATTTAAAGCATTTGTTTGCGCTCAAAGACGAACTGTGTGGGATTTGGGGGGGGGTCAAAGATTGATGGCATTCTGACCTTGAAATTCGGCACAAATATCTTGTTGGACCCGAGGTTGAAACTATTTATGTCAAAGGCCAAAGACATGGTGACCACAAAAAACAGGATTCTGATCGTGTGATAAACAAAACCTCAAAAAATTCCTCATACAGTAGCAATCGCATCAGATTTGGCTCAGACATCAACTTTGAACGGTCAAACTTCAAAGGTCAAGGGCACGGTGGTTAATTCTGGATTAACATGGAGGTGGAATTAAACTGGTCTGAGTGGAAGAGGATGCAGCTGTGAGGCAGAAAAACTAGCCTGTTAATTGTTTGTGCAGACACATGTGTTTCATTGACGTCGTCCTGTAAACTGATTGCAAATTGAAAACAGCTGATAGAAATATCAAAACTATTAAAGGCTTTTGTTTGATTGCTTGCAGCTGGAGTTGTATAGATTTTAAGCAGATAGCTAGGCTGCATCATATACCAGTGTTTTTGGGAGCGTGGCTTCACCTTTATCTTTGATGTCACATTTTAACAAATATGCATCTAACAGACGTTTTTGTCCCTGGGGACTACGTGATTCATCTCGCACACGTGTAACTAATAACAGGAATTAGTGCCTGCAACATACAAAGACTCAACAGCATATTAAACTCAGCCGTCTCTGGATGAGACTCAGAAGAGCCTGAGGACGCGACAGATACAATCAAATTGATCTGACAGAGAGCAAGACACACCTCGGCCGACTTCATTAGGTCGCTGTCGGTGCTTAACGCTGTTATAATCCCATCATGGTTGTTGTACCTGCAGCAGCCCGCCTGCGCAATCTGACAAAATCGCACCACTGTGACAGATGTCAGCACATGCAAATGCTTGTTTACTGATACCCAAAAGCAGTTAAAACACAAGTTCCTCACTTTGCCGTCTCTGCTCGATGCAGTAGAGCGGAGGAGGATTTTTTTTGTGTGTCTGTGTGTGTAACCAGCTCACAGTGCAGAGCCATGAAAGGGTCGACTGTAAGATGTTGGCTCCGGAGAAAAGCCCAACAAAGCAAAAGTCCAAAAGTATCTATTTCACCTGAGAGTGTGTCCTGTTTTCCCCTCAGAGCCTGTCAAACTGTATTTTCTCCAGCGAGTATGCAGCCAGCTTTAGTTTTCATCCTACACTGAGCATTACCATCCGACTGTGCACACACTCGGCTGTTATGAACACGCACGAAAATTGATGTTGGATCTTTTATAGTGGTTGTGGGTGTTCAAGAGTCTAATCTTATTGCACTCACTGGAAAATGGGTGTAGTTTTGAGAACAGATTGACGAGCCGTCCGCAGCAGATAAATGGAAACGTTGGCGTCGAGCGGAACGATCTGTGACAGTCGGAGAAAACAACAGCAGTTATTTTGATACTAGAAATGCAAAGGCATTAAAAAAAAAGGCCTATAAGAGATGGGGTGGAAAACGGGGTGAAAATCCCTTTTGGGGTGTAGAAATGAACTGTTTAATACTGTTTATGATGGTGTTAGACTGTCATTAGGTCTCCTGTGGCGACCAGGAAAACAGATCAATAAAGCATTTTGGAGAAGCTGAAGGTGAAAGAGAGCGACAGAGCAAATAAGAGAGCCGGGCAGTAGTTTGGTGAAGCGGAGAGCAGAGTGACTGCTGCTAATTGCTGTGCCTCCCAGTCTATTGATCCAGAGGGGTTTTAATGGTAACATAGATGGACGAGGAGGGACGTGTGGTCATCTGTCCATCTGCGGAAATGGTGGAGGGTGTGACTGTGACTTTAAGTGAGTGAGAAAAATGAATGGACAGGAGAAAATGAAAGGAACAGATGAGTGAATGGGCGGATGGATGATGATGCTTTGGCAGATTGAGGTTTTTCTGAATCACTTCACATATGGCGATTCAAATGCATTCAAACAGCCATTCAGTCTAATTATCAAGCTAAGTGCAACACTAGAAGACGTCTCTGATTGATCAGCATCTGGGACCGATCACTCCTGGTGCTTAAAGTTGTTATCTCGTCAGTTGAACTTTTACTGGACGAAGAGCTCAGATATTTGTTTTCTCTTGGAATAAAAATGTTGGTGCAGATTCATGTGTGCGTGTAAAGCTTAAATTATGAGCTCATGTCAGCTTTCCTCACATTTCTCCTCACAAAATTACCGGGCAGATGCTCTAACTTCTTTCGGGAGGTGTGTGTGTCTAACTGTTTGTCTGGTTCTTTCAGGATGACTGGGGCTCCAGCGACTCGGCCAGTCGAAGCAAAGCTCGCAGTTCAAACGACAAGGCTCATGGCCCAGAGACTCTCCCGCCAGGTAGGAGGAAACTTCACTACCCATCATGCACCACCACCACCACCATTGCATAAAAATAAAGCGCTACAGATAATTACAATTATTTGCATAGACAAAAGGGAGAAACTTTTCTCTTTTTTTCCTGACCTTATTAAAGACACACAAAAAATATATAATTTTCATAAGCAGATGTGTGACTGGGATCTTCTTCAGGATCTGGACAGAGTTCAGTTTCTCATTGTCTGTGCTTGTGAATGTACTAAAAGGAAAAGCAGATTCACAAAGTCAGATGCCGATGTATGTGTGACATACGACTGCACCACAGTCGGAAAGTAACGCACCCACAGCCAAAACCATTTCCTGTCTGCGATGTGGTGGTGACGCAGCGGGAGAACATGAACAGCCTCAGCTTCTTACCATGTTCCCATCACAACGGAGGACAGGACTGACGACAACAGCGTACGTCAGGAGTTGGAGCTATCCGGAATAATTCAGGGATCCATTTTAATCTTTCCGCAAACCCAACTATGCGTCTCCACCCAGGCTTCGAGGGGCATTGTTTCAGAGCGGAGGAGTCACAGCAGAAAGAGCATCGGAGCAGAGATTGTTCATTCAGCTCTCATCCTTCAGCTTGGCTCAAAGCAGCTGCCACTGCCCCTCCTTCACAAGACCGTGGCCTGCAAACACTGAGCACTCACTCTTATCTGATGCAGCAGTGGAAGAGGAATACAATTTGAATGTTGAAGTGGGGACATTTCAACTTCAGGGTGACTGTATTATACTACGATGGCAGCGTATCACAATATCAAACACACACACACACACACACTAGAGGAAAAAGAAGAAATGGGTGGAAAGAAATAGATGAGAGAAAGAGGGAGACTGGGCTAAAACGGATGGATGATGAAGTCATGAACGTCTCTCATCAATAATGAAGACACGTGATTGAAAACTGTATAAAAAAGGACAAAAATTAACATTTCCTCTTTTCATTACAAATTAATCAGCCATTTTTTTCCTTGATTGACCGATAATCATTTGGTTGAAGATGTGAAAAATGTCTAACATGACTTCAAAGTCTACGGTCTTGAAACTGCTACTTTTTTTTGACCAATAGACCAAAATCAGACATTCATGTAAAAGTGATATAAAACCAGCAGAGGCAGCGCATTAGAGAAACTATAGAGCCAAAGATGAAAAGACTCTTACTTGCTGATTAATTTTTGACTTGACTTTTTGATTAATCAGATAATTTTTACATCTTTTATCCAAGTTCAGATTATTTTGCCAAGTAAGATTCAATATTAAAATCCACTTGAAAGTGTGACGTCTTGTTTATGTGGATGTAGAAGTTTTTTTGTTTTGTTTTTTTTTCTCCATTTTTATTGACAAAATCCGGCAGTACATAGACAAAATACAAAAATTTCTGTTGACATATAGCAAAAATAGACAAAATTCAAAACATTTCTTTCACCATATATTCAATATAGACAAAATTCAAAACATTTCTTTCACCATATAGTCAATATAGACAAAATTCAAAATATTTCTGTCAACATGTAGTCAGTATAGACAAAGTTCAAAATATTTCTGTCAACATGTGGCCAAAATGACCAAGCAAACAATCCATAACCATTCACCACCCAACCACCCATAAAATAGGTGATAGAAAAAAAAAAACCCAAACAAAAACTACCTACTAATATATATATATATAAAAATAAAAAAATAAAAATGCAGTCAGAGTTAGTCTGGAATGTGGATGTAGAAGTAAGTATAAGTTGTTGTGGTTCAAAGCTCCCTCAGTGATGCTTCATATGAATCGTATGTTTATCATTTATTTATTGATTTGGATCAAACTCATGCATATGTAGGCTAATCCAGATGTTCTCTGTTGTTTCCCTGGAAACAATAACCAGTCGTATGTTGATTATACAGGTTAGATGAGTCACTGAAGCGTTGCTTTGAAGAAAGTTATGAATCAACTGTTGATCTTTTGGTGGAGGAAGATCCACTCATTGGTTTTCAGGTTGTAGCTTTGTAAATATGATATTTATTTATTCCTTGACAATCAGTTTTGTGTGTGTGAGATTATTTCTGAGCAGTTTTTCCCCTCGACAATGTGAAACTCTGCTCTCCAGCCTGTTTTTAGTTGAGTATTTGAGCACGCGGCACGGATCCAGCGTGGTGTCCTCTGAGCCGGTGTAGGGTTGGTGGTTGAGTGCAGATGGAGGGAAGGATACAGCGTCCTGCCTGGCAGCCGCCATATTGGAAGCACGACAGCATCCAGGGATTTACAGAAAATATTGCGACAAACAAAAGCAACCAGTCACCAGCTGTGGGTGGAAACAGCTCATTGACAAGACACAGAGAGAAAGAGAAAGAAAGAAAACCACGAAAGCAAACCAACAGACCACACCGTTCATTCACCAGTGCAAGACTCTGAGATCAACAAATCACCAGCCGGCTCTCAACGGGTGTACCTGCTAAAGTGGTGTGTGAGAGAGTATTGGAAAAAAAAAAAAAAAGTCAGCTGCATGAATAATCCCAGTGAGAAACAGGACAGTTAATCTGCTGCGAGTGGTTCAGCACACAAAAGGAAACGGTCAAAAGAAATGACTCGGAGTCAAAGACTTCCCGGAGTGAGAGGTTGAAACATTAATTTCACCACATTAATTACTTGCTGCCACTAAACATAGATATCAGCAAGGACATCAAGCACTCTGACACATGCAGCGCTGTCTCGGAGGCACTGTTGTGAAGGCGCGCGGGCAGATCATCGCGAGCTTCAGCTAATTAGCATGCCAGACACATTCACATGCTGTCAGGGGTAGACACGCACACACACGCGCGCGCGCACATGTGCATGCACGCACAGCACACGCTCGCTAGCTCTTTCCTCCTCGTTGAGCTCGGTGTCTGTCTGTCTGTCTCTCATACACACACTCATCCATACTGAGAGATAGTGTAATCTCACACTACCATATGTTTAACACAAGCCATTAGCATAGCAGCTGCACCCGTCTAATTAGTTGCATTATTATTCGCATGTGTCTGTATTTCAGCAGTGATAAACTGTGAAATTAAACATGACAACTTTCTCTGTACAGCGCACAATGATCTCACTAATCTGGTCCGACAGACGCAACGTGCTCCTGGAGTGTGTCTTTCTAAACTTATATTTTTGGCTGTGGTGAATTAGTAAAATTTATGCATTTTTTTTCCCCTGACTCACTGTAGTGCATAATAAATATTCTTTTGTGTTTTCTAGCTCCCGCTAAAACGGGCTCGTCCTGTCTGCTGAATTCTGTTCTGCATATTTTCTATATAAGAAGCAGCCGCAGCGCACATTTCATGTTAGCTTTCCTCGGTGCCATGTTGCCGCCTTGTCAAGCAGCGACTTGAAGCGCCAAGGTTTTTCTTCCTGTCAGTCGTGAAGGATTCTTGCATCAGCCAGGCTGCTGCCTACATTTCATATTCCCACTGATGTATAATCCCATTCAATCCTGAGATACATTTTCAGCTTTTGTGAAGGTTTAAACATCTTTTTTTGTGTGAAATGCGTGTTGAATAATCACAGCAGATCCAAAAATAAAACCCTCTGCCAGAGACTTTCTTTGAAAACCTGTTGGTTATTAATATATATTGGTGATTTTGTTATGTGGTGGTTTAGTGTTTAGAGAAGTTAGAGAAAAAAAAGAAATTTCTTTTTTCGAGCTACAGATTATTTTTTATACCTTCTTTAAAGGTATAGTTCAACATTTTGGCCCATTGCCATAATCCCTATAGTCATAGCCAGGGCTCCAGCGTGCGACTTAATAGGTCGCATATGCGACTTAATTTTTTAAGGTGCGAGTTAAAATTTAATTAGGTCGCTCCAGTGCTACTTGCAGGAGGATCAGTGAAAAAGTTTTTTTTTTCCCATTTTAAATAGCTTCCGTTTCAAAGTAAAACAAATAAATAGATGAACTTGCACTGTGTCCGCCTCTCTCCTTTCACACACCCAGCAGCAGGCAGGTAGCCACCACCCCCCGCCCCCCACCGCTACATGCACAGCGCTAGACGCTACAATGTTGTCGTCTTATTATTAGCCGCAGCTACAGTAGTTAATGTTAACCTTATCAGGCATGCTAATCTATTGATTAGGCTACGGTGACCAAACGTCCTCTTTCGCACGGACACGTCCACTTTTCACGTCGTGTCCGGGGCGTCCGGGTTTGTTTTTTTTAATGAACTCATAAACATGTCCGCGGTGTTGTTTTTAACGGGACCGCGAACCGTGACGGATTAAATGACTAGACACCGGGGCTGAAGTCCGGACCGGCGTGACCCGACTTCATTCTGGGTCTACTCCTACCGGCCCGCTGAGTTAACTTCATGTAGGAGCCCATACAGAAGCATGGTGATGTAGGAGCTCAGAGGAACAGACAGCAGCCCACTGCTTCACAGCAGTTACAGTAAAGACGCAACCCCCCCCCCCCCCTCCTTGAGAGCAGACAGTAAAGAAGCAGTTGTGTGTGAGTGAAGGAGAGAGACAGTGATTTTTTTTATCCATTTGGTATCGAAAATGGTATTGAGTATTGAATATTTTCCTGATCCATATTGAGTTGAACATTTTAGTATGGTGACCATGATAGTGACAACCTTAGTGCCAGGAACTGTCCACCTGATTGGCTCTGGACAACTGCAGTGTCAGAAGGTCAGAATAGAGAAGTTGGTGCCATGAGGGGCTGAAAGATGATGGAGACCAGTGTATCGATGGAGAAGGGACGAGTTTGGAACACAGAGCTATGCACGGAGAATGTAAAGCCAATCTCTGGCCATTATAGCCCTTCACCCAAAAGAAGTAACTAAGTAACTTTTACTCTGAATACACTTTAAATGAGCTACTTTTTACTTATACTTAAGTAGATTTTTACACTGGTACTTTTACTTTTACTTGAGTACAATTTCATCAAGGTAACAGTACTTTTACCTGAGTAGATTTTTGTTTGGTACTCTTTCCATCCCTCTGGTCTATAGTTGTTTATTTTAGCATTCTTACCTCATCAACAGCACACTCCACTGCAGCCTCCTTAAACATGCCGCTCTGTGTTTTAGGTCACGTATTAATAACACGCTATACAAAGAAAAATATTGCACTACCTAATTTGTTTTGGTGCTACTAAATGAAAAACTAGGTGGCACCAGTGCTACCTGTGAAAAAGTTAGTCTGGAGCCCTGGTCATAGCTGTAGGTTCTTACCTTTAATTTTCAGTGTAAGCTATTTTTAGAACAGCGGAGCGGCAGGCTGCTCAGGGCTACGGTGGATTTCTTGGTTTCCCTCATCAAACTCATCAAATACAAAATCCAACAACTCCAATACACTCTGGTGGACAAGTTGTGACTTGCACATTCACCACGCTATGAGATAATAACGTAATGTTACAAGATGGAG
Organism: Decapterus maruadsi; assembly: GCA_030347415.2. NCBI lineage: Eukaryota > Metazoa > Chordata > Actinopteri > Carangiformes > Carangidae > Decapterus > Decapterus maruadsi. The sequence goes on from CM064900.1 coordinate 5,456,435, forward strand.
TTGTTTTAGAGGTAAATTCATGCAAAACTGCTGATGCACGTTCCGTCAGGGACAGTTTTTTGGCAACGGTCTCTGCATTATGGGTCAGTTTGCCAAAATGTTGAACTATCCCTTTAACAAAACAGGAAATCTGCAACTGAATGCCAAAGTTAATCCTTCTAACTCACTATTACTGATCAACTACAAGCAAGACAGCATCCAAACAGTGTATTCTTCAACATCTGCGAACATGTGTTGGTTGTGTGTTTCAAATGTTTGCCTTTGTGTGTCTGTGTCCAGGTAAAGTGCGCTGGCAGGACTTCGACCAGGACCTATACGTTGGCGCCACGGTGGTCCGACCAGGTCAGGATCCATACTCCAGGAACAAGTTCAACCAGGTGGAGAGCGACAAGCTCCGCATGGACCGAGCCGTGCCCGACACAAGACACGACCAGTACGTATATCTCTGCTGTGCGCTGGCGTCATCGCCCCACAGTTGTGATGTCATGGCTGTGAACCACAAAGCTGTTTCTCACTTAACCTGTTATTGTGTCGTGTGTATGTGTGTGCATGCTATTCTGCTCTTTTGCTATCTGTCTGTCTGACTAATTGGAAGCAGCGTGGATAAGATCTCCTGGAAACTCCCTCTATTGTGGTCTATCAGATGAAACCAGGAAGTGGCAGCGGAGCAGACACACTGCACACTGTCTGCTCTGTTCATAAAACAAACCCCCGCTAATAGCCGCTGATAGTTCCGCTTGTTAAATGGATGAGGAGGCAAAAATAAATCATGACATAATATTATATTGTTACGTTTTATTACACTTGATTTGACCACCAAATGTTCTGGAGAAGGGAAAAAAAAAGTAATGTTGAGGTTTAAAGGGATAGTGCAACATTTTTGCAAATTGGCCCATTGCCATAATCCCTATAGTTTTAGGAGTAGGGTCGTTACCTTTAATTGTGTAAAATGTTTTTAGAACGGCCGAGCCGAGCCGTGAGCTACTCAGAGCTGCGCTACGGAGACTCGTGGGATTTCTTGGTTTCCCTCATCAAACTCATCAAATACAACATCTCCAAAATGCCCTCGTGGGCAAGTTGTGAGCTGCACATTCACCACGCTATGAGATGATAACATAACGTGACGAGACAGAGTTGTTTTTGACTCTTCTACAGACTGACTCTTTTACAGTCGACTGGTTTCGAGTGAGAGATCACGCTGTGCCAACCAGGATGCTCCCGCAGATTCACTGAACGAAGCTGTTCTCAGAGAATACAGGGTGACCATTTTCATACCCAGAGTGGGTGCAGCGCGTCTGCAAAGTAACAGGCTTTTTTTGTGTGTTTTCTGGCCATGGGTCAACCTACACCACAGAGGGACGAGCATGTGAAGTTATTCTGGTGTTGGATATTTTAGCGTTTCACTATTTGTCCAACTATTCCATGACATCACAAATGAAATCTCGGTTTTTGAATGGATGCTGAGGCATTTAATTAACTCTGACTTCTAAATTTTAAATCAGCTTGAGAGATGGAACAGTGCAACTGCAGCCATCACTGTCATTGTGTGTGGCTATGCACTGTATGAGTCAAAGACTGTGTTTATGATGGCAGTGGTTTGGCCACACTGACGTATCGACCTGACTCACACAGCTCGAGCCATTAGCCTACTAAAAGAGCAGGGATGTGTCTCCCATTGATCTGGAAGTGATGTGTCATTTGCGCAGTGTGCAGCAGCATTGACAGTAAAGAGTTCCCAGAAAGAGAAAAAACATCTAGCTGGGTCAGTGGCACAGTTGGTTCAACACACCGTTACAATCGCTTTTATCGTACTGGTCTGTGAGCGGCAAACACCTGTGCACTTTATTACACTGTGCTGTGCAGTGCAGCGCATAAAATCATGCAGCCTGAGTTTTAACAAGACAGACATCACCCAGTATTAGTGTAGCGAAGCTAATTAGATGTTTATTATCAGTATCAGTGTAGAGGAGGATGTTGATACATGATTGATGCAGCGCCACATCTTCAGGGGTTTAGAGTCAGTGTTGCACTGAGAGATGTGAAACATGACGAAGACAAAACACACATCATTTACAGTACACACACAATTCAGCAACAGTCTACAGTGCACTGCACATGCATGTACTGTATGTTTATATAAATACATACTGTAGCACATATTGTGCATACAAAGCAAGCTGAGAAAACATCTCTGTCTCTCTCTCACACACTATCTTTTTTTTTTGCTTTTAAAGAACATAATTTAGCTTTAGAGCCAGGTATTAAAGAGAATACAAAGGTCACACAAGACCTACACAAAATTGCGTGTCTCTCCACTTATGTTGTGTCCTATCGCCTGTGTTCCTCCATATCAGTCGAGGCAGGGTTGTCTCTATATGTGTGTGGATATACAGTGTATATATGTATTTATACAGTATATACAGTCTCATGAGACTTTTTCCCTGCGGTCTACAAAACCACAGTCAGTACTGGCTTGAACAGAGCATCGCATGTGTATGTCTGTCTTTGTCTGTCTGAGTGTGTCTCTGTGTCTGTTTGTGCATGTGCACGTACTGAATCTTTTTATTGTGTACATTTTGTGTTGTGTTATTGAGGATCTGTTTGGGGAGTGATTCCCGCTCGCAGCTCGGCTGCATTGAGCTGGAATCACTCATTGAGCTGCGTGCTTATGCGCGTGGGAGTGTTGGTACATTTTGTATTTCTCTGACTTTGTATTTTTTTCCTAATTTTTGTGTTTTCTCTCGTGTTTGTAGTTGCAGACATAAACAATGGAAGTCCGAACTACCGGCCTCCAGCGTGGTCATCACCTTCCACAACGAGGCTCGCTCCGCTCTGCTGCGGACTGTGGTCAGGTAGGTGAATGGTGTGTGAGCTGACCACTCAAAAAACTTTTCTATTATTTGTAGATTCTCTTTTCTTTAATACTTTCCTTCCTCCTCTAAATCCACTCTTTTCATTTTCTCTCTGTTTAGTGTCTTGAAGAAAAGTCCTCCTCACTTGGTCAAAGAGATCATCCTGGTTGACGACTACAGCGACAACCGTGAGTGATGATCACAAACACATTAGACACACATGCACTGACCCTGTTATTACTGACACATGAATACAAATAAGTGAGTGACAATTGTTTTCTGCGTGTTGCAGCTGAGGATGGAGCGTTGCTGGGGAAGATTGAGAAAGTGCGAGTGTTGAGGAACGACCGCAGAGAAGGTAATTAGAAAACAGGAGAAAGAAGCCAGTCGTATATTTTTATCCTGAAAGATATCCCACTGCTGCTCAGTGACATGTGGTGATGAAACTATTAGCTTCTGTAGCAGGAAAGGTAGCTCTTGATTAAGTTTTTTTCTTCTCTTTTCTTTTCTGTAATTAATGTTTCCTCCAGGTCTGATGCGTTCAAGGGTCCGTGGTGCAGATGCTGCCACAGCGCCAGTCCTCACATTTTTGGATTCTCACTGTGAATGTAATGACCACTGGCTGGAGCCGCTGCTGGAGAGAGTGGCAGAGGTACACACACACAGATACACCTTGCATAAGTACTGATTATTAAATACAAATTGGGTCAGTGTTTCCCCTAGCCGGTTTGTCTTGGGGGGTGGGGGTCGATGAAGTGTGTGTGGGTGTGCATGTGTGAAATTATGAACTTTATATCGATTATCCAAAAAATATACTTTACTTTAAGTGATAACATTAATGTGACACCTTGATAACCACAAGCAACCAATTGGTGCTGAAATGAAACTGAAATAAGATTGATAGTCTCCTCTTGATACTCTAAATATTGATTTGGTTCCAAGTTTGTTATTTTGGCCATTACTGTGTGGTAATCATTTAATAATATGATAAATATTATAATTACAGTGTTTGAAAAAGTTATTCATTACCCAGCATCATATTCAATAATAAATCTTCCAATGGACAGTGGTAAATGTCAACTCCATATCACAAGTGCATCTTTTTAAGAGCAGATACGAATGAGTTGACTCTATCGGTTAACCAACAAGAAATCACTTTAAATTTCAAGATGACTGCAATTTTTCAAGGTAGCCACATCCTTAGTAGAGCAGGTATGAGCAAACAGTGCATAATCCAATTACGTATGGCTAATTTATATACCAACACCAACCTGATCTAAACATTGGGTATAGCAGGTGAAAATGTCTTGTTCAGTCTTGTTAACATATTACAGTTAAAAAACTTAATATTAAGGTCTGAATGGAACCCATTTAGGCTATCAGGTGTTGTATATATGCAAATTAGCCATACGTAATTGGATTATGCACTGTTTGCTCATACCTGCTCTACTAAGGATGTGGCTACCTTGAAAAATTGCAGTCATCTTGAAATTTAAAGTGATTTCTTGTTGGTTGACCGATAGAGTCACCTCATTCCAATTTTCATGCTGGTACCACCACAGCAACTTCATATATACATGTGCCATCAAAACGGTGGATTTTATGCAAATGTATGCAATTTTATGCAAATTTGATCATGTTAACAAATGATTTCAAAAAACTTGTAATACATTTTTTTGTTTGTCTTAATGTAAGTAATCAACTCAGTAATTTTCATGGAGATATCTAAAGGTTAAAAATTTTACCCTATTCACGTGAAAAATCTTTTTTATATGCATATAAATGGGATATTTGGGTGTTTTTCAAAACTTTCCCCTCACTCGGGACATGTTGAGGATACAAAATCAGTTGAGTTTGCTTCTGTTGCAATTTGTTTAACGTTGACCCCTTTTTTGGCTTATAATTACTGGACACTGGACACACTGGTTACACAGTCAACACCTTTTTCATCACCTCTTTTTTATACAGTCTATGGTCAACACACACCCAGTAGAGCAGCTTCGCCCTTAGTTTAAAGGGATAGTAGCATTTTTTTTAAAGTGGGGTTGTATGATCTACAAATAGCCCCTAAGTAGGCTACTTTAATTGCAGTCGAAGACTCTCTGCACTCCTCCCGTTAGCAACGCCAGCCCATAGCCCTGCCCAGAGGTTTACAACATACACACAGACAAAATTGGAACTGTGTATTTTTTTTAAGGTAAAACCTCTTTTAGGCCACGAAAATAGGCCGTTTCTTTGGGTCCATTCACAACAATGTATGCTGTAAATCTCTGGGCAGGGCTATTATGGGATGGCGTTGCTAACGGGAAGAGTGCAGAGAGTCTTCTACTGAGTCTTCTACTGCAATTAAAGTACTTAGGGGCTATTTGTAGATCATACAACCCCAAAAATGCTACTATCCCTTTAATCTCTCTGGTTCGTCCTGTAAAGTGAGGCAAAGTATTCATATTGACAGTGTCCTCACATTTTTATATGATTTAAAAGCGTTGCTTTATCACTGTCAATTACTAACTAATGCAGCTGATGAATTGTCTCCACACCAGCCAAGTTGGTGCACTTCACATTTAGAGAGAATATTGTAGCAACAGCTAAGTGGATGTGATGTCATCTCATTTGTCCCATTTTTGCACAAACGCCAGCCTAAGAAAGCCTCAAAGACAAAGGAAACATTTACAGGCAGAGGGATTGTTCCCGAAGACTTGATCTCAGTTGCTTCATAATAGCGATGGAGTTATTTTCTGTCTGTTGGGGAATTTGTTTTTTACTTCCCTCTTTCACACAGAGGTCAGTGGTCAGCTTCAAAACAGAGCCCCTGGAGCTGTTAGTCAGTCGGTGTCTTATTAACAAGGAAAAACAAAAGAAGGCATGACATAGTTTCAGAAACACAGGGGTGTTTGGACTCTTTCATTATAAAAGCACAGCTGCACATTTTCACATTTCATTTTCTGACCTGAAATGTTTATTTAAAAAAAAGAAAAATTCTATTAAGGGTCAAATGAGACACATTAAGCTCTGATTGTATAAAGCAGTATTCCTGTCAGAGCACACAGTGCAATCACTTTGCTATGCAGCAGGATCATTTATGTCTGCTGGGACCATTATAGTCAGGTTTAATCGCTATTATTTTATTTTAGAGTGACAGATCTTTCACAGGTTTATTAAGTATTTCCTTCTCAAGCAAAATGAAAACCCTGAAATGTAATAAAACTAAACTGTGACTGAGCTCCAAAACAGATTAACAGTGAAGCCTTTGAGTCTGTAGCAATAAAAACAAAATACAATGATTGTCAATACCGCAGCAAAAAAAACAAAACAACACAAAACCACCTCAGTCTAGTCAGTGTGCCGGGGGTAATTCAACCTGACGAACATGGCGACTGATCTACGGTGTGAAAGTATTCATTAAAACTAACCTTAGCGTTTGTGCACAATTGTGTGCGGAGCGATGCTACAACAGATGGCATCTGTCACAAACGGTAACATTAACAGTCTGACAACATGTTCGATATTGAGTTAACAACTGGATCTCGCTCTCCCTGACTTCTGTACACAGATCCAGATGTGTTTCTCTGACTGTGAGCTGCTTAGAAACAATTAGCGCCCTTTCCTGCTTTCATCTGAAATGCTCTATGGCAAGACTGTTGCTGCACCTGCAGTTGAGTGAAGGTTGTTATTTAAGCACCATCAAAGTTTAATTTAATCTAAAATAAGCTCCAATCAGAGTTGAGTAAAACTTGATCAACAAACACGCTACAGTGAATATAGCTCAGCAACAAGTATGTGTTAGTTACAGTTTAATTCTGTTTTGGTGCAACAGAAATAAATGTAATCTTTGTTTAAAGTAAAAACAAAAGTTAAATTCCAACCAGTTTGCTACAAAATTTCAATTTAAACCTTCTTTAAATCTGGTTTAAGAGAAATCCAACCTAAGAATATCCCATGGTTATATTTTCATCCCTAAAGCAAATCTAAAACATTTAACTGTCAGACTAATTGGCTTTGTTTTTCTTTCTAAATGATAAATCACTCAATTTTAAAAAATAAAAGAAAGAAGAAGCAGTCTGTGTGGATGAAATGTCTTGTGTCATATCAAAATATCTCAGCCTGAGATAAATAAACCCCGTCAGTACCTGGAAGCCTGTTCCTGTTGTTGTCACTCAGACCAGTGGAGCGGTCCTCTCTCCAAACTACTGTATGATGGAGCTCCGCGGCTTCAGCTCAGGCTTTGATTTGATGTGAGAAGACAAGGCTGCTTTACTCCCCGTTCTACCCCGTAAATGCAGCGATAAACTAAATATAGGCCGTAGACTAAACACATGAATCACCGGCTTTTAGGGAGTTATTTACTTATTTACTTCTGCTTTAAAATTCCTCCAAACGCAGTGAAGACCATGGTGTCGTCAGCAGCTTTGTTTATTGTGGTGGTCTCATCGGTAAATATTTACTTTTGAGCTTTTTTGTCTGTAGCTGAAGTTTGAAGTCCTTTTTTTCCCCTCTTCTTCCTCAGGATAAAACCAGGGTGGTGTCTCCCATTATTGATGTCATCAACATGGACAACTTCCAATATGTAGGAGCCTCGGCCGATCTGAAAGGAGGTAAAGTACAAGTAGAGAGGTACATTAACACACACACACACACATACACACACGCATACACATACACTTTCACCATCTTTTCGCCATCACAACTGACTGCTGATCGCCAAGTCTGCGTCCTCAAACACACATTGAAGCTTCTTTTTGGTTCCCACGAAGCTGGAAGTTGGCTCCTGGTTTTCAGACCCCAAAAAATTCTGCAAAACGAGGCCACAGTAACACGCACGCACGCACGCACGCACGCACGCACGCACGCACGCACGCACGCACGCACACACACACACAGTCAAGTCAAGCTGTGTTAGTTTAGTTTTGAGATTACAGTGTGTGTTTTGCTGTTTTTCACTGATACTTGTTGTTTTTGGCATCCAGTGTCTTTCATTAACTGTTTTCACTTGAGGCTTATCTTGTTATACCTCAAACACACAACACAAGCACATCTGCCAAGTCTGTACCCGGCATATGTAGTTTTAACGACTCCATGTGTCCTCCACACTGCCTGGTATTTACAGTTTTACATTTACTCATTTGGCATTTGACATTATTGTCCAAAGCAGCTTCCAAGTCTGGGACATCACTAAAGCTTCAGCTGGAGTTTAAGTATAAAAGCACTCAAAGATTTAAAGTATATTGTATTTTCACACAAGTAAAGGGAATAAACACTGTACTAGTGTGTACTGTGAGTTTGTTGTGTGTTACTGGCCACTGTTGACCCACAATGCCGTGCACACTGGAAATAAAAGAGCTGTTAAATAGAAATTAAAGCTGACAGCGGTGAAACAGCTCACCACATGTTGTCTTGTTTAATCAATATTATTTACTTTCTCTGTAAATCTGCACTAATCAATAATTCTGTATTAAAACTGGATCAGATGACAGCGTGTTATTATGAATGGGAACACTCATAGAGATGAAGCAGCAGCAGAGGGTTTGGCTCATGCTCGTCGGCCGCTGCTGGGTTTTTTTTTACCCAAAAAGCTCTAAAAACTCACTCAGTGCGCTACTAACTCAGCATCAAAGAGCACACACACACACACACACACACACACACTGTTAGCAACTCGCTCGTGAACATAATGGAGCGTTTAGCAGCTGAAGAGCCAGTTATTTCCCTCAGGAGCCGGTGGAGACCATTAGCACGGCTAATCAGAAAATGAATATTGGATCTAAATTCAGGACGACTCCAAATAAAAGGTAATGTAGCACAATGTTGGCTTGGACGCGTAAATCGGCAAACATCTGCTAACAATGTCATAATAACGCCTCTCAAAATGATGATGTGTCAGTTATTGTTCACAGCTGGTTTCCTCTGCCCTCAAGTGGCCGAAAAAAAATTAATTAATGCAGTTTTTTTTTACGTTTCTACATGTGTTTGATTGACGTCTGTTGACAGGTCCAGTGTAATTAGTTTTTGACGGCTGCTTAATCTTAATCCAAACTAATGATCGTAACGGGACCGCTGCTTTGTCTCTGTGTGTCGGTAGGCTTCGACTGGAATCTGGTTTTTAAATGGGACTACATGACTCCGGAGCAGAGGCGGGCGAGACAAGGCAACCCCATCGCACCCATTAAGTAAGAGACACATACACGCACACACGATACTGACAAGCTTTTGGTTGCCGGTCGCCTTCAACACCTAATCTCACTCCATCCACCTGCCCCTCGCTCCTTCTCCCTCTGCCCCCGCAGGACTCCGATGATAGCGGGAGGTCTATTCGTCATGGATAAGGAATATTTTGAGCTGCTGGGAAAGTATGACATGATGATGGATGTGTGGGGAGGAGAGAACCTGGGTGAGTGCCACAAACGCAGCTTCAGCAGAGCCACAGTGGTGATGGAAGAATCAAATCAGTAGGAAATCGCAGGAGAGCGGATGAAAGTGTGACTCAGTAATAGATGTCAGAGGAACTGAAAGCTGCAGTTTACGAAAATGGGCTGTAACGTGACACGCAGGGAGAATAAACTACAGCTACTGTCAGTGTTTATGATCAATATTACACCTGGCTGCTGTTTAGCGTCTCATGCTCAAAAGTGACAGATGTGTCGGGAGGACTTTTTAAAGATTAGTTTGAAATTTTAAGAACTGGAAAAATATTGGTCTTGGTTTATATAATAAAACTATAAACGCGATTCCTCTCCAACACAAACGCTGTTCTTTTGGCTCAGGAACCATAAATTCCTGTCTACTTATGAAACCTCCTCTCCTTTGAGATTTAGTACTAAAGTAGCTCCGGGATGTGTGTGTGTGTGAGGCTGTGATGACATCATAGTTTTAAAATTTAAAGAAAAAGAAAACAAGACTAAAGAAAACGCCTCACACGTGTGGTTAATGCAGTTGATCTTAGAAAATGACAGTGTTAATGTGATAATGATTACAGTCAGCGTTGAGTGGGAGATTAGCGTAGTGTATACAACAGAGCTCATTTTTCAAACAGTGCAGTGATATAATAACGTGTGTGTGTTTCCCCCCCGGTGGCTTTTGTCTGAATTCAGTCGGGATGTTGTTAAGATTCAACAGCTGACACGGTGATCCACGCTTCTCCCGCGGCGCTTAACTGTGAATTAATTGTGACGTGTTTATGGAAACAGTTTAGTGGAACAAGTTTGGGGAAGGGGAACAGATTTTGACCTGTGTGTGCGTGTGTGTCTGTGTTTCAGAGATCTCGTTCCGTGTGTGGCAGTGTGGTGGCAGTCTGGAGATCATCCCCTGCAGCAGAGTCGGCCACGTCTTCAGAAAACAACATCCGTACACCTTCCCTGGCGGCAGCGGCACCGTGTTTGCCAGGTGACACACATACACGCTCGCATGCCAAGACTGCGACACTCCAAGTCCCCACCCGTCATTTACTCATTAACTAAAGTACATTTACCATCCACCCATGTGACATGCTGACTAGTGCTGAACCTCTCCACAACAATTCAACAACCGATCTGCTGATGAAGTCTATGTGAAGGGATCAAAAGGTCCAAAAACTGAAGGAAAAGATGGTTTTCTCCAAATGTAATAGAATATTACGATATAGGATGTGAGAATAAAACCGCATTGGATCATGAAAATCAATCAATCAAGCGGCAATAATGAAACAAATTCAGATTGGGAACAAATGCTCGACTATACATGGAAAATCTGTTTTGCTTGTGCTGATAGATGTGACAAGATAATCGCTGCTCGTCAATAAACTGGGGAGTGTGATGCACGGACAGATATGGATCTCTTGCTTTGAAACAGCGGCCAGTTTCAAGGAACCACCCCTGGAAACGAGCCCAACAAACCCTCAGGGCCCCGATTAAGACAGTGGGGGGGGGTTCTCTGTTCCTCGCAGTGATGGATGTACCATTGGGGGGAAAAAAAGGGCAGTAAAGGCCGGGATGTAGAGCATCTGTGACGACTTCATCACTCCGTTAAGGTCGGGTGTTTGAGCTGAAATAACTCCACAGCTCCTACAGCTTCACAGCGTGACGGAAAGATTCAGAGCAACAGGGATGTTAAAGATGTAGAAATTAAACCAGCAGCACATTTAAGTGAACCCATGTTTAAACACTTGGTTAATGCTCACAAAATCGCACTGCAACAGCAGATCAAACAGCGTCAAAGCTTATTATGTTTGCAGAGGGTGTGAGTCTTGCCACTCCAACTAAGGCACCTCCTGTGGACTACAATGCCAGCGTGTTTGTCTAACATAAAAGCGAACACGCTGTCAGATACTGTGCCGTTACCCTCTCCAGTAATTCAATATATACACATCAACCTTAACTACGGAGGCTCGCAGTGCTTTGAGGCTGCCTCAGTTCAACATCTTTGCCCTTTTTAGTCTGAATAAAACACCGGGGTCTGTCCCATATGGCCACAAGGGAGCGATGAGACAGCACCTGTTTTGTCTGCCTGGACAGCATTATAATTAGTCTTCCTACGGCAGCATCTCTGAAAGAAGCTGAGACAAAGAAAAGCCCTTCTAAACCTCACATAAAATGTCTCTAGCGAGCACCGTCCTTGTTACCGGCGGGGTGCAGGCGGATCAGGATGAAGAGGAGATTTTCTTCACGCTGAAAATAGTTATAGTGAAAAATCTTAAAATGCTGAAACGTCTGATCATCTGTGAGCTTTCAGACGGTGAGCGGGAGATTTGCCATCAGACGGAGAGATTCACCATGCCAGGAGTTAAAGAGGAACTATGCAAATCCGCAAAGTCGCTTTTCCGCTGTTTTGCTAACCTTCCACCAGACCATGTGCATTTGTTTACAACAAGGCCAGCGAGAAATCAATCAATAGAGCGGTAGATTACATTTATTATATACGATGTGTAGTCTTACCTGTCATAAACAAGGGTTACAGGGCACGTTTGTGTTGCAGAGCTGCAGAGATGAGAGCTGGGACACCGGTTTTCAGCCAAGAGACGCTACTGTAGGTGGAAGGCAGAGAGCCTCTGTTCTTCCTGTAACAAGTCACAAATCATTTATAAAACCATCACAATTACTCAAAAGTTGTGGTACAAATATGGCATAGTTAAGATTTAAAAAAATCCTGCATAGTTCCTCTTTAAACAAAAAACAAAACCTGAAACTGAAACTCATGTCACACACATGTTCTTTACCTGTCTACAACAAAACATGCCAACATTATTTCCAGTCACAACCTTTTCAGCCAATCCAGTGATCCGTGATAAAAAGTACTGAAGTCACTTTAATCGGACATTTCTCTCCTCTTAGAATAAAAGATGCTCCTCATATCACCACAACTTGCTTTTTTCTTTATCAAAGTAATCCAGTCACAGTTGTCTCTACATCCGTGGGTGTAATTCAGTAGTAGTTGTTACTTCAGCATACTTTTCATGATGCCAACTTTCAACTATAAAATAACAGGTCTTCAGTTGTAGCTCAGTTTGACACAATTATACTTTCTGTTTACATCCTCCAAGTATTATTGGAATCACAGCTGCAAGACTTAGAGCATGATTATCCCCAAACAGAGGTAAGATGAAGAAGAAGAAGAATACCAGGTGTGACAAAACCCATTAATATTTATAGTTACTAACGCTGTTCCGCCCATCAACGTGGCTCTTATATTCCTGGATCACTGACACTTCATCTATTTATATGATGTTTGTGTAGAAAACCTGTGTACAAACAGACACAAAAGTCAAACAGTTGTGTGGGTGTGATTGTCTTTGTCTGAGGGGAGGTCCACGGCGTAGCAATACTGAAAATCCCGCTTCGAGAGAGGAGAAAGCACGATATGATCAAGTCGAGCTCTGACTGCTGCCGACACCGTCTGACAACACTGTGTCAGAATAAAATGAAAATTTGACAAAACGTCACCGCACATCACGTCAACACACACACAGATGAACAATGAGTGCATCATCTGGAAAAATGAGCGCGGGTTCTCAGTTGTGTGTTCAACCAGTGAAACTCTCGCTCTCACTCTGCAAAGATTAAAACGCTGGAAAGTGAGAGCCGGGCCAGCGTGTTTTGGTGTGTGTGTGTGTGCGTGTCCATGTTTTTGTCTGTCTGTCCGCCACGTGTCATGGATACTACACACACACACACGCAGGCAGCATGTCCAATTTAGAGATGGCTGGGCACGGCTCCCATGATGCAACACTGGTACACTCTGCCACATACCTCTGTCCTTAATCTGTGTGTGTCCCTGTTTTCTCTCCGTCACCGCCACTCTCTCTCTCCCTCTCTCACTTTATTTGTCACTCGTCACAAAACATACACACATTTTCACGTCATTCTCCATCCTTATTTTTACCCACCTATCCTCTGTTTGATGTCTCACGTCTCTTCTGTTGTCTCCCTGTCCCTCGCCCCCTCACTCATTTTTTTTTTAAAAACCTTTTCTCCTCCCTCTGTCTCAGGAACACAAGGAGAGCAGCAGAAGTGTGGATGGACGAGTATAAAAACTTCTACTACGCTGCCGTCCCCTCAGCGAGAAACGTCCCCTATGGGAAGTAAGTTTAGTTTAATTTATTTGTACCATAGAAATCAAGGACAATTACAAAAACAGAAATGAAACAACGATAGTAAGTGTGGGAGCGGTTGAAAAGCCTATATGGGCTTATACCAGTGTTTTTCATTGTGTGGTCACCTGGAATTCAAATGAGCCTGAAATGTCTAGTAATTGATCATTAAAAAACTAATTAGTATTCTTTTTAAAATTCTGATTAAAAACACCGCATGCAATCTTAAACAACTGTATTCTATACTTTCACTTTCTAGAATATAAATCGAGTTCAAGTAACATGCAGCATATAAAAGTATCTGAGCTGGTGCATCTTGGTTTAACGGCTGTGATCACATGCAGTCATGTGATCACAGCGTCACCTAAAGTTTGTGATGTCAGAATGGGCTCAGGAGCCAAAAAAAGGTTGGGAACCACTGGCTTATATAAAATACATCCCTGAAAAACATGCAAAGATTAAAAAACAACAACAACAAAGAAGGCAATACAAGAACCTTATTATAACAAAAAAAGTTAGAATAAAATTATGAGAATGTTTAAGTTTAAACAATTGTGAGTGGATGCAAAGGAGTTAAACAGAATAATGTCACTGAATCAGAAAATCACAAAGGCGGCCATGTGAACGGACACATTAATGAGTTTGCCAATTAGCATTATGTCAGTTGTAAAAGGAGTCAGTAACCCCTTTTATGGGGCTGACACCAGGCAGTTAACGTGGCTTAAAAAGAGGGTGAAGAGTCGGTTCCTGATTTGCACTGATCAAAAGACGGCCATATTATTTGATGTGCTGGAGGGATTAGTGTGAAATTATAACGGCAGAGGGCAAAGACGAAGAACATGATGGACACAAACGGCACGAATAAAAAGGATCAAGGATCAAATGGCAAAGCTCCCAAATGGGAGATGGATATTAAAGCAGGATTGTTCCGGGAGTTTTAACTAACGTGGCTCTGGGGACGGGTTTGTCTGTTGAGACATTAGACTGAAACTATTGGATAGGTTCACATTAAATCATGTCCAGATATTCATGGTACCCAGAGGAAGACCCCTGATGACTTATGGGATGACACGACTTCATCAAGTGCCACCAGAAGGTCAGATACACTTGCCTGGCCAAAAAAAAAGTCACCACCAAAAAAAAGGGTCATACACTCTAATATTTTGTTGGACCACCTTTAGCTGTGATTACAGAACACATTTGATGTGACATTGTTTCGATAAGCTTCTCCAATGTCACAACATTTATTCCTGTCCAGAGTTGTATTCATTTTTCAAAGATTATCAATGGGGTGAAGGTCTGGACTCTGTTGTCACATTGGACCACATTTCTCCCCACTATCCTTCCAGTTTTTAATGATGCATTGGACAGTTCTTAACCCAATTTTAGTCTCACTATAATCTGCTTTGATGTTTCATCTGCTTGATTCATGTCAATAATTTCACCCTTCTGAAACAGATTAACATCTTTTCCAAACAGGATGATCCAATTTTTTAAGTCCTCAGTTAGGGTCAGCTGAAAAATAATCATCCATGAGTAATTATCCAATGGGAGGCCCTTATATCCTGATGTTTCATTTGTTTTACATTTGTGTTTTTTTTGTCCTAACAGTGCCATCATGTGGTCAACTTTTAAATCAGTCCAATACTTTGGTTCATTGCCAGACATCTGCAGATCTAATGATGTTCCCATCAGTCAGCCTCGGCTCTATTTTTAGCACAAATGTCTATCAGCCTGCAAACACTCTGAACTAAGAACGAGCTCTGTTGTTGTTTTTTGTCTCGTTGTGTTTTCTGGTCCTTTTTTCCCCCACCTTATCTGCAAACTACCTCTGTGCTCCTTTGTCCCACAGCCAAAATAGTCTCTGCACTCTAATATTCATGCGGCGTCAAGAGACAAAGATAAAAACCGCTCCTTGTGTGACCTTGTGGGAACACTGTGGGCATCTCCCTCCTGTGCCAGACTAATCAGTTATTTCCCCCAAAGGACGCCGCCTCGGCTGCGCCCTGGGCCTCCACCCCTCTTACCCTCGCAGAACGACCGAGCCCGACTGTAATTCAGTCAAACTTTAAAGACGTATTGGAAACCGCAAATGATCAATGCTTTAATTCTCCTGTTGTCTCTTCCTTTCTCTCTCTCAGCATCCAGAGCCGTTTGGAGATGAAGAAGAGATTAGGCTGTAAGCCGTTTAAATGGTACCTGGAGAATGTCTACCCTGAACTGAGGTAAGACAATGAGAGCACTTTATATAATATGATGGAGTGCAAATGACTGTAATGACACTAATGACTAGCCATTATCTGCCATTACGATTCAAGCACATTATTACATTTTGGCAGGTTTGCACTTTGTCTTAACGTGAATAATATGATAAATAATGTATAAATGTAAAAGTGTAATTATTCCGGATGTAATAATTTAAGCACTATACTGTTCCTTTTTTTTATTTATTTTTATTTTTTATTTTTTTATCAGTGAGAAACACACAAGGATCAAGACCAGGCACATACAATCTTTTCTGCACACAACGAACATGTGGTACTAACATCTCCCATACAGTTGCACCAAGACACAACCTGAAATTTCTCTCCCATCTATTGCTCTGTCCTTCATTTTCCTCTTCCAGAGAGCGTCAGTCTCTACATACAGTGATGTCGATTTCCCAAACAGTTTTTTTTTGCCATTGCTGGTGCACTGGGTTGTAACCACCTCCTCGTTAGAGCTTTATTCCCTCCATTAAGTTATACTCATTAAAGGTAGAGTCTGCAGATTCTTCTATACAAAAGAAATCCTGCTTAATCATCACTATGTGCTTTTGGGGGACTGTGTCTGCAGATACATTGACAGAACATGAAAGGGAGTAGCAATGCAAGATATGTTTTCCAGACATAATGTTGATCAATTACTTCAATTGGCAGCAAAAGGAAAAAGGCACAATTACCATTTTAAGTGATTCAGTCCTTGAGGTTAGATTAAGAAAAGGTAAGTGATTCCATCTGGATATGTCAGACTTAATTTTGAGGTTCAGAGAAATAAAGTTGGCTTTGAATAAGTTTGTAATGTCTTAATCCCCTTCATTGATTTCTTATCACAGTTCCGGCTGTGAATTAATTTGGAGAGTCAAAACTAAAAGCCATAGCCTGTTAGTTTTCTAAATATTTATCTTGTAGCTTGATATATGACCTAACTTATCCATCAATGACAGATTTAAGAGGGCTGCCGTTATTACATACACAGCTTTTAAAGGCCTCAAATAGAGTACGGTTAAAAACTAAATATATCCAACAGTTTTACTGAATCAAACGCCTCGTCTGCTTCCAGTCCCATGAGCATAGCTTGTGTCCTGTTTAATGTATAATTCTTAAGCTGTCCTGGGTCTGTCTCTGATGGAGCTGTTGTTCTGTTTTATTGGCTCTTTCCTCTTCTGTCACCATACTTCCATCACTTTCTGCTATTTACACTCAAATTATAAAGCCTTAACATCTTCATAGAGTTGATACAAGCACAGATTAGAGTTAATATACAATCTGACAAGGCTGTGTTCTGTGTGTTTAGGGTCCCAGATCACCAGGACATAGCGTTCGGAGCCTTGCAGCAGGGAGGAAACTGTCTGGACACCTTGGGTCATTTTGCAGACGGTGTGGTGGGCGTCTATGAATGCCACAACGCTGGAGGAAACCAGGTAGCGTTCCCACGAGGACACACACAGGTCAGCTTGTCATGTCCTTGCTCTAGAAAACACCTGGGTGGCAGCTGGTGGCACTTGTGGTGAGAAAACAGGGAGTATGTTGAAGGATTCAGGTATTTCAGCTCTCAAGAGTTTCTTTATTTTTGGTTTGGTTGTAATGACATATGCAGAGTTCCTGTACATAGAGGTGTTTTATACGACTGTTGAGGACATGGTAATTTCCTGGAGCAACTTTGAATGTGTTCTGAGTTTTGTGTATGTGTGTGTGTTACACCAGTGTGTTTCTGACTGCAGTGTCGCAAATAGTTTTTTTTCCTGAAATAGAATGACAGGTGTAGAGGAGGAAACTGCTGCCACAGACATCGACTGGTTTACTCTCATCATTTTGTGGTTCTTGCTGCATAAGTAGATTTGTGGGTTTAAAAAAAAATAAAAAAATCTTGGTGCTGTGTCGAATCCAGCTTGAAATGAACTGCAGCACTGACAAACAAAGACTCTGTGTGCAATTAGACATTTAGACATTTGTTTTGAGGGGAAGTAAATGTCCCAGTGGATACCAGCAGTTCCTGCTATGGTCGTCATTCACAGAGAGTCTATTTCATAAAACAGATACATTTATGCAATTGCAGCACATACTTATATAGAACAAAAATGTGTTTTATTTGTTTGTGCAAAGGGGATAAAACTGGACTAATCAACCAACCTGATGCAAACATCCCTTGTTGCAGTGGTATTTGATTTTTGGAGGCTGCATGATGTTTTGATGTGAGCCATTATTTGTGCAAAATTCACTTTGTAGCCGTATTATGTTATAGAATAATACATTAGGTCAGGATATGATACAAGCCAGTATTTGAATTAGTAGCAATGAGCATCACTGCCTGTAGAACATGTGGGCGTGCAGAAGTGTGGACGCATTTATACTAATACTTTTTTACATGTTTGTAAAGGAATGGGCCCTGACCAAGGACAAATCGGTTAAACACATGGACTTATGTCTGACTGTGGTGGACAGAACAGCTGGTTCCCTCATCAAACTACAAGGCTGTCGAGAGAACGACAGCAGACAGGTAAAGACGCTTAGTTTGGGTCAGCAGCCCCGTTTGAAATGTTTCCGCAGAGTGCATGTTTCGTTTTGTTTTATACCCGTAAATCATCATGTTGTCGTTTTCTTCTCGACAGAAATGGGAGCAGATCGAGTCCAACTCGAAGCTTCGTCACGTGGGCAGTAACCTCTGTCTGGACAGCCGCAGTGCCAGGATGGGAGGACTCACCGTAGAGGTCTGCAGCCCCAGCCTCAACCAGCAGTGGAAGTTCACCCTCAATTTACAATCATAGGAGGGGGGGGGGCGCTACGGACCCCCGGGTAGAGTTGGATCGAGGATAGAGACACCAACAGACTCTGAAACGTGGGTAAGAATATGGACTCAAGGAAAAAGACAAACTTGATGGATACATGGATGCTTTTAGCTCCTCCTCCTCCTCCTCCTCCTCCTCCTCAGAGGTGCGGCCAGTCGTGTCTACACCCCTCTCCCCCACCACACCCCTCCTGAAAATCAAAAACAAAAAAAAAAACAAAAGAAAAAAAAAACCCTGAAATAGTCCAACGAGCCACGCCCCCGGGGGGAGGGGCCTTGCAGACCAAACTGGAATAAGCAGGAAAGTTGACTGTGTTTGATGGATGGGTAGCGACAGCGATGATCATGATGAGGATAAAAGCGATGAAGAGGCTTTCCATCCAAACTACATACCTCAGTGTTTTTTCATTGATGGTTCAAGAGGCAAAATGACGAGTGAATTCTTTTTGTTCATTTTCTTCCTTCAATGCTGGTGAAATGGAACTCTCTGACGTTTTTATTTTGTAATTATTTTATTTTCTTATTAATATTTTTTATTTCTTGGTCTTAATTCTGTACGGGGGAGGGGGCTTCAAGGGAGCTTTTTTTTTTCCTCTTTTTCTTTTTTTTTTGTTTTGTTCTTGAAAGAAAGAACGCTGATGTTGGTGTTGTTGCTCCTCTCCACACCGAGTTAGAGCTGGTAACGGCAGACGGAGGCTCCGCGCTGCTGCTGCTGTGGTTTTACAGAAAGATTTGGGTTCAGAGTGATGTGAAGAGGGGAAATGGACTCAAACTCTTGAGCTTCTCCTCTTGTTTACTTTCACTGGTTTACAGGATCAACAGAGAAAAGGAGAAACAAGGTGGAGAGAAGAGGCTGTGTGTGCTTTCTTGTTATCTGTACGGTTTTTCCTACAGACGCTGTGGAGGGCCGGCCTGGAAGAACCGTACCTGAAAACAGGAAGTGTCCTGAAGCCCAATCTGAAGATTCACTGTTTGTCTTCAGGCAGTAGCACTGGTTGTTACAGCATCTTCACTTCCACACCGTTAAATCTCTACAGAAAACACACTCTCCATGCTCTGTTTTTTTTTTGTTTTTGTTTTTTTTGGTTTACTTTTGTCAAAAAAAAAACAAAAAACAAACCAAATTTCAAATGGATGCTTTGTGTTTGGGTTATACCAGAGGAGCGATTAAAATGAATTTTTCTTTCCATACTCTCACTGTTCTCTTAATGGCTCCTTGTGGAGCAGTTCATCTCTCTCCTCTTTCCTATACAGATCATTGTTTTTGCCTTTGTCTTTATTGCCTATATTGTAGGAAGGTTACTGTGTGAGAAACAGGCCCAAACTGGATTTGATGTTGCAGCTTCTTCTTTAGAAAACACGTGTTTTCTGCAAATGGATAGCAGTGATTTTTTAGTATGAGAGATCCCCACTATTTTACACTTTGACATAGACATGATGAAAATAACAGTTAATCCACTTTCAACACTACCCAGCATGCATCAGCTTAAGAAATTAATCATGTCCATGTGTGGCAAAATTTCAAAAAAGAGTTGAGTTGATTTTTCTTTTCTTTTTTTTGTCTTTTATTTATCAAGACAGATTCCTCAGTTTTGTTGACAAAGTAAAACCTTGCCCCGTTCCCAGCCTGAGAACAGATGTCATGCAGAAAGGAAAGGAGCCTTTAGTTAAACTGTATGAAATATACACAGCTCCAGAAAAGCTGCACGGCTCACCAACAAGTTCCCACAGTTGCACTCGGGTCAGAAGCGTTTTGCATCAACATGTTTGTTTCCTTCGTGGTGGCTTTTTAGATGAGCCATCTGTTCAGAAGTTTCAAAGTGCAGTAAACAAGGTTTTACTGTTTGTCCCCCGCTCGGTTTCTGCTGGAGGTGGGCAGGGTTTTTTTTCTGATTGCACAAGCAGGATTGCTGAGCTTGTGCTGTGCGGAGACAAATGAGAGCACCTCTCTCTTTTATTTAGGTGAGCTGTTTTTTATTCAGTACAGACGTGTCTCGGTGTTGCCAAAAACAGCATCATGCCACTTTTCGGTTTCCTGTCACCTGGCTGGTGTTACTCGTGGCGTTTACAGTACATATATCTGTTTTGCAGCACTAGTTTCCCCCTCTGTGCTTCATCATCATCACTGCTCTGATCCTCTGTGCTTTTTAGTCACTGATGAGTAATGACGGTGGATTTCAGGGGGGAAATTGGTTTTGATTAAATTTGGAGATTCGTCACTTGGCAGCTTTAAGGCAAATAACATGAACACAAACCATCTCTGAACAGATATAATGTACAACAGAAGTAGTTTATTCTAGGAAGAAGCTGCAGCCTCGAGTGTTTTTAATGTGAAAAATCCACTGTTTCTCATTATTTCTCTTCATCTCACATGCACAATTCACATCCTCACTGATAAATGTTCCTTAATTTTTTTTTTATTACTGAGTTTCCTAAACTGACAAAGACAGCTGGTTGTATTTGTTGTGTTGTCTGATACTTCTGAATCCTCTCCCTGTCTTCCGCCATCTTGTTTCCTTGTACCTGACGCTTGTGCCACAACTTGAGTGAGTGAAGGCTCACCTGATGGAAAAGTCTGTCCCGTGACTCCATTTGTTTCTGTATTGTGCTGCTGTGAGGTCAGAGTTAGACTCTGATGTGAGGAAGACTTTGTGTTTCCATGGTGACCAGACTCAAAGGGCCCAAATCTGGTGTAGCCTATGGTATCAGTCAGATTCAATGCTGATCAAAGAGTGGATTTACTGTTTTAGGTTTTGAATGCCAGCACTTTTTTTTGCCCTTGTGGCAGGAAAATGTAAAATCTAAAACATGATCAGTGTCTTAATTTAAGAATAGATAGAAGTTTTTTATTCATTTTCCCTTCAATGTGCATCTGAACCTTTGTCTACAATCAAATCGGAGGCTTTGCAAAACAAGACACTAAAGACACATGACAGTAGTAGCCTACATGGTGCAGCACTAACAGACACAAACACTCAGAGTCCTTCAAAGTGGCTTCAGCTCATTTTAAAAAGCAAAGTGTTTATTGTTTATTTTTTACCCGTGTCGCAGGGATGGAACTGTCTTTTCACACGTGGCGTCTTACACTGTCAGCTGATTCTGGATTTGCAGCTCTAACAGCTGTTTGTCCCTGATGAGATGAGTCACACACAGCTCTTCCTTTACTTTTTATGTGCTAGTGTAAAGGGCAAGTCCACAACTCTAGACACGACCATTAATTTCCTGCCGTTCTGACATCCGACCGTACGGCATGTTGTGCACGATTCTCAAGTATTAATTTGTGTCATCAACTGTTGATGCTGTTCACCGTGAGATAGCGACAAGCCTCAAACTAGGAGGTCTTTACTTTCTAGTCCACTGTGTCTGTCCATGAGGGTCACGAGCTGACGTCTTAATGGCCTGTAGCGCCCTCTGTTGGAGAGAAACGGGACTGAATGTAGTAAACTTCTCATGGGAAATACTTTCCCCCCTTTTTTTTCTCCCTTTTTCACATTTGCTTAAGACCTTTTTTTGTCTACATACATGTTGATTCAGCCAAGCTTACCCAGCTTTTCACTAGAAACAAACCTAATCTCGCCTCAGAACAGGCGTGTGACCAAGCTGCACACACCTGACTGACAACAGCATTACTGTCTGCTCATGACGGGAAGGATTATGTTCTTTAACGCCGCCGCCTTTTTTTTTTTCTTTAAATGAGTCTTATTCTTGTTTATATTATTGTTTTTATATTATTATACACAGAGGAGATGGCTGTAAAAGTTCAGCACCTCATCTTGATTGGATGATTAAATGTTTACATCTTTCGCACAATGTGCCAAAGTTCCTTCTGGACAGAGAGAAAATGGGTAAAAGCCTTGAGTTTAGCGGAGGTGAATCCCCTGTGTGTTGCCTAACAGTATGTTGTGTATCTCATTGTTGTTTCTTTTCAAATCTCTATCCAGAGTGCAGGAAAGGCCAGGGGGAAGACGGCTCTTATAGCTGCAGATCTGGTGTCAGTTTTAACACTAGACCTGGGGTTTACTTTCAGCTGCCTCCTGATTTCATGTCTTTAAGTTTGTTTTTTGTTTTTTGTTTTTACAAACACCAGCTATGTAATAGGTCTGAACATTAATGTATGTTGAGGTAGAATCAGCTGTATCCGTATCTTCCCCTCTGAGCCAGTATAGGTTTGTTCATGTTGCCGTGTTTTGGAGGGAAACAATCAGCCGCTTTGTTTGAGTTTAACAAGAGGACGTAAAAAATGTTCTTGGAGTTTTCTCAGCTTTGCGGTGAAACAAAGAGAAGAGTTCTGTCATATTTTGTCCTAAAAGAGGGACGTCTTCCCCTCTGAGCCCACCCCAAATCCCCTTTTAGGATTAACAGAAGAGAAGCCAGCTCTGATAGGTGAAAAGCCCTGCTGAGACATCCAGCTCAGGACTGCTTAAGCTTGTCCATGCAATGAGTCACTGTAAGAGTATATCTGAGCCGGGGCGTCACAGGGGCTTAACATGCACATAAGACAATATACTGTAAAAGTCTCATCAATCAGTAATAAAACATGCAATGGCTATCAGAGGGAGGGATGTGAACTGATGGACTGGTAATGTGTTTTCTATGAGGAATGTGGCTCCATTGAATGACAGCGGTGTTGTAATTACGAGGCGGGTGATATAGCGCGGGGATCACACATGTAAAAGTGTATATTTTTGTATATACCTACATCAGTGTGTGTACAGTATGTACATATATACACAGTGTACTCAGCCGCGGTTCCTAGTTTTGTTGTCGGACTGTACAGCGCTTCTAACTGTTCCTGTTTTATAGATACTGCAGAAATTCAACTTTGAATGAGGAGAAATGATTAACTTAAATAAATGCATTTATATATATAAACTAAACAATGTGGAGTGTTTTAATATGTCCAAGTGATTGATTGTTTCATTTAATTTATTTGTTTATCTGTAATGGGACTCTGCGTATTCATGCACATACAAAAAATAATTTGTTGTAAATATGCCAGATTTAGCTCCAGAGCTAATTTCCATCTGCAGTCCCATGGTACACAAATAAAATTACTGTAAGACAAAAACAAAACAATACATCACACAATGGTTGCATCAGTTTGAAGGAACAAAAAGTGGTGAGATATTTAAGTGCATTCTTGACTGATGTGTGCAAAAATCTCCATGTCATTCTGCTGCTTTAGGCCTCTTAAATACCAGTGACTGTCAGCATTTTGTTGATGAGTCCCAGGATGGAGAGTATGAAAACTATTCTGTGTTCTTCATCCATCATGTGCAAATGCAACGTCAGCCTGAACCCCAACAACCCACTGTTTCATGTTGTCCTCTGGAAAAACTTTATGTCCCAAACTAAATGCAGCATAAACTTTCATAAATTTGAGGACAATAAATGGGTTCTATTTATTCTGGGTTTCTAGGACAAAGGCAATATGGTTAATGCAACGAGCTCCAAGTTATGCATTCATAATGTATAAACACTATGTTTACAACATCTGTCACACAGAATAGCCTCTAATTGTTTGAAGAAATGCCAACTCTAGCAAAGTGTGGAGACAGAAGAATTACTTGATTCTTGGTTTCTCAACATATAAAAATGAAGTATGTTGATATCACTATAAATGATTGTTGGATATCTCATCTCAAAACCATGGGTTTAAATATTAGAGGAGAACATACTGTACACATCTAGCCTAAACCATGACAAACAGTCCCAGTGAAATATGCAAAAACATAGCATCATATTTTGGGCATGTTATCTCGTTAAACCAATTAAATATCAACAGGAATTGCAATTACTTTAATTGTCCAAGTATGTTTAAATCATACTGGGTTTTGACTCTAAATTTTCATAGCTCTGGCTGTGTGTTTGTGCACAGTGCTGAGAATAAATTTACAGACACACACGAACTTCTACATACTACAAGGACCACAAAGCTAAACACAGATAGTAGGCTACACACAAACAGGCAAATATGAAATAAGTAGATGCAATACAGTGCCAGTTTACAAGGTACATCTACCTAAAACTAATGCACCCTGACACAGATGGCCTGCCATAAACTTACCTTGGCAGCTTCTGTTGCATAGAGGTGCAGATCGCTTGATGGATGTTTATTCTATTTAGCCCGTCCCACTTAAATGAATGATTAATAGAATCGCTGTAAAATGCAATACAATTAAGTACCACAGATTAAATTGGCAACAAAGCATTAAACAATATTATGATTCTAACCTTTTTAGACTCAGAAATATATAGAGGTAGCAACCTCATTTACAATATAGCCAAGACAAAAAAGTACATTTGATGCACAATAAATATATCAGGTAAGAAAATAATACTAATAGTTTATATTTGTATAGCAGCTTTCATGCACAAAGCAGGAGCATGCAGCTCAAGGTGCTTCACAGGATAAGAGAAGAAAAACAGGTATGACAATGCAATAGTACAGTAAAAGGCAATAGAGAAGAAATAAAAGCACACAATAGATAGACATTAGAAATTAATGAAAGCAATTTACAGTTTGATGGGATTAAAGTCAGAACATGTAAGAGCCAGTAATTAATTGAAAGCAAGGATATAAAAATAGGTCTTCGTGCTTCTTGAAACTCTCTATGGCGGTTGCTTCCCTTATGTGAACAGGTACGTGAAAAGTAAAAGTAAAGAACAGAAGATCACAAATTCACGATCAGCAAGATGAGCCAATTGGAGGTACAATAAGATAAGATTGTTTGTTTTTTTTAGGGGTTTTAGATCATTCTGCATAGTGATCAATTTACCATTCACTGTCCATATATAGCGCAGATATTTACAGATTTAGGTCATTGATTGGATGGTAGCCTATAGATTGATATAAACTGAGTTTATATGGGGGCATCAGAGCGCATTACATCCTTTACTATGTGGCTGCAGGTCGGTGGCGTCGCCTCTCCACCAGGGGGCGATGCGAGCCGAGCCGAGCCGGACACACGGAGCAGCGGCGGAGAGGAAGAAGAGGCTCAGCAGCCAGAGGGTGATTAGAGCAGGCGGCAGACACAGGTGGTGCTGCTCGGTGAGGACTAGTTTTTTGACCGAGACATAAAACAGAAGAAGCCATGAAGAACGAAGGCATAGAGGGGACGGAGAGGTTTACGAGCCCGGACAGAGGCCGCGGCCTGCGGGCGGTGAGGCACTTCGCCGTGGGGGAGCTGGTGTTCGCCTGCCCCGCGTACTCCTACGTGTTGACGGTGAATGAGAGGGGAGCGCACTGTGAGCACTGCTTCACCAGGTACAGACTCACCGCTGCTGAACAGCTGGAGAGGGAGGGAGACACACACATAGCACACACATACATTCATAATGGATACTGGGTGGTATGTTCACGTTGTTTAAATGAGGGTAAAGCGACCCAGCAGCAGCAGCGCGTCCAGTCCAGCCCCGGCTAACCTCATCACCTAGCCGGGTTAGCTGCTGCTGCTGAGCCGCTGGGTCCGATGTGGGTCAGTGCAGGCAGACAGCTCACCTGACCGCACACTGCACCATTTGTTTGTTACACTGCAGAGTCAAGAGAGTCTAAAATATAAGTAGAACAACCCTAATGAGGATTTTAAAAAATATATATATTATTATTTTAAAGCCAGACTATAGCAGCTTGTTTCCCCCCTGTGTTTATTAGTGCTGCACAGACCAGACACATTCACAGCTGTTTACACAGAGAGCAACACTTCACTTTTCTTTCCTTTTAAAAAAAAAAAGTCATAATGTGACATATCTATTGGCATCATAACGTGATCATTGGCAGCTGTTCCTCAAAGGCAGAGAGAAGTAAAGATCTTTTTAGTCATCAGGATTTCAAGATCTATAGGAAAGACTCACAACATCATAACATATCAGATCCAGTGCAGGATGTTGTTGGATGTGTAACAGGACAGAGAGGCCCAACATGATTCAGAGACCTGACATGTGTCAGTGTGTGTGTTTGGGCACACTGTGTCAAAAACATAAGGGAGGGTTAGACTCTGGTCCTTTTTATATGCAGCTCAATAACACACTTTATCGATAAGGCCCTTAGAGTTACATTTACTCTAGTCTCTCTCATACACTGCACACACACAAAAGCATACACACACCTCCTACCCGAGCTGCCATTAAGGTTTGTAGAGCAGTAAAAGGTTAGGGTGCTAAATTTAGGTGACCATGTGTCCCGAGAGAGGAGGAGCCAGGAGTTGAGAAGGCCAGGGGTGTATGTG
Source organism: Decapterus maruadsi (assembly GCA_030347415.2). Taxonomy (NCBI): domain Eukaryota; kingdom Metazoa; phylum Chordata; class Actinopteri; order Carangiformes; family Carangidae; genus Decapterus; species Decapterus maruadsi. Next base: position 5,483,119 of record CM064900.1, read on the forward strand.
TGTGTGTGTGTTTCGGTGTGAATGTGTGTGTGTGCCTATACAGTCAGAAATGTTGTGTACATATGCCTTCATGTGATTAATCAGACATTCCTAACACACAGTGACTTTTATCATTTGTCTTTAAATGTATATAGACTTGATAATGATTTCATTCTAATATCTTATTGTAATTAAGCTGTTATGAATGAAAATAAAGGTTTAGTGACCAAATCTAATCTGTTGGTGTTGAATGTAAATGAGCTACAACTTTTTGTCAAAGAAGTGAAACAAACCGTTTCTTGTGTTATTTCTCATATTTCATGTGAGTTGTACTTATAAAGCATCCAGGCTGATACTACATTGTCACAGTTAGTGAAATAATTTCTGTCTTCGTGTTATTACAGGAGAGAAGACCTTTCCAAGTGTGGCAAATGTAAACAGGCGTACTACTGCAATGTGGACTGTCAGGTGAGAGTGGTTTCCACATCCTTTTTTTTGTGTGTGTTTGTTTTTCAAGTCACTCCTTGTAGCGGATGTGTGTGACTGAGCATGTTTAACACTTCCCACAATTGACTAAAGGAACTTGTAATGTACATTTTAACAGAAATACAGCTATGTGTTGAGTATTTGCCCGTCTTCCTTCACAGCTAAACCAAGGTTGTTTTTGTGACCCGCCACCTCGGCTCCTTCGATCACACTCAAACTACGAACCACTTCAGCTCCAGGCCGCGAGAGAGCTCCTTCACTGTTCACACTGCTGTTGCTATGACGATTCAGTCTGCCTCCCATCTAGTTTTAGGTTCATGCCAGAAAACAGACTGCAGTAACAAAACTAATAGTTCACTTTGTAATAATTAATCATTCTTCTTCAGCCTCTCTGTTCGCTGTTTTGTCATTTCAGTTTTTATTCTGTTGCACATTATTTAAAGAGGAACTAGTCTGGTCGCTTTTCCACTGTTTTGCTAACCCGCCTCCCGGCCATGTGCATTTGTTTACAACAGAGCCGGCGAGAAAGCAATCAATAAAGCGGTAGACGTTATATGTGCGATGTTACGACGTACATATATGTGTAGTTTAATCTGTCATAAGCAAGAGATTACATGTTACGGGGCACGTTTGTGTCACTGCACAGACACGAGAGCTGGGACACCGGGGCGGCTGTGCTGATCTTGCACAGTTGTTTTTCAGGCAAGAGACACAATAAGTGACTCGCACGTGGAAGCAGAGATCCTCCTGTCCCCGTAACAAGTTTAGCCATTTATTAAACCGTCACAATTACTCCAAAGCTGTTTAATTAAGGCAAAAAAGTTGCATAGTTAAGCTACAAATCCTGCATAGTTCGTCTATAGTCTTGATTTTTATATCACTTCTTATTCCTGCCATCCTCTGCGTGTTTGTGTATTGATGCAGAGAGGTGATTGGCCCATGCACAAGCTGGAGTGTGTAGCCATGTGCGCCTATGGCGAGAACTGGTGTCCGTCGGAGACCGTCAGACTGGTGGCCAGAATTATCGTGAAACAGGTAAAGTATAAAGAGAGGAGGTGTTCACATGATCAGAAATACAGCGAGACATAGTCCTTCTCAGTTTATACGCAAACTGTTCATAACAACAACAACTAGAAATGAATTAACATCCAAGAGAACAAAGGCTGAACATTGGGTCGAGGCGAGGTAGAAAACTAGGATCAAAGATTTACAACGTGGTGCATAGAAATCCCTCTGAGGTTCCTAATAATTCCCAGGTTGTTGTTTTTTCATACTGGCTGCTGTCATCTCACTGGCCGTCAGTAACGTCTCCTCTCTGTTACATCTGTGAGTTTACTGTTGGTGCCAGGAGAATTGGAGCATGTTGCTACAAAGTTTGAAGTCTTTGATAAAATTCAAATAAAACAAGTGGACGAGGCTTATTGGTAACTTAAATCTAGGAGCTGGACCATACTGAGTGTAACTGCTCTCAGTTTCATTTGTATATGTTTTGCATGAGCACAGTAGTATCCTGGATGTCCTGTCAGCGTGGAGGAGAAACATTAAGTCACTTTACTTTCACTGTACTTTAAAATCATCTTGTGTTCAAGTTTCACCTCTGATTTTAAAGTTTTGTATTGTTATATAGCATTTTATGACACAATGAAAGACTGAATGAATAAATAAACGTAATTAAAGCAGAAATTTAATATTTTATCTTAAAAGCTTTTGTTTTTGCCTTTAATGATCTCATGTGCCCTCCATGTTTCAGAGAGTCACAACAGAGCGCACTCCTTCAGAACGGGTTCTGCTGCTCAGAGAGTTCGAAGCCCGTAAGTCTACGTGTGTGTGAGAGTATATAAGGGTGTGTGCTTAGTTACACATGTGTGCACTTTTAGTTACATGGCGCAGTGTGTGTGTGTCTCTGTGTGTGTGTGTGATCTTCCTGTGTCTCTGCAGTTATAGCAGCATGTCTATTAATATCTCTGCTGTAGCCTCCAGTCCTGGTTTTGTCTCTTTCATTCACTAAGGCTGCAGCAGCACTGGGACTTAAATCCCAAGCTTCAGCATGCTGTAATTTCATTACATTCTCTTCCCTCCTTTAACAACTACTGTCTCTGTGACTCTTGATCAAGCCACTTTGTGCTATGATAAAAACCATGTGTTTTATCAAAAACCCAACATTGTGTCCTGTCTCAGCACCCACTAAGTGTTTTCTTTGCTCCAGTTACTGTAGTGTTGTTATCATGGTCTGAGCTGTTGTTCAAGGCTCAGATGTGTCATCAGAGGATTGTCACAGAATTAACCTTCACACCTGTCTCTCATGCACACAAAGCAAATCAGTGGCCAGCTGCTGCCTGCTGCCACCGGTCTGTGTCTGTGTGTGACTGACAGTGACACATGGCCTATAGCAGTGGTATATTATACACCGTCCAACAAGGAGTGGCTCCCCTGTTTGCTGAAATGTGGTGCATAGTCGTGCATAGTGGTAACAAACAAGAACAAAAAAAAACGTGCACACACAATTCTGGATGGATAGTCTTTCATTTATAACTTTAAAACACTTGGCTCATTCTTTACGCCTGCAGTTAACATGATCAGTGAAGGCCAGAGAAATGTGCCATGTGTTTCTGTGTGTGGCTGGTCCTAAATGTTTCTTCATAATGAGCAACAGCTAATAATCACATGTCGTCCAGGTACAAGGTTTTCTCTAGGGATGCACCGATATGAAAATTTTGGCCGATACTGATATCCGATATAAATTTTTCTGTTATGGCCGATAATCGATATTTACCGATATCGATATGTGCGAGGTTTTTTTTAAGTTTCTGAGATGATACATTTTTCTACAGACTGAAAATCATACAAACTGAATTTTTGAATGTCTTCCTTTATTTTCAGAATGTATTTTACTTCCAAATAACAAGGTTACAGGCTACCATCCTCCTCGCATTACCTCAACTTTGTAGGTTTTCCATACGAATATATATGGGCCGATATCGGCCCAATTTTAAACATCGGACCGATACCGATATTAATGCCGATATATCGTGCATCCCTAGTTTTCTCTTTGTCTCTGTCTTTTGTTGTTGTCCCCTCTTATTTGGTTCAGGTGATCAGCTTTTGTTGTCCCCTCTGCCTCAGTGTTTCATGTCTGCTTATCTTCTGTCTGCCTCTTCCAGATCTAGATAAGATGGACGCTGAGAAGGAGGAGATGAACCAGGCAGATATAGCAGCGCTGCATCATTTCTACTCCAGACACATCAGCGACCTCCCCAACGAACAGGCTCTCACGGAGCTCTTTGCACAGGTAAAACTAGACTCATACTCTGACTGGAAAACAGTAGAAACATTATAGGGAGTTAGATTTTAATTTGTTTAATTTGACACACTCTGCACCAAAGTGTTAAAATCATTTCATTTACCAGCAGGAACTAATCAATCAACCTTTAAACCCAGAGCAACACGACATGCTGTTGGTGTAAATTCTCTGAATAGAAACTCTCTGTTACCAGAAGCGTCTTTGATCCTAAGGTTGGGTGAGGGGTCGGTCAGAGGGTTTGGCTGACACACACAGGTGTTGACCTTTCTTATTCTAAGGAAGAACATGCTGGGATGTAACACACATACATGTATACGTACATGAAACATTCAGTCTCACAGTATATGCAAATATGATGTATTAGCACGTCCACATTACTCAGATGTTTAATATGCTTGTGTTTACACATGTTTACATCGTTCCTCCTCTCCCCATGCCACTCCTGTTAGTAGATACATGGCACCAGGATGTTATATCACAGATACACCAGTCCTGTCTACATCATTTAGCTCTTTAATTTGATGCATCTACACCAGTGGACATGGCCTCTTTGGCTTCTTATCTCAGGCTATATTTAATCTCCACCACTGGATTTCCCTCCCTCAGTGTGGGGAGGTTTACAGCACATCACAGTGGAGGGTGATGCCATTTCTTAATACTCACCATGCTGTCCCTTTTTTCACTTGTTTGTTTGTTTTCTTTCTCTTCAGGTAAACTGTAATGGCTTCACCATAGAGGACGAGGAACTCTCCCATCTGGGGTCAGCGGTTTTTCCTGAGTAAGTGGTTGATTTCAACACTTAATTATCATTTAGGAGTCCATAGTGATTAGTTAAATCACGGTGCCCTTAAAACAGACAGTGCAGTATGTTAAAACATTAGATTAAAACACTAGTTTCTCCTCTTTGTCTCCTTACATTATTACTCAGCCGCCACGTCATCACCATTTTGTTTTTCCTGTTTCTCATGGTTTTAATAACAATGATGTGATTTCACAATAAATGTTTATTCTCACTTTATTTCCCTGTGGTAGATTTAAAATGAAACCCCATGTTGTTCTAACATCTTAAATCTGCTAAAGGTAGTGCTTTCATCTCCATTCTCTGGTTTAACAATCATTTCTCAAATCTTTCTGTGCTTCTTTCTTCCCTGTGTCACTCCAGTGTAGCACTGATGAATCACAGCTGTAGTCCTAATGTCATAGTGACCTATAAAGGCACAGTGGCTGAGGTCAGAGCTGTTCAAGAGATAAACCCTGGAGAGGAGGTGAGAAAATAGAGCACACATTTAGCAACAATTCCTGAAAGACATTTTAAGACCAAGTGAAATTTTAGTCAAAGAATCTTTAGATCTAATTTTTAGCCTGTAGAGCTTACATTCAATATACAACATCTGGATGAATACAAGGGATACAGATGTTTATCAGTGTTTTTGAATCATGGGAAATGTCTGTTTTTTTCTCTCTCTCTGTAGATCTTTAACAGTTACATAGACCTGCTCTACCCCACAGAGGACAGGAAGGAAAGGCTGCTGGATTCCTACTTCTTCACATGCCAGTGCACTGAGTGCACCACCAAGTCTAAGGTACCGGTGGCATATCTGAAACTCGAACATTTTCTTACATGTTATTACAAAACATTATAGATGTAGGTGTAGTGTGCATTTTTTATTGTGTTTTCTTTCATGCCATGTCTTTATCACCCTTCAGGACAAAGCAAAAATGGAGATCAGGAAACTGAGTTCTCCACCAGAAGAAGACGAAATACGATCCATGGTCCGTTACGCAAAGAATGTAATCGAGGAGTTCAGGAGAGCCAAACACTACAAAAATATCCTCTTCTTTTGTTTATGAATATGTCTGCCATTCTCATGTTGTTGTTGTTTTTTTCCTGTCAGTTTTGTCTCCTGTCCTTATTAATGACAAACTTTGACTTCAGTGCCTCCTCCTTCTGTTGCTCTGTCATTATTCCTTGACAATCTGGTACCTCCCAGTGAGCTCCTGGAGATGTGTGAGCTCAGCCAGGAGAAAATGGGGGCTATATTTGCAGACACCAACGTCTACATGCTGCATATGATGTACCAGGCCATGGGCGTCTGTCTCTACATGCAAGACTGGGATGGAGCAATGAGCTATGGAGAGAAGATCGTTCAGCCGTACAGGTAAATTGGTCTGTAAAGCAGACAGACAGCAGGAATGCAGTCATGCTGGTGTAATGGATCATCAATCAATTGTACAACAACGGCTTTGTCAGACAATTGCAGGCATATCATTAAGCCCTGTCAACAAGTTCAGTGGCTGATTGGGGCGGCAGTCCATCAGAAATCATCCCTGTCCTAATGTGTCTGTGTCTGTAGAAATGTAGGCATAGAGAAAAAAAATGCAGATTTTAATTTTTAATTCTTATCGTACTTTAATAATCAGCCCAGAATATGTTGTTAATGTTTTATTTGCAGCATGACTTATGTTTCCCATGATGCATAGTTTATCCAACCAACATTATATACACTATACTGCGGCACATTGGATTGAACATTTAAATGTATCGTTAATTATAGATTATATCTTGTTTCCTTTTCCATTCACTGCCTGTTATATTCTCTCTGCAGTGTGCATTACCCAGCCTATTCTCTGAATGTGGCGTCTATGTATCTGAAACTGGGCCGTTTGTATCTGGGGCTGGAGAAGAAGGCACAAGGAGTGAGAGCTCTGAAAAAGGTAGTGTACAGACATGTGGTCCATTGGTACATTGTTTGGTGGCAAATTGAAGGGCTGTGAGGAAGAAAACACTGTGGGGTGAGGAGGAGTTGGCTGTAGTTATAAGTGATTCCAAAGCTGCAGTGCTACACATAGGGTGTCTGTTGTTCAAGTTTGTTTTCCTGTTTACAGGCGTTGGCAATCATGGAGGTGGCTCATGGAAAAGATCACCATTATGTAGCAGAGGTCAAACGAGAAATCGAGGAGCAGAAGTAAGGAAGGTGCAGCCGGAGGTGCAGAGAGATTAAAGGGAAAGGCACTGGAGTGAAGAAACTTATCTCTAAAAGCAACAACAGCAACAAGAAAAAATACACATCACAACTGCATGGCATGCATCTTGTACCTCCCTGTTTTTAAACCTTTCCATTGCCCACTCAAATGTATTTCCTGCCTCTCTATAGGCAGAGTTTTTTTTTTTTCTCGTTTGTTTTTCATGTCTACCGTGAACAGATTCTGGCAGAAGATGACCACATTTTGTATCTGCAGCAGCCTACGTACTGTCAGACCTGGACTTGAAAGCAGACAAGCGAAACGCCTACAGTTCTAACCATGAACTCTGTTTGAAAATGTTGGTTCCTGTGTGCTGAAGCTCATTAAACCCATTTAATGCCCATCCTGTTATTAAAAAAAAAAAGAAAGGACCACGTCAGCAGAAAACTTCAGTACTGCCTTTACAGCTACCTTTTGGAAGAAACAGAGCTTTCATATGACGGCTACATGAGGTCCTTTTGTCTGAAGTGAATTTGCCTCCAGCTTTTCTTTCCTTGCGAGTCTGAGGACTTTCACTGTGTTTCGTGGACCCATCAACAGACATGTGGCAGCAGTTTTGCTCCAGAGCAGAGCAGCTTATGATTTGAAATTCTGTACAAAATATTGAGTAGTTAAGAGGATGTTACAACTTTTTCCCAGCCAATGCATTTCAAATGTATCAACTATTAAGCAGCAGAGTTTCTGGCATCATTAATTCTTGTTTAAACTGTGAAAAAACAAAGATGTCTGACCATGCATCAGGTACTCTGTAGCAACGGAGAAGAGAATGCAAAGAACTATTCCTGAATGAATAACCAGTGGTTTGATTGATTTTGTCTTACAGTATGTTTTTGCTCGTTTTGATGAACCAGGAGAAGTGTTGCATGTTTTGTTGTTTATGTTGTGTGTTTCCCTGTGTTGTTTTTTGTTTTCATTCGAGGCTTGTTGACCAAAAGGGCCACGGGTTTAACTGACAAGGAACCAGCTATAATTATCTATTCACAGTTAAGTCCTTAAAAGGGTCGCTGATCTGAGACCAGTTTGCCTCTTAAGTCACAGTGAAGACATTGGTACTGTAACGTGACCAATGATCCTGGATCAGAGCCCCTTTGCTCTCAGGAAAAAAGGCGCAACACTGTAGCTTCTGTTGTCTTTTGCAAAGAGATACACCATTTTACCTTTATAATGTTTTCTCATGAGCATCATGAATCCAGATTGTCATTAATTAGGAACAAAGTCAACTGAGCAGCAGTGGGCAAAATATCAATGTGCAGCATGGCTGGGTAGGATAAAGGATATATCTTTTGCATTTTGTTGAAGTGAGAACATGGGAGAATATAATTATCCTCGTACGCTTAAAACTTTATAGTCAGCATGAATGAATGAAATATTTGTGAAAAGGGAAAAGCGTCTCCCTTTAATCAATACTTCAGTGCTAAATTGCACTCTTATCTGCTGAAATGCCTGGGATTTATATAAGGTAATATACACCTATGAAACTATTGTACCAACATGGCAACATTGTAGGATTCATTAACTTCAGCAGGAATGGGTATTCAAACAATAAAAAATCTGTTAATGGTACCATGGATGTGATAAAAAAAAAAAGAAAAAGAAAAAACATGTTTACGTCAAGGTTTGTCATAGAAAGTTGCCAGTGTGTTGTGATTTTAAAAGACAGCAAAACTGGAATCAAAAGGAATTGTTACAGGTTGTAAAATTTAGTTTTCTCTCCCTAAATTTGTGTCTTTATCTAGAAATATGTAAATATGAAATGTATTTAAAAAAAAAAAAAAAAGGTAAGACAATGCAAAACTATAACCTTGGCCTTATCTAGGGATTCTTGCACTTTTTTTTGCACAATTTTGTGACAAATTGATGTCAAAATGGCCGACTTGTAGGCACAGTTTGAAATTTTAAGTTTCTCTCAGTGGATGTGCACTGACAGAGGTCACTAAAGTCGCTGATCTAAATCTTTCTTTCTCTTACTACCTGTAGCTTCTCCCTTTTGTTTACTACACAATGCACCACATCAATGTGGGTTATTGGGGGTTAGAAATAGCCTTTTGCATGAGTTGCCCGTGGTCATATTTGTAGCAACTCCTGCACAGGTGATTTTTTTTTTTTGTCACCTGGAGAAATGCATCAAGCAGGTGCCTGCCTTACAGCTTTGCATAGGTAATCCAAAAGCACCATTTTAGCAGCTCTGTCTAACGTTTTCACTTTTTTAATATGTTGACAAAGGAAATACCATATGTGGGGTTGTAGATCACACAAACCAAAAACCAATCTAATCCCTGCAGCTGCCAGATCCAAGCATGAAGTTTCTGGTCAGACTCTTGAGGCAGGTGAAGGAGGAATTATTTTCTCTTTCCTGCAATGTTATAAAAGATAAAACCTGTGGCACAATGATCCAAATGTTTAATCCATACTCGCAGGCAGAAGATCAGATGAAGTCGAGTTTAAACACCACCCCACATGATGTTTTAATCCATTTCTGTGATGAACTGTTACTTTATCAGGCATGAATGTTATCCTAATTGAATGCATAACTTTTGTCTGAGCCTCTTGATTCTTTCTGTACCATGTCAGTGGAACTCAATAAAAGACAGTATGCCATTTGTGTAAGTTTAGATTATTATTCACATCTTCAGCATTTAAAAGAACAACAGATTAGATAGTGTTTTTTTTCTAGCAACTTCACAGTTTCTTAGATCTGAACTGTCAGTCTCTACCTTTCTCTAGTGAATTTAGTGGATTTAGCAGTAGCCTACTAAATCCTTACTGACTTGCTTGAAGATATGTCAAAATACTCTGCTTTACATCCTTAAAATTAAGCCACAGCATGCTATTATGCTGCTACATAAATGTAATTTAAGATGAGCACAACAGATCCTAAATGAAAAAAGCCTGACTGGCAAACATCAATAAGCACACTGAAGCTGAAGCTCATGCATCCAAATAAAGGAACAATATGCAAAACTCATTTTGATAGGAGGCATATGATACAACAATAACCAAACTTCAAACTGGGAACCCTAAATGTGTTTTGATACAGCATGAATTGGTGTTTAGGCTCAAGACATGTGCACATAAAACCATGAGAAAATCTCATAAAGAGAGAAAGAGTAACACACTGACTGTATAGCCTACAAGCAAAGAACTATTGTGTAATTTGATATTTGGGGTTATAGCATATTTTAAAACCAACAGAAAATGCTATAAGTCATATACACATACCATGGACTCAGTAATGGAATAGAAATTCTGATTTTTTTTTTTCTTTGAATTTCAGCCCTAGAGTATAGCTATTACAGAGTACTAGAGTACAAAAAAGTTAGTAAATGTAATGTTTAGCCTGTCTTCGAGACCATAAACTGTGTTAAGACCAAACCAACCACAGACAGGACATAATTTCCACGTGGACAGACACAGACTTTTCATGAAGTTGAAGACGAGAAAGATTTGTGATCAATCTGATAGTCACATCATATGGCACTGCCTGAGCGATAGATATCAACCGCTATGGCACTGCCCAGACAGAAGTAAACCAATCATCTGCCGAGTTACGGTTGACGTCACAGGAGGTAGCCAATGGGCGTGCAGCTGAGCGGGTCGCGACTTCCTCCGGCGCAGTTTGAATTTTTCCAACGAGCACAACAGTTAGTTTGTCTAAAAGAGGAGCGTCGCGCCCAAAGTAAGTACCGATATATTCAGTCATTTTAGCTTTAAAGTGAAAATTTACACATGTCTTGCACATCACATTTTACTGTCTTTCTTCGATTATTACCCATGAATAATGTTACTTCTTGTCAGGTGAACTAAAACCGTGTTAAAGCCGTTAACAATGCATAAACGTGTAAACATGTCGGAGCGTTCACGGTCCACTTCACATTATTTATACAACAACATGAATATTAATATCCAACCATATGTCTGGATCAAGATTATTTTTGTCGAAGCTAAATACAGTTTCAATATCGACAATCAACGTTTGGTTTGACACCTGTAAGTAGTTGTAGCTGATAGGCTAACGCTATTTGCTAACATAACAATGCATCCACATTGGAAACAAAACGGTAGATGCATGCTTATTCTGTTTACAAATTGAGTGTCTTGCGGCAGTCAAAGTAATGATGGCATTTAGCAAATTTATGTTCGATAACATATGATTGTAGGCGACGACGCATTTAACTATGTTATCATCATCTTGAAATCTTTTTAGATTTGGCTAATTTAGTATTTTGGTAAGTTATTGTTCTCTCCCCTTTTTAAATGAATGTGTGTGTTCAGGTCATAAACATGAGCTGGGCGGTGGAGGAGTGGAAGGATGGACTTCCAGGGAAAGCCCTGCAGAAGATCCAGGAGATGGAGGGCCAGCTGGATAAGCTGAAGAAGGAAAGGTCCCAGAAACAGTTTCAGCTTGATTCTTTAGAGGCAGCCCTGCAGAAGCAGAAGCAAAAGGTCGGTGCCAAAGAGGGAGAGATAAATGAACTCAAATTAGCTGTTTTCATGTGGCTAAATCAACTACAATGGGGAGAAGGGGGTTCTTACTTTACCATACAACTTTGAATTTCTCATTCTTTCTCCTAAGGTGGACAGTGAACGCACAGAGATCTCTGCTTTGAAGAGAGAGAACCAGAGTTTAATAGAGTCATGTGACTCTCTGGAGAAAGCCCGTCAGAAGATTGGCCATGATCTTGGTGTTAAAGAGCAACAGGTCAGTCACTGTTATAGTAGAGACAAAAATATCTACTGCAATTTGAGGATATTTAGTACATTTTTTTATTTCATAAGTCATTATTCAGATGATTAACTGATGTTCACATATACTTGAATTAAAAAAAAACACTGTTTTGAAAATCAAATGTATAGAAAGTACACATCATGTAATTTTTAATGTATGCTTTATAACTGTCACAGTTGGAGATCGCTCTGTAATGCAATATACAACTGCTGGTTGCACAAACTAATCAGTAAGACACATCAAGTGCTGTGATGGCAAAGAAAAGGATGATGAGATCACTAACGAACAATTTCCTCTGATGCCAAATTCATTTTCTGAATTTAGGTAAGCTATCTAGAGGGTCAGCTGAACTCCTGCAGGAAGACCATTGAAAGACTGGAGCAGGAACTTAAGAAGTGAGTTCACTTACTTACAACTTGTTTGTTGAAATGAAGTGTAATAAGTATGAAAGCACAGTGTTTGGCTTTGTAGTAGTTTTCAATAAGTCTTGGACAGTTGCATACAGATGCATTCTGTGTTTTTTATTTATTCATTACACTGATTTATCCAGGTACAAAAATGAACTGGATCGCTCTCAGCCTGCTGGTTCTTCCGCCCTGTCATCCTCCTCGTCAGACATTCAGCCTTATACAACTCCACAAAAAAGTTTCTCCACCCCAGCACCTGCCTACAGACAGCAGGGTATTTGAGAGTCATTAATTGTACCCCAAAGTTCACATTTTTTCTTTCCTTTGGTTGGTTGTTATCCACCTGTGCATCATTTTGTCAATCTGTCTGTTCGTTTTTAAATTTTTGAGAATTTATGTTGGTAGTATTCATACAAATGTTGTCTTGAAGTATAACTAATGATTATCACACAATAATATAGCTCCTTGTCATCTATTTGTGCCCCTGGAGGAGACTAATAACTGTGTGTCTTCCACAGATAACAGATTAGAGGAGCTTCAGGAGAAATACAACCAGGAGGTAGAGGAAAGGAAAAGGGTGGAAACTGAACTCAAAGTCTTGCAGGTTAAAGTGAGTACATTACTTATACGTACTGTTTGTATATTTGTATTTGGTATTTTGAAGTTAACTTGACTGTGCTCTTCTTCTAGATGCTGAATCAGTCATCAGTCAGTGTAAGCCACAAGGACATTGCTGCCCGCCAAACTGGATCCTCCATATTCCCATGGCAAGATCAGGGCCACAGCCGCCAGTCTCAGGATGCGATGGAAACGCCTCTGAAGAGGCGCGGGGCATCGTTGTGGGAGTCCCATGAGGAGACGCCTATCAAACCCAGCCAGAGAATGAGCTCTGCTCGAGCAGTGCAGAGCCCCAGTGGATCGTCTCAGCAGATGGAGCAGCTCAAGTCTCTCAACCAAGGTGAACTGGTTATGATGGATATCTGAACCTAAAGGGATAGTTCAACATTTTGGCAATTGGCCCATTGCCATAATCCTAATTTAGGAGTAGGCTCGTTATCTTTAATTGTTGATGCAAGATATTTCTAGAGCGGCGGAGCAGAGCTGCAAGCTGCTCAGAGCTACGCTACGGAGGCTCATGGGATTTCTTGGTTTCCCTCATCAAACTCATAAAATAAAAATACACAATCCAACAACTCCAATATGCTCTCGTGGAAGAGTTGTGACCTGCACATATACCACGCTATGAGATAATAACAGAACATTACGAGACAGAGTTGTTTTTGAGGCAAATGCAGAGACTGCTTGCTGAAAAACTATTTCATAGCTGTGTTTCCCATACATTCATTTATTTGTGGCATGCGTGAGCATAGCCATGAAAAGGGATTTGATGTTTACTGTTTCTCTATCAGAGCTGCGTGGCCGTGTGTCGGAGCTGGAGAGGAATCTATCCAATCAGGAGAAGGAAATTCGTAGCCAGGCCACCAAGCTGCAGGATCTCCAGACCCAACTGAACCAGGCCCGCAAAGACTTGACTGAACGGGACAGAGATCTGGCCAAGACTGGCCATGAGCTGAGTCAGGTCACAGACAGACACCAGCAGGCACAGGCCAAGGTAGGCGTCTATGAGTGCTGCATAAAGACTTTTTTGTTATTGCTGGATAAATGATTGTTTTTGTTTATTTGTTTCACAAATCTTACAGTACAGTAGTAAAGTGAAACACATGAACAACTAAAGTGGTGTTGTGGATTGTTCTCAGTGTTCCTCAGTCGAGCAGAAGCTGAAACAAGTCACAGACGAGATGAACTGTCAGAGGCACAACGCTGAAATCTGCAAAAGAGCCCTGGAGCAGAAACTGAAGGACCAAGAGAAAGACAGTCAGAAGGTGAAAACAGTCTTGCACTATCATTAGGCCTTTATTGATTATATTTTTTATCAAGACACTATGAATAAAATGGTGCTTTTGTATTTTAATCGAAGTGTTTTATTCTGTTTAGGAGCTTGCCCAGCTGCAGAGTTCCCATAATGCTTTGGATCAGCAGCTGAACCAGACTAAAACCAAGCTCACACAAGAGATCCAACAGTCCAAGAAAGATTACAATGTACTGCAGGCTGACATGGAGAAGGTAACTTTGTAACCTCTATATTCTGTCTTCATCCACTTGGACTCTGTCTTCATACTGGGCCCCTCTGTATTTAATTGTTCCTCTGTTTCGTCCACCCTCTTGCTTCTTTTAGATGAACTTCCAGAAGAGTCAGATGGGGAAAGAGGTGGAGGAGCATAAACAGAAACTGCTGCGGTCAGAGCAGAGCCTCCAGGCCAGCCAGACCAAAGAGCAGGACCTCCGCAAGAAGATGGAGGTTGGTTGCCTTTTAATAGAAAAACACTTACTGAGCCTTTGAATTGACATCTTTAATGAAGGGTTGAATAAAAAAAAAGTATTCTTCCTATAACTTCTCTTCATATTTCCTCCCTTTAGGAGCTGCAGAAAGAGAAGAACAGCGTGACAGTCCAGTTGGACCAAAGCAGCAGGCGTCTCTCTCAGCTAGAGGAGGAGAAGAAGAGTGCAGACCAGAGCCTCAAACGCATCCAGGGACAACTAGATGACCTCAAAGGTAAATTAATTTGTACTATGAATGGCTTTGACAAAGGGTAGCGGGAACTTTAGACAATTCTCTTAAGTTATCACACTTTTTTGAACGGATTGTCTTGTTGCTCTTCAGCAAAATCGGAGGGACAGGTGGATGAGATGAAGAGAGTTCAGGTGAAACTGGAGCAGCAGACTCAGACATCAGCCCGAGATCTGGAAAACTTGAGAAAGACGCTTTCTGATGCAGAAACCAAAAATGACAGGTAAACATATTTTTACTGTACACTTAAAACTAGTCACATTTTGTAAAAATTTAACTTGATCTTTAATCATTGTTGATATACTTCAATCACTGTAGGTCTCAGAAAGAACTACAGACACAGAAACAGGAGACGGAGAGGCTGACCAACAGGTTGATGAACCTAGAGAAAGAGAGCCAAGAGCTGAAATCCAATCTCACTGCGAGTCAGAATGAGTGCAAGGAACTGAAACAAGAGCATCAAGCTCTGTTGGAGTGGAAGAAAGAGAAGGAGACCATGATTAATGAAACTGAGACTGTACAGAAGGAGCTCAGAGACAAAATTAGCAACGTGGAAAATAGTCTCAGCTCCTTGAATGAGACTAATGATGAACTTAAGGTAAGTTGTGTGCACACATACACATGTGACAGCCACTGAATATTATATATTAATATTATTTTCATACTCATCAGTGAGCTGTATAACCCAAAGCCTTTTTACCTTTTGCCTGTGCTTTCATTTCACAAATAACAAATTCCGATACAGTTTGAAATTAATACACAAAGTAGAGGACCGATCACCCTGAGTGTATGTTGTGTCATTCTTGTAGAAGCAGCTCATGAGTGCAGAGGGAGACAAGACTAGTCTGTCTGCTCACATCGACTCCTTGAAGGGAGAGCTCCTCAACAAGAGCACAGAGCTGGAGGAGAGGGAGCACCAGTACAAGGCGCTCCAGTCTCAACTCTCTGAGGCTGAACAGAAACGCACCAAAGACCTGGAGAACGTCGGTGTGCAAGTGGCACAGCTCGAAGCTCAGGTGACTTATTGCATTGTTTGTTTTTTCAGTTTACCTTCAACAGTGTTTTTGATAGCTTGTTCAATTGCCACCTGAATAAAAATGTGTTTCAACCCGAACAGGTCAAGAATCTGGAGCTGAAGTTGCAAAAGGAAACGGCTCGAGCAGAGCAAGCAGAGGGGACAAACACACAGCTACTGGACGAGCAGCAGGCGGCCTGTGACCTGGTCCGCTCCAAAGACCAGCTGGTGGAGCTTGGCCAGGCTGAGATCAGCCAGCTGAGAGACAGCCTGGCTCAGTCCACTGCTCAGCAGGAGGAGCAAAATGCCAGGTGGGAGTTTTATTTATTTAGTTCATTATATTCTATTAACTTTTTGCACTACAACAATTTTATAAAGTTGAGTTTTTAATCCCGGCCTTAGTGTAGTTTTCCTAGGGGTAGGTTAATGCAGCTTGTTTTTAAAATGCATGTTTTCTGACTTTAATGTCTGGGCTCTATCAGGTTGGCAGAGGAGAAGGCGGCGCTGCTAAAACAGTGTGAGGAGAGCATTTCGGCAAAGAATGAAGAGACAGAGCAAATGAAGCTGCGGCTGGAGGAGTCTCAACAAGAGCTGCTGCTCACCAAGAATCAGGTCTGTTTTATGGGACAGCAGCAGAAACTTGTTTATTCCTCGACATTTGTTTATTGTTTACACCTCATATGATTCATTTGAAGCGTTCAAACAATCTGATGACCTTTTTAAAATGTTATATATTATTTTATAATTGAGTCAGATGTTGTTCCCTCCTTTTGTCGTATCCAGTCGAAGCCTGAATTTTATCTTTCATTCATATTCAGGTCAGTTCTACGGAGCAGTTCCTGAAGGTCCAGGAGCAGCTGGGGGCTGAGTTGCAGAAACAAATTAAGATCCTGACAGATAATCAAGAAGAACAAAAACAGTTGTATGAAAACAAATCAGAGGAGCTCAAACAACTACAGGAGGATCTGAAGGACCAGCAGGGTCAGACGGAGGAGAAGGAGACACAGCTCAGAGAGACTGAAGTTCAGATCTCGTCTCTTGAAAAACAAAAAGCTGAGCTGGAGAATGTAGTGCAAGAGATGAAGAAAGAAGCTGAGGTAAATATTGTTAGATTTTCTTTGCTCTTTTCTTCAGTGTTTTCTTTAATTCCTTACTGTTGTTAACTGTAAGTGCACAGTTTTTCCACTGTACTTCTGCTCTTACTATTAACTTTATTTGCTTTCACCATGTAAATCTTTTGCTGTTATTCTCTTTAACACAAGTGAACTGAGTTTCTTGTATCAAATATGAAGTTTAATTTCATTCTGTTTTGCTTCTTGTGAAGACCCTCCAACATGTTCAGACTGAGAAGATCAACCATCTTCTGGAGCAGATATCTTCCTTAGAAGAAACTGTGGCTTCAAACAAAGATGCAGCTGAGAAGCTTCCGGTCTTAAAGAATGAACTAGATGTGGTCAACCAAGTCCACACCGATCTTAAAAAGTCTTTGGAGGCCCTCGAGAAGAGTCACTCCTCAACAGTTGAAATCAAGTCCAACCTGGAGAGTGCCCTGACTGAGAAAAGTAGCCTGGTCTCTGCTTTGGAGAAGGAGATCAAAGATCTCTCAGAGAAGATGACTAAAGAGTCAGAGAGTCACGCTTCAGAGATTGAAAATCTCCTCAACAAAGAGAAAAATCTTAAAGAGCAGCTTGAAGCAGCAAAGAAATCAGTAACTGCTGCCAAAGCAGAATTGAGTTCCCGTCGCGAGGAGATCAAGACCATGAAGACGACTCTGTCTGCTGCTTCACAAGGCTTGGAAGAGAGAGACAACACCATAAAGAGCCTGAAAGAGAAGCTGAATAAAGCGGAGGCAGACCAGGCCAAGACCTTAGACCTCCTGAAGGAGAAGGTGACCGCCATGAACAAAATCAAGGTTGGCTACTCATGATTTACATGTTGACTATCTGCTTTGACAGTGTTTTATGTCTTCATTAACATATAAACAACAATATCGTATGTTGAGCCTTTCTTTATTCAATTATTCACACAAAGGTGCAAATGGAGATGCTGCAAATGGACTTGGAGGACAACGAGTCGGCTATGAACACTTATGACAATCAGGTGGAGGAGCAGAAGGCAACGATAGAGACACTGGAGGTCAAGCTCGCTCAGAACCAGACCCAGATGTCTGAAATGGAGGCCAAGCTGGAGGACAGCAAAGCTCAGGTACAGTTACGGCCCTGGAAATCCCTCAAAATGAGATATAAAATTTTGCATTATTGTGTTTCTTAAATAACCACTAATCATATTGTGCAACTTGGGTAAAGGAAGTATCTCCTTTGTGACTAATCCAAAACCTTCTAACCTTAACAGGTCTCTGTCCTAGAGTCTCGTTTAGAGGAGGTCCAGTCTCACAACTCTGTGCTTGAGACGCAGTATGTGACGGCTAAGGAGGAGCTGTTCGAAAGGAGCTGTGAAATAACTCGTCTGGAAGAGGACTCTATGAAACGAGCAGAGCTTGAAGAAAGTGTTTCTGCACTAGAGTCCAAACTCAGTCAGATCACAGAGGAAAACATCAGGTTAGAGACAACTCTCAGGCAGATAACTGAAGACAAACACAATGATCTCCGTCAGTTCCTCCAGGAGAAATGCAGCTTTGAGGAAACTTTGAAACAGTTGAATGACAAAAAAGAACAAGTAGAAAATGAAATAAATCAAGTAAATGCAGAAAAGGAGCGATTAGAGGCCAGTGTAGAGAAGCTGTCTGAGGAGAACAAACAACTACAGACTGAAGTGCAGCAGTTGACTGAGGAACAGCAGCAAACAGATGAAAAGATTGATAAAATAAACGCTGATAAACTAAGAGCTGAATCAACTGTGAGTCAAGTAGCTGAGGAGAAAGCACAGCTAGACGTTACCCTCAACCTGATCAATGATGAGAAAGTCCAGCTGGAGGCTCAACTTAATGAACTGATGTCTGAGAAAAATGGTTTGGTTGATAAATTGAATCAAGCAGTTGAGGAGAAGCTTCAGCTGGAAGTGAACTGCAACCAGTTGACTGAAGAGCTCATCAGATTACAGTCTAGTCTGACTCAAATGACAGAAGAGAAGCTGCAGTTGCGAGAAAGCCTCAAGACGCATGAAAACGAGGTGGCGTCACTTAAAGAGCAGAACGAGTGCATCCAACGCTCACTACAGGCCTCGGAGCAGCAGCAGCAGAGGACGGAGGAGGAGAACAGAGAGAGGTACAGTTCATCTTCATCTAAGAGCTGCTCTTTAAGTGTTTTGCTCTCAGTATTTCAATGTTACCTGGTTTGATCCGTTTTAACACAGGAGCCGCCAGTTCGAGACAGAGCAAACCCACCTGCATGAAAAGCTGGCGGACTTGCAGAAGGAGCTGACTGTGTTCAGGCAACGATACGAGTCGCTGTTGGAGCAGGTGGACCAGCAACACAGCGTCATACAGCAGCTCTCAGACTCACAGAGGAACCCGAGGCCAGGAGAAGAAATCAGCCACGTGGAGTCTGGGGAGACTGAAGTCGTTAGTGAGTGTAAACAAAACCAAAGTTTTCAATAAAATATTGTTGTTAGTTGAATTTGTGCATTTATTATGAGTTATCTCTCAACAGTTTCCCCAACAGAAGCAGAAGGACAGATTGATGAGGATCATGACTTAACTATGAAAATAGTGTTCCCTCCAGTAGAGGAGCAGCTGAGCCCTGTACCATCTGAAATGGATGAAGCTTCACACCAGTCTGCCGAGGCCTTCTGGTACAAATAATACATGCATGAATTATTATGATTATGAAAATGTGTTGTAATGTGCAGTGAGTAAATCTAATCTCCCCCTACCCCAGTAGTGAGATGGAGTCGGTTACCGATGAGCAGGAAGTGATCCAGGAGCAGGTGGAGGAGGAGAACCAGCCATGTGTGGCTGATGCAGAGGAAATGACAAATAATGTGACGGAGCAGCCGTCTCTTCAAGAGCAACCTTTAGATCAGGTAGAAGACAAGTATTTCAACACTGTGACCCATGATGGCATCATTACATAGTGGCCAATGACCATCATGTATTTAAACTGAAATTTCTCAGCTCAAAAACTTTGATTCTATTCATCACTCACCTTAGGTGTCACTCTTTATGGCCTTGCAGGTTCCTGAAGACAGCAGCTGTCCTGGAGATGCGATCTGTGAAATACCTCAACCTGTGCCTTCCTTGACAGAGACCAAAGAATTAAAATCTACTGGTGAGGAATTAAACAGTACTTGTAACTGTAGGTGCAACAATAATAATGGGTTTTCTTGGATTTATTTACAGGACTGTTAAACTTTTATAAGGGATCCAAATTATTATATTTTAATGCATGTTCTGGTGTATGATGCTTGAATGATCTACATATACATAATGTGTCTATCACTAACAGACTCGTCCCAGGAGCAAGATGACCTCACCCACTACAAGGAAATGATCACAAAACAAGAGAGTGAACTGCAAAACCTGCGCTCAGAGTCTGAGCGTCTGAGCTCTGAACTGTCGCTGAGGGAGGAGCTGACGTCTGAACTGGAAGTTCAAGTTAGAAATTTGGAACGAAAAATTCATGCAGCAGAGGAGGCAGCACAGGGTTCAGCACAGAAACTGACCGTTGCTCTGGAGGAGCGGACCACCGTTGCTGATCAGGTAAGGGAACAAAATAGTGCAATGCCAAATATCAGACTGACAATACCAAATTATGTGTTTAGTATGTGGGACACTAATGTTGTGTACTTATGTTCAGCTGGTGCAGCTGTCGGAGGAGAGGGAGACGTTAACTCTACAGCTTCAAACAGCTAAATGCCAGCTGGCCGATGTTATAGAGATGCTGGAAGGACTGGAGATGGCCAAAGGTAAATATCTTCTTAGCTTAGTGCTTATGAGGAAATTATTTTACCTATAAAATTGTAATGATTTTAATCTTGAGACTGAAACAAGGTTTTAACATCTCAAAGAATGTTTTGTGAGTGTCCGTGATTGAATTGTCTTGGTTCTGTAGGTGGATGGGATGAGAAATTCCTTCAGCAGGAGAGTGAGCTGAAGAGGGTTCGCTCTGAGAAGGCAAACCTGGAGCAGCACATCCTGGGCA
Organism: Decapterus maruadsi; assembly: GCA_030347415.2. NCBI lineage: Eukaryota > Metazoa > Chordata > Actinopteri > Carangiformes > Carangidae > Decapterus > Decapterus maruadsi. The sequence continues at coordinate 5,503,785 of CM064900.1, forward strand.
TGGAGTCTGAGCTGGAGACCCTGCAGGAGGAGAGGACCAGGCTGCAGGATGAGACGGAGACCCAGAGGAGGAGGTGTTCAGGCATGGAGCAGCAGATTGAAACACTCACGACAGAGGTGAGCAGGGCTGAAAATCAAAATAATGTCTGTTTTGGGTTTGTGCAAATTATGAGAAGCCATTATTGAACGGAGTCTGTCTTCAAAGGTTAAGTATTAAATAATTATTCTAATCATTATTTCCTCAGACAAGCCAGCTGAGGTCTGAACTTGTATCCTGCACTGAGGAGCGAGATGAGCTGAACCAGACTTTGGGGCTGTGGAGAGACAAAGTCAACAACCTGGAAAAGACAAACTGTGACACCAGAAACCTACTTTCCATCCTGGAGGACGACATCAGAGCAGGGAGGAAGGAGTATGAAGCCCTGCAAGGCAACATGGAGAAACTGAAGACAGACAGAGAACAGGTACAACATGAAATCCTTTTTTCTTTTGCTCTTGATTTTCACTTCTGATTAACACGATGCTACGTTTGATTCTGTCAGCTAAAAATATGATTACAGTTCATTCATTTTGGCAGACTACTAGTTTAAAATGTACATGTGGATAAGTCTCCTCTGGTAACTTGTTGATGTTTCAGATGTTTTCTAACTCAGGCTTCATTCCTTTTCCTTCACTATAGCTGTTGGAGCAGATCAAGGTGCAGGAGCAGGCGATCTCTCACCAGAGCGGAGAGAGAGAGGAGCTGATTGGCCACCTTAACCAGATCAAAGAAGACCACACCTCTGCCAATCACAACACTGAGTCCATGGTCAGCAAGATACAGGTGAGACTTGATATGAATGTTATTTTGTTTTGTTCATTGTCCCAATCTCTCCTGACAGCACTCACGTTGTCACATGCTATAGTCTCAAACGTTTTCAGTTTTCTTGTAAATTGTATTCACGACAGTCACATCTACACAATATGTCTGATCTCACATGTTTCTGTAACATCTATTACATCCCATCAGTTCAAAATAATGTTAACTATATTGAGAGGGTGGAGAGTAAAATTAACACATGTAGCTCTTTCACAACAAGATCGCTCTAGGATCAAAAATGTCCCCCTCCTCCACTTTTCCTCATCATAATGAGTTCCCTTCCTCTTTGAATCCCCAAGGTTTTAGAGGGAGAAGTGAGCCGTCTTTCACAGTCTCTCGAGTCCTCTCTACTGGAGAAAGGAGAGATTGCCTCTCGTCTGAACTCGACACAAGATGAGGTGCAGCAGATGAGGAGCGGTATTGAAAAGCTTCAGATCCGCATCGAGTCGGATGAGCGAAAGAAAAAGAAGATGGGAGAGCTGCTCAAAGGTGACTCCTCGCATCTTTTGGAGATGACATGGCCTCTAAAGTTTTGTAATGTGTTGGTCTAAACATGATTGTGTGTCTGCAGCTGCACAGAGGAAGTCAGACTCACTGCAAGATCGCATTGATGCCCTGGAGCGGGAGAAGGAAGATGTGGAGCAGAGTCTAGAGGAAGCTGTTCTACAGGTACTTCGTCAAAAACACACATAGTTCATTTACAAAGGTTTAACCTTTTTTTTCTGCTCGGATAAAATTTACATGGAGCAGTTTGATCAAATATAAAGTTAAAATCTGCTTACGTTCTATTGAATGCTGATGTTACATCCTTGTCAACAGGCTGAGACGGCCAAAGCTGAGCTGGAGGAGGAAAGGAGAAAGGTACTTCTATGCTGATCTGTGTTGTTGACATGTTTTTTCAACACAGAAGTATTTTATTCACATCATATTCTCACTTTCCATCTTTATTCATGTTTTCCTTGTTTCCTTTCTCAAACTCTGCTGCTGTTTTTCTTCAACTCTCAGGTGGAGGAGGAGAAGGAGAAGCTCAGTGAGAAACTATCGGAGCTCTCTGCCATGTTGGAAAACCTGCGATCTGAGAAAGAACGCATGGAGAGGGAGCTGGAAACAAAAAACCAAGAGATAGAGGCGCTGAAGGCTGCGAAGGAGGAGCTGGAGAGAGGACTCGAGCGGGCAGAGGTTGATAGAAGAGAGGAAGAGGAGAGGCACAAATACAGGGTAGAAGAGCTTGAGAGAGGGCTGAGAGAGGAAGCAGAGAGACAAATTAGACAAGTGGATGATCTCCAGCAGCAGCTGGACGCCTCTCGTCAGAGGGAGATCTCACTTGAACAAAAGAGCACAGAAACGGAAGTGGAGAAAGACAGGGTGCAGTCTCTGCTGGTAGAGTTGGAGGAAGAGAAACGGCGCCTGCAGGGCTCTCTGGAGGAGTGGCAGACAGAAGGAGACAGGCTCCGCTCTCAGGGAGACGAGTGGGAGAAAGAGAGAAACAACCTAAGGGCCCATATTGAGGCTTTGGAAAGAGAGACTGAGGAGCTTAAAGCACTCATTAAAGCTAAAGAGGAGGAAAAAGATGTTTTGCAAAAAGAGCGTGCAGAGGAGGCAAATCAGAGACAAGCCTCCGTTAGCTCCATCACAGCTCTTATGGCAGAGAAAAAACAGACAGAAGGAGAAAATGGGCGATTGGTAGAGGAAAAAGAGAACCTGCAGTCCACCTTATCGTCAGTGGAAGAAGAGAGAAACGAACTGCGCTGCTCTCTTGCGTCTGTAGAGGAGGAGAAGGGAAGACTAGAGAAAGAGAGGGACGCAGTCACCAATGAGAAAGAAAAGCTTCAAGACAGACTTTCCTTGATAGAGGAGGAGAAGCAGAAGCTAGAGGTTGAAAAACAGGAATTGCAGTCTGCGCTCTCTTTGATTGAAGAAGAGAGAGAGCACCTCCGCTCGTCTCTGACAGACCTGGAAAACCAGAAGCAAAGAGCAGAAGAAGAGAAAGAGAAGCTCTTAGAAAAACATGAGGACCTTCAGTCTACGATTGCCTCCATGGAGAAAGACATGGAAGCACAGAAACTGTCCGTCACACAGCTCAGTGAGCAGGTACACGCATCCAGATCTAAAAACAAAACTAAATAAAGAAATATATTTGATTTTTTGAAATGATTACATGTCAGTGTAGTGTTTGGGTTCTGCTACAAGACATTTCAGCAGCGAAGTCGCTAATGCACGCCACAACTGAGCATTTTAGATTTGAAAATGCAGTTTAAAAGCCAGAATCTGAAAAAGTTGGATTCAGTTTTTCAGCACCCCGTCAGAATCCCTAGCAGCCAATCCTGTTGCTTTCTTTTGCATCTCATTTGTTGTTCACTGATGGTGATACGTCACAGCTACTTGTTTGTCAACTGTATCATTGGTTGATGTGGCTGAGAGGCATCACTGCCGCCTTGACTGCAGGAGACCAGGGTTTGAATTTCAGCGTGAGCTTCATGTTTTGACCACACCCCTTCATCTCCCCCGCCCACGCTGACGGGCACCGATGTTACTGACATTTTTCAGTGAGGGAGAAATAGTAGATGTGTTTTTAGCCTCTTTCTTTTCTTAAACAACTTTTTTGTGTGAAATCAATTTTAATCAAAAAATAGTCATAGCAGAGCATTTTTATGAATTTTAAAATGCCTCTTTAGGGGGATGTTAAACTCAGAAATACTGGTAGTTGTCATCATTTCTTACACTTCAGTCTCTGTCCATCCCCTCTAGGTGTCAGATCTAACATCTCGTGCCGGTCGTCTGTCCAAAGAGAGAGACTCCGCTCTCAGTAAGATGAACCTCTGGATGAAAACCTGCAAACAGCTCGAACAGGAGAAGGAAACGATGTTAAACAGCTCAGGTGAATACACAGTGATAACATTTAACAGTTAGTGTTCATCTTTAATACTAATGGTGAATGTTTTTTGTTTTTTAACTTTAATCACTTTTTGTTTCAGGAGAGAGAAAGAGCAGTGAAGAGGAAAAACCCAAGGAGGTGGAGGAACTTAAAGCCGCCCTTGATGTAGGAAAGAAGGAATTAGAAGAGAAAGATAAGGAGCTGCAGGAGATGAAGAGCGAGTTGGAAGAGGTGAACAAACTGATGGAGGAGAAGAGCACGGAGGCCGACGAGAGCATGGAGAAATACTGCAGCCTGATGGTTGAGGTCCACAGGCTGGAAGAGGCCAACGCTGCGCTCACCGCACGGCTGGAGCAGATCGCCGCCAGCCAGCGTGCTAATGACACCCCCACTCAGCGCCGGCGCTCGGCGAGGAAGTCCTCCTCCAAGATCCGCGACAACACCGAGAACGTGGCTCCTTCGACACCTCAGAGGTCTCCTTCGGGGAAGCGGGGTCACCGTGACATCAGCGACAAAGATAGCGCCCAGGAGGCCCTGCACAACCTGACCAAGAAGATCAAAGCCAACGCAGCGACGACGACGCCCAAACCAAAAGCTGAACAGGATGACGAGGAGTTCAGGCCAGAGGGGCTTCCTGAGCTGGTGCAGAGAGGTTTGTGCAGAGTCTGTTGCAGCCATGCGATCATGAAAGTATCGAAAATAGTATTTGTTTGTTTTCTGTGCAGGTGTATACAGATGTGTTACAGCTTTCATGTTAGCGTGGTATCAGTTCTCTGCTCTACCACATTTCTGTTGGTTTCTAATGCTCGAGGCCTTTTACATTTTTATTTTAAAATTGCTACACCACGCCTTCGTTTGAATCACGGAAGTGTCTAAAATTAGGTGCAGACGTACAGATCTAAAAAACTTCCACTCATGACCATCATTCTCAGTGAAAGTCATTTGTTCTCCCTCAGGCTTCGCTGATATTCCTCTCGGGGAAATGAGTCCGTTCATCATGAGGAGAACCACGGTGAAGCGCTGCAGTCCTCGGCTCGCCGCCCGGGAGGCTGCTCTCACATCTGCCGCTGACGGCAAGGTGAGCAGCTTTGTCTCTTTTCTTCTCACCCACGTTCACAACACAGCTCAAAACAAACATAAACTCAGTGGCCACTTTATTACATAGACTGATGTGAACATAAAACAGGAATCACCTATTCGCCAACTCCGGCTGCCTCTCCAGAGCAAAGACAATCATCAAAGACCACTTCCACCCGAACCGCCACATGTTCAGTTTGCCACCCTTAGTATCAAGACCAAAACAAACAGTCTCAGAAACAGCTTCTACCCACGGGCCGTCAGGACGCTCAATATGCTCCTCTAACTACCTCTAGTACATACAGTATTACAACATACAGGAGGCATGTGCCATATGTTGTGGGAGTTTGTGCAAAAATTGTATCATGTAGGTAGTTATGTTATGTGTAGCACTTTATATGTTTGTCTTTTTAAATTCGACAATAAAAATCTATCTATACATACATCTATACATTCATACATACGTCTTACACAGTACTGGACAGTGTTGTGAACACTGGGTCCTGACCTCAGAAAAGAGATTAAACTTCTTATAGGTGGTGGAAACGGCGTCAGTGTACATGTTCGAGGCCCCTAATACGTCTGCTGGGTTTCCGGACCCCTCAAACATTTAAGTCGGTCCAGGTCAGCGTCTCGTTGTGTCAGGTCATCTGAGAGGAAGCAGCCGTGGATTTAAAGGATGTGGAGGTTTCAGGTCAAAGAGGTCCAGAGGAACTAATGCCTCTCACTGCAATGTGTCAACTTCATTCATTCATCCCACGTCCTACTTTTTTTGTGTGTTTTTCTCTTTTACTTGGTCTCTGATTGTCTGTTTTCTTGTTGTGTCTCCACTCCAGAGTCCCTCTGCAGACAAATCCAGCGGGAAGTGTCTTTCACCGAGTAGCGAGGAGAAGCCTGTGTGTCAGTCACTGAGCTTACCGAGATCACCAGAGCAGAAAGCAGACAACTGTCACGTTCAGTAGATCACACACACACACACAGTCTTGCACTTGTGATTTTTTTGTAGAAATGTATAGACACAAATACTTAGATACAGATTAACACTCCACGTTTCCACTTTTAAGACTTATTGAACTCGAAAGTAAATAATAGTCCAAGCTAAGTGTATTTATCACTCACAATGCACCTTTTTTCCTTTCTGTTTGGAGGTGGTGTAGATGCACTTCACCTTTTATTTCCAGCCTTTTTATAGGTGAAATAAGTGAAATCACTAACCCGTGTAAAGTGTGAAGGCAGTGGGTGAACATCCAAACACCGATTTTCTTCACAGCACTATATTTTTTTAAAATAATGATCTGTTTTGACTGAAATTGTCTGTGTCTTTCAAATGTTGCATAGATAATGTTCTCTAATGTCACTGAATGTATCTTCATCTCTTCTGTTTGTTCATCTTTACCACTGACTCACTGGTTGAACTTTATTCTCTTTTGTACTGTTCTGGTCTCCTTGGTGTATTTTGAATTTTGTTCTGCTTCATCTATACTTCCTGTAACATATCAGCTAAATACTAATGGCAGCTAAATGTGTAGATTTCCTTATGTTTTATTATTATTTTTTAGTTATTTTGTTTGTTCAAGTCAAGACGGCTATTCTTAGGAAAACGTTTTTGTTCAGACTTCCTTCTTTCTTTGTATGCTGACAACATTTCATCAGTGTCTGTTTTTATTTAGTTATAGATTCATGCTATTGATTATTGTAAATAGACAACAAATGCAAACAAATTCTTCTTTTTTTTTAACTAAATCTTTTTACTGCTTCGTATCTGGTTTGATCTTTGTCTCGTCTTTGCTGCTGATGATGTTCATGATAACTAGAAAACATTAATCACATCAGTGTGAACAGAGGTGTGTTGCACTTTGCTACCACAGGGTGGAGGGTCTGAGCCACGTGGAGAACAGATGCTGGACGTGGATGTGGAGTGCAGCAGTGTGCAGGACAGAGAGGGCAACAAGCAGGACTCAGAAGTCAGATTAACATAAAGTAACAAATAAACTGAAGACCTAAGATGAGAGAAGGACAGATCTAAGACTGTTTTATATGGTTCCACTTCGATGTTGTTTACAATCACTACATCATCTGGAGGGGCTGTTGGTACGGCAACCATATCGACAGGCAGTCAGTTTTTTTTAATAATGCAAAAGAGATGATTTAGACGCCAATTTTAAAAGCACCTGTTGACACTGGAATATTGTGTGGCTCTATGGTGTGGTGTTTAGTTTTGTTAGGTTGTCACAACAGACATACAGTAGTATATTTAAATTAGAAATTATCCCACACTGCAACTTTACAACACTCCTGAAGGTAAATTAAATCTAATCTGTCTCAATTCTCCATATTTACTCATTGCAGTATCAATAGTTTCATTTAATCAAATATTATCTTAACCTGTTGTCTTAGATTAACCTTTTTTTTTCTTCTCAAATATGTTTATTAAATTTACAAAACATAAATTTAGCTCATATATGAGGGATTCAGGAGTCACATCCTATACAAATAAAATAAATAAAAATTACGAATTAGGCTAAATTCAATTGAGGCTATATTAGTATAATTACATGATTATAGGAAGGTAAATAAAAGTATATAGAGCATCATTTTTGAGAGCAAAGCATTTGGAGTTATGATACAAACCCTCTTGTAAAAATGGTGGAAATATTCCAACCAGTGTATTACAGAAAGGGTTCCCATGTTTTACAAAAGCATCGTCTTTGCTGTTTACGTCATAGTCCAGTGCAACATATTCAAGTATCACCCTTTGCCTCTGAATCTTAGATGGAACTTCACCCATTATTAATATTACTCTCTGACACAGAAAACAAGTGTTTGGTCAAGTTTTCTTTTAAATCTGGCAGTGATGGGCATATCAGATATGCCAAGTAGCTATTATTTCTATTAAGAGACAGGATTGACAATGTTTAAGGGCACAGTGGAGATGAATTAGGGTTGAATTTATGACGTTGAGAGGGAGAAACTGAGATCCACCTTTTAATTGAAATCTAAATTAAACACATGATTCCCACATGTCATTGTACCATAAAGTGGTTTTCATGCTGACAGGATGCAGCAGTGCAAACACGGGGGACCAGTGGCTGATGTTGTAAAATGTCAAAAAATGATCAGGAGTTTTATTTTCCTTTTTATGTCGTGTGTGTCTGAGGAACACTGATCAGGATCTATGACCATTGATTTTCTCTTCTGCTGTACAGACGGTAAAATTAGAAGTATTGATGTGTGCCGACCTTTTGACCTCTTCTTTCTCTGACAGTCTGGCTGAGGAGGGGACACATCTGTCCTCACAGAAAAGCTGGGTCCATCCATCCATTATCTATACCGTTTTATCCTTACGGGTCACGGGTGAGCTGGAGCCTATCTCAGCTGACTTCGGGCGAGAGGCGGGGTACACCCTGGACAAGTCGCCAGTCTATCGCAGGGCTAACATATATAGACAGACAACCATTCACACTCTCATTCACACCTATAGAAAAGCTGGGTGTACCTGCTTTTTGCTCATTCATCCTCCTACATTCCTGTGTCTCTCTCCCCTCCTGGCAGCGGGCGAGGAGGCAGCAGGGCATGCTGGGTTGTGGTGGGAACTGAGGGGAGAGGAGGACGCAGTCACACACAGACACAGACACACACACCCACACACACCTCGGAGCGGATGCAGTCCTGCTCTGATGTCTCTGGCTGGAGCTGTTAGCGGAAGCTGCAGTGCCAGAACCAACTCTGGCCGAGGACACGGGAAATGAGGAGATGGGTCCACTGAGCTATGTTATCACTGGCAGTCAGACTGGAGAGGGAGTGTGTCCGTCTGCGTAACTGACAGACTGACTGACCGTCAATCCCCTGCTGCATGCATGATTTGTCCCATTCTTTACCCGGCAACACTGTGTAAGCAGAAGTTCTCAGGGCCAGAGGCAGAGGCAGAGTCACTGACAGGAAGTGTCGACCAGATTGTGTGAACAGGGGAAGAGACTGCAACACGTCTCAGTCACTTTACAACCTGTTAATAATGTCATTTACAATCTGTTATAACATCACCTGTGAGCTGTGTGTCCGGTAGACTGTATGATCACTGACGGACATGCAACCTGGCAACCCAAATGTTGTTTTATTAGTTAATCATGAAACCAGTTGTTGATACCAATAAACCCTCTATAAAAGTGACACCAAAGCATATGTGAGGAAGGGAGGAAAAAATAACTTGTATATCATAAAGTTAACATTCATTATTATGTGATGTTCAGCAATAAATAGGCCAATGAAATTATTAAAAACAGTGCTGATGAATTGACCTGTATCTAAATTAACTGATTGCCTTCATTGAACCTTACACAGGTCTTTCTTTAAAGCCCCTGGAAACCCAAAACAAAATAAGCCTTCTTACTATATAATTTAGGGTCTTATGTTTATAATATTAATCATCCAAATTAAAAATATTTGTCTTTTTTTTTGTACATTTTTTAAATTGGGGTTGAATTGGGTGATTTATTACGCAATAAATCCAAACCAATCGTAAATCACATGAGCTAGGCTAGGCTACATGTTGTGTTTCCATGTGTGAATAGTTGCAGAAAAACTTGGCAAAGCTGTTTTTCCTTATGACTAGAAAAGTAAAAGTATTTAGTTTAAAAAAAAGAATTATGGAGCGCCTTTTTAAAGCACCATTGTAATTCTTTAAAAGCCGTAACATTTTGAAATTCTCTGCTCTGTTGTCAGAAATGCTTGAAGCCGCATTAACGTCTGGCATTTGTGGAGGGTTCACTGAAGCACATGTCCTGTTGAAGTGATGGGAAAGGGAGACTGTGTTCAGGGTTCACCTGCCACAGAGGGAAGAGGATAATTGACAATGTTGTTTTTAAAATATCTCGACTGAAGTCAGAATACATGTCTTTAGAGCAGAGGGAACGATCTGAGCACCTGACTGTGTCTGACTCTCACTGCCTCCTCCTGGATGCTCATATCATGCTCAGTTACACACAGAGAGGGAGCTATTTTTAATAACCACTGTCCTCGGGCATTATTCCTCCTCACAGCACCTTTTTCTAGCAAAGAATTGCCTCTACATGCTCAAAACTAAAAATAGAAACCATTAGATTATCAACAACATATAGGCCACCGGAGGCCTCGGGTCATGTGACCTCTGTAGTTACAGTGTTTTAAAACACGAGCCCCCCTCGGGGAAATAACTTTCAAAGACTATTGAACAAGGACGTGACTGTGGAGGAGGGAGGGTCTCGGTGGTATTAATGTGGAGCTGTGGTAAAAGTAACAGCAGCTGGGCCTCACCACAGATACACACTGTACAAGCTGAAAAAACAACCCTACAATAGTAATAATCTCCTGGCATATACCCAGTTATTCTAATAAAATCAATAGATAATAACAGATACACTCTCTGTACCCAAACTCTTGCCACAGCAGGATGAACGTTGGGTCAGTTATGAGGTTGTGGACCAGTCGTTACATCCAAATTACAAAATCATGTTTTCCTGTTTCTCACTTATGACCAAACTACTTAACTGAGGATAGTTTTTTAAATTTTGTTTCCTAGTGTTAAGATGTTTTTATTTGTGTTCAAAAGTGTAAAACATGATGGACAAGACCTCCTTTTAGATAATTTTAGACAAAACACATTAATTAAAACACGTTAATACTGAAAACAGTCATTTACTTGTTAGTGTTAAACTCAGGTGAGGTTTGTTTGCTTGTGCATTTGGATCTATTTTAGCCCAGTAGGGTTATTCTTCCAAGAGTCCATAGCATAAAAACATTACAGAATACAATACAAACACAATACAATATAGAAGAGACACAAACCAAAACATACAACACATAAATGGCATTATACACACAAAAACAAAAGTCATACGGATAATATTACTGTACATAAAAGCTATATCCTCAATCACAGTCATTACAGTAAGTTACAATAAAAGAGTTCAAATACTTCTCAAAAAATGCCCCTAATGCTTTGTTTAAGATGTTTTCTGGTAAATTCCTAATGAGATCAGGTAAACCATCCCATAACCTCACAGCCCGAAAACAAAACATCCTTTTACCAGTTACTAGTCAAAGGTGACCTCTTAAGGTGGATCCCAAAAGTCCATGTTAAAGACCAGAGGATGGGCGGTATACTATGTCAAGTCTGAAGTCAGTGGATAAATAGTTGCATAAAGGCTTTGTGCATGTATTCTATAATATAATATGTCTATAATATGCAACACCTTCTGGTTTTCACTCCCTGAGATCCAGGCCCCCTCCAACAGGCTTCACCACAAACATACACTGCTGTCTTGTCTTCTCTGGGCTGCGGCCGACTGAAGCGGCTCTGAAAATAAAGAAACTGTGGTGGTGAAATGAGCCGGCCTACTGTATCTGCCTAACTGTGTGCTGTTGACTCTGGCCTGTACTTCCTGCTTTGATAACTTCACCTCACGCATCATAAGAGCAGCTGCCTGTTGGCCAGTCACTCCCATCAGACCACTTTGCCATCCAGGAAGTTTAAACATGAATAACTACTCAGTGGTTCAGTGGCTGTGAACTGTGTGAGAGAAGAGCACAAACTGATTAATGCGCCTCCATATACAGTACTTGGAGTGGTGAGAACTGGCTGTCGTTCGATTTTTAATTTATTTACTGTAATCTGACAGTCACCGAACCGATCCTGCAACTGCCCTCAGATGTAAATTCAAAAGTTACGATGAAAGTGCTGTAAACAACCTCTTGCATGATGAATCCAAATGCTCACAGCAAGAAGATGAATTAAAAAAGGAAAAAAATGTTTTCAGTTTTCAAAAAGGCAAATAAACTATTCCAAATCACCTTTTAACAGCTCCCCACATGGAAATACAAACTATCACTGTATCACTTTGAGTCTGGGGAAAACTGAAACAATTTGTATTCTATTCAGGCTACATGAGATATCGTTTATATAGCCTAATTAATTATATGATGTTTGTTGTTATGTTATTCAAAGTGCTCGACCTTCTCTGATCTACCATAATTACACAGCAAACAGTGAAATAATTGAAAATTGGTTTATTTTCAAGTCATGTATTGTACAAAACCTTTGTTACATTGTGTTTAGATTAGCTCTACATACATTATTATTATGACAACATGTCCTCTCAGACTCACATCAGTGTAGAAACAGTTTAGAAAAATACACAGTGTCTAATACATTAGCAGAAAATGAAAAGGTCTCAGAGTTAGTTTCATTTTAGCTAAAAAAAAAAAAAAAAGTTTGTGTAAAATGTCACATGTTTGCTAACAAACTGAGAGAGAAGGTAAAGTCAGACCAGCACAGTGTAATAGCCTACTGTTTCCATTCAGTGTTAGTGCTGAACCGTACAGACCCACAGAGTTAATGCTGAGCTAAAAAACACTGGTAGAGTAAAAGTCAACACATGAGAGGAAGTCGGTGAGTTAGGATCTCTAGACTAGACAATAAGAGTCCGTATTTCTCACTGACGACTGGAAAATACTTCAAACACCTGGACCTTTAAATGTTTTCTGATTTATTCTGGTTCAGGTTTGAACTTCTTTTGTGCTTCTCTCTAAAACTCGTTGGAACCGTTTAAAACTCCAGGCTGCGCTATTGACGTCACGTACTCCTAATGTCCTTCGTCATTACATTCATTCGATAAATTGAGCCCCGTTTGAGGAAACTGTGAGAGGGTCAGATATAAGGTGGTTTCAAACTCCCTGTGTAGGCAGGCAGTAATGTAAGGGTTCAAAGTGTGTGTAAGTGTGTGTTAAACCATGTACTCGCCTCTAATGCCACATAACAACAAAATCGAAGCCTTGTGACTGGATGGACTGGTGAGCTGCAGGGGCCGCGTGCAGCAGGGGCCGCGTGCAGCAGTGTGTTGGTAAGTTTAAAGGCTGTTTAATCAAAGTGCATTTTCTACGGCAGGCATACACATGGAAGAAAACCCTCAGTGTGTGTGTATGTGTGCATGTGTGTATATATGTGTGTGTCTAAAAGATGGGCAATAAAATACTTAAATTATTTGTATCTGTGAATCTTCCTTTCAAACTATATCAGAGCTCATTCAAACAATAAGATTTGATTCCTCTATGATGTTGTAGCCTATGTGATTTTACAGCTCAGATTATCATTGTTATCGATTTGGGTTCCCAAATTCTGGTCCTCGAGGGCCACTGTCTTGCATGTTTTAGAAGTTTCCTGCTACAACACACCTGATTCAAATGATCAGCTCGTCATCAAGCTCTGCAGTGGCCTGATAACGAGCCACTCATTTGAATCAGGTGTGTTGTAGCTGGAAACTTCGAAAACATGCAAGGCAGTGGCCCTCGAGGAACGGAATTGGGGAACCCTGGATTAAAGCAACTATGGGTCGCTCAGCAGAGAGTTAATGCTTGTTAGATTTTATACTTTGATACATCATAGAGCCATAAATTATTTAAAAAGTTCACATACAGTAGATGAACTTTCTTTCATGTCTGACACTGAGATCTTCATTTTCTGCTTCCAGCTGCTGACAAAACAAAACAGTCAAACCTGCAACAGTCTCCTGGCTGGGGATCAATCGATCCACACAAATGATGTTATCATAGAAAACACAAAACATCGGATACATATGATCATCGTCATGAGAGTACACAACTGATATGTGTGACACGCTTCAACCAAAGAGCATCACTGAGTTGCTCGACTTTGCAGGCAAAGTAAAAAAGAAAGTTTAAGGCACAGGAATGGTTTGAATAATCTCACAGAGCCGATCAGTCTATTTAAAACTACATCCAAAATGATCTGAAGATGAGAGAGTCTGTAATAACGCCCTCTGTTAACAGTTAGAGTAAAGATTTACTAGACTCTGAACAACAGGATTGTACGACTGCCACTTGAAACCAGAGCAGGCTCTCTCATCAGAAGCGATTCAGCCTCTGATTTAATACAAAATACATATAAGATGGCTTTGTTACTCGACAGCTTGATTTAGGGGAAATAAGTTTTACAATAAAGTAAAAAAAAAAACAACATTTGGCAGCAGTAACAGGAAAGAGTCATGGCTTATTCTTGTTGGTGACAGTAATCTTTAAAAATCTGTAAATCTAAATCTGCATAATTATTAAAACATTTACCAACAAACTGTGGAAGAAAAAACAATCAAATAATAATTTCAGTGGCTTGCAGTAGCAGTAATATCTGGTGGCACTGATCAAGTAAAACAACATTTATCTGAGTTTACTCGGTAAAAACAGTTGGAAAAAGCTTCAGTAAGAAAATGTATTTGATTATTTCAGCCAATTCCAATTGTTGGAAGGTTTTTAAGTTTTAAGAAAAGCTTCCAAGTTGTGTTTAAAACTGAGCTTTAATGCTCTGATGTGAGTTCATTTTCCACAGAGATTCAATTTGTACTTTGGTCAACGACTTTCAATCTTTGTAGTTCAGACGTCACCACCTCTCACTTGCAGTTCTGGCATCGCCACGTCCAATCATACATGTGCCGTGCTTACAAGCCATTGATCTGATCAGTTTAACCTCCTACTGTCAATTAATGTTCACTCAGATGACAAAGAGCAGCGGGGACCTTTGTTCATGTCCTAGCTCCTCGTTTTCTCCCATTTGTCTCTATCCAACCATCGGTCACCCAAAGAAAAGGACCCACCCCTGTCCAAAAATGAAAATAAAAATAAACGAACAAACAAACAAACTTGTTCACAGGTTGTAAAGCTGTGTAGTCAAAATGTTTCCTACAGGCACCTTGGACATTCTTGTAACTACTCATTTCAAGTTTTGACCGCTACGTGACAACTTGGCTTTTTTCCCCCCAGATATGAGTGAGACGTGATCAACAGTAAACACAGAGGTTTGGACAAGATGGACTCATGCACTGCGTTCTTCATCTTGCTCTTTGCTTCATTGCTGGGACGAAAGTGGTGAGATGATGAGTAAGGTGTCCCATTGTCAACAGCTCACTGGAGTGAAGGTTTTCAGTCCAGCCTCCCTTTTTTTTGGGGGGGTGGGGGGTCACTATGTCCCTGCTGGGGTCACAAAATACCACATTCTCACTATTATTTGATTTTTGAATAGAAACAGCTCAAGATCTCAACACTGACGCCGTCGTTGATGACGAACAAACACAGAGGCCGTGGAAGGATCTTGAAAGGTGTTGGCCTCGCTCTCTCTACTTGAGGTGTTCAATGATGGAGATATCTCCTCTCTCCAGGTCCAAACCGTTCATCAACAAGCTGCCGTTTCTGGCCAGGGGCGTGGTCAGGCCCTGCAGCCCGGCCTCCTTCTCATTCTTGTCCCGCTCGTCGTTGAAATTGACCGACATGGTCTTCTTGGGCATGGTGAGTTCAGGGGCAGGGCTGAATCCTAGGTCCGTGGAAAGTTTGCGTTTAATCGATGCTGCTCGCTGGAACTTATCGTAGATCTCAACACTGACACGTCGGCGAGTTTCTTTGAACTCTGCTGAGACGTTGGCCGTCCACTCTGCAGCATGGGCACGGATCTCACCCACCTGCAAGAAGAGAGAGGGAAGGGCAGAGATAAGTGGACAAGACCGATGTTGGATGATGGGTTTGACTCTTGATAGTTAAAATTGTAATAATGCAACATTTCTACATTGTGTGATACAATGTTGTTGAGTTGCACTTAAATTATCACA
The DNA here is from genome assembly GCA_030347415.2 of Decapterus maruadsi. Classification (NCBI taxonomy): domain Eukaryota; kingdom Metazoa; phylum Chordata; class Actinopteri; order Carangiformes; family Carangidae; genus Decapterus; species Decapterus maruadsi. The sequence goes on from CM064900.1 coordinate 5,519,238, forward strand.
AATGTTAAATTTTTTAATTTCAAAACCAGAGAAATCGATCATTTAAGTGGCAGCTCAGATCCAATCAATAATTCCTGCATCCACTGAACGCAGTCGGAGAAACACGGATAGTCAAAATGACACAGATTAATTCAGTGTGTTTAGTGAAAGTGTTTTGGAAAGGAGATCCATTGCTCCGAATAAAGCCCATTATCCCACATTATGTCACAACATATACGTTTTGGTTGAGAACCACTGCGGCAGAAAATTAGATAACTTGCATTTACAATGGCTAAAACACAGAAAACTGTGCAAATAAAGAATGTAATTTAACGATTATTCTTCTGGTTGCTTTGTATGACCATTAAACTGCAGTGCAACATAATAGGTTCTGAGCAGCTATCTCCATCCAATTTGCTATAATATAAAAATCAACACGCCAAAATGTTTTACTTGTCATGTAAACTGTGAACTGCACTGAAAACTTTCCTAGTTGATGAATTCAGGGGCACTCCGACATCCGAAACTTGCTGGTGAATGAACAGCTCACATTATCCCTCTTCTGATATCCTTTCCACAAGTATTATGTCCAGATTACGTGTATTGTCTTTAAATGATTTGAGTAGAAACCTAACTTTTCCGTTTGGAAAAGATCTGATTTTACAGATTTGCCTTTATGAATGAAACTGTGCAAGAGAAGAGAGTGAACAGCTGAACACAATGTTTGAAAATCAGAATAGCGATGATGTGTATATTTCTAGTGGAGTGGAGCATGAAGTCACAC